>CM060678.1:165038523-166238523 GCA_030686995.1 Artemisia argyi
CAACCTTTTGGTCGTATTGTTGATGCTTTTATTGCAAATAAACGCTCTAAACTTGGAAAGCGTTTTGGTTTTGTTAGATTCTTGGGGGTTCGGCATATAGATGATTTTGTTAAATCCCTCTCTAATATTTGGATTGGCAATTATCATCTGTATGTTACTGTTTCCAGGTTTCAAAGAATGCCGAAAAGTGGGAATAATGTGGTGAATACTGAACATTCACGACTTGGTATGAGTTCCAATGTTCCCTTTCACAACAAAGTGAAACCATCGTACGTTTCAGTAGCTAAAGGTGAGCGCACGCCAAAAGAGGTAAGCTTGGAAAAGGATAAAACCACGTCCATCCATCTAACTGACACCGACCTTGTCAAAGTGGAAGACATATCTAAAGTGGTTCTGGTTAAAGTAAAGAATATTGATTCTATCAGTAATCTTTACCATCTTTGCAGAAATGAAGGCTTTGATGATCTAAAGATACACCATGTGGGAGGTTTTTGGGTGTGGTTCCAATTTAACTCAGAGGCTGCATGTGAGGTGTTTAAAGCAAATGTGAACCTGGAGAATCTTTGGTCTTCCTTCAAATCTGTATCTCCTTCGTTTGTTGTTGATGAAAGATTGATCTGGTTGGAGATTCATGGTCTTCCTCTTGGTGCATGGGGTTCTAATGCATACAAGAAAGTGGCAAGTTATTTTGGTAAATTCTTGTTTTTTGACTCTGATATTGAATCTTGTATGGGGATGGGTAGGGTATGTATTGCCACGAAAAGGCAATCTCTCATATCTGAATTATCAAATGTGGTTATCAATGAGGCATCTTACATGGTTCAAGTTCAAGAAGTTGGTAGTTGGAACATTCTCATCTCTGATGACACTAACTCCACGGATTCTGAAGATGTCCATTTCGATGAGGAATGTAATTCTGTAAACGAAGATTTGGACGACATATTACAACCATTGGAAGAAGAAATTGAACCTTTGTCCTCCAACAATAATGAGAAAAATATCCATTTAGAGACAGATTCAGATGGTAGTCACCATCCAGGTTTTGAAAAGGCAGCTTTCACTAATAACAACGACCTTCCTTCTCAGGAGTCAACTTCAGATAATGTCCCAAATGTCACTGAACCAAAAATTATAACAACCGAGGAAAGTAATTCTGACGACAGTGTTCCACCAGGCTTTGAAAAAGTGATAAAGGTAGATAACAAGGTTTCTCAATCACCCCATATTCCAAAATCAAGTAAGTGTTCTACCTCGTTTTGCAATTCCAGAAAAAAAGACATAAAAGGCTTCTCTATTATAGACGATATGAATAGATTGATTGAAGTGGGGGGAGCTTTAGGGTATGATGTTAGAGGATGCAAATCGTCGTTGAGGCGTTTGATAAATGGGATAGGAGTGTCGATGATGGATAAATGAATATCTTATCTATCAATATTAGAGGGTTGAAGAAGCATAGGAAACGCGTTTGGATCAAGGATATGTGTTCTAAACACAATATCCACTTTCTTGGTGTTCAAGAGACTAAGATGACTAAACTAGATCTATTCCGTATCAAATCCATATGGGGTAACTTTAAATTTAAATTTGCTTGTAGTATGGCTCGAGGTAGATCGGGGGGTTTGATTTCTATGTGGGATCCTAATTTCTTTGTGAAGTCTAACATTTGGTGTGGGGATAACTATGTAATCGTGAAAGGCAAATGGAAGAATTCGATTGAAGACTACTATTTCATTAATGTCTACGGTCCACAACACCAACCTGAAAAAGCTAACTTATGAAATTTTTTACGCTTTTATTCAAGATCATTATGGAAAGGTTGTTTTGTTTGGTGATTTGAACGAGGTCAGGGATATTTCAGAACGCTGTGGTTCTTTGTTCTCAAGTGGAGATGCAGCTATCTTTAATTCCTTCATTCAAGATTCTGGCCTTATTGATCTCCCTATGGGAGGTAAAGTGTTTACATGGATGAATAAAGCGGGTACTAAGTTGAGTAAAATTGACCGCTTTTTGATTTCAGAAGACGTATTAGAAGCTCATTCGGATGTTCACATTACTATTCTTGATAAGCTTTGGTCGGATCATAATCCCATTTTATTACATTGCAACAAGATTGATTTTGGTTCTACTCCGTTTCGTATCTTTCACTCGTGGTTTGATCGTTCTAATTTTGTTGATGTCGTTAAAGAGGCTTGGACGAACTTATCAATTGGGGAAGTGGGTCATAACACAGCTTTTCATATAAAGCTTAAAGGTTTAAAACATCATCTAAAACAATGGTACTCTCAAATTAAAATTTCTGAGAATTCAAGAAAAAGAGATATCACTGCTTCTTTGCACACCATTGAGGATCTAATTGATTCTGGAAATGCAACTGATGATGACAAAGCTCAACGTATCACTAAGCTTCATGAGTTAGATAATCTTGAGAAGTTGGAGTCTTTAGATTTAATCCAAAAAGCTCGTATCAAATGGGATGTGGAGGGTGACGAGAATTCGAAATATTTCCATGGTATTATTAACTCGCGGAGAAAACATCAGATGATCCAAGGCATTATGATTGATGGGGATTGGATTACTGATCCAATTACTATTAAAATGGCTTTTCTTGATTTTTACGAAGACAAATTTGATTCGCATGATAATATGATGAACCTTCCTCCCTTTATGCCCGAGAGGTCCTTAAGTATCTCTGATCGTAGTTATTTAGAGTCGGTTATTTCTTTGGAGGAGATTCGTGCCGCAGTCTGGGATTGTGGTAGTCAAAAGGCGCCGGGACCGGATGGGTTTACTTTTATGTTTGTGATGCATTTTTGGGAATACATCAAGCATGATATTCAGTCTTTCGTGGTTAAGTTTTTTGAATCCAACATGTTTCCTCAAGGTTCAAATTCTGCTTTCATCACCTTGATTCCTAAGATTCCTAATCCTTTATTCATTAAAGATTATAGGCCTATTTCGTTGATTGGTATTCAATATAAGATTATCGCCAAAATTCTCGCTAACCGCTTATCCAAGGTTATTGATTCCTTAGTTAGCCAAGAGCAATCGGCTTTTATCTCAGGTCGACAAATTCTTGATGGCCCTCTCATTCTCAGTGAAATCATTGATTGGTATAAGAAACGGAAAAAGAAGCTTTTGTTATTCAAAGTGGATTTTGAAAAGGCTTTTGATTCGGTAAGTTGGAGATATCTGGATTATTTGATAAAGGAGGTCTTGGAGTTGGAAGTCTTAAAGCTTTTAACATTTCTCTCATTTATAAATGGAGATGGTGTTTGTTGGCGAATCCAGAAGCGCTATGGGTTAAGGTAATTAAATCTATCCATAGGGCTGAAGCAGGTATGGATCTTAATAATTGTCAAACCAATGGTTTATGGGCTAAGATTGTTGGCACTATAAATCACCTTCATTCGAGTGGCCTTGTCCCTTTTAGTTCTATTAAACATAAGGTTGGTAATGGTTCTTTAATTCGTTTTTGGATTGATACTTGGGCTGGAAATTCGCCTCTTCGTGATCGTTTCAACAGGTTATATCACTTGGAGAATTCTAAAGAATGTTTGATTCAAAATCGTATTTCTAATGGCTCGTGGTCATGGGATTGGATTAGACCAATCTCCTCAGGTAGGTCGCTTACTGAATACATTCGGATGTTGGAGGTTATTGGTTCGGTTGAAGTTGACCATGATAGCGATTCTTGCCTCTGGTCTCTTTCAAATGATGGTACCTTCTCTGTTGGCAGTCTTCGTCACCATGTTGATGACTTACTACTCCCGTCTTTGACCCCGAGTACCCGATGGTGCCAAATAATCCCTAGAAAGGTCAACATTTTTATGTGGCGTTTATCCCTTGATAAGTTACCTCATCGCTTCAACTTGTCTTCTCGTGGCCTAGACATTCAATCTATTTTATGCCCGATTTGTAATAAGCAGGTGGAGAATCTGGATCATGCCTTCTTCTCATGTGATACGGCCTATAATGTTTGGAGACTTATTCACACTTGGAGCGGCTCAAAGGTTCCTATTTTATCCTCGTAAGAAGATTGGAATTCTTGGATTGTCACATGGCATGCTTCCAAGGATTCTAAGGAGCGTGCTCTCGTCATCTTTGTTGCTTCATGTTGGATCTTATGGCGCTTTCAAAACTAAGTTACATTATGCTCTCAATCCATGAGGAAATGTGACATTTTTGACAATATCCGTCTTTTGTCTTTCTCTTGGCTTACTTCTAGAGGGAAAAAATGTATTAGCTGGAACGATTGGTTAATTTCTCCTTTGTAATTTTCTAGCTCCTTGCTAGACCTTTTTATAATATCCGCCGTTCAAAAAAAAAAAAAAAAAAAAAAAAAACATATAGTAGACGTATACCCGAGCATAGTGACGGTGTATAATGACAAATAATTATACTTGCGAAATCGTGATTCTTGATGCAAAGCGTTTTTTATAATACAAAGCATGTGTTTTTTAAATTTAGCATAGTGTGCGCTTTTGAAAAATTGCAAACTTAAGGTGTATTAAGGGATACTTAGGGTAATTTAGGCAAATTACGTTAACTTAAGTTTTCAAGATTTCAAGAATGATCATTCACTCTTTATAAGTAGCATAGATATGAAAGAGTGAAAGTTAATTTAAAGATTTTGTAGTGGGTATAGTTACGACTTTCTTGCCGTACTAAGGCTATATTTGGCAAAAGTAGCTGTGAGCTGCGAGCAGTAGCCAAAAAAGCTCACAGCTTCATAAAGAAGCATTGGAAAAATGAGCTTTCCTAAAAAATAGCAAAACCCACAGCTCTAATGCCAAACAAACATCAAAAATAAAAAAGCTCATTCTCAACGCTCATTACCCCAAAAAGCTCCGCGCCAAACATAGCCTAAGCCCAAACTATCAAGTATTTTTTTCTCTATTACGATAACGAGGTTGATAGTTTGTGCAACATAATGGTTTATCGAATTTTATAAAGAGACTAGCGGTCATAATTTTAGGCGAAATAGTTTATTAATGAGAGCTCTCTCTTAATCGGACATTTACAAGTTATTTTAGCAAAAAGTATGACTGACAACGTACATTCTCTTGTGACCTTATTTATGCTTTCATTAACTCTATGATCGATCACACTCGATAAACTAACATAGGGTACGAATACAAATCAAATAAACGAGTGTTTAGAAAGATGAAACATTACTAAAACTTTGTTGAACAAGCATGTTGTGATTCATATAATATAGTTGCAGATGCACAAACAGAAATAAAAGGTCTTTTTATAAAAAAAACAAGGTACACCGAGAGAACTAACTTCCAGTTATAGTGCACAAAACAAATAAGAAGAAGATTTATGCAGCATCCTCTATCCATTACCCTGGTACATGAATGCAGCTTCCTCGTTCCTTAGATTAACCGACCAAGTAAGGAGTTATAGATGTGTTTCAGTTTCATGTTCTTGTCCTTTATCACATTCGTCTCTGCTTGCTTGTTTATGTCCAGCCATCGCTTTGCCTCCTCAATCGCATCATCAATCTTTCTCAAATCTTTGTGACTTAACCTCTTCCTAATGTTGGCATCCCTCAGTTTTGTTTTCAAGAGATAAACGTAGTCCTCAAATTTGTTATAAGCATCCACCTTCTTTTTGAACTCTTGATCCTCAAATTTGTATCTTTCTGCATCTTCCAACATCCTCTCAATTTCTTCCTGTGTAAGTCTTCCATTATTGTTTGTGATTGTGATGTTGTTCTTCTGACCTGTTATTGGTTCTTCGGCAGAAACTTTCAAAATACCGTCGGCATTAATGTCCATTCGAATCCTTGCTTTTGTAACACGTCTGGGAGCAAGAGGTAGGTTGGAAAGTTCGAACTCACCTAGAAATATGTTGTCTGTCGATCTACTCCTTTCACCCTGATAAACCTTAAACAAAAAGGAAGATTGGTTGTCATTAACTGTGTAACGGACAGACTCCCCCATTGCGGGAATGGGTGTGTTTCTTGGGATCACAACACCCATGACTTTTCCAACTAGCTCCACACCAAGTGAAAGAGGCGTGACATCCAATAATACCAAATCTTTAACCATTTGATTGCCTTTACCACTCATCTTTGCTGCCAAGACTGCGGCACCATACGCAACAGCCTCGTCAGGATTGATGGTCTTACACAGGTCCTTACCATCAAAGAAGTCCTGCAACATTCTTTGGACCTTTGGAATCCGTGTCGACCCACCAACCAGAACCACCTCATCCACCCTACTCTTAGTCAATTTTGCATCATCTAGGCACCCCTGCACAGTTTTCAATGACTTTTCGAAGAAATCCATATTTAGTTCCTCGAATTTGGCACGTGTTATTTTGGATGAAAAATCAATACCCTCAAACAAACAGTCAAGGTCAATGGAAGTCTGAGTAGTTGAAGAGAGAATCCTCTTTGCTCTCTCCGACGCAACCCTCAACCTCCCTAGGGCTCTTGTATTCCTACTAATGTCTTTTCTATATTTCCTTTTAAACTCTTCAATAAAGTATTCGACCATTCGATTGTCAAAATCATCACCACCCAAATGAGTGTCACCACCAACAGCTTTAACCTGAAACTTCTCATTATAGATGGTGAGAATAGAGACATCAAATGTACCACCACCAAGATCAAAGATAAGTACATTTACTTCACCATCCATGCTTGCTTTATTGTGTAACCCATAAGCAATTGCAGCTGCTGTAGGTTCATTTAACAAGCGAAGAACATCAATACCGGCAACAGTAGCTGCGTCCTTTGTTGCTTGACGTTGTAAATCATCAAAATAAGCAGGAACTGTTATCACTGCAGTTTTCACGTTAGTATTAAGATATGCATTAGCTGCCTCTTTCATCTTGGTAAGAACCATGGATGAAATTTCTTCAGCAGCAAAGAGCTTCTCAACACCCTTGTATGTGACTACAATCATAGGCTTTCCATTTTTCCCTTTTAGAACTTTGAATGGCCAAACTTTCATGTCATCCTGCACCGTGGCATCACCATAACTTCTTCCAATCAATCGTTTGGCATCTGGAATGTTCAAACAACAAAACAGTATCACCTTTGCCTTAATTACAGATTAAAATTTAAGCACTTCCACATATCGTATAAGCATATTCAGAGTTTTAAATATATTTACTCCATATCAAAAACTTATTAACCTTTCCATTTTATATATTTATCTCCAATATGCTTAACCTTTTGAAAGTTCATATAAAACTTTAATATGCATTCTACGTTGAGGCCAATCAATCATTTGGCATCTGGAATGTTCAAACAACAAGCAAGTAGCATCTTAGCCCTAGATTCAGATTAAAATCTAAAGACATCCACATATCATTGGCAATTTAAATTTTACATGTTATGCCATATCCACAACTTATAAACGTTTTTGTTTATAGGCTTATTTCCAATATGCATAACAATCTAGATAATTATAAAACTATATTTTTTTAACGGCGACTGAATTTTGCATCCAATTATGAGAACAAAATTTGTGGTGTTATATATGATCCAACAAACTGGAATGCTAGAGCGGAATTTACTTGAATAAACTGGACACCCCAAAGCTTATGAATCGACAAAGTAATAAACGCACACAAGAGGCTCTCAATTGGATGTTTATTGTCGCCCACTAGCCCTTCTTAAAGAATAATACAATGAGCCTCGCATAAGCAGTCATCGAAAAACCTTAGGGAATCGGTTACCTTGCCTTCAAGGAAAGCACCCGACCCGGCCTATCCCTATCCAGCTAAGACTCAAACTAAGCTACAGTTAAACCCTACACATTATACTAATATTAGCACTAAATACGTAACAAAAGAAATGTTAAAAGGTGATTTCAAAATTGTTATGGAATGATTCACAATAATAAACTTCTTCATTTTTTTTTCTTGCAGTTTTTTTAATGGTGGAATTTTATTAAGAAAACTTTTACGAAGAGCTAGAAATTAAGGTTATTATATAGGTACAATACAAGAATTTCAGGCCGAAACTGGATTTTAATCTAATCCGTCCACAAGAGACGAATCCCCCTACTGATCCGTATCACTCAAATCGAAAACGATTACAGTTAAACAAAAATAAAGCTTGAACTAGTATCAGAAAAATATTTAAACTTTTGCCGTAAAGCATCATTCTTTACAGAATGAACATCTAACAACTCAAACATAGTAATCACGTGTATATGTGTTATTGTCAATTGAAAGAACTTTAAGAAAGGATATTATACCGAAAATGGTGTTGGTAGGGTTGATTGCCGCTTGGTTTTTAGCAGCGTCGCCAACCAAACGCTCATTATCGCTGAAAGCAACACAAGAAGGTGTGGTCCTGTTGCCTTGTTCATTGGCTATTATCTCCACTCGTCCATGTTGCCAAACGGCTACACACGAGTACGTTGTCCCAAGATCAATTCCGATTGCAGGTGACTCATGTCTCCCCGTCATATTTTTTATGCGATACTATGCTCCTCCAAAGACACACAGAGCTAAGGGGTTGCCAGTTAGGGTTGTGCCTACCAGACCAAGTTTCTATGATTCTAATAATTTTTCAAATTCCAAAGAAAGGTTTTTAACCCTAAGACGTTTGAAATTCCACATATTCAACATTCACCCTTAAATAAATACTTTAAATATTTTTTATCCCCAAATTTTTTATGATTTTTCATTTCTAACCAATATTTTTCTTCTCGTAATAACTACAAATTTAACGATTAAGTGTTGTTTTAAGGCACACCAGAACTACAAATACACAAGTATATATAATTATTTGTCGTTATACACAGTCACTATGCACGAATATTCGTTTATAATTCATTAAAGCTCAAGAGTCCCGGTATACTAAAATTACATTATTATCAAAGGTAATTCACATTATTAAGTAAGAAATTTATCGAAAGGGGTTTCATTATACAACTTTTCTCATATGAAAGTTTCAAAGTACACTATTTCAGTTTTCATGCACCAAATTCAAAAAATATCAAAACTACTTTTTCTCTATGCATTTACTGTAATGCATTGGAAACCTAAAACTGTAGGCAATACATACATATATCTAGAGAAAGGATTTTTGTCAATATACCATTTTGTTATCAATATATGTGTTTCTAACTTAAAACTAAAAATACCATGTAAAAATGGTCCAGCAAGCTAAAAAAATCTTCCACTTAAATATATAACATTAATTTGGAATATGTTATTAGTTATGACTATTGGTGTTTGTAAAATTTCCTAGATTAATGGCTGTATAGATTGTTGATTATCAACGTGTGGAGATTATCCTACGCCCGTGCTTTTCTAATCCCATACCCTCAAAGTCATCTCATCCAACGGCCAAGATTCAAACATAAAACCCATCTTAAAAGATTCACAAAACCACACTCCGAGGTGTAGGAATAGGTGTTGGTATTTTAGTGTATAATAGATTGAGTTTAATATACATATAAGGGTCGACACTTATATGAATATTAACTGGACTAACCTTGGGTTCCAAGGGGGCGGTAGCCCCCTTGGTGGGGGTTCGGGGGCAACGCCCCTGAGAGAAGCAGGGTCCAAGGGGCGGCAGCCCCTGGCAGGGTCCAAGGGGCAGCGCCCCTGGTTGGGGTCAAGCTTGAAACCTTGAAACTGCCAAAAGGCAGTTAACCCTAAATAACGTTTTATCACAAAAACGGTTCTAATGAACAGACAGAGGAACAGAAACGATTCTGATTGCAACCATAACAACATACACAAACTTTGAATCAATTAGATTTTATCCGATTGTTAATTGGTATCCACTCCAATTAATCGATCTGAAAACGTTTTCTCGTGACTTCTAATTGCTATCAGGATACCCATACCCCTCATATACAACAATAGGCATATTTGTTTGTTTACTTTAACCGAAACTACCACTAATATTTGATGAACAAATTTTTTTTATTCATCTTCGTTCATTAAGTAATTGGAATGGTTCGTGTTTGTTTGTGTTCGTTCATTAAGAAAATTAAGCAAATAAACATAAATGAACGTAAAAAAAACAAACTAAAATATTCAAAAATATACATAATATTGTATTTTAGACGTGTTCATTTGTAAGTATACTGATTTTAAAAAGTATGTAATAAGAAATAAGAAAATACGATATAAAACCATCAATAAATTAATGAACATTAATGAATGCATAACCATAGGCTCACAAATAAGATTTATGTTCATTTTTGCTAAATGAACATAAATTGTTGTCTATATTCATTCATTTAATAATTAAGCAAACTCACTGAACGTTCAGTTCATTTAAAACTCTAACTTCGAGATTACAGTTATGTAAAATATAATTATCATGTGCAACTATACTCTCGGATATGAGAATAGATGAAATTTCAAAATTCAATCGTAATACTCGACAAGACAACAATTGGAAGGGGCAAAATGGTCAAAAAGTAAACAAAAATGCCAAAAAAATCAAGTTTAGTACACAACATAGCAAAAAAAAATAATAAAAAAAAAAATGTTCGATACATATAGAGAGAAGGGTTTATATACAAACATGTTACTAAAGTTTACCAAAATTGACAATTTTCTTACTAAAGTTTTTTTTGTTACAAAGAGGTTACTAAAGTAAACGGGTTTGTCAACTGGGTTACTCAAAGATTAAAATCTTACACAAATGTTACTGCGAGAGTGGGCAACCGGATGATTACCGGTTCCACTTGTCCACGTCAGCACCATAGTTTTAAATGTTACAAAGAAGTTACTATAGTTTACGGGTTTATTAAATAGGTTACTGAACTTTACAAAAAGTTACTATGCGTTTTTTTTTAATTATTATTTTTTTTACTTTTACGTTTTTCTCCTTTGCATGTCTTTGTATATTTTCATACATTTCTATCCGTTTTTATACGTTTATGTACGTTTTTCTCTCTTGTCGTACTTTCTTTACATTGTTTTATGTTTATGTACGTTTTTCTCCAGTTTTGTACGTTTTTCTCCAGTTACGTTTTCATACTAGTTTTACGTTTTTCTACACCTTTGTATGTTTTATACGTATGTAAAAATGTGTATAAAACATGTATAAAAAGTGTATAAAAATGTGTGAAAACGTGTAAAAACACACAAAAACGTATGAAAATGAAAAAAAAAAACGTAAGAAAAACAGAAAAAAAAAACATCTGAAAACGAAAAAAAGTAAAAAAAAAAGCAGATAAAAACGTAAAAAAAACATACAAAATGTAATAAACTGGCGAAGAGGTATAAAAACAGACGAAAACGTATAAAAGTGGAAAAAAACGTAAGAAAAACGGACAAAAACGTAAGAAAAACAGAAAAGACGTAAGAAAAATGGACAACATGTAACAAAAAAGGATGAAAGTATAAGAAAATGGGCGAAAACGTATAAAAACGAACGAAAACGTATGAAAACGGAAAACCCGTGAGAAAAAAGTTCAAAAAACGTAAGAAAGACGGACAAAAATGTATGAAAACTAAATTTTGAGTTAAGTATAAACGGTCGTTAGGATAAAGGACTAACAGTGTAATGACAGTTAGTCTAAGGGAACATTTTTTAAATTAACCAAAAAAATAACCTGTAGTAGAAGGTTAAAACACACAGAGTAACTTATATAACCGGTTACAAAACTTGAGTAACCTCTTTGTAACAAAAAAAACTTTAGTAAGAAAATTGTCATTTTTGGTAAACTTTAGTAAACTGTTTGTATATAAACCCTTATTTTAAAAACAATCAAATGTGATATAAGAGAAAACAAATTATAGTAATTTCATTAACAGAACCTTTGATGCGAGGCTGTTACATGTTGCTGGTTGTTGCGATCGCCCTCACCTTGCAACGGAATTATGCAAACATTGAACCCAATGGTCGTAGGTGGAACTTGGGCCTTTTTCATTAAATATTACAAAAGTTGACCATGCATGGACCTTTAAATGAACATATTTGAGTCTATGAATGAAGTAATATATATTAATACACACACTAAAACACGAAGTTAACCATCTCTTTATATGAACATATTTGAGTCTCTATGCTTCTCTAATCACGCAACTATTGATCTTAAGCATTTAGCAGTATCATTATATAAGCAACTTATCTGATGTTAAATCATTTATCATTCAAAAATCAAAATCACATATAACTATTCGGCTCATAGATTAATACTTTCAAATGCTGCTAGAATCTACAATCGTTAAAAATAACACATAACATAAACTTTAGCATACAAATCAATCATAAAAATGTACGAAACAAATCAGTGAAAATAATGATTTACGTTCTAAATAGAGAACCAATTTAGTTTGAACTTAACAAACAGATTGTCAAGACTTATTTTACAAGACCTTGGTAGATCTTCCCATTTTCCATTACGAGGATTTTTTAACTCGACATCTTTTAGATCCGTTGTTTTCTTTTCCATCTCTTTTACCATTAGCCAAGAGAAGCACTTGTTCCCTTCCAACAGATGTTGAGCCTTTACATAACTAGGATGGCAAATTGAAAAAAATGCATCAAAAAACCGCGTGTACACATATTTCAACATTAGAAACCAATGTTCAATCACGAAGTGAGAATCTTCTGGTCCATATCCAAGAAACGCATAGCTTCATCCCCAAGCACTCAGTGTAGAACCTGCACACATATTTCAATTCATATCCAAGTATTTTAAAAAATTCAAGCGCTTTAAGTATTAAGAATCACAATCAGGTTAGGAAAAGTTACCTTATTGTCCTGTCCAAGTCGCCAACACGGTAAACAGCATGAAGCATTCTTCTTTTGTCACTTTTAACCCACTCCAACGCAGTTTCCTGGGTGATTGTGGTACTTCTCTTTTTGAAGTTCTTGCAGACTCGTCAACTGTTGGGCAATCTCCAACGCTGGTGCAACAGCAGCAAGCTGTTGATTGATGGTTCCTGATGTCTTCTCAGGCATCTTGAATCATACGTACAAACAGAACTGTGCAATTATAGTAGTATTACACATCCAATCTGTTGGCTAAGTCCTTCACGGAAAATATTATCAAGACGGCTAAGAAAAAACTGATATTGCTTACTATAATGGCATCGATCTCCTATTGAGTCATTGGTGTTTGTTTGGGTTGAAGAGAGGCTTTTCCACCTAGAGAGGCTTTCTTAGGAGCGGCGGGTTTTGAGAAAAAGGTAGAAGGAGCATCATTGGCAACATGTGTTGCTTGGCTCTGAATCGAAGAACCTACATAATGATTTCAAGTAAATATAATCGGATATACTCAAAACAAAGTGTAGAAAGATAATGCTACAACAATCTAGACCACATAACATTTAACCGTGATCCGTACATTAGATAATGTATTGTTTATTAGATAATGTACTGTTAGGTATTGTTATATAATTTGGAATTAGATTGTTATATAATGTTTATTAGATAATCTTTCCATAACCGTGATCCGTGCATTATGACTCTTACCCGTTGTTAGCTCACTATTACAACATATCTACCATTTTTATCACCAATTTAGCTACTACAATCCCTCCTTTGGCACCAAAAAATAAGACCAGTAGACATTCTTCGATTACAGAATTAACATTAAACTAGCACTGATCGAACAACAAATAATGGCTGATAATTAAGTATGTAACTGATTCAATCATCATACCAACCACACAAATAATGCCAATAGATCACTAAGTGTTTATACTAAAAAATAACTAATTACTCATGTAAATTTATAATTCTATAGCAAATTACATATTGTGGTGTTTTGTGTATCTAGGCGACCTGATAAGCACTTTTGGCAAACACAGGGGAAGATTACCTTCTTACCGCAAGCAATGACAAAACTAACATTGAGTCACACATTCACCGAACCGAATATATTCATCAATTAAACTAAAAATATATATTCGACTAGTGAGTCACATAATATCAGTTATTCAAAGATAGTGTCTCTGTACTATTGTTGCCAGACGCATACCAAGCCTTTTCAAATCCTTGCTCTGCAACTCGTTCACTTGGTACGTCAGGACCAAAATCAAAACGGTTGTATGATCCACCACTGTTCTCATGGGTCAGGTCACTCTCTACATCTCTTTGTGCCTGCTGAGTATTCTACAGAGTAAGTAATGTTGTTGACCAGTATCGTCAAGTTGCATAATTAAAAATAGCACAAAACCTCAGTATCATACATGCAACTTTAGGCAAGGATCAACCCGTCCCCTCAGAGGATTGATATTAGCAGCTGTTCTATCCTGTCACCCAGTATCTTCAGGTGAACTAATCAGGTTTGTGTTATATCACCGGCTAAGCTACACCTGCCAATAAGTGAGTATGTTTCTTTTACTAACTAATTTATATATTGCCAAAACTACATTTACTGGCGCTCTAAGGTCTACAAAGAAACAACTCAGTCACACATTTGGTCGAACACTTGTCTTACACATATAATCCACAACATTTTTACCAAAACAAAATACACATATAATCCACAACGTTTCAACGAACACTTGGATTACGCTCTAAACATACAATTCACAACATTTTAAACGAAAAAAAACACAAAACTGATTCGAACATTTCGTCGAACACCTGGTGTACGCATATATAATACACTGCATTTCCTTCAGGCAATGACACACCACATCTCCAAATCACAAACAAAATCTCATCAAAACTAAATCAACATAACTTGAAGCAATTAACATGAAAGCTAATCTAACTTAAGAACTTAAATCGATCTATGAATAAATAATAATGATAAATAGAAGAGTGTATGAGTCCATACAGTTGATAGAAGCAAATGAAATCCTTGTGAACAGAATTTCCGAGCAATAATGGTGATTCATCAAACCCTAATATGGATTAGGTCAATTACGGATTAAGTTAATTATGGAGGGGTGAATTCTGGATGTTAGCTGATGAAATTTGGGCGGAAATTGAGCACTGTGTGAAATTTTGGACTTTTAAACCCATCGCAATTTGATTGGAATATGGGTCGGGTTAAAAGGTCCGTCCAAATATTTTAAAATATTTATGAGCATAAAAGATATGTTAAAACCTTAATAAAAAAATATTTGCAAATTTTTCATCCATTCGGTTTATGCAGTGTGCTACCTAAATTTATTTTTTCTTATGAAGTGTTATCTAAAATTTTGGGTAAAAGGGTAAACACCCCGGTAAAAAAGTGTTATCTAAAATTGTCATCCACATAAGTGCAATGTGTACAGCGGCACATATATGTAACCACAACGTGTACAGCGGCACATAAATTCTCAAGAAATTTACACTACTACTTCTTCGGTTGGGGGCACTTGCCCACCGTGACCCCCGTGGCTCCGCCTCTGAACACATACCGTAGCATTAGCAATACATGTTACATAGTTATCAACATTTACTTATTTAGGGGACGAATGACAAGGTCACATTTTTATACCAAAAAGTATTGCATATGCATTTAGTGACGAAATTAGTGACCACTATTGAGCTTGGTCACTAACTTTTTACAAATGACCAAATACTAATGTCCATGTAGTATATGGTCACTATTTTGGCAAAATAGTGACCAAAAAAAAAGTTGGCACTAAATTTTGGTCACTATAGGCACTTTTTCTTGTAGTGCGTTAAACTTGTGATAACTACGCTTTCATGCCCCCGAAACGCCATTCCAAGGCTCAAACTCTCGAGAAATGGAAACTTGGATTTGATCATATGGAAAAAGTCATCGTCCATGACCACACCACTTATATCCAATTGTGTCACGCTGCCTAATGAATCCATGTTGAATGGTAGAGGCTTCTTCCAACAGTGTAACAGTGAGTTATAATGAAACAAGCGAAGACTTGGGACATCAACGATTTCTAGAACATCGTTTTCTTCTATTGAAGTTATTTCCAATTCGCGAAGGCAGCGGAGGTTTTTTAGCTTAATGGTCTTAAAGCCATCGCAACAACAAAGATTAATCTTCTCAAGTAAGCTACAACTAGACAATAAGTTATGAAGTACATCTTCACTGATATTTAGATGTTTCAACTCTAGTACACGCAAGGACACACACAAGATCACTTGATTATGAGGAATCCAAAGGGGATTGGTCATCGTAACATCGGTTGCTGATATTTTTATCGAGTTAAGGTTTGCACTAGAGAATATCTCATCTGGCAATGTAAAAGAATCAGTCCCAACCCAAATACTTAGGAAAAGCTCCTTGAGAGCTTTTTTAGAAGCTACGGACAGAATCCATTGGTTAGCAAGAGAAGCCGATTTCTGGTTCCAAATGTCAAATTGAAGATCAAAACTTTGGATAGGTAAGTTGCATCGGTGATACCGTGCCAGTGTGCCGTCAATCAGCTTACTGTAATCTCTTTCTTGTTTATCAGTTAAATACATTACGGATTGACGAGGAAACCTGAGGGTAGGGATAGTGGACCAAGCGTTTAGCCATGACTTAGACAAGATGCAGGTTTGTGCGGCTTCTTTTGCGGGCAACAATGATTGTATACGGTGAATCAACTCTGGAACATCTTCTAACTGTGGTGTATAGCAGCTTGTAGTAGTAGTCCTTATAAACTCCATCGTTTTTCTTTGTTTAATTGACGAATTTACCTTGAACCAATGCGCAAAGTCTTGAGAAACGAACTTGTCTCCAACTTCTGTTAATTCTGTTTTCTGTTTGAGATATTGCAAAAGTTTCATATTCGTTTTTTGGTTTTTATAAAAGGTAGGAGGACATAAATCCTTCCCCAACACAAATCAGTAATTTGATTCACATTAGTTTTATTTAATGTCCACGTATATATCTAAATAACAATCAGAGTTAACGATTATTTCTCTAATAAATAAGTCGATCGACTTATAGTTAAGTGGTTTGTTTATCGTAATCGGCATATATCTTTCTCACCATATAAAACTTGCACGTAGTTTTATTCATTATTTGTTAATTATCACACATGATTTGAGAACTGCAATCATAATTTTCTGATAGATTAAAATCAAAAAAATATTTTACTACGTAATTTTTAAGCCGAATACATATAGATTTAGAGTTAATGGTCTGAAAAAGCATTCAACTTGCTACTTTTTCATTTTGTAAGCACTCAACTTTTAATTTTGCTATTAAATTCAAAAACTCCTTTAATCTTCCTATTGTAGACATATTACGGGTAAGGTTTGACGTGACATCCGTTAGTCAACTACGGGTCCGTTAAGTGTGGTCAATTGTCCATTTTACCCTTTTCATCTTGTTTACTAGATCACCTTCATCAATCTATCACTCACCAATACAAAAATATCAGAACACACAAACAAATAATATTTGATTTCAATACATAATTCAACCCAAATCAAAACTCCAATCTAGAGTGTACACTATAAGGATCAGAGAACCATTCTATTCGGTTAAGATAGTGTTTTTTAGCTCTCGAAGGGATCCATGTAAAAGAGAAAAGCTTGATGTTGTTGATGATGAGGGCTTAGCTTCAACAATAAACATTAGCCGTTTTTCAGAAAAACAAAAACAAACAAACAGTATACGCATGAGGTTTTAACATACAGTTAATCGTTGTGAATATTTGTGGTTAATATGATTATATATTAAATTTTTTAAGGATTTATGTATAAGATTATTTCCTAAAGTAGTGTTATTAAATGATGATCTTGAAATATGATATTCGATACGTGCGACACACATGTTTTGTTCCAGTGGTACACCATCGCCTCACATTGGTATGATATGGTGTAGATTCAATACTTTTTAGGCACAACACGAAATTGGTTATAACAAAAATAATTAAAAGTCGATGGTTTTAGATATATAAAACATTACCACGTGTATATTTTACTGATAGCTTTGATTATTGTATGATTTAGGGATGCGGATTATTGGCCATTGCTAGAGCAAAAAGATATGGAGATAGCTATACTGCGTACTGAAAGCTGCCCCCCGGATGCGGTAGAGAGACTTTAGAGTCTTGCTTAGATGGAAAGTGATAAATCCAGAGGCAAAGTCTCGGTTAATGTTCCCAATTCCGGACACCGGATCTACAGGGATCAACCACAGACGCTGCTGGAGGATATGACTACAAGCCTTGCCTCCATTGCTGAAACGAACATCTACCTTGTGCTCTCTAGTCTTTAAAACAGTTTTTTATACTTGTTTATTCCATGATTTTCCTGCTACTTCAAAAATTGATCTTTCTCTATATGCACATTTTCTGGTGTAATATGGATTTTACTAAATATGTTGTTATTACTTCCCACTCACCTATAATCATTCATCATTCATGCTAAAAGATCTACAATAACAGTAATCACAGCTTACAACTTGCAACCATCTATGAAGTCGATGCATCTAATAGCACTCACAGGCTCACAGCTTACGACTTGCATGGTTACAACTTTCCTTTTTGAAAGAAGCTTATTGAGCTCACATGCTCAAACTTTGCTAAAAAATAATCTAACCCAAACACCTCAACATTTGCATAAACCATACATGCATGACATGGTTCTATGCTCACTGACTAAAAGCTAAACCTGATCCACATCTGTCCTACAGGAAAGTTTTCACCAAAGCTTCTGGTGACTAAGAACAAGTATAAATCATCAAAATATCAAGCAAAAGCTTTAAGCATGTGGCAAAACAAAAAGACAACAGAAATGGGACAATATGAGACGACCATAACTTTCAAAACATTCAGCCATAAATCTTTTTACCAAAATCATAAATAAAGCTACAATTCTCATTCTTCTAACTTACAAAATTCTAAAAGTAAAACCCGGTTCATCTCAAAACATGCAACTGCCAGAAACAGAACTTAACAAACAAAAGAAGTTGCATAACAGTAGCCCAAAAGCCAACATAGCATGAAGTTCTCGTGGTTTCATCGCCTACTTCTTCTTCTTGGCAGCGTCTCCTGCCTTGGTCTGCACAATTCAGCGAACAATATAAGAGTCATGCGATATATTGAATATCCATAAAATATTGTTTGCAACAAGATACATATAAGTACTGACCTTCTTCACACCACGGATCTTCTTTGCTCTGTTTTTCCTTTCCTTCAACTGTTTCCTTGACCTCTCAACCTTGGTATCAAGTCCATTCTGCATAAATTCATGAAGATCTTAGAGAAAAGAAAACACCAAAAGCAAATGAAACATAAAAAGAAGTAACTTCAATAGATAAAGAAGATTTATACAAGTGTATGTTAACATACCCTGATAAGCCTGTATTTTGGCTCGTACTTCTTCGCGTTCTCAACTGAATCATAAATCAAGCCAAAACCAGTTGATTTACCACCACCAAAATGGGTCCTGAATTTGAACACAAAGATGGCACTCGAATCTTTCACTCCGTACATCTCAGCCAAATTCTTCTTCAAATCAGCCTTCAACAAACAAACCATAACAATGAAAACACAAATTAGATGGAATTTTAACAGATATACAAATTCATATTAGGCCACAGAAAATTATCAAAATATCAATCACACAGCAATATCTAACAAAAATACAATAAAGTTTTACAAAGGTACCAGAAGGAATACAATACTAACAGAGAATACGATACTTAATAGATTTAGATATGATTTCGAATAGCAAACAGAGTTTATCATCATTTATTCCAAAACCTTAACAAAATAAACCCACGGCATTGAAAAGAGCATAACATAACTTGCAGAACACACACACACACACACACGTAAATTGGGCAAACAAGCATATAAACATAGCTATAGTCAAATATGATTAGAAATGAAGAAGGCCTGAACCTTGGAGACATTTGCCTTGCCTGGATGTAGCACGTCAACGACCTACAGTAATAAACGTTCGAGCATAAAAAACCACCGATAAAATTAGAAATTTAAGCAAACTTCAGTTGTGGATAAAACTTACAAATTGCTTCCTGGACAGAAGCCGGTTTGTCATGAATTTTCTCGTACGAATCGTCACTTTAGCGTCAGTCATTTTCGCTACAAAAAGAAACAAAAACAACATTGGTAAAGATGCTTCAATTGCTCAATCTATTTACAAAAGCGTATCATATATCAAAACTTTTCAGAAAAGACTAAACAACAGACGCATTGTTAGAAACCACCCGCTTATCACAGAACTTTAGATAAGTCTAGTAACCCACTTTGCAAAGATTGTAGACTATAAAAAAGCGCCACACAAAACGACCTATCAAACTAATAACCTTATATACTTACGAATCAAGCCTAACTCCTTTCCTAACATTATCGATAAAATTGCTTATTTTTCAGCTTATAGTTAACAAATGATGTTTTTCATTTGGTTGTTTTGGTAAAAGGTGATCCATACTATAAATTAAAAAAAAAAAAAAAAAAAAAAAAAAAAAAAAAAAAAAAAAAAAAATGTAGTAAAAAATTAGAATTTTTTTCATCAAATCCATGTATAAAAATGTTTTAGATTAAGAAGGAGTTCACTTATGTTTATTCTTTGGCTTCTGGGCTTATTTAGTTTATAAGCTTGTGTCTTATTTGTTAGCTTATGAGCTTATTCTGTCTTAGATACGCAAAATAGTTCATAAGCTAAAAAATAAGCCAAACTTGAAAAATATACACAAAGTGAAATAAGCTGAGGGAGTGTTTGCTTCGGCTTATTTGGTTTTAGGCTTGCATTTCATAAACCACTTTTTGTGGCTTATTTTGAAACTTTTCGGCTTACATATGCTTATTATGACATTATAATCTTACATAAACCGAAAAGTTACAAAATAAGCTACAAAAAATGAGCTTCTAAAACATAAGCCAAAAACCAAGTAAGCCTTATATAAGCCGAAACAAACACCCCTTAATAAGCCCATGAAAAAACCTTATAAAAGCACCCCATGATATAATGACAAAAAAAATCATCCAAATAAGCACTCTCAAATAACCAATCCCAAACACCCCTAACTTATAATCAACATTTTACATTATTAATATAAAGAATAATAAAAATTCAGTAAAGTTACACTAGATCTAAACAAGAATAAAATATAATAATCCACATTTCGCATAGCTATAAATGTAAACTAAAAATATAATTATATAAAAAGTTACCTAAGATGAGCAGGTACTCTGGTAAACGCCGGCTGCTGCTTCGTTTGGGAAATGAAGACTGGAAACCCTAAAAATGTTTAGTTGCAAAATGTGTTTATAGTCCAAGCAGACATGTGGATGGATTACTCTTTTTTTGGGCTGGGCTGATAGGTTAGTTGCATATATAGCTTATAGGCCCATTTGTGTTCATCCAATATTTAGAACGGATGAGGTTTGTCAAAGGGCGAACATTTTTAGCTCGGATGTATGTAGGGGCATGAGCAGAAAAACCGAAAAATTCAAATAAACCGAAATTGAAACTGAACTGAATCGAAAATAATCGAACCGAGTTTGTCAAAACCGAACTTTTAATTCGGTTCTCGGTTTGGATATGGTTTTGGTAATCAAAACCGAAAACCGAATTCATATAAACATGTATATTTTTTATATATTATATATATAAAAAGATCAATAAAATGTTATATTAAAAGATCCATAAATAAATTATAATAAAATTTTATCCTAATATTAAAAAATACTTTTTATGTTTGAAATAGCTTTTTAGGCTAAATATATTTGTATACTTTCTTTTATTTTAAATAAAGTGTGTAATTCGGATTAAACCGAAAATCGAACCGAACCAAACCGAACTGAGAACCGAATTTGAATTCGGTTTGGTTTGGTACGGTTTAACCCTAAAAAAACTTTTAACCGAAATAACCGAACCGAATAACCCGATAACTGAACCGAATAACACCCCTAGCTGTACGTCATTTCATCTGTTAATTTCGAGGTTGTTTCCAACTATTCCGCAGCCATTCCCAAATGTTCTGAGGTTTAAAATTTGAAACCCTTGATCTATTGTGAAGAAATCAAAGGCCTTACCACTATTCTTGATCACTACTTTGATAATCTCTTCGTCGCAAGTTAATAGTCCACGTTTTCTTTTGAGATGTTTCATTTTAATTGTCTACTACTAAATATAGATATGGAAGTTTGATTGAGTTATCATATTACACTTTATTAAAATAAGTATTACAAACTTTAAAACAATATTAATTAATTAGTTAAGGGTAAAACTGACATTCTGCAAAAAGTAAAAGAGATAAGGTAATAATAGTTATGTTTTCTTTGAAATATATGTTTTTTTTCGAACGACAGTTATTTTTGAGATAGATGGAGTAGTTGTCAATAAAAACTAGTTTAATGATTTAATAGTTGTATATTAAGTTGATTGATAAAAGTTAAATTTAGCAGTTATTATTAATGGTGAGAGTAAATAACACGTCTTGTTCACATCCTTTAAAAGTTGTTATTACAAATTTTTTTAAGATAAATTATCAGGCATTACATTGTAATGTACTTCACACTTATTTTTTATCGATATTTTGTTATAGAGTATTTGCATTTTTTCAGACAACGCTAGACATCTTTTAACATTTATACACGTTTTTAACAAAATCGAAAAATTCGAATAAACCGAAAATTGAAACCGAACTGAATCGAAAATAACTGAACCGAGTTTCAAAATCGAACTTTTAATTCGGTTCTCGGTTTGGATATCATTTTAGTAATCAAAACCGAAAACCGAATTCATATAAACATATATATTTTTATATTTATATATATAAAAAGATCAATAAAATGTTATATATAAAAAGACCCATATATAAATTACAATAAAATTTTATTCTAATATTAAAAAATACTTTTTATGTTTGAAATTGCTTTTTTGGCTAAATATATTTGTATACTTTCTTTTATTTTAAATAAAGTGTGTAAATCGGATTAAGCCGAAAACTAAACCGAACCAAACTGAACTAGAATCCAACCGAACCGAACCGAAAACCGAATTTGAATTCGGTTTGGTTTGGTTCACGGTTTGACTCTAAAAAAACTTTTAACCGAATTGACCGAACCGAATAACACCCCTAGATGTACGTCGTTTCATCTGTTAATTTCGAGATTGTTTCCAACTCTTCCGCAGCCATTCCCAAATGTTTCGAGGTTTGAAATTTGAAACCCTTGATCTATTATACAATAGTATAAAAGCCGTTTACTGTTCATCAAAGCTACAGTTTCTACAGTACCTGTTGTGAGTGTTGCTACAGCATCCTCTCACCTATAAAATCCACCCCTCCCTCATTTGTGTTTCTTGGTTTCTGGATTCTTCATAAGCGCAGACACACACACACACACATAGTCAAACTCACCAACCTAGATCTAGGGTTCATAATTTTTTTTGTATTCATTTTTTTTATTCACATGTTTATGTTTAATTGCAAGTTTCAAGTGTTTTGGGTGTGATCCATGAATTGCCAGAGAGGATGGAGTCCCACTGCCACGAATTTTTTTGGGAAGGTATTCGGAATCCTTAATTTTTTGTTCTATTAACTTTTTATGTGTTTAAATACATGCTTGAGCTCTTTAACAATTGATATTTTGGATTAGGGCTTGGACATAATTTTGGGGGGTTTCCTCAATTAGGCTGTTTTTTTAAAAAAAAATGTTTTTACTTTGTTTCTAGCTATTTTGGGGGTTTAGAAATATAGGGTTTCTGTTGTGGAAAATTGTTGTTCTGATTTTTATTTATTTTATTTTTTCAGTATAAGGTGGTGAAAGCTAACGAATTAGTGGAAAATGATGAAGCAGTGGAAGAAAAAAAACGATTTTAAGCGGAAAGATGGCGTCCAGGTCACGTAGGACTCATGTCTTATGAATAAGCCATAAGCTTAACTAAGTTACCTCATAACCCTTTTGGATTGTCACAAATCAGTGTAGGAGTGATATTAAAGTCGGGGCAGGAATCCTGCTTAGTGTTAGTTTTATATAATTCATGTGTTTAGAGCGGTTTAGGGCTGCCATGTATGCTCTAACGCAGCCACAGCAGTTTCGATTAGTTATAGAGGCAAATTGTTAGATTTGTCCACATGGCTTAGAGACACTGCTACAAAGTTTACACAAGTGTCTCAACAATTGTAAAGCCAAAAAGCGGCTATTGATGCATTGAATGCCATGGCTTTGCCCTGAAGCATAATATATTTGATAAAGTATCGTCATGAGGTTGTGATGAATTTGGGTTCGTTCAATATAGGTGAGATATATGACCCGTATCTTGGCATGGTGACCTTATACGGTCGCAGCCATGACGAGTTTATCCTCTTTGCTTGAATGTTCACATGTCTGAGCCATCTGTGCAGCGACGTTGTCAATTCTGTCAAAACCTGAATATGGAACCGTAACCATTAATTTTCGGTCGAATGAATGTAGGTTTGCGTGGTCCCAGCCAACGTCATGAAGTGTTTGAAAAAAATGAAAAGTGCTAATGTTTTGTTATTTGGGTTTAGTTGAAACAACTTATCAGTGATTCAGTGATTCTGAACTGATCATGATATAGGCGATGATGATATTATTGCTTTTGTGCAATTATGCTTTTGCAACTACGATGAGTTGCTGGAACGTGTTGGGTGCTACCCAGCTGGATCTTGGCGGGGCATCACTATATCGTGTTTGCAGCCACAGCGAGTCGGATACCCTTTTATCCGGTTCCAGCTCGCATATCTGACCCAAACCTTATTTTTTCTTATATGTCATTTCTGTTTTTCTTATATGTCATAAGGGCCTGGCCTATTTTCAAACTGTTAGGCGTGTACACCATTCTTCACCATTTGTAAGTTTACTCTAAGTTTATTATGGTCTGTTCATGTTTGGTTGGAGTTACGATTTATTGCAGGTGAATTCTAAGATATCATGATATGTTTTCTTTCATTGTTACTTTATTCGTTATTTGAATCAGGTATAACTTTCTGTGGGTTAAGTTTTATACTTATATATTTTGTGAAGTAGCCTTAAGTAATAATCTCAAGCTGTTTTAGGAGTAATTTGTTATTGATTTGGTATTAGTAAGGTGTATGAACAATAGGTGTTTGAACTTGAAAACCCGTAACCACTAATCTGAGGTCAAATGTGTAGAATTATTAAAAGGATTGAGGGTGTAATGATTTTTAGCAAATTTAGCATTACCTAATTCATATATATTGGGCCATTGCAACCTTTTTGTTAATCATTTTGGGAATTAATGCCCTTTTTTAAACCGTTTATTGGTTTTTGCACTGCTGATTTTCTTAGTAGTATGTGTGACTCTGTCTGCGAACATGATGACCACACGCGACCAGTCACAGAACATCCACCTCTGGTGTTTCATGTTATCAATGCTGAAGCTGCGGAATCTTCATGTGGTATAAAAAATGATGCGTGTTTTAGGTTTTAAATAAAACATTTGTTGTCTGAGTTGAGACTTGCTTTACTTTATAATCACGGTCATTCTTATCTTTTGTTAACTATGATTAAATGTAAGCTGCTATCACCAAATTCTTATGGATTCTTCTTTTTTGCAGAAGTAGGTGTGAACACATCAAACGATGTGACTTATGAATTGTTTGATTGCGGAACTCAACAAAATACACAAAAGTGTGTTGCTGCATCTGCCATTCAAATCAGTACACAAACACCTGTTTTACCACTTGGAATGGCTTCTGTTCTGGTATAATCGAAGGTATGCGTTAAATAGCTAACAGATTACGTATGTATATGTGTAGAAAACATTCCGAGGTTTCATTTTTCCTCTTTGGTGTAGCGAAGTGGTAATAGATTAAGATGATTTAGTAAAAATATAATTTTTTTTGCACAGGTCAGCTGAGGCAGATCACACGCGGCCAGTCACAGAACATCCCACCTCTTACTTTCATATTACTAAAGGGAAAAATGGGTATTTAAAAATGTGTTTGTGAGAGAGACGGCTACTGTTCATGGGTGTCATAAACCATGGCAAGGTGTGAAAGGTGATACGAAGAAGCAAAAATATGATAATGTATGTGGAAAGAAGGTAATGAATCCCATTAATGTATGTTGATTTACCAAATTTGTGTAACTAAGCTTCGTCTAGGTTTCTTGATATAAAGGTTCAAAAAATAGTTTCGAACAAGAATATGTTTATCTGTAGTTGAGTTGTCTGGATCGATGATGTATACGAGTAGTTTTAAAATGATTTAAACTTAATGTATACGAGTAGCTGTGTTTAATGAATTAAATGATGTGATACGAAGAAGCAAAAATATGATAATGTATGCGGAAAGAAGGTAATGAATCCCATTAAGGTATGTTGATTTACCAAATTTGTGTAACTAAGCTTCGTCTAGGTTTCTTGATATAAAGGTTCAAAAAATAGTTTCGAACAAAAATATGTTTATCTGTAGTTGAGTTGTCTGGATCGATGATGTATACGAGTAGTTTTAAAATGATTTAAACTTAATGTATACGAGTAGCTGTGTTTAATGAATTAAATGATGTGTAGTGGCATCTGTGTGTGGTTATGTTTATTTGTGTATTGACGTATTCAAAGGTGAAACAAGTATTTTGGGAGTTGCGTATTTAAGGGTGTTTGGAATTATTTGATATTCTGCTTATCTTCTTACTTTATAGCATAGGCACTTTTGTGTTATTACAAATTTCTGCTTATCATCTTATGGAAAGTTAGTTTTAACCGTAAGAATAAAATTAAGTAATCCCAAACACCCCCTAAACTATGTAAAATATAGCCGACACTTGATAAAATCAAGAATTTTATGCTTCCTGGACTTTTATCCAATTCCTAACAAATTGTATATTCATAACTAAATTAATAATGCTCTTACTGCATAAACAGATATAGGTAACAACATTTATATACCTGTGATCTATCTTTCAGTACTGACCAATAAAAGCACACGTCAAAAGTGGAATGGCAATTTGCAGATACTGTTACTGTGATACTCACAGGGACAACAGATTATGGATAAACTATTTTCATATTACACTTATGAATTTGAGGCCATTATATATTTATTATGTAGTTGGGCAAAATTGAGCAATTGTATGTTTCTGTAGTCTGATTTATGTTGAATGGACGTTTTTTTTCCCTTCAGATTTTACTAAAGATTTGGGGTCTCTACAGCAGCTTCCGATTCATGGATTTGGGGTCTCGATTGTTTGTTTCATCAAAAAAAACAAGTCTGATTTGTTGTGTCAAGGTTCATAGGATGTATGAAATCTTTTTTTTTTTTTTTTATGTTGCTGTTAATTTTTTCATCTTAGATTTAGGCCTTTAATTGCTAAAATTGGTCTGATTATTGTAATTTTCTTCTAGGTTAGTATATTAGAGTTGATGTGTTTGGATTTATATTGTCATAGCTTCACTATAAGATTTTCCTCTTATAACCTAAACTAGCCTGTTTTTCCATTTTCGTATTGAGATTGGCGCCTCTATAAGATTTTTCAAATTGGCTAATTCTTATATTTTGTGAGTTCACTTTACTAGAAAGTTCATAAAATGTGGTTATTAGGATGGGAAACGGGATACAATCAAGTGGAGTTTAGCTTTTGTTAGGGACCGAATGGATATATGTTGTTGTGCAGGGTGGTTTATGTTCCCATAGCCATTTTGGCGAATTCTAAGTAGGAAGTGTGGGTCATAAACGATGGATGCTTGGGAAAAAAAACCCCTTGAGTCGGTCTACAGATTAGGATGTTTCAGAAACGACCAAAACCTCAAAATATATATGCTTTTCAAGTTTATTTTGCATGATAAACACTACTAGCTTATGCAATCTTATTCATTTTTGATTATGCAGCCTTAATTAATTTTTCGTTTCTCATTCTAGGGTCAAACGAGATATATGTGAAATCACTGTTTGGGAGAACTTGAACATACCATAAATGATGTTGAGGTAATTTTTTATTCACTTTTATTTGTACCACGGTTTTTTTTTTTGTTCAAAATGTTTGTTATTAATTGTTTATATTTATTTATTTGGTGGTAGATAATAAAAAGGGAAGATGGGTAGAGAGGGTTTGTATGACTACGTCGTCTTCTCAACTGGAAGAGCAAAATTTTAACGTAAAAAAAAATAAAAAAAAAATGACTTATGTGTAATGACCAGGGATCACACTTGGGATTATTGGTGATCCCTAAACATTATTCTCCGGAATATGTGATTTCATTTACTAACAGTTAGTGTGTCAACTAAACCTACAAGAATATTTTTTTCTTTTTGAATAATAGCCTGATGTTGCGACAAAATTGCTTTAGGAGGCTTTTGCAAAATGCACTTTTAAAGGGCCTTTTGGTTGTGGATGCTGTTGTCATTAGGGGTGTTTGGGTCAGCTGAAAAAAACTATACGGGTGTTGTTGTCTTATGTTTCACTTCGAGGTTAATATCGTTATGTTTTTATCATAGGACTTATTTTTTATGATTGACTAACATAGGCAGCCATTTACAGGGGGTTCTTATGTCGTGTTGTTAAAGGTGATTGGAAACAATCTTTTGTCCCGATCTTTACTGCCTGGGATTGCGCAACTAGCTTACCTCTATTGGCAAGTCAGTTGGGTGTTGAGTTTTTTGATGATAAACTTGGAGCCCTCTATATGCAATGGTTATATGACAAGGTATGCACTTCACCGCACACGCGCGCGCACACACACACGTACATACACTGATGATTGATATAGCCTTTGAGGCATATTGGGTAATGGGATATGTGGAAAACTAGAAGGGGGGTTGAATAGTTTACCGCTTTTTCGATTCTTATTTAGCTTAAATATCCTTTTAGAAACTTCACGTTTGCTTAAAGATATAAACACAACTTTATATGTTTGATTATTTGAAAAGCTTTTCATGTGTAACAATTCTAACTTTACTTGTTTCATACTTTGAAAAGCTTTACTTGTGATGATCCTAACTTTGCTTGTTTTAGTTCTTTGAAAAGCTTTACATTTGTTTCAAGATATAAATACAACTTTACTTGTTTTAATTCTTTTGGAAAGCTTTATATGTGGTTAGCAATTATAACTAAAAGACAACATGTAATAAGCAAAGATAAAGAAAGAAACGATCAAACCACAACACGATTATTTATCGTGGTTCGGCTACAAGGACTCTTTTTCCTTGCCCTACATCCACGCCCCGAGTTTCCAACTCGAGAGTTATAAGCACGAATCAACAAGATCCTTTTACCGGCGGAGAAAACCTTTACAACGTCGCTTACACTTTTACCGACACTAAGCTAGATGTCGAGTTCTTTTACAAGGGTACAACCACTCCCATTCGTCGCTTACACTTTTACCGACACTAAGCTAGATGTCGAGTTCTTTTACATGGGTTCAACCACTCCCGTACGTCGCTTACACTTTTACCGACACAAAGCTAGATGTCGAGTTCTTTTCCAAGGGTACAACCACTCCCATTAGTTCTTTTACAGGGGTACAACAACTCCCGACACACTACGTATTTTGAGGCCTAAAATACTAACCACTTACATCTATATACATGACACACATGAAGTATAAACTATCAAAGCTTATACATGACCAAGCTACCAAGACTTGCAACTTTAGAGTTGAAGCTTGTAACTTCTTGAATGATCTTGTGAAGTCCCTTGCTACATAAGAGAATCACAAATCAAAAGGTTACTGAGTTAGTTGAGATAATATGTGAATATACGTCCTAAAAAGGTTAGCCAAAAATCAAGTTATGGCTTGGTATTTATAGCACACCACACTGCATGCTTGGCGGATCAGGCGGAACCCTCAGATGGGTTCCGCCCATGTACCCCCAGGGTACCGCCGGGTCTGCAGTAGGTTTTCGCAATAACTCTTCAAACCAAACAAGGTCTTGTCTCATAACTCCTAGCAACCAAACAATGTCACATCACTTAAATCAAGTCAAACACAAAACTTGTAAGCAACATCAAAGCTAGTCAAACACATTTCTTTCCATAAATGCATAATGACAAAACTTGCCCTAAGTGTGATGTGACCTTACTATATTAAGAAATAAATATGATGTGACAAGATTCATTTTAGTTTAAGAAGTAAAAACAATGTTTTGTTTAAAAGGAAATGTTAACCTTAGTTAAACAAGACTTAAACACTTAAAGTGATGATTTACTTATAGCTAAACTTCATACTTTGTCATTAACAAAACTTAGCAAAGATCGTAAAATATAAATAACGTTTTTAGGCGATATTTGTATTAACAATCTCCCCCTTTTTGTTGATGACAAAACATAAACTTTATTTATAAGTAAGTCACTAGTTTGAGTATTAAGTCTTATAAAGTTAGGTATAAAAACTTGTTTTTGCTAAGATGATGTGATATGCACAAGAAAAGAAATTTTTGAAACAAGTTTATATCTAAATTCTCCCCCTTTTTGTCGAAACAAAAAGAAGAGTAGCGAAGCGGAAGTAACCACTAGCTCCCCCTTGGACGATACTCCCCCTAAATGGAGTGCCAAGAGAGGAGACATGGATTTTGAACCTACAAGAAAAAGGTTAGTTGTTGCACAAGATAAGTCATGAAAGAATTTCATATTTAAAACACAACTAAGAGTTGTGAAGTGAAATAGTACAACACTCATGCTCCCCCTTAAATATTACTCCCCTAAATAGAGTATCAAGGAAGGAAAACATGGAAAATGAACCTACAAAAAGAGAGGTTAGTTTTTAAAGCACAAGATTTATGTATGGTATCATAACAAGGTATAGTTCACATATCATACCTAAATGGTCAACAAACAAAGAAAACCTTGTAGTGTAATGAACTTCATTTCATGTAAAATTTAGACTTCTTAAAAAGTCAAAGACATGAAATTTTGGTTACACTATCCTACCTCTAGAAATAAAGAAAAAGCTACAAATAAGCTACGACCATAAAAAGCTACAAGGAAATCATCATTTTCCTTTGTGAGAAACATTTTCCAAAAACAAGGCTAAGGTTGTTTAAGGGTGAAAATGTGGGTTGTGGTTGTAGCGGGCTTTATTTTGAAGGTGGAAAGGATGACATGGTTTTGGTTTGTTGGTTTAGATGGGAAACATTTTCCAAAAGAAATGGTTTTGTTTCATTTTGGAGACTCTATGGTTGAGGTGTGTAAGACGAGGATTGTAGAAGATCCAAAATGTGGTTTAGTATAAACCTCATTTCTTCGGATAGCTCACTAATTTCCCTTCGACACCCTTCACTAATGTGAGCGGTTCTTTCGCAATGATTGCAATCATGGCGGGAAAGGTTTGGTGGAAGGGTGGTTTGAAATGTTGGTGGTGGATGGTTTGAACTTGAAGGAGAAAAGGTGGAAGGTTGAGTAGTGTTTTTGCTTCCTTCATTTGTTGATTGAAGTGTTGTTTGTAAAACCATGATATGGTTGATTTGAGAGTCAACCATACGTTTGAAGGCATGAAGGTGGTTTAAATGAGTGTCAATCTCATTATGAAGGTTTGGAGGTTTTTCCCACATGGATGCTTCTATTTTCTTATAAGAAGAAAGTAGAGACTCAAGATGTTGGGAAGGTTTTTGTGGTGATGGTTGTTGTTGTGGTGGTGGTTGTTGGTTTTGAACAAAATGGCGGAAACTTGGTTCGCCGATAGGATTTTCATGAAGGTCTTTGTAAATTGGGTGAAACACAAATGATTGTGAGTGGATATGACCTTGATCATTTGGAAAAATGGATGGTCTAGCATAACGGTAAGCCAACCGTTCTACTAATGATGGTTGATGGGGTTCATCATCTAGTTGCTCACTAGGTTGTTGTTGGGTTTCCATTTGAGCAATGGTGTCAAAAAGTGACAAGGATGGTGGACTTGATGATTTGGGTGATAGGTCTTCCAAAGTTTCCAAATAAGGTAATGGTGATGTTGGTGGTGTATGAAAAAGTTCCATTGGTGAAATTGTTGGTGATTGAGGTGATGAGGTTTTTGATAATTGAGCTTGTTGAGAAGGTGATGATGAATCACTTGAAGGTCTAGTTGTTGGAGGAATGGTTGCCATGTTTGTGTAGCAATGTGTTGGAGAGGGTGTTGGAGTATCAAGATTTAGCAATTCTTGAAGGGTAATTTGACTAATTTCATTGGTATTACAATGTGTTGGGGATTGTGTTGAGGTAGTGAGATTAAGGAAATCTTGGATAGGTGAAGAAATGTTAAGTGAAGCATCACTTGAAGAAGATGAGCTTGACTTGACGGTTTTGTTAAAACAACAAGGTTTAACACTAATCATATTGATTCTTGAAAGGGATTTTGATGACTCGGATGATGTGTTAGATTTGGTCATTTTCAAAGGTGTGATTTTGATGTTTTGAGAGAAGAAGTTTTGATGGTGATGGTGTGATTTGAATTGTTGCCAACTTTCAAATTTATAGGATGAAGAAGATGTTGAATAGAGTGTTTGGATTTAATGTTCTACCATTCAAGGATTGAGGTTTCAAATGATTTACAAAAATTTCATGAATATGTCAAATCAATGTATGTCATTCCAATGGAATGAGGTGGAGTGAAAGACCAACAAAAGCACTCAATGCTTTGTGATCATGGGATGTGATTTGTTTGAAAACTGTTTCAATGGTTTTGAAAGGGTTCCTTGGGTTGGTTATGTTTGAATTTGAATTTTTGGAGGGAAGTGTCTTCCTAATTGTTTTAGTGAGTGAAGGTAGTTCTAATATGGTTATTGAAGTTAATTGAAGATGTTTCTCACTTAGGATAATGGTTTTGACACATTACAAGTTTTGGACTTAAGAAAAATGGAAAAAATTTCTGCAGGTGTCTGGCGGATCCCTCAGAAGACACTGGCGGAACCCATTTGAGGGTACCGCCTGGTCCGTTGGGCCATTTCTGGAATTCCCAGAAAACACACTGGTGGACCCCAATTTTGGGTACCGCCAGATCCGCCAGGGGTAAAAAATTAGGCAGTCCGCGTTTTTGACCCGCGAGACGATTTTCAAAATTTTCGAAAACTCCTAAAATCAAAAAGATAAGGTATTACTGGTTAGGCAATGCAAAAATTAGACATGTAAACATACCAATCATGGGACTTTGACCTTGAGGTCGAGGATTTCACTATACTTAGTAAGAATTACCATAAGCATAGAAAAAATGACAAACACCTTAAACATTGTCATTATGCATAAAATTTCATACAAACATAATCCAACAAACATAATAAACCATGAAAGTGAAAAACACATAATTCACATAGTTTTAACTCAAAGACGCTTCTAAAGCACTCATAAGCCAAACACTCCTTAATCTTCTCACAACCGGTCTATCTTCTTCTTGAGCTTGTTTAGGTACCTTCCAAAACACTTGAACATTCCTTTGGTTTGCTTGAATTCTTCGGAAGCATTGTCAATGATGGGGAGAGCTTGAAGGTATTCTAAAGGAGGTAACTTAGAGTTTGGTAGTTTATCATCGTCGCTCATGCCGGATGATGATGAAGATGGAGTAGGTGATCGAGTACGTTTGCCCTTATTTTTGAAAACTCGTTTATCACTTAAAGGAACGAAGGTGTGAGGAATGAGAGCGTAGTCAAGGTGTATTCCACTTTCGTTAGGAGAAATGGGCGAGATTGCTCTAAAGAGGCGGGTAAGAAACATTCTATATGGAAGAGCGGTTGTTCCGACCAAGGATATGTCGGCCATTCTTTTGGCTAGGTAGTAGGCTAAGTTGAAGGGTTGACCGGTGGAAATGCTATAAAGCATGTAGTATAGGCATGTGTTGATGTGATCTCTATTTCCTATGGTACTTATGACATTAGCCCTAAGAATTTCTTCCCACTTCTTAAATTGTGGTTTAAGCTCATTGAGCTCCATACCAAAAGGATCCTTATCTACAGTATTCCCCGAACGGTTCACCCTAGTGGTAGAGGTTCTAACAAAGAGGTGTTCCTTAATAGTTTCCTTATTAGCTAGAGGTGTATCGTATGGATAAAAACGATCAATAGTATCAAGACTTGAAATGGGCCACTTATCCGTGTAGAGGCAAGTTCCCTCATTTGGTACACCAAGAATTATAGCTAAGTCTTTTAAATCTATGTCATGTGATATTTGATTGGTTGTGAAGTTTAATGAAATCCTACCACCAGCACATGAGGAAAGGTTTACGGTTGCATAAAATTCCAAGATGAACCTAGGACAAATGGGCTCATCTATATCAAGGAGACAATCAAAGTAAATTGCGGCAAAGTTTTGGCGAATAGATGTTCCTTCTAGAAAGGATGGATCAATGGTTCCACCTTCGTGAACATAGCGTTTTTCTAATGCCTTAAAGGTTTCTACTTGAACCGGGTTGAGACCTTTGGTCATATGGTGTTTGTGCATGTACTTAAGGGTTTCTTTGTGATCGGATTTGTTTGCGGGAGGCATGTTAATTCCTAGAAAACATAAAATTGTATGTTAATGACTTTTAATCAACGAGGATGTTTTAATATATTCCTATATGCAAGACAATGTGAAGACATGGTTATCTTGACTCATTTTGATTCCTAAATCGTTTTGTTATGCAAATTTTGTTGTAAAAACAAAAGATAACCAACACTCTCCTATTTGAATGTGTCTTCGACTGAATGTACCCGAAAATACATATTAGTTATGTATCCCCTTTAGCATTCAAGAGATAGTATGCAAGTGATGTTTAAATGATGTTTTTCATTTGTTTTAACAATGTGGTGATGAATCATGTTGCAATTAGAAAAATAATGCTCTTGGTGTGTTTGGTAAATCAAAGTAACAATGAAAAGATACATTTCTTAATTAATGAAATACATAAATGACTAGCCACCAAGTTTTTCAAGAATCATGAAGTTTTATGCAAAATCCCTAAGATTCTAGTTAATGATTGTAAGCAAAAATGTTATGATTAAATTAAAAATGCAATTGTGATTAAAATACTTACAAAGTTAGTTGGATTGGAAGAGATTGGATTAGAAGCCCTAAAATTCGTGAGGATATGTGTTTTAGAGAGGGTGATGCTGTTTGTTAGTTTTTGTTAAGACTTAATAGGGTGTTTGGCTTTGAAATAAAAAATTTAAACATTCTGAGGTTTTGCGGACCAGGCGGAATCAAAAAATGGGTTCCGCCCGTATGGTTTGAAGGTTCCGTGGGTACTGCAGGGAAAAACTTAAAAGGAATTGTCTTGATTTTTGTGGTTTTATCCTAATGTTCAAAACTAAGGTTTTAGGTCTTTGACTAAGCCTAGGAATTATGAATGCTTCACATTCAAGAGATTTTGTGAACGCGTTGATGGAATAGTTGACGTAGAAGACTTTCTTAGTTAAGACGTTCCTCAATGAACAATCTTACCAAGGCGATGATGAGGGATCACAATATGTCTACTAAGAACATAATGGATTGAATTGTTGCCGAAGTCGATGCTTCCAATGTTGATGAGATAAATTCCGTTGTTGACACGAGTTTGCTTGGAGCTTGTTGATGTGCTTCTCCATCCGATACTAATTTGAGAATCTTACGCGTTTTGGAGAATCATTGGGTAAGTAAGTATAAAAGTGCAAGTACCACTTGTGCTTTTCTTATCAACTTATTACTGACATAATTCCATTTGGCATACACTATGGTTTCTATTCCCGTTCTTTTGGGAGACCATAATCCTAGTTGTGTAGTACCTTATGTTGTATCCAAATAGGCTCAACTAAAGAGTTGTTTTAGGATCTTCTTTAACATGAGCACATAGACGAAAGCTAAACATAATGTTGAATCTAAATGTTATGAGAACAAGTAGTCTTCCAAACATTTCTCTATGTTTAGTTTTTACCTACGGATTTACTAATCTCATTGTTGATAAGTCATCAATAACTAAACTATTGAGAACAAGAGAGCAACTAGGAATGTCTTTAAGTTAAAATCCCTTGCTTTTGTGGCTTGCTTTTATTATCAAAAAGTCTCTCAAGTATTGAGACAATACTCACTTGATTACTTTGAAATATCAATTTTGTTTTACTAGTTGTTTTATTCTAAATTCCAAAAATTGTTTTTGTTGAATTTGTTTAGACACAACTATGACCTATAAATCAAGTTTTATGACTTATGTCAATTTTACTTGATTCAAAGTTTGACTCAAGGTGAGAAGATGTTATTTTGTACTTTTACTCCATGCTTGTCTTGCCATCATTTGGACTTTCGACTAAGTCATCATCTACCAAAGATGATATCTTAGAAGGAGGGGATTACTCGTTAAATGTTATATTCAACGATTCCTCGACTCTTTGAGTTTTCTTACTTAAGACACTATGAACTCTATTTATTTTGAAAAAGTCCAAGAGGTACAACATCATGAGACTATGTGTCACATTTGATGTGTAAATCCTAGATGTTGAAAACTCATTTTCTTTCACACATCCTAATGTATGCTAATGTGATTTATTTCACCTTGTGTGTTTTATGTGAGAGTATCATAAAGGAGTGATTGAAGAAAAACACAATTAAAGACTCAAAGTATGGTGTTTGAGAAAATTGTTTAACAAAGGTTTGTTTTGCAAGCAACACAAAAGTGTTAGACATTTTAACACTTAGGAAATTCTTAGTTAGCTCACTTGTAAGCAAGAGTTGAGTGAGACTCACTCAAGAGTTTTTCGTGTTTATCTCTAGATGGTTAAAGAACCAAAACACCTTATATCTCCTACTAGTACTAATGACGAAATTCCTTGTTACATAGAGTCTAATCTTAGTTATTACTAATAGCAAGTAAACACTTTTAGAGTATTACTAATAACACATAATGTGTCACAACTCGTAAATTCTGGTCTTTTCCCGAACTTTCAACATTTACTATTCATCGGTTACTATTCATCGATCACTATTCATCATTTTACTATTTATCTTTTTCGGAGTCAGTTGTGATTCTGAGAAGCGTTCAAAATTTTTACTATTCATAAAACACTATTCACCCTGGAGAAAATTTGTCATTTATGCGTGAGATGCATCATTTCTATATACGTACGATTATCTACCTAATAAACGTTATCCTATAAACTATTATTTTGAATAATTGATCCGATAATCCCAACTATGGTCCTAACATATTTTTATACTCATAATAATGATATAAAAATTATATTATTAATTTACCCGGTGTTTTCAAATCAATTGCTACATTTTACGGTCGGAGCTTATTACTCCGTCGGTTTGCGATATTTCAACCCGATCATTATTTTAACTTCCGATTCTCATCAGGAATATTATTTTACAATTTTTACAACTTCATTATATTTTATTTTACTCTGTTAAAATTTATTTTTAGTTAACCCGGTAACCGGTACACCTTAAAACTATTTTTATACACATAATACTAACTAATACTCAACAACTTACTTACACACTCCATTTTCTTTTTCTTACACACCTTGCCGTCCCCTCCCCTATCCCATACATTTACTTACACAATTTTAAAGCAATACCAACTCCATTATTGTGATTGATCAAATTGATGTACAAAAGTCCTACAAGAAATATATACACCCATTTCACCTCTTATTTCACAAGTCTCCAAAAGTTTCATCCTCTCCTTTTCCTTCTCTCTACTCACGGCACAAACAAAAGAGGAGCAAGACCAAACTATTTTTTTTCCAAGATCAAGTATTATACTAGCTCATTTGGTGATTCTTGTAAGGGTTTTGAAATAAAAACTCAAGGTTCTTTGGTTTTACTCATCCAAGCTCTATAATCTTTCTATGTAAGTTGTTAAACTCTTGTTCATAATTTCTTCATGTTATTTTTATGGTCATATGATTTTCATTCAAGATCTACATGCATATGTTAGTTATACCACTCATTTATATATATATATAACTTTGAAACTCTAGAAATGGATTATAGTTAGATCCTTGTTAGATCCACTTGATTTATGATGTTTAGGAACCCATGACACCCTAAGAAGGTGTATGGTAAGATTAGACTAGATTTGTGGTGATTGAAAGTGGTTTGGTTGGATTAGAAACTAGTTTGAAACACTAGAAATGACTTTTGAAACAATATATATACGTACTGTCCTTATTTTGAAAACGTGGGAAACTCAGTAACTCAGGGGATATTTTTGAACAAAGATTTAGAAAATACTTTCAAAAACGAAGCCGTGGGCGAAAGAACGGATTAAAACGAGCTTATAACGAAGGAGATATGATTTTTGTAAATTTAACGACGAAAACTATTTTCTGAAAAACTGCATGCTGTTTGACAGTTTTCGACGGGCAAATAGAGGTGTTAAACGTAACCTAGTGGGGCCGAGCTATCGAAAATATATTAGTATATACTAAAACGAATCCGTGGATATAAAGAACGAGGAAAATGAGCTTAAAACGACCAAGTTATACTTGTTTTAAATCGTCACAACTATATATATATATATATATATATATATATATATATATATATATATATATATACTCACTACTAGAAAATAATATAACTACGTACTAAATAATATATTTTCTAGATTTCTTATTCAAGGAGTTTATTTTTAATTAACGAAATACGTACGACTCAAGGTTTAGTTATGCGACTACTAGACGATATCTTAAGGTTTTCAAAACGAGGAATATAACACTAACGTTTTTATGTACGATATATTACGACAAGTTTTTATAAGCCTAGTTGGACTTATTTTTCCTAAGTATGGAAAATACTTTACTTTGACTATAACTAGTATTTTCAAGTTACGAGTGGTATATGTATCATGTGCATGCATATTCTCTTCATCATTTCATGATCTAAAGTAGATCACTATCATTCATATTAGGTTGCGGTTTGAGATCGAACCTCATTTCTGTGTATCCACTTTTGTCATCGTAGCTATCGCACCAGGTGAGTCATAGCCCCACTTTTACTCTTTAGTACTTGTTTTAAACTCTTTGGGAGAGATACATGCTTAAACTGTTTACTCTTAATTGAACTTAAATGACTCTTGTTTTACTATTTATGCTCATAAGCAATACGTACTCAAATTAACTTGTTTGAACTATTGAACCTTTTGACTTGAACTTTTGGACTTATTGTACTGTACGTTCTAAGACCTAAAGTCTCCTTTGTTCGGAGCAACACTATAAAGTCTCTCCTGTTCAGAGCATCCTTAATAATTCTCGCCATGGTGGAGTGACTAATAATTCTTCACCAAGTCGGTGGAGCGACTAATAATTCTTTGCCTAGGTGGCGGAGTGACTTCAAGTCTCCCTTGTTCGGAGCGGCCTTGATTATTATATATGTGGTGCTTATACTGTGACTTATTATTGACCTCATGTGCTTGACTACCAGACATAAACTATTTTAGCAGTGGGTTGTAAACACACAGGTTGCAAGTCTCTTATGGCGGGACTTGCAACTGAGTGGATTTACGATGCCTTTGTTGTGTGATCATTTTTCTATATACTTTATTTGTTAAACAAACTCTATGAACTCACCAACCTCGTGTTGACACTTTAGCATGTATTTTCAGGTTTTAACCTATGGCACGCTACAGGAGGTTTTGGCAGGGCATGGCATGGTCATAGAAGACTCTGATTATTTATATGGGGACCGTTTTAAACTATTTTAAGGGCCTACTTCCGCACTACTTTTAACGATGTAAATTCAACATTTTTGATTAAACAATTTTATTCTAAATGATTAAAGTGAAAACCATTTTTGTACTTGTGTTGTGATACGGATTGAGTTACACCCCAGCTACACGTATGCTTCCGCTGGACCCGATTTTGGAGGTGTGACAGATTGGTATCAGAGCTTTGGCTATAGCGAACTAAGTGTTTTTAAAACCTAGACTATAGCTACTTTTATGAAAAACTTAACCCTATGACCGTCACGTGCCTGCCTGCTAAGCTGAAGCCTCATTGTGGTTTGTTGCTGACTTAGGTGATGAGATTTGTGTCTCATTATCTGGTATATTATACTCACTTATTCTAGTTGATTTCTATCATTGTCTTTCATATAAGCATGTTCACGTATCATATATGTCACCCTGTTATGTTTCTCCTTGCATAGTTTCCTCATTTGACCTCGAGTTTGGTCACCTGCCTTAGTCTTTCTGAACGTCTTGGTATTTGTGAAGGACATAGTATTAGTATAACTGAGCTGAGTATTTCAAAATTCATGGAACCTCGGTGGAATATAGACTAGTCACCTATATTCAACCCGGGATAGTGGGACATAGGCTGACTACCTATATCCGACTCAGAAATGAATTTTGCAACACTGAGAATGGTTATAATAAAATTCTGTCTGGATTGAATTCTCAACTCAATTTCCAAATGTTTCATTTATGTGTGTGTATACCCTCGTTGTCAGAACGCTTATACTTTTCATCACCTCGTGAACCGCCGCCTGGAAGCACGTCAACTGGTCATTTCATCTCATGAATCTTCACCTTTATAACACTTCGGAGACCAACGTTAACTGAACTTCGGGACGAAGTTCCCTTAAGGGGTAGAGACTGTCACAACTCGTAAATTCTGGTCTTTTCCCGAACTTTCAACATTTACTATATATCTAAGATTTCTAATACATTTGTGAGATCAACTTGATCATCTTTGGCTTGACATATTTCTTGATGAAAATTTAACATATTTTTCCAAACATCATTAGCCTTTTGACAAAAATACATTCTTTCATATTTGGTACTAAAGCTTTGTAAAGCATTGTTTTAGCTCTAGTATTTTTATCAAGTTTAAGATAGTTATCTTGGTTTTCAAAAACTTGTTTTCTTTGGTTTGAAATTACCAAAAGAAATAATATGCCAAAGATCTTGATCAATTGATTTCACATAGTTTTCAAAATTACTTTTCCATTCAAGTAAGTTTTCTTTTTCAAATAGCGGTTGGTTTTGAATAGGTTGCCCTTCTTTGAGATTTTCAAAATCCATGGATCGATCCAAGTTTTAAAATACATTCTATTTTAAAGATCTTGAGTAACGTAGCTCCTGATGCCAATTGTGGAAAACTAGAAGGGGGGTTGAATAGTTTACCGCTTTTTCGATTCTTATTTAGCTTAAATATCCTTTTAGAAACTTCACGTTTGCTTAAAGATATAAACACAACTTTATATGTTTGATTATTTGAAAAGCTTTTCATGTGAATAACAATTCTAACTTTACTTGTTTCATACTTTGAAAAGCTTTACTTGTGATGATCCTAACTTTGCTTGTTTTAGTTCTTTGAAAAGCTTTACATTTGTTTCAAGATATAAATACAACTTTACTTGTTTTAATTCTTTTGGAAAGCTTTATATGTGGTTAGCAATTATAAATAAAAGACAACATGTAATAAGCAAAGATAAAGAAAGAAACGATCGAACCACAAAACGATTGTTTATCGTGGTTCGGCTACAAGGACTCTTTTTCCTTGCCCTACATCCACGCCCCGAGTTTCCAACTCGAGAGTTATAAGCACTAATCAACAAGCTCCTTTCACCGGCGGAGAAAACCTTTACAACGTCGCTTACACTTTTACCGACACTAAGCTAGATGTCGAGTTCTTTTACAAGGGTACAACCACTCCCATTCGTCGCTTACACTTTTATCGACACTAAGCTAGATGTCGAGTTCTTTTACATGGGTTCAACCACTCCCGTACGTCGCTTACACTTTTACCGACACAAAGCTAGATATCGAGTTCTTTTCCAAGGGTACAACCACTCCCACTAGTTCTTTCACAAGGGTACAACAACTCCCGACACACTACGTATTTTGAGGCCTAAAATACTAACCACTTACATCTATATACATGACACACATGAAGTATAAACTATCAAAGCTTATACATGACTAAGCTACCAAGACTTGCAACTTTAGAGTTGAAGCTTGTAACTTCTTGAATAATCTTGTGAAGTCCCTTGCTACATAAGAGAATCACAAATCAAAAGGTTACTGAGTTAGTTGAGAGAATATGTGAATATATGTCCTAAAAGGGTTAGCCAAAAATCAAGTTATGGCTTGGTATTTATAGCACACCACACTGCATACTTGGCGGATCAGGCGGAACCCTCAGATGGGTTCCGCCCGTTTACCCCCAGGGTAATGCCGGGTCTGTAGTAGGTTTTTGCAATAACTCTTCAAACCAAACAAGGTCTTGTCTCATAACTCCTAGCAACCAAAAAATGTCACATCACTTAAATCAAGTCAAACACAAAACTTGTAAGCAACATCAAAGCTAGTCAAACACATTTCTTTCCATAAATGCATAATGACAAAACTTGCCCTAAGTGTGATGTGACCTTACTATATTAAGAAATAAATATGATGTGACAAGACTCATTTTAGTTTAAGAAGTAAAAACAATGTTTTGTTTAAAAGGAAATGTTAACCTTAGTTAAACAAGACTTAAACACTTAAAGTGATGATTTACTTATAGCTAAACTTCATACTTTGTCATGGCTTCGCCATCAACACGTAGAGTGATTTCTTCTTCGAATACATCGATCAAAGCACGACCCGTTCTTAAGAATCCTCTCTCGAGAATGAGAGGAACTCGTGGGTCAGCATCGAAATCAACAATCACGAAATCTGCCGGAAAATGGAACTTTCCTACTTTCACGAAGATATCTTCGGCAATGCCGAGAGGACGGGATATGGTGCGGTCTGCGAGCTCGAGTGTCATGCAGGTCGGAGTGAGAGCAGGGAGTGAGAGTCTTTTCCAGACTGTGTAAGGCATCAGGTTAATGCTTGCGCCAAGATCAGCCAAGGCAAAGCATTCAACCATCCCAGGGAAAACACAAGGAATGAGAAATTTCCCGGGATCTCCAAGCTTTTCGAGAAGTTTTTTCAAGAGCACTGCTCGTTAAGAGGAGTTTTTGCCATCTCACAAAGTTTTTCTTTGTTGCTTATCAGATTTTTGATTGTCGAAGCAAACTTAGGCATGAGAAGAAGAGCGTCCGCGAAGCTAATATCAAAGTGTAATTCTTGGAAAATTTGATAAAATTTTTCCATCTGATGGTTAGCTTTTTCGCGGTTCTTTTGTTCATTCAATCGTGAAGGATATGGAATTGACGGCTTAGGATCATTCTTTGGTATTTCATCAGAACTCACTTGGGGATTAAATACAACTTTCGGCTTATGAGCCGAGACCGGGACAACTTGAGGTTGGATGTTGTTGGTACCTCCGTTATTAGTAGGAAGTACCTTGCCCGTAGTAATCTCAGGCTCACGTTCCACTACCTTAGGAGGAGAAGAAGAGGTAGAAGGAATCGAGGGTGCATTGTATGAAACCCCACTTCGGGTGGTGATCGCCTTGACATCGCCCCTCGGGTTAGCGATCGTGTTGCTCGGTAATGTACCCGGGCCCGAGGGTCGATCATTTAAAGACTTCTGAAGTTCAGAGATCGTGCGAAGCAATAACTGATTTGTTTCCTCTTGTGTTTTCATGAATTGTTTAAATTCAGCATTGGAGGAAGACGAGGGTTGAACAACGTTTTGATTTTGAATAGGGGGATTTTGAACACGGTTGTTTTGAAAATTCCCTTGATTTTGATTGTTGTTACCCGGAAAAGTGTTTCTCTGATTGAAATTACCCTGATTGTAATTTCCTTGATTTTGGTTTCTTTGAAAATTTCCTTGAAAACCTTGGTTTTGATTGCCATTTTGAAAATTGTTTTGATTAAACTGGCTTTGATTTTGATTCGGGTTTTGGAAATTTGAGTTTTGACCTTGGTTAAAATTCTAATTCGCGTTACGGTTTTGATTTTGGGTAAAACCTGGAGGTCCGAGAAAATTGTTGGAACGATAGCTTAAGAGATTACGGTCCCCTTGCGGTTGGTAAGAATTACCCCCGTATTGTAGGAACCGTGAGCAGCATAAACATTCTCTTAAGGAAATTCAGCAGTAGCTGGACACTCGGAATACAGATGTGGGCCCCCACAAGTTTCACAACTTCGGGCCACGGCTTTCACTTGTTGATTTTGAACCTGATGTTGTATCGTTTGGTTCATTCTCAACACAGCCGTAGAAATATCATCCATCTTTTTGGTAAGAGCAATTATTTCAGGAGATGATGATGAGGGAGTAACGGAATTACATGACGCATCCCTCTCCGCAGAGGAATCCCAAAAGTTATGATGGGCAGTCATGTTCTCAATTAAGTCATAGCACTCCTCGGGACGCCTTTTCATAAAGGTCCCACCTGCAGCAGCATTGAGAATGTCTCGGTGCCTCAATGTCAGACCATTATAGAAGGTATCTATGATGGTAACTTGTAACATATTGTGGTTAGGGCACCGATCAATAACTAGCTTATAACGCTCCCAAGCCTCAAAAAGAGACTCATCGGGACGTTGCCGGAAGTTGCTGATATCATTTCGTAGCTTGGTAACCATGGATGGTGGAAAATATTTTGCTAGAAACTTGGTTACCATTTCATCAAAGGTACGAATAGAATTCTTTGGGAGTCGGTCAAACCATGTAGTGGCATGATGAGTGAGAGAATAGGGGAAGAGGTACAGCCGGAGGGCATCATCGGTGACACCATGCTGTTTCATGCTTTGGGTGACCGTAAGATATTTGTCAAGATGCTTGTTAGCATCGTCACCCGGTAATCCGTGAAATTGACACGAATTCTGGACTTGTTGGATCATGTGGTGTTTGAGGCCAAAGTCCGCAGCCCCAATAGTGAGTGGTGCAATAGGCCCACCCCGCCCTTGCATGGTAGGCTGGCACAGCTCCTCCATCGTTCGGAGATCGGGAGCTGGCACATCCCTAGGAGGGTCAGGGGGTGGTAATGGTGGTGGTGGCCCAGCGGCCATTTCGTTTTGTGTATCAGGACGTAGCTCGGGTACGTCTTTCTGTTTTTTATTCTTTGCTTGAGACCGAGTGCGCATGCACTAAAAACAATTTTTCAACACAAGTTCGAGGAAAACCACAGTGAACTTAAACCAATAATCACAAGTGAGCAGCTTCTTTGAAAAAGGTACACTACTCACAGGGATATAAAGGCAAGTTTTAATCTTAAGTTTGGGAACTTATTATGTTCACACCCCCAGTTGGTAGGTGTTCAGCCTTGGTTTGCGGTGGTAAGATTTTATGTATTTATTATTTTGAAAAACTGCCTTAGGCTTACGGGTGTGTGTGCAGAAAACTGGGGAATTATTTTTGGAACTGATTCGTTAACTGAAATCGTTCTTTTAAGATTACTCGCAGGCTGGCGGGAGGAAGTAAATAGGTTTCCTCTTCAGTTCGCAATTTAATGTCAAAACTTACCTTAAACCAACTGTTTCAGGTTGTAATCTTAAAGGAAACGAAGTAATTTAACTTCACAGTTTGTTTTGTTGTTTTTGATTTTTTTGGTGTTTTTAACACTTTAGGGAAAGTGTTAATGAACGTTTTTGATGTGATTGTGTTTTTACAAAAACTTTTTACAAATTTGTGTGAAATTTGTACAGGGAGGGTTTTGGAAACCACTTAACTTTTAAAACGATTTTAAAACACGCAACAACCTCCCCGGCAGCGGCGCCAAAAATTGATTGGACCCGAACCAGTCAACTTTTATTAGTCAACCACTTGTGAATGGTCAACCATAAAAGTCAAACTAATCAAGCCAATACTCCGTGGATAGTGTAGTGTTTCCCCGGGTCGTTAAAGTCCCAGCGAGATTGAAATGGTGCTTTGGAAATCATTTATGAGTGAGTGGGACTGAGGACAGTAGCCCAGATGATATGGAATTGATTTTGCTACTGCTATTTTGGTATTGGTACACAGATATAATATTCACAAAAATCAGATACCAGATATATGCACAAATTCACAATTAAGATCACGTAACGGACTGGAAAAGTGGGTTTTTGGTATTTATCAAACTACAAGGGGTGCTTTTGACACTTTTTAAAACTCAAAATTAAAAATGAAAATAAAATTATGAAAATACTATTTAAATATTATTAAACTATTTAAAATCTAAATTAAAACCTAATTTAAATTAACTAAAAATGACAAATGATTTAAATTAAACTAAAAATTAACAAAAATATTTTCTAAACCTGAATTAGAACTTGAAGAATGTATAAAAAATAAAAATAAATATTTTTGTCTTTTTGTGGTTTTGTTATTAATTAAAAACTATTTAACTTAATTAAACTAATTAAATTACTTTTAATTTATATTAATACTAAATTAACTTAGAAAATTAAGATAAAATTTATAAGATTACTTAACCATCACTGGAATCCTAAAAAATTATAAAAACTCTAAAAATTATGTTTTAAGATTAAACAACTAATTATTTACCTTTTAATTATCTTAAGTCTATTTTAAACAAATAAAATAAGAAAAATAGAAAATGAAGAGTAGAATCTCAAAATATATTTTATAAAAACTTATTAGATTATATTAGAGCTAGTAAAAATATAAAAACTAAATTTAACCTTATAAAAACTAAATAAGCTATTTAATACTTAATATTAATTAATAATAAAGAAAACTAAAATTAAATCTAATTAACACTAAATGACAAAATAAAATCTGAAAAAATTATCAAAATTACTTTACTATATAAGGTATTTAATAAAAATATAAAAACACTAGTGACTTAATTAAAATCTAAAAATGAAAATTAAAATTAAATTGAATTAAATAGAAACTATCACTTATTTTAACTTTGGATTTTTTGGAATTTTCTTTTACAGAACTATTTTATAACTTAAAATAACAAACGTTTGTGAAAACACTTTTCAATATAGCTTATAAATAAGCTATAAGCACCCCCTTGGCTTACACAGTTGACTTATGTTGACTGTGTGGTCAATTTAGGTCAAATGGCTTTGGGTGGGGTCCACAATGGTTAAAATGGGTACAAACAAGGTTGACAAACTTGAATAAGCCAAGAACAACAAGAAATAAGCACAATTAAGCTGTTTCAAACCAAATAAGCACTTTGCAAATCTGAGTTTCCCTCAGATTATGGGACAGACTTTGTGGGCAATTTTATGTGGGGTCCACTGGGTACCAGGTCAAACAAAAGGTCAATCCACACTCCCTGGTAGGAGGGGGGTTGGAAAAAGCTAATTAGGATGTCTGGGGCCCACTGAGGTGGTCACAAATCACCACCAAAGTGGTGGTGATGGACTGGGTCTGAATGAGCAGGGCACACCTCTTGCCCTGCAACTCACTTTGAGGGTCTGTGGGACCCACTAAACAAAGTTCATAAAATCTGGAAAAAATCTTAAAAATCAACAAGGTGGTAAAGATTTATCTTGTAAAATCTCAGACCCTAAAACCTTATACCAAACAAGTTACAGAACTCCAAAGTTTGATCAAAATCTGACAATGCACAATTGACTTTTTAGGAAAACTAAACACTTTGACTTTGGTGGGTTTATGATTGATCCTAGTGACTTGATATGTTATAATAAGCTACTAGGGAACTGAAATGATCTAAGTTACCTAACTAAGCAATGATATAATGAGAATCACAACCTAAATCCTACACAGTTACCAATTATGGAGATGAAAATGGAATTTTGACTTTCTGAGGAATGACCCAAATGTTTGTGGGTTTGACTGAACTATTAAAACCTATTGTGTCATGTTTAGACTAGACTTAGCAACAGAAACTCATTTGAACTCATCCAAACAGACTCAACCAAACACTCCTTTATATATGAACTGTCTTGAGCTTATCAAAGCAAATGGTCACTAGGCTTTAAAAACTTGATTTCAAACAACAATTTATGATTATATAGACTAATTTAAGTACTGGAAAACAGCTTGTAATTATGAAAACTCAATTTTACCACTTAATCTAGTTTTGATAGTTAAATATTGAAATTACAAGTAACTAATTATTCTAATGAACAAGTTATGATTACTAAGTTAAAAACTACTCAAACAATACACAAACAACTCAAATGAACACAGATTGATCAGATATAAGCAAGCAATTAGAAATAACTAAAAACTAGGATTTTTAGTGGAATTTCAAATGAGCAAAGCTTACAAAAACCATCCCTAGCATGAACAAGGGATTTTCCACAGTTGCCTATCTTTAGATAGGCTATATCCAGCTCCAAGATTGATCACCAATATCTCTTAACACCTGAAAAAAAAATTAAGCACAACAGTTGACCATGGTTGACCACTTTTAGATTTTTGATTTTCTTCTAATGTGACTGAGTTTTAAATGTCTCTAAAGCTTCAACAAGCTTCTTGGAACCTACATGACCTATTCTCAGTCCATGATTATCAATATAAGTAATGCATAAGCTTAAATGGAAACTCAGAATGGCAAGAACACAATGCAGAATTGAACTTTGATTTTTTATAACTTCAAAAGACTTTCAATACATTAACAAAGATGTTACAATACTTGAATTGGAAAAGATACAAATGAATTTTGAAAACTAATTTAATTCGACAATAAAAACTAATTAAAACTACTACTCTCTTTATCTTGCACTTTCTTCTATTTATAGTCTCCAATTAGGGTTCCCAACTGCCCTCTGATCAAATCCCACCTTCTTTTGAAGAATTTGGTCCACTAATAAGCTGCCACGTATTTTGGCGCCAAAAGATTTTTTGCAAATTGCTCCCTGGTTGAGTGCTTTGGAGGAGAAGCATTTAATGTGGTGTGAAAGGGTAGGTGCAGGGAGGTGATGATGGGTTTGCAAGTGGTGGTGGTGGGCAATACCAGGGTGGTATTTGTCTGTGAGGGGGGGGGGGGTGGTTTTGGTGGGAAGGTGGTAATGGAGATGGTGGTGTTTGACTGGGGTTGACCCCGGTTTAATAACTTTGGGGGTGAGATGGGCTAAGGGTTGGACTGGATCAGTTTTAGGCCCAAGGGAAAAAGAAGTGGGTGGGTTGGATTAAGATTGGGTTTAGTTTTTGGATTATGTAGTTTATTTTGGATCCGGTTTGGTTATTTCACACAAGGACCTATTTTGTAATTTTGGGAAAGTTGAGGGTGTAATCTTGGCATGTTTCCAAAATATTTTTCAAGGGTGTATAATGCCACATCATGAATAGTACAAGGTTCTTTGGTGATTTTTCAATTTATTTTTCACCAGGGACGGAAATCGTCAAACTTTCAAACTTCAGGGACCATTTGTGTAATTTTCACCAAATTTTCCACCAAGGACCAATCCTGTCATAAAAGGTTAGTGCAAGGACAAAATTTGTTTTTCTCAAAGTTTTTCATATCCCAGGGACCATTTTTGACAATTTTCAAAGTTCAGGGACTAAACTTGACATTTTGTGAAACTTTTCACCAAAGGACTATTTATGTAACTTTTTGATTTAAAAGGACCTTTGGTGACTTTTTCAAGTTTTTAGAATGACTAGGGACTAGATTTGACAACTTTTGAAAGTTGAGGGACTGAAACTGCCAATTATGCAAACTTTGTGCGTTTTTCATCTGTTTTTGGTATTTTTGCATTTGAGACATGTAAAACACTTTCCTGGGATATTTTCACTATTTTGATTCATTATTGAGTGTTTTTGGATGTTTTGCCAGTTCAGAAATGGTAAAAATGATGAGTATTTACATACTCATCAATTTACTTATAGCTAAACTTCATACTTTGTCATTAACAAAAATTAGCAAAGATCATAAAATATAAATAACGTTTTTAGGCGATATTTGTATTAACAGGATATATATGCAGGCTTACTCCATCAGAGAAGCTACTGCTAATAGCGTGAAGCGCCTTGCAGAGGAGTTTGGTCCCAAATGGGCAATGCAACACATTGTTCCACAGGTACAAATTTTGTTTTTTCATAGCATATATGTAATATGTATTTATTCATGTTTGTTTGTGCTTTAAATGGCAATATAAAATCAGCATTGGTTTTAATTTAAAAGAAGCTAGCAGAATGCATATATATCATGTTACTATTATACAATGTGATGTAGCGTGTCCTGAAGTATTAATTCATGTTTTTTGATGTGACAGCTTATGAGTACTGGCAGATAAGCCATAAAGGAAGCTATGATATGTCCTGTATTGTGGAATAAGCATCATTGGAACCAAAATTTGGTAACCAAGCTACAGCTGTGTATGTCAAGCTGGCTGAGTGCCATCTGAAAGTAAGTGCTTATTGCTTTTCCTTAGTGTTCAGGCCAATCGATATTTGGTTTATATTTTATTTTGTTTCGATGAAAGATGAGTGCTTTTCTAAGCTGCTTAATAAGTGCTTCCTAAAATAGTGTTTGGATTTGCTCATTATGTAAAGATTGCGACAAGGCCAATTTTTTAAATGAAAGCTACAGTCTAATCTATATACAATGGCATTTGAAAATGTCAAAAGTGATTGAGAATGGTATCTGTAGTAGATGAAAGGTGGTGTTTGGAATATGTAATTTAGAAGAAATTATGCAGTTAAACAGCCCCAAAGAAGTTAACTAGAAGAGATTAGTGTGTATTTTGTATCTGCAAGTGTTGATATTGTTAATATGGTTATCACGTACAAACACCATATAAATAAACAGTTTTGAATAATTTGTAGCACCAAGTTAGGCAAGTTTATGTCAGCAATCAAAACGTTCTAATATTTCATTTTTTCAGGTTCTATTACAGGTACGTTTGCTTTTCATCCTAATATTATAGCCACTGCTGAAGACGCAGGTAACTAAAAATCTTAAAAGTGCCAAATATAAAGTTTTCTGTGTTACTTCACCAGGCGACGCGCTGGCAGAAGATAAAAGAAATATGATGATTGAACTTCAGTCTGTTGTTGCAGAAAGCCATTCTGTGCATGCGCCTTTTGGAATAATGGGTGCGCACTAATTGGTCCAATGCTTCGGTATTTGATGTTTAATAAACAATGTAATACTTGGTTTTTTTCAATTGTAGGTGCCCGTTACTTTTTTGGAGTCCTCAAGGCCTGCAGAAATGATCTTGAAATGCACATCCTTTTTCTATAAATGAACTACTTTTTTTGGTAGGTATATTTTTTATCCTGTTTGTTAATTTATTTGTTAAACTTTAGCTGATGAAATTGGATCTAACAACGAATAATTTATTGCTGCTACGATTCAAGCCGTCAAATTATAAATTTTATTAACCCTTTGGATATTTTTTGCTACTCGATGGGCAACTTAATTTTATGTTTATATGTTTGTGATATGCAGACGTGATGGTACGAAGAAAGCTTATGTTAAGCTAACTCCAAACTACTATACTTTGGATGTCGCAGACAAGATTTGCATTACACGAGAATGGAACTTCTGTGAGGCAGCCTAACACATACATAGCAAGTGTAATCTTCTTATCCTCAAAGGTATCCTGTCATGTCTACAAATATATAAATGTTGCCATATGCAAAAGACAAACAGGAGTGGAGCCCGAATTTTAGCTACTTTGTTATTTGACTCAAATAATTGTTGACATATAGGGCTGTGGTGTTTGGAAAATCATGTGCAGAGGAAAAGGAGTAGAAGGAATAGAGTATCATCGTCCAAGTCCAAGTCGTTAGAATTTGTTGAAGCAATACCTTTTGAGGAAAATCATGTTCTGTTGCTCCTTTGTTTTCTATTATTATTTGTGTTAGCTTTCGGAAAATTGCTGCTACTATCGTATATATACGGCCCGTAGCAATGCGCTGGCTCCAAAACATCGTATGCAAACACCCCGCGGCGACGCGCGGGTTATCCACCTAGTTGTGAAGAAATCAAAGGCCCTACCACTATCCTTGATCACTACTTTGATAATCTCTTCATCGCAAGTTAATAGTCCACGTTTTCTTTTGAGATGTTTCATTTTAATTGTCTTAAATATAGATATGGAAGTTTGATTGAGTTATCATATTACACTTTATTAAAATAAGTATTAAAACTTTAAAATAATATTAATTAATTAGTTAAGGGTAAAACTGACATTCTGCAAAAAGTAAAAGAGATAAGGTAATAATAGTTATGTTTTCTTTGAACTATGTGTTTTTTGTCGAACAACAATTATTTGAGACGGATAGAGTAGTTGTCAATAAAAACCAGTTTAATGATTTAATAGTTGTATATTAAGTTGATTGATAAAAGTTAAATTTAGCAGTTATTATTAATGGTGAAGTTATTATTAATGGTGAGAGTAAATAACACGTCTTGTTCACATCCTTTAAAAGTTGTTATTACAAAATTGGGAAAATTACCCAGATAGATAACGAACTTTGAAAAATTTCTAATGTTAGGTAATGAACTCTCAAAAATAATAATATAACCAACAAAACTTGTTGTAACCTTTTTGATGTTATGCAATATGTGCCACTTTTGCAACTGGTCACCGGCTAAACTGGTCACCATTGTACCAGCTGAGCTTTTTTTTTTTTTTTTTTTTTTTTTTTTTTTTTTTTTTTTTTTTTTTAATAACTGAGCTTTCATCTTCTTAACAATTTTTTGTTTTGGCTTTCAATAAAAAAAAACCATCAACCTCGCCATTAGAGGTCATCACCATACTTGTTGATTTCGATTGTCACCACCACCACAGCCACCCCGTTAGCGTCACCAATATCCCGTCGATAGCACCACCACCACCATTCTGTCAACTTCACACTCATCGGTCCGTAACATGTCATATATCCGGCCACCACCACCTGTCCAGGTGGTTATGTATGATGGTTGTTGTGGAGTCGGGGGTGGTTGTGGTTCGCCGGATTTGATGGGTTTTTAATATTAAACAATTTGAACCATTTAACCACCATGTCCGTCATCATCAACAACAACACATGCCACCACCACTTATCCCCGCCACCACCACCAACCCACGCCACCAACCATGTTGCCCCACTCACTACACCAGCCACCACGCATTGCTGCTCCACGATCATCACCCATTGTTGTTGCACCTACACCTGTCGTTGTCCACCACTGCTCCATAGATTTTTATGTGTATAGATTTAAGTTTTTGTAGATATTGATTTATGTTTCTTATTAAAACTTGATAAAAAGAAAGGGTTTTATTTTAGGGGTTTTTAATCTGGGTTTTATAGTAAGAAAAATGGAGTTGTTATATGTTTTGATTCAAAAATATGTAGATGGGTGAATTAGTTGGAGTTAAAATTCTGAAGATGTTAAAGAAGAAGCAGATAAAGAATTTGGATTTCATCTTGTATTGGGGAAATAGATACTCGTAGTTTATATGGGTTTCTAATACTAAACAATTGAAAAGACAATTATGCCCTTACTTTAACAGTCAAACAAATGGAAAAATTGGTCAAGGGATGAGTATTAGTTGGTTTGTGTGGGCCCAACAAGCTGACATGGCACTCATGTGGGGCCCATAAGCTTAGACGGTTATATTGCATAACATTAAAGGTTACAAGTTTTGTTGGTTATATTAGCATTTTTGAGAGTTCATTACCTAATATTAGAAATTTTTCAAAGTTCGTTGCCTATATGTGTAATTTTCCCTACAAAATTTTTTAAGATAAATTATTAGGGGTTAATTCTACTGTTAGGTAATGAACTTTTCAAAATTTCTAATGTTAGGTATTTTACTCTCGAAAATACCAAGTTAGGTAACCAAACTTTCAACTTTGTTCAATGTTAGGTAATTTTGCCCAATTTTGCAACTGGTAACCGGTGCAACCGGTTACCATTGTACCAAACTTTATAAAATTTCCAATGTTCGGTAACAAACTTTCTAAAATTTCTAATTCATCATCATCATCATATGTTCCACCACAACCACCATCTCCGCCACTCCTTACCTCTCACCTGAACAACAACCACCAATTTTATACCGACAATTTCAAAACCCCAATATGACCCATAACATTCTATCCCCCTTAAAATTATCTTGTCCTCAAGATCAGTAACCAAATGAGTATTGATTTTGAACATCATCTCTGCTGATCCATTCTTCCAATTCCAACACAGAAAACAAACACACACCAATGCTAGTTGGAATCTTAAGCCAAACACCCCTTATAAAACAATCTTGTCTTCGATAGGCTCGTGAATAGTGTCATTTCAAATGCATTCCCTATCTCGTTGGTACTTGCAATGTTACAGATAAGAAACACAACAGAAGCCATTTGAACCAATTAATAGCAAGAATATAAATCCGACCCATGAACTTGCAAGTTGTATGCATAATTTTCAAGTGAGGAAAGTAACCAAGGGGCTGTTGTCTGTTCTACTAGCAATCAACACATCAACATTAGCAATCAGAAACATCAACCAAAGAGCATCATTTGCCATTCATGAGCAAGGACAAATGAACAAGATGGTGATTTAGTTTCTTTTTCCTGTTAGGCCATTTCCAAATATCAAACCTCCACTTCCCGTGCTGAAATTTGCATTTTCTATCAGCTAATTTTTTCCTCTTGGGCCATTTACATAGGTTAAACTTCAAATGACCAAGACTACCTCCATTCTTTTTAGTAGCTTCTGTACAAAATGGAAACACACAAACCCAGATTTGATGGTTCTTATACTCCACAAATCTTGACCACATAGTTTATTTTCTTGTATTCGTATCTTAACTTACATAGCTATTGCTGAAACATCAAAATTCCATTATCCGATCACCACCCTTCTTATCGTTTCTATATTTTTTAGTTTTCCAAATCAAGAACATTAGACCCTTTATTCCCGATTGTTTCCATACCCTCATAATACCCATCAGACCACGATGGGATTTTCCGGCCATCATTTTTTTCACCAAGTTCACCACACACATCGACACCAGTGGGTACTGTGATTTCATCGCACCATACACTGACATGAGCACACAATGGCCTTCGATTTTATGAGTTTCTTTTTTATTTCAGCAGATAGCCATGGTTACCAGATTCGGATTGTGGAATACTTGATTTGATTTGTGTTGGGTGGCACATGGAAACTGTTATGGTGAGGTTAATATGGTGGCAGTAGCCATGGTTATGACTATAAGTTGAATCAAGTAAATAAGTTTAATTGGGTTGTTGAGAGTTAATTTTGGTTTAGGGTTTGATGAAATTATAGATAAAGAGGGGAAAAAAGAGGGAAAAGTAAGATATAACCCTTATATGACAGTTGTGTGCTCCATAAGTGTAGCAGGTAATATTACCTAACATTGAAGGTTTCATTAAGTTTGGTTACCTAACTTGGTATTTTCGCGAGTAAAATACTTAACATTGAAAATTTTGAAAAGTTCGTTACCTATATGTAGAATTAACCCAATTATTAGGCATTACATTGTAATGTACTTCACACTTATCTTTTATCGAAACTTGAATACATAACTATTTTGTCATAGAGTATTTGCATTTTTTCAGACAACGCTAGACATCTTTTAACATTTATACACGTTTTTTACAAAATAGAAATCCGTAAAAACAGAAATCCGGAGTAGGATTGGTAATTCTAAATCCGTGTCACACTAAAACCAGTTATGTTGTACTTGTTTTATCGATATTGTACTTGTTAAGTCGGTATTTAACTATGATTTACAGTAGTATTATATTACATTATTACCAATACGATGAAACATATCAACCGAAAAACTAAGACTAGAAACTAAGTACTTAAGAATACAAAATGCTCACCACGTAACAAATAACAGTAACACCGTATTCTTAAGTTCTAAACAAAGGAAATAAAAAAAGAATAAGAAAAGAGAAGACAAACGGAAAAGTAAAGTAAAAATGTTTTGAGATAAATGGAAGTACTCATAACTCATGTTTGGAGAAAAAATAAAATACTTTGTTCAAATTACATATATGTCATTTGCTTGTTAGGACACTGACAATCATGCTTCCGAAAACATCAATACCTCTGAAATCCACCAATAATATCATTTCACCTCATTTTACCTCATTCATACTTTTTTCCATACCTCTCAACCCCATTTTAGTGGCAATCATGCCTTTTTTATACCTCCCAACTTTTTTTTTTAATTAATTAAATTAAACAATTTAATTAAAACATAAATATTTCATTAATAACTAAAATAAAATTACATAATACTTAAAAAAAACATAATTAAAAGAAAATTACATTATTAAAAAAAAAATGAAATAACTAATCATCGAGATATGTTAAGTTTTGAGCATCTACGTGGTCCGTAAGATTATATAGGAGTCGGTAATGCATTTGTTCGTCGATTAACTCCGGTAATACAGTATCGTCATAAACTGGCGCGACTGGCGGATCCATTATATGAACCGGTGATATTGCCATCCCATCGTCTTTTAAAATCATATTGTGAAATATGATACACGTATAAACGATTTGTCGAATCTTTTCAACCGACATTACCCGGAGAGGACGAGCAAGAATCATCCACTTATTTTTAAGATGACAAAAAGCTCGCTCGATATCTTTTCTTGCAGCTCTTGTAGCCTTTTAAATCTTTTTTCATTCAATTCAACCGAATGCTTGTATGCTTTAACAAACGTTGACCATGTAGGATAGATTCCATCGGTAAGATAATAACCACGTTTGTAAAACCGTCCATTTACATGAAATGAACTGTTTGCCGTCGTTAAACTTTGGACGTTTAACGAAAGAATCATTCATAAGGGTTCGTAAAGCTTGTTCACGAAAACGAGTTACATACTCCCGACTTTCGGTAGAGCTTGCCATGTCGTCAATTGCATCGTACGCGGCTAATAAGGTTTCTAGGGTGCTACCGGATGGCACTAGTTCGGACAATTCGCCGGGGGGACTCACTAATGATTCGGACGAAGAAGAAGACATTGTAAGAATATGTGAATTGGATTATTTGTGATAAAAATGTATGTGTTTGTTGAATATATATAGGGGAATTTTTTTATTTTATTTTTTTTGGCCCAATACACGCTCCATTCCATCCCAACGTCTATTTCATTTAAGCATCAACGGTAACATTTTGCATAGGAATTCCCATGCTTCGGAGGCAAAAATTGCTGCTCATCTCTTGCCGCTAGCCTTGCCGGTGGGGTGGCGGCGGTGTTTGCCGCCGACATGGCCTTGCCGGTGAGCCATACCGCCCCCACTGCCACCCTTCTTATAGCCAAAACTTTTAAAGATGTCATATTGATCTTTAAAGTTTAAACAAAATATATTAATGCTCACTTTCTCTTTCCTCACAAAAATAATAATATGAAGATTAAAAATATATATATATATATATATATATATATATATATATATATATATATATATATATATATATATATATATATATATTGAAAAAAAAATGTATCTCATTTTCTTACTTAATTCCCTTTTATTTGTTGAAAATAAACTAAAAACAAAGAAAAACAAAAATTCGTTTTTTTCCTCTCAAATTTTAACTCAAAAAAAAAAAAAAAAAAAAAAAAAAAATTTAAAAGAGATTAAACTCAAGCCAACCAAAATACTAAAGACAAATCATAAAAAGTAGCTTAGTCTTCTTAAGTACCAAAAATATAGAACTTTCTAGTTATTTCATTAGTCTTCTTTAAGACTAATACGATTAGTTGATTACAGATTACTAGTAGTTTTAAGCTATAATTAGTGTTCGTTTGACAAAAGAGCGGTGAGTTTTGCTATTTTTTAGTAAATCTCATTTTTTTAATGTTTTTTAAGAAGATGTGAGCGGTGAGCAATGAGCTGTGGCTACAGCAGTTCACTGCTACTGCTCACTACTACCGCTCACAGCTACTTTTGCCAAACATAACTGTTATCTCCCAAATTGTATAAGCAATTTCGACATAATAATGTCATAAACACATCTAACTGGATACTTAAAAGAAAGCATGATAAATACATCTTTTCTAACTTAATTTATACAGTAATAATTGTACGTCAAACATGTAAGTTTCAATATAACAAGACGTGTATTTATTTTGATATACTAATGGACTAATTAAAAAAGACGTGTATGTATATAACACAAAACTTCTGACTACGTTCATTATGGAGAAATCAATAATTTTAATAAAAATTTACACAAGACGACAAATATATTCATCGAGTTCCCGTAAATCACCGAAACCCTCCTAGGTCCACCCCTGAGCATGACATAAGTCTATAGACACTTGTATGAAACAACTTCACTTAAAACCATTGTTCACATCAACTTACTAGCATAGCGTATAGAAAACAAACCAATCAAACATGCTAGGTACAAAGGACGTCGCGATTGTTCTAACACTTATACACAAACAATGCTACACGTTTATCTTTCGCAATGAACTTGATTGGTTTGTCGAAAACAGTCCATCATAGTCGTGTACACTTCTTCTTATGTTTTAGATAACGAATTCGGGTCCAACCAACATGGACCACAACATTTGCACATCTTCGCACGAGCAACACTTGACATCCTCATACAAAACGTACAATCCTGTACCTATACATAAATCGAAAAATGACACAAACATCAAGTAAACTACAAAAAACATTCACCATCAAATTTCGCTAAGTTTCACTCTTTCAAGTCTTCAAAAATGATCAAAATACATACGTTTGGGATGTCGGGTATGTGTTAACTGAATGCGACGCCATAGGCTCTTGAATGGGGAAAAGAGAGAATGAAGCCACCCCATTTGAAAGCTTGAACTAGTTTGTGATAATCCATGGTGATTTATTGTAAGAATAATGGTTCTTTTGGTATGAAGTCAGTGTCAAAATTAAAAAGCACCTTCGATACACTTTCTGACAATTGTTCATATAATATTAGTAGTTGGTATGCCATTTAGTGATACTACTAGAAATAGATTGCTTCACCTACACAATTACACATTGCAGAAAATGGGTTTACACGTATTATTTCTATACACTGATCTTTTGACGTTAAGAAAGAAACGTTGCTAAGGATTTCTCTAGTTTATGTTAAACTTCTGATTTTGGGCTCATAGTCACGGTTGGATTTAGGATTACTTTAGCTCACATGGTTCGTTCGATTCTAATCAATTAGCTCAAGCGTTATACGTGCTCATGTCCATGTTCTTATCGATATCATACAACCTTACAGATCGTTATATCAAAAAGTAGAGCACCATTATAATAGCATGTTCATATTTAACACGGGCTAATTATGTACAAGTAAAAATTGCTCCTACTCAATGATATCAAGTTTTTTGTTTTCATTCATTTGAATTTCCACCGGGCCAAATAAGAATGTTTAATTTGGATTGATTGATTTGATAACCCAATGTAACTTTTTCTAACTTTTTGCTACAAATGTTGTTCAAAAAATAAAACAAAAAATTCCGACCGACATGCCTCAACATGTGTTAAAAATTTACACACTCGACCAATCCAATCCAATCCATGACGTGTTTTTGGCCGGTACCCAACTCGGCCAATTATCACATTTCAAGCTCAAAGTCGTCAAAAGTTTATCGAGTCATAAGATGTTGATGCATGTTAGGATTAGAAGAGATTATGACAACACTTAAAATTTTGTATATCCTTCAAATAATCAGGTACCCACTCCACAGGGCTCCTCGTGGGTAGGGGTCCATCTATATTTGCTTCTTTCACACATCAACCAAGGACGTGTCGATGGTCTTGTTAATATGACTAGTGACCATTCAAACACAACTACTTCACCCATCCACGATTTTATTACAACCATACGGACTTGTAATTATTGGCAACCAATTGGGAATCTCGATGAAGAATTATATGTATAAAACTGTTTGCAAAATACTCATTTTGTAACCAACTAAGCTATCTTTTGAAAGTTGAACAAAAAGTTAAGGATCACACTTGGCTAGTTGGCTCAGATGAATAATCTCAAGCTCCATATACTAGGCTATGTGATTGCTTAATTAAAAAACATGGCCGCCTTTAAGTGAGTGCAAGCGGTGCCATCACAGAGACTCGCCGCTTGACTGAAGGCTACAAAATTTCATGCACTTCTATTATATATATATAATACAATATGAGGCTTGAGTTTAATTAGTTCACGCACTAGTGATACATGTGTATTTTATGTGTGTTTAAGAGCCTTTTTGTGAGATGATATAAGCCCACCGAAATTCATGATACGGCCATGTTAAAAAAGGCGTTATTGATCCACTTGCAATGCTTTTCATAAGTTTATAGGTCGTAAATTTTCGTCTATATATAATAATGGTTTTGTTGTTAATAAAGTAATACAATGATAACATATTTAATTTACAGCAAATTGTCGATTTGGGACGAGGGACCAAAAAACATGAAAGAATCGTTTAGTCAAAGAATGTTAGTATCATCTCAATCGTTATGGGTAATGACGTATGCTAAACAATTGAGTAGATGAACAGTTACGTAATTTCACTACAAGAATGTTATCTACTTCACATTGTTATGTGTCATCTAATTATAGATAATGATGTGATTAACCACCTGGTTTATAAAGCAGTACCCCATAGCCAATAATACCCCATATGTAAATGTTCCCACTTTACGTGAGCAAAATGATAGCTTTTGAGCATGAGTCATTTCATAACCAAAACATATTTATAAACACCATTTATTACGCTAAATTGTCAATCATAAAAAGAGACCTAAAGCATGTAAAGCCACACTCATACTGTTAGTGCCACTCTGTGCAGTGTGTGAAACTGAGTCAATAAAAGCTACAATTCCTTCTGACCCATATGTCATCTTCTTTACCAATGGCATCATACTTCAATATTTTTCTTTCAACCTTCAAATATTCCTAAAATTTGGATGTTACTTACAATATCTATATGGTATCATCTTTGAACCTTCAATACTCAAAGTTCACGAAATCTTCGTATTTGGGTGATTTTAGAGATTACCTGCAAATTTAGAGCACTCGATCATTTTCTATAGAACATCCAAACTTCAAGAAATCTTGAAGTTTAGGTGATTTTAGAGGTCACCCACAAACTATTACGTACAATAGTAGGATTGAGGTAAGGATATTTGTTATCACATTTTCTCTCAAATATTTTTTTTATCAACTTTGAATTTTTTTTTGATTTTTGAGTGATTTTGATAGATACGTTACGAACATATTATTATCCGAATTCGAGGTAACTCTTATTGTTGATTCTTATAAAAGATAGTACCTATAAAAGTTTGTTATACTTTCAGTGTAATATTTAGTTTTGAGGGTAAAAATGAAGGATTTCCCTTCTTGTTTTGGTGAAAATGGAGTTCAAGTTTCTGAAGCTAATTCTTCGGAAGCTCATATTACTACAGCTTCTACAAGTAAAATTGCCCAGAATCTTGTAACCTGCGTTTACCAATGCAGAATGCGCAATTTATCCTACTTCATTATCACTCTTACTTGGTCTAAAAACTTGATGATGGGTCAAACTCTATCGGCTGAAATTGGTGATGCAAACAATCAATGTCTATGTAAAGTCGACATCAAGCCATGGTTATTCTCCAAAAGAAGAGGGTTTAAGAATCTTACAATTGGCTCTAAGTTCATTGATATTTACTGGGATTTATCATGTGCAAAATTTGGTTCATCACCCGAACCGATCGAAGGATTCTATTTTGCAATTGCTGTCAATCGAGAACTAATCCTGCTTTTAGGGGATATGGAAGAGGAGGTTCACAAAAAGATAGATGCAACAAGTTTAACACCAAATGCTGTTTTTGTTTCAAAAAGAGCACATGTGTTTGGGAAGAAGGTTTATTCGACAAGAGCTCAGTTCTGTGGTAAAGGCCAAATACATGACATATTGATTGAATGCGACACAATGGGTATGCATGATTCATATCTATTGATACGAATAGATGGTAACCCAGTAATGCAAGTGAAGTGTTTAAGATGGAAATTTAGAGGAAATTATACTATTCTGGTTGATGGGTTGCCTGTGGAAGTTTATTGGGATGTTCATAGTTGGTTATTTGAGAAACTAATGGGCAATGCGGTTTTTTTGTTCAAGAGTTGTCTTTCAGCAGAGAAACTGTGGGCGAGTGAGGATCAGTCCTGGTCAAGTAAAGATCGACAGTCACAAGCTTTTGGGTTCTCTTTAGTGTTGTGTGCATGGAAGAATGAATAGATGTGTGGTACTCTATTTTCCAATTACTTTGACTCAGATCCAACCGTGTTGTTTTATATGTTGTATCAAGCAATTATAAGAGTTGATGCTTAATAGTTTTCTAAGTTCATGAAAGATACCTTGTACTGTTGGTTTGCATAGATTTTGGGATTTTCTTGTAAATTATGATTGTGACTATAATTTATAATTTTTAGTTTGATCGACATAATCGCTAATGCGCATCCTAAACACCCACTAAATATCTTTCTTAATTCATTATTATTATTTTTCACTTTCAATGTGATGTGATATTTGAAGCAAGGTATCAAAAATATACATTTACCTTATAAGGTTATGTACATGCTTTTAAACCACTCATTTGGAATTGAAACTCATCCTAGTGAATATCATTCCAAATCAACATATTTTGTATTGTGTTGCTAAAGTATATGATGGTCAGATGGGAGGTGAAACTATAATTAGGACCCTACAAAATAAAGTGGTGTTGTCACTGCAAGTAGGACACTACTTCTTTAGACCTAAAATACCAAATACAGTGGTTTGAGATGCTATAGAGGCTGCAAGTTAAATACAATAGTGAAAGAATCAGCCAATCATGCATCATTCTTGATCTATTAAAATATAGTTAAAAGCCATGTTATGATTTTGATATCACCAAAAAACCTAGCAGAAGCATTTATACTTTTTAGGGTAGTAACTTACCAAGTTACCAATATAACACTATCAATTTCCTCTTCGCGTCTCTGGAACAAGTTTTTTCTCAGTAAAGTCTGTAACCAAGCACAGTGATAACATTTGTGGTTTGCTACTGATAGCATGACGCTCTGACCCTCTTCAAGACTTCGGGTTGAGTAGTTACAAATCTTCTAAAATCAAACAGTAGAAAACAGAATGTCATTAGCTAAACGGTTTTATCTTTGTTTGACTTGGGCATCTCTTTATTGTTAGTTTGTTCATATAAGATTTTATCTTCTGTTATATATGCACTATGATACAGCAAAAAAACAAACAAAAATATATTTTAACATGAAATTATGCTTCAAAAACAAATAATAATCAACATGCAATTGATGGCATACGTTATTAGATTGTGGTTTTAGAGTTAGTTTTTACTTTTTGGTTCTTTAACAATAGAATAAAATACATGAAAATTTCCAACATGTGCCAAAACACAATTTTAAATAATACATGTAAGATTAATATTATAGATAGCTTTTAATACTCACTATTAAACAATAAGTAGATCCAAGATCAGACAGAAATACCAGAATTTAAGGAAATGTTACTCGCTATTAAACTATAGGGATTTAACAAAACAAGGGTTGGGAAAGACAGGAGAAAAAACCTGACTGATAACCACACAGATAATCCCATCGCTTCTTGGTAATAGTCAGACAGGGTGATAGTCAACCTCATCTAAACTTTCGTCACTACTGCTACCCTGATAACGGCTGTAAATGCCATCTAATGAGCTCATGGAGAGTGAACGATCTGAACTTTCACTGTGACGACAAATTTATTAAAAGAACAATATAAGGCCAACTTGTTATGTTTTGATTCAGATTACACTCTATCATATGATTCACAAATAATTACGACCTTTTACCGAATTCAGCTAGCAAATGGAAATTAGGCCTTTGTTCCAACAATTGTTTTATAGGAATGAAGCTGCATAAGACAATTAGTATAATTTTTCTAAAAGCTATCTAGTAAGGGGAGCAAGTAAAGGTGGTATAAAAAAGGGCAGGTTGTTTAAAAACGGGTGAATTTTGTCAAGAGGGCAAGCTGGTACATGATGTGTAAATATAGATTAGTGACCGTCCAAATGGCCGTCATCATATATATAATATTATTCTTTATATAACATTGAACTACTTGCATATTGAACTCACGTTTGAAAATGATAACCAACAAGACTTTATTCCCTCGCGTTGCCGCGTAATTTAATGAATATTTAGACAAAAATGTATTTGTTACAAAAATAAGGGCAAAAGTAATTGTGTGATAGAAGCTAAAGGGGGGAAAATGTAAATATGAAATGAATAGTAGATTTGGTTTTGAAGATTGATATAAGGGGAGATTTAAGATGTAAATATGTTCTATAAGTATTTTTTAAAATCAAAATATTGGAGTCAGTTTAGCCACATGATTTTAGTGAAAAGGTTAAAATTTGTATATATAAAGATGATTTATATAGTTATTCCAGCATTCCAGAAACAAGTCTTTTGGTAATATGGAAATAACTAGAACTCTAATTTAGCCAAATTGACGATACGTATAATAAGATGGTCCTTATTCTAAAAAGTGTAGAGAGGATTGTGGGAGCGACATGTTTCACTCTTTCCACCTCATATCCCCCCTCCTTCGGCACCGGATCTGCCTTGTCAACCCCCCCCCCCCCCCCCCCCCCCCCCCCAAGGGGGAAAAAAAAAAAAAAAAAAAAAAAAAATCCCGCTAAAGTTGATTTAGTGCATCTCATAGTTATAACTTATAAGTTTGCGCATCATGGTTAGTTATAAGTCTGGTGCATCATTGTTAAATACGATGCCATTCAATCACGTAAAAGAGGCATGTGCATCAAAGTTAAAAAAGTTTGTGCTTCCTTTTTAAACCGGACTTTCCAATTTGACCTGTTTAAGGTAAAAGGTAAGCCAAACCAACACATTTATAAGTAAATGGGTCGATATTTGCCACATCAAAACAAAACTAATCATAAGCAAAGAATGAACGATCACACCTTGGACTATAACGTCTATTGGACCAATCATGTTTAGATGCCAGACCATATGTGTGCGATATGTCCTGTTGATGGGAAAGATCACGATTTCAGATTTGACTTGAATTAAATATTTAGGAAATAAGCTAGAGCTGTTAAAATGTTTAGAAAGAAATAAACTTTTGAGGAAGAGCAATACAAATTAGAGAGAAGAAAATATAGAAGTGGGATATGTGTATACGCACAAGATGTCTTAGGGACTTCCATGCTCCTGTAAGAAGAGCTTCCAAAAACTGCTTAACCCTCACCTGCTAGCGACATGTGTTAGAAAATAGGGTTGGAGGGAGGCATGGGGGATAAAGAGGTAGAGGTGGCAATTTCTTCTCTTTCACTTACAGAAGGGTCATTTGGGGGTTGTGTTCTATGATTTCTATCTCAAACAGGCCGGACAAAAAGGTTAGCTAAAAGGGAACAATGTTGGAAGTCACACAAAGTCTGTTTTTCATGCATAACTTGTTAAATCAAAATAAGATTATTACCGTCATAATAATAAATTAATAATTAACACATTAACTAGTTACAAAACATTGGAGAAAAGTGTTGGCTGCCCATTATGACCCGTACAAACAAGTGATCAGATACCCAACCCGCCCATCCTCACACCTCTAGGGAAGAGAGAACAAAACTAGGGCAATTGTACACACTTGTTTTAGATCTAAAGTGTCACGTAATATCATGACCTCCAAATTATTACCACCACCATTGGTGCTGAGGTTCCTGCAATGTGAAACTTATTTGTATCAGGTGTCGAAGCATCAGTTGGAATCATGAATATAACTTACTATGAGTTGGACAGTTACTTACTTTAAAAAGGAACCAGTGAGACAGTGTGTGTGTGAAAAGTCGACATGTTTCAATTTGCGAAACCCCTGCACATAGAATTAACACATCACAACAAACAAGATATGGGCCCATCATCTATCAACAGAGGGTAACTTATGCTGAACTGATACTAGCGAACAACAATTCATGTAAGATGGTACCAACTTTGACCAATTTACTTATGAATCATAAATCTTTAATGGGTCAAACGGATAAAATGAAAAAATTCAGGTAAATCGAAAATGGGTAGAAAGTTTCCCAATGTGTAACTTTCATGCATAAAACGCATTAATCCCTTTATATAAAAATAAATCAGTACCATATCCTTGTAATCAAATCTAACACAGTAACACACCAACCATGTAGATAAATTTTGGACAAGTGTTCCATGACAACCCAACCTGAACATAAACTACCAGTTTTGACTCGAACGTGTTTTGAACAGTTATTCAACCCACCATTTTTACCACATCCAGATACAAAGGGTTCTGGGTTCAAGTTTAAATTGATACATAGGTGCACTGAAAGGTGTATAACGGGTGCGAGAGTCTTTGCCATTAGAGAAATAGCATGCATAAGTCTTGGACAGTTTTAGGGCTCATACTTACGGTACTGAGCACAAAGACCAACAACAACAACATACCCTATCGGGGGTATGGGGGAGGTGGAATGTAGACAGATCCTACCCCTACCCCAGGATAAACCCGGAAGTAGAGAGACTGCTTCCGGGGGTGGGTGGGGGGATCTCTGGCCTCCGGCCAGTGTAAGTGTGCAGGTGTGATGCTCAAGATATATGTGCATGTGTGAATGTGTGCAATAACACAGAAAACTGAGCACAAAGACCGTTATATCCAAATCTAAATATAGGCGCCTCTTAGAAATTAGACATGGACAACATATGAGTCGAGTTGCAGCATCCGTTTTTACAAACACATGCAATCTCAGTTATCGTCCCTTTTAAATTGGCACATGCCTTGAAATACTTTCTTTAGTAGATTTATTGACACCCTCTCTTCTTCATAACTGTATTCTAATATCTCTGGCCTCTCACTAATAACAAGTGATTTTCCTACTTAGTATTTATTCTTGAGAATTGCTACATCCACACAATTTCTACAAATAAAACTCACACAATGACATGGCTAATGTGATGGACGAATCATGTTCTACTATAATTTCTCTTTCTTATTTTCACAATCCATATTTCATTGCCACATTTACGTGTGAATTATTTTTTGTAAATATTATGTGGATGTAGCATTTCTTTATTCTTTCAGTTAATATTTGAGTATTTTGGGTGCATCAAAAAAAGTACAACTGGTTCTAATGTAAAAGGTTAATTCAAACAAGGCACTTGAGCCATGTATAGTTATAGATAAATACCTTTATAAGTTTACGAGCACAGGAATCCGGCATATAAAATCCTTTCAGTGCCAAAGTGGTTATGTTAGGGCAGTTCAGTACAAATTTACTGCACGCTGAATAATACTCTAAAGCCACATCTGCATGTGACAAATGAAATGATCCTACAGTATTTCCATGTACAGGTAAAAATTAAAAAAACAGCAATTTTGAACATACCTCCTGAAGAAGATTGACAGATTAAACGCTCTATCAAGGGAATATGTTTACTCACAGACTCCAATGTAAGCTTCCACTTAACATACCTGTCATCAAGGAACATTTTTAAACTTGAGAATTAGGTGTGTGCATTGCAGGAAGCAGAAGATGAATAACAGGTATAAGAAATAGGTATCAGTTTCTGATAATGGATGACTATATGCAACTATATAAATTTTATTATTGCAACAAAGTCATTTTGTAGCCAGTAGCCTGAGATAATTACTTCAGACTGTTTATGAGCATTAGACAGATTTCATTTGCTAAAGAGTAAAGAGCACGCGTTACGTATCATTCAATTTCCCTCTCTTTAAAGAGTAGCAAACTACAATGCAGTCTAAAGTTATTCTACTGTCGCATAGTAAACATGGGTCATTCAATACATCATATAATCTTATAATGCATAACACCCAAAATTAAGAAAAGCAAACTTGGGTGAACATGTGTCAACAAAGAAGAACAAAACAAGAGGGACTTACAAGCACACAATCTCGAGATCTATGAGAGATGAACAAACTGACAATGACGCCAGTGCGGTGTTATCTATCCCTTCAATATTGTAAAGGTGCAATCTTCTCAAACTAGACAATACAAATACAACATACAGTGTCAACACATTCAGCATACTTCAGCAGATCAATTCCAAAATAATGGCAACATACCCAAGTGCACCACCGTTCCCATTCAAAGAACTCAAGCAGGAGCTTGTTAAAATAGGTGAATCAATTACATCACCTGCCCCTAGATCCTCAGGCATTACACCAAGTTTGATGGACCTTAAGTTAAAGTTGAAATCTGTAAGTGTGAGCATATTGTACCACATGACTGTACTAATGAAAGATAAGTCCAACAAGTATATGATCACAAATCACACATTCATAGAAGTCACCAGATCCATATATCAGACACATCAGCCTCGTAGTTGAAAATGTTAAAACTCTCATTTGTGGGACAGTAGGACAGCATATAATACGAACTTGTACGTATTATTTTAGTTACAAGTGTAAAAACTAACAACACGCTTCATATCCCATAATTCTTCATTGCCAAACAATTCAATAGACTTTACTTAGGACAACGTAAGAGGTGACAGATAATTATAACAAACAATAGGCATATTTTTCAAAACATGACAACTATAGGAAGTAAATATGTAAAAAAACAAACAGACAATACAATAGAGCGAGCTTACTGAAGCGCATTTCCAGCTCGTCGAATCATTGTAGACACCACATTGTCGTTAACCTTGGGGACTAAAGTAACCAAATCAATATCAGCATAACACAAAGGATCCATAGCACACTTGTTAAAAAATAAACATGTAGCCGCAGCATTGCACACACTTTGCTTATCAACCATCGAAAAAACCTACCAAATCATCATTCACAATCAAAGATATAAATAGCTAAAAAATGTCACAATGTGTAAATGTGCATATCTGTGTGTAAATGTCATAACTGACTAATGTGAGACTATCAAATGCACTAACAAGTATACAACTAACTAACAGAATTTAATGACTTGGCATAACAGAATCTGATGATGTGGCATGTGCTGGAAATATCTGAAGCAGGAACATGGCACTCTATGTGCACATACTCTAACAACATATGGATAATATGTAAAGCTAGTGTAAACAATTATGAGCATATCATACACGGATTAATACACTACCACAACATCATCTTATTTTTTTATATACAAAACCCTTACAATGCATCGAACCTTACACACTATACTAGATCTCAACTCCAGCATTATGTTCTAAAATTATATATCCTTTACACGGGAAGACTTAACGACTGTTAAGATAGGGATGAACTGTGTTACAAAACTTCACTATAAGGATTAGCCGCCCAAACCACAAGGACGAACGGTGTAATTTACTCTAAAAAAAAATTCCGGATATCTTTATTAAACTCATAAAGAGGAATAACATGAGTTGTTTGTATAAGTACAATTTCACAATAACTCGTGCTTTCATGTTGGAATTTAATCAATTTATAATATCGTGCATATGCATTAATTTCATCTATACTGATAATAATATTTATAAATAACAACATATGTATTGTTTACAACTAGAACGGTACCCGCGCAATGCGGCGGCGGGTACCGTGTAATTATATTTTGCGTTATTTGGTTACACGTTTAGTTATCTTCATGCTTTATAAGTAGAGATATTAGAGATAGTTTGAACAACCAACCGCTTCCTAACAAATTAATTTTGAAATCGTTCCATAATAAACAAGAAAAAAGTAATTTTAAGCCTTTCTAATTATAGAAAAAAGTAAATACTTGATACCTTGATTGTGACGTCATCAGGTAGGGGCCAAACGAATGCATTATGAGCCGAAGCTCGTTTACGACGGAATCGGTTACCAGCTTCGAGTAAAACAGAACCGACATCGGTTGCGCGTTGAACGAAATCGATTTGTTCGGAATCAGTGGATTTTGAGTCGATGATACGGTCGATTGAGTCGTCGATTGAAGCTTGATCAGAGAGGACAGTGATTAAGGATTCCAGGAGTGTGTCCATGGTTGAATAATTAGGGTTTGAAGTTGATTGATTGGAATAACGGGGGCGTTTGGGAGTCGTCATTACTGGTGGAGAGAAATGGTGTTTTTTTGTTGGTGGGTTTAAAAAGTGGCTTTTTTATAGCGGGAACGATTACCCCCAAAATAAGTCAAAAAACAAATACCCCCAAAAGCTCAAGTTTTTCTTATTTTTCCTTGGATCCGGTGTAGGAATGGTAATGGGGCGTGGCGGGGCGGTCATCCTCACCCTCAAACCCGATTACAAAATCATCTCCAAACCTACCCCAATCCTAATTGGGATCTTACCGGGGCGTCTCATTGGGATTTTATCGGGTTGTTTTTTTTAATGCGATGCTCCACCAAACTCGATTCTTTTCTCGTTTATTATTATTTCTACACTATAAACAATATAACTTTATGCAATAACTTGAAAAATCGAGATGCCATTATCAATAAATTAAGCATTATACTTAGTCTTATTAAGCGTTCATTAACAATATTAAATAAAAATGATAAGCTACTCACGTCTCAAATAATTTTTTTTTAAATATTATGGCATGAAACAAGCTTTGATGATCACAAATTTCAATCTAACAAATATTGAACATTGGGTAAATACCAATGTAATACTATATTTTTAATTATGTAGATATATATTTGTATGTATATATAAGTTTCGGGGAGAAGCGGGGCATGGATGTTGAGCCCCATCCCCCTCCAAACCCAATAAAATCCCCGTTAATGCCCCGCCCCGCCCCAAAAGTTCGTGTTTTAGGTTCCCCATATGATACTCAATTTTCCAATTACTTTGACTATGATCCAACCGTGTTGTTTTATATGCTGTGTCAAGCAATTATAAGAGTTTATGCTAATAGTTTGCTAAGTTCATGAAAGATACCTTGTACTGTTGGTTTGCATAGATTTTGGGATTTTCTTGTAAATTATGATTGTGACTATAATTTATAATTTTTAGTATGATCGACATAATCGCTAATGCGCATCCTAAATATCCACTAAATATCTTTCTTAATTCATTATTATTATTTTCACTTTCAATATGATGTGATACTTGAAGCAAGGTATCAAAACACATACATTTACCTTAAGGTTATGTACATGCTTTTAAACCACTCATTTGGGAATTGAAAACTCATCCTAGTGAATATCATTCTGTTGATACAAAAATTGGGCGTACCTGGTTATTGGGCTTTTGCTCTTATATCAATTCGTTCCTTAGCACCTTGTTACCTGCGTACTAAGAAAAATAGAACAACACCGTTAGACTTATCGAGGGATTGTCTCCCCCGATTAGACTCCGGCGTGAGAGTAAGTAATCGATTTAGGGTTTGGTTGAAGAGTTAGGGATTGTGTAAATCGTACCTTGAATGAGAATCGTGTGATTCTATATATAGGGGCTAAGAAACCGTGTTTCTTGCTCCTTACTCTTCGCACGCGTGGTGCTTATCCGAGGTAAGGATATCTATTCCTTGAATAGATAATCCTTATCGTGTACCCGGTGGGTTAAATTGGGCCTTTGGGCTTCATGAGCCCAAAGTGTAAATACTGCGGCCCATACCATTGTCATGGTAGCCCATTCGTAATGGGTTTAGGTGTAAGTAATGTCTATCATTTGGGCTTGCGGCCCAGATATAGGCTATACGTCATCATGTCCCCTCAGTCTAGTGTGCGCGGCGCGTAGCCGTGGGTACTAGACTTAATATTGTCAGCGGTAAGCGTGGCGGGAAAGGAAACAAATATTACCGCCCTTTTTTGTAGGTGCAATGCATCTAATAATATCAAAATGGATGCCTCGAAAATCGGGGGTGGTGTCCACGTATCCCTCGTAATTCGGGAAAAAGTGCATGTACCCGTTCGTCTCCCAGCCATACATTTTCTATGAGTGGGTTCCACGTGGAGGAACATTAGGGTTTTTACCACTCCTATATAAGAGTCACCGCCTCCGATTTTACAATCACACAGTAAAACACACACAACTACTATTCATCTTCTTCTTCTTTTTGAGAGCGTTTTTGCAAGAAAATCTTTTAACTTTCGTAGGTAATCTTTGTGTGCGTCCCACTTAGTTTTAAGATGAAAATGGTTGCTCAATTAGAGGAGTTTCGCTCCGCGATGTCTATTGAGGACGTGATGAACTTTTCTTCCGACTATTTTGTGCCTTTGGATGTACGTCCAGAGGCACCAGATGTCGATGCGTGTATAGCTGACTTCCCCGAAGGGAAGATAGGTCTATACACGAAATTTTTTGAGTACGCGAATTATCGCGTACCTATATCTGTTTTTCTGAGCGATTTGCTCAATCACTATCGCCTTCACATCTCTCAGCTGCACTGTATAGGTGCGGCGAAGGTGTCAAATTTTGAGGTAAACTGCCGTTTACTTGCGATAGAACCAACCGTGGACTTGTTCCGCTCCTTTTACCACTCAACGTGGTCAAACGGTTGGGTTTCCTTTGCGAAGCGCCCGGGGGCGTTTCAATGTTATACGGAAAAGGTTGACGCCCTTAAGAATTGGAGGGAGTATTTCTTTTGGGTAGACGACGTAGTCTTTCCATCCCCTTTTGAGTTTTATACTCAGTCGTCCTTACCAAGGGATGGGCGCCCCGCACCCGGTTCCTACAGACTTGCTGACGCGCAGACTTTAGATGCCAATTGACTGGCCATTAACCCCTATCCGGAGGAGTTTTTGGTGCATGTGGGATTGAGTCGCGCTTATTTTGGCGCTGCAGATGAGGTTCCTACTTTCCTGAGTGAGGATGGCCGGGGTGGGTGTTCATCCCTTGTTTGTTTGTAAGTTTTTTATTTATGTCTTCGCGCATTTACCAACTAATCCTTCTTTGTTTTTTCCTTGCTTTATTTGGTGTGTGCAGAGATGGACCTGTTCGCAGTGGTGAAGCTAGATAAGCCAAAGCAGGTGACCATAGGGGTGCGTCCTCTGAAGGAAGGGGAGCAGCCCCTGCTTGATGCGACCTCGGGGCATTTGACTGTTCTGCTCGCGACGGTCCCCGAGGATACACCACCACTTGTGGTGACGCCCGTCCAACAAGTGGTGCCGGAGGTAGTGGTGGCGCCCACTGTGGAGGCGGTGCCCGAAGTGGAGGTGGCGCGCGAGGAGGCGCGATCAGGGTCCTCTGACAGCATCCGGATCCTGAAGCCTGAGGAGGTGCTGAGGGAAGAGGTTGCGCAGAGTTCGAAGCGCAAAACCGAGGCTGGTGGCAGTGGTAATAGGAAGAGGCGTCGACACGTCATCAGAGATGCAGAGTCGAATGCAGAAGAGACTTCGACCTCTGGCGCTCGGTTGAAGGTTGATGACGCTTCTCCATTCTTGTAAGTGTGAACTATTTCTCCTTTTTTTTATATATATTATTACTTGTTGTAATTGTTGTTGGCTGTCTTTTTTGCGTAGGGATGACGGCGCGAAGGATGATGAGGTTTCCTCTCCGCAGAATGAAAACAAGGAGGGGAATACCAAGGCTGCTGATGGTGGTGAGGCGCAGCAACTAATTGACGAGTTGGCTGCGACTACTGCCCGTCAGGCTGAGCTAGTGGCGCAGCTAAAGGGGAAGTACGCTGGGGAGAGTCGTGCTCTGGCCCAGAAGGAGGAGGAGTTGGGAACGCTTCGCGCGCAATTGGCGGACGCGCAAGTGGAGCTGGGGGACTCGAGGGCCTATGCTGAGAAAATTGCTCAAGATAAGATGAGCATTTTGGCTGACCTGTTGTATGCGAGGGCGAAGCTTGAGCAGATGAAGGCAAAGACGACCTGGTCGGTGTCTTATCTTGAAGAGAAGAGGGCAGAACATTATGCTAGCCTGCAGGAGTTCAAGGAGCGCATGGAGAAGACGCTCGTGATGCATGAGGAGAAGCTGCGCGCCCTCAGCATCGAGTATGACGAGGAGCTGTACCCCCATCTTATGTCTACGATAGCCGAGCGCAGGTATTCTTACATCTTTTGTCTTTAAAATTGCTTTATCGCCCTATTGTTTATCTTACACAATTATTACTTTGTGAATGCAGATGGTTGATCAGTCATGGGCTGCGCCTGGCGGCTCTGAGCACTTTAGAGTCTGCGGAGGTGGTGGAAGCCTTTGGAAAGGTTGTGCACTGCGCAATGGCGCGTGGCCGTTCGCAGGCCATGGAGGAGCTTCGTGAGGCCAAGTTGCTGGAGAAGGACTTGGCGGAGATCCCTGGTTACAGCTCTACGGCTTACGACGAGCTGCTGCAGGCGATGGCGGGGCTAAAGGTCCTTGAGTTGCCACATATAGGGAAGTTGGAGCGCGACCAAGATGACCCCATAGATGTGCTCATGGCGGGTCTGACTTTGCAGCGTCATCTTGGGGAGAATGCAGAAGAGGAATTAGATTATTATCTAAAACCTGATGTCTCGCAGCTTCAAGTCCCAGTCTTTGCGCGGCCCCGTGACATCCTCAAGCCTTTTGCTCTGGAGAAGGAAATCCCCTTGAAGGAGGTACTAGAGCGTCACGAGCAAAGAGTTGCCATAAAGAAGGGTATCAAGAGTTGCCATAATGAGATACACTTTTGGTTTTAAGTTCATGACTCAAATATATATGCATTGTTTGCTTAAGTTTGAATTTTTAACTAAGTCTTTTAAGTACGTGACTTTGAAGAATTATGTTTGCATTGTTTGCTAAGGTTTATTTATTTGACCAAGTGTCTTGGCTCGTTATATTGCTAAGCTCGTACTGTGTACTTGGTATTTGCGCATCCGTCGTGGGGTGCGCACGTGAAACTTACTTCGACGTCTCGAGAGTAAGGTGCTTAGCAAGGATGCGTGATCCAATGTTGATGGGTTTGCAACCCTCTTATTCAACAAGTAAATTAGTAGGTTAACTTATCCTTTATGCCTTCGTGGGTCTTTTAAGTGGTGCATGCACGCCATGTAGGCAGAGATATAAGATGAACAATATTGACATATATGCAATAAAGTAAAAAATACGCTATGGAGTTAGCTAGAAACCATAACATTTTATTAATACTTGCAAATTATTTGAAAAAATAGAAAATACAATTCCTAGAAAAGAAAAGAAAAATAAACACTTATTGGGCACCACGTAGGGTGCAAAGGTGTTTGTGTAAGGGCCGTAGCCTAAAAGTAACATCTTTTGAGATTGCAGATGTTCCAAGTGCGCGCAAGGTCGTGACCTTCCGTGTCGCGCAATCTGTATGCGCCATTACCGAGCGCGTCTGTGACCTCGTAAGGTCCTTCCCATTTAGGGCCGAGCTTGCCTGTGTCCTCTGCGTGGCTCGCATCGTTGGCGCGGTAAACAAAGTCTCCTGGTCTGAATGAAGTGTGTTTGACCTTTGCATCATAATACTTCTTCATTTTTGCCTTAGCCTTTGCTTCGCGTATAGCTGCGCGTTCGCGTCTTTCTTCCAGTATGTCTAAATCTATGCGCCGTTCCTCGTCATTTGTCGTGACGTTGACCTCTGCTGTGCGTATAGTTGGCATTCCTATTTCGGCGGGTATGACGGCTTCTGTTCCATAGACTAGGGAAAATGGCGTGTCGCCAGTACTGGTTTTGATGGTTGTGCGATGCGCCCATAAGACGTGCGAGAGCTCATCTACCCACTTTCCTTTATGTCTGTCAAGGCGCGCTTTTATCCCTTCGCCTAGACTGCGATTCGCGGGCTCAACTAGGCCATTGGTTTGCGGGTGTTTGACTGAAGCAAAGTGTTGTGTGATGTTCAATTGTGCGCACCAATCTTTGAATGGGTTATCACAGAATTGTTTTCCGTTGTCTGATATGATCTCGCCTGGTAAACCGAAGCGACAGACAATATTGTCCCAAACAAAGCGTTTGACTTGGTTTCCTGTGATATTTACCACCGCTTTTGCTTCAATCCACTTTGTACAGTAGTCTATGGCTACGATGAGGAATTTTACTCCTCCGGCTGCGATAGGGAAAGGTCCTGCGATGTCAATACCCCATTTATAAAATGGCCATGGTGAGGTGATTGGTGTTAACTCTTGTTGTGGTCGGCGCGGAATTGGTCTGTGTACTTGGCAATTGCTGCATTTTCTTATCATGTCGCGTGCGTCGCGATGCATTGTTGGCCAATAGTATCCTGACCTCAGAGCGCTTGCTACCACGGATCGTGGCCTGAGTGCATACTACACGATCCTGCATGAATTTCGCGGAGGACGTAGTTTGCTTGGAGGGGTCCAACACATCTGAGCCATGGCTGTAAGAAAGATCGTCGATAGAGTACGTTATCGCGTAACTCGAATCGTTGCGCTGTGCGCCGTATTCTTCGAGCATCTTTATGATCTTGGGGTAGGATTCCCTTGCTAATAAATTCGATGATAGGTGTCATCCACGTAGGATCTTGTTCCTCTATCACCATTGATATCTCCATATCCAAGATTGACTTGTTTTTAAGGGTTTCCACTAATACCTGTTTTGAGAGGTGTGTGAAGCTTGTGGATGCGATCTTGCTGAGTGCGTCCGCCTTCCTGTTGTCGCCTCTAGGTACTTGTTTGATTGTGAACCTGTCGAAGTTCTTGATCAAGGATTTTGTCTTCTCCAGATATTGGACCATGTGTTCATCCTTAGCTTCGTATTCACCTAACACGTGGTTAGCAACTAGGCGCGAATCTACGTTTGCTTCTAGGTTGCGTACACCCATTTGGATTGCAATGCGTAGTCCGGCTAGTAGGGCTTCATATTCTGCCTCATTGTTTGTGGTTGTGAATTCAAATCGTAGTGCATAGGTGAATTCCATACCTTCTGGATTTGTGAGGATAAGGCCTGCGCCTGATCCATCTACACATGAAGACCCATCTGTGAATAGGATCCAAGGTTCTTGTAAATCTGCTTTGGATGCAGATGTCGGGCTGTCGCTATCTGGCTTCTCCACAATAAAATCGGCTAAGATTTGTCCTTTGATTGCAGTGTGCGGCCTGTATGAGATATTATACTCACTTAGTAGTACACTCCATTTTTGTAAGCGTCCTGATGCGTCAGGCTTAGAGATCACTTGTTTAATTGGCTGATCAGTGATGACCACTATTGGATGCGTATGAAAGTATCTACGAAGCCTTTTTGCTGCGAACACTAGAGCCAAAACTAACTTTTCCATTGCGCTGTAGTTAACCTCTGTCTTCTTTAGGGCTTTGCTTACAAAATATATGGGTGTTTGGACGGAGTGTCTATCTGTCAATAGTACTGCGCTAACTGCTCCATAGGTCGCCGATAAGTACATAATTAATTCTTCCCCTGGTCGCGGTGCGACGAGCTTGGGAAGGGATGCCAGATGGTTTTTAAGTTGTTGGAAAGCTTCTTCTGCTTCATTAGTCCAGCGGAAGTCTCCCTTCTTTGTGCACTTCGTGAGTGTTTTAAAAAGGGGAAGGGACTTGTCTGCTGACTTGGATAAGAAGCGATTTAGCCCTGCTAACTTTCCATTCAGTGATTGGACTTCTTTGAGTGTGAGTGGGGAAGGGAGGTCAATAACAGTGATGCGTGGGAATCGCACCTTGCTTTACCTCTCGAGGGATCTCGCGAGGCTTACAACCCCCACCAGGCAGTGTACCTGATCGTTGTAGTATAGTATAGTGACAAGTACCGGGGGATTGATCGTTCAGCTTAGGAATAGTGTCGCTAGGATTAGAAAGCCTAATTAATAGTTCTAGAGATGAAGGATGATTATTTTTGTCTTTTTTATATTTTATGAAAGCAAGTAAAATCTCGGGTTTTGGAAGAGTGGGCGGAATTAGTTGTTATTCAACTAACCCAAAAACTACTTTATAACTAATTAAACTAATGAAAATGAAATTAAACTAATATTAAACTAAGGTTGTGAGCAGTATTTGGAGAAATTGTGTTTACTTAGACTTCATTACTCCCTAGATATCTTTTACATGTCAATTACTTGTTACACTTGTATGGATGACGGATTGTATTCCTTAATACCATTCGTGGGGTGGCATACATAACTCCCCAACTCTATGAGCTCTTATCTCCTCCTACACCATGACCCAGCACAACTATAGGGATTGTAAACAGTGGCTCATGCATTAAATACAACCAATAAAGACCTAGTACGCCTCGGTTCATGTTTCTTAAGACGTTCAAGCATGTTACCATTTGGAGATCTGCCAGTTTTCTTAAGCCTAACATATAATATCATTCATCCAAGAACAAGAATAGACAAGTAATTAACACATAATCAACATCTAGGTTTCATTAGATCTAAGCAAACACAAAGTAAATCTAGCCTAGCATAGTAGAATTAAGATAAGAACAAAAGATAAACAACCAACACATAGACATATTGATTGAATTAAGAGTATACTTATCTCAATTACAATGCAAGGTCTCAAGGGTTTGGAACCCTTGAAAAACCTGTAAAAGAGGCACCAAAATCGTCTTTAGGGTTTCACCAAAACTTCTCCTTTTTTTAATGAAAAAACTAGAAAACTATATATAGGAAATTCGTCCTGACGGCGTCAAGAGTTAATTCTGACGCCGTCAACAAGCCGCCATAAACCTCCTCGGACGCCCTAGATCCAATTGTGATGGCCTTGGTGACGCCGTCACCACCTACGGTAAATTAATCTTTGGCCACTTTGACGCCGTCATCTCTTCATCTGACGCCGTCACCAGCTACGGTAAAATATTCATCCTTTCTGACGCCGTCAAGAGTAAATACTTGACGCCGTCACCTTGTAATTCCAGCTTGGATTTGGTAATTTGTCGTTTTCTTCACTTTATGCTCCAAAAACGTCCAAAATAGCCTCTTTTCCAGAATTCACTCTCCAAACACCTAAAATCACAAAAGGAACGATTTAGGGCAATATTTGATCAAATAAAGTCGGATTCGGGCTTAAATGACCCCCTAAAAACGGATCATTTTTCGCCTCATCATATACTCTTACACTTGAGATTTGCTTGTCCTCAAGCAAATGAGCTTTTATTCTACTCAAAAGACAAGTTAGGGGTCATTTAACACTAATATAAAAGTAATTACAACAAATAATCGTTCCACTAAAGACCAATAGACAAGCACGGAGGTCATACACAAGCACCTCACAAATTGTGTTTAGATACTCACATCTCTCGGGTGTAATAAAGTAATATAACATTATGGAAATGGAAGATATCTCTCACTACCTGTCATAACAAAATAGATTACCATAGGCTTGGGAAAGGATCAAACCTCCACCACATGGCGTAAGCACCTAGGATAAACTATCAAAGAGGTCTTTTAAAAAGGGTTATAACGTTAGGTGTAGGGATATGAATTACACGGTTTTGTTGGATAAAGGAAGTTTTACTGGTGGCGAGTTAACAATCTTAGTAAATTACATGTACAAGATGGCGTTGCTAAGCCAAGACTAGACTCGACTTAAGCTAATAAATGAAAAACAACAAAAACATAAAATGAACATAGAATGAAAACGGGATGGTAGTCCGTATGTTTTTTCTCTTTTTTTTTTTTTTTTTTTTTTTTTTCTTTCTTTTTCTTTTTCTTTTTTTTTTTTTTTTTTTTTTTCATACACTCTTACCCTACCATCCAAAATAATACATCATAGGGGTTTGAGCAATCCCCTTACACTTGAATCTTTACATACTTTACATTAAACTATTCTAATGACTCGAATTAAAAAAATCAAAACACTTGGAGCACTTTTAAGATTAACGTACGTATGGGGGTAATATTGTGATGTTCTTCCCCATTACTCCATAAAATAAGTACTTACCCATGAGTCCCAATCGTCCCAAAACAATATGTACAAGGATATGACTCGACTTAGCAACCATGTAATCAATTAGAAAGTTAACTTAGGGTTTAACAAATAACAATAATGCACTAAAAATGAGCGCATACACGGAAGGCTAAGGCGATTTGGGTGTACATTTAAGTGGGGTGTAACAAATTCTTCCTTTAAGTAAAATGCTTAAAGTTAGAAACGAAAAGATAGGCTCGGAGGGGTGTACTAGGGGTATCGTGTACTAAAAATGAGTACAACGCAAAGAGCGTGGGAAAAATTAGTTGACTTAACTAGCCAAGTAATATGACTTAAATGGTCAAGTAATTGTAATACGGGTTTAACACAAGGGTGATCCTAATGCCTCTTATCATGTAGTAAATCCTACCACACGAATGTAGTCTCACTAGCAGTCTCGGGATGCATCACTAACGCAAGTTCTAGAATCTAAATGCTACCGGTACACTCATAAGCACCAATAATGAATGCTTTTCCTATCAAAACTAAAGGCGAACCTCACATCTTTGGGTGGAAAATTTTTCTGAATATACGGTTATGTGCTAGTCATACAACCTCCTATCCATGAGACGCTTGCTATGGCTAAAGTTTCACTCCTAAATGTTGTAAAAAAATTTAAATTTGGCGCTAAAATTACACTAACAAGTATTTCTCATAGTTTTATTACTTATCTACTATCAAACAAAACAAACTCAAGCGAAAGTGCATATGTAAGGTATCATCTTTTTACCCTCCCCTTACACTTAGGATGAACATTGTCCCCAATGTTCAAGTAAAGAATGTAAAAGTAAAAAGTAAAAAGAATGAAATCAAATACTCCCCTGATTCGCTCGGTATGGATTTTAGGTTGGCCAGGTTAAATCTTCCTCCAAGAAAATGAACAATCAAAGCTTCCCTTCCAGAATATAAATCATCTTCTTGTCTTAAATAACCTGTAAATCCTGACAACAATAGACAAGGCAACCTCGCGTAAAATCGGCGGCATCCTATATAAGTTACTAAATCCTAGAAAACAAAGTAAGATATAATGCTTGTGGAATGAAGTTTGCAGATTTCCTGGAGATTATAAAACTTAATAATTCACAAAATCAATAAGACTCCGTTAGAAAAACAAAACCGGTAAAATTTCCAGATTTTTAACTCCTGACGCCGTCAAGAGCAATTGCCTGACGCCGTCAGAATGGACTTGCAGAAATCTTTATGTTAAGTTTCCGGAAAATTTCTGGAAAAACCTCGTCCTACTTCCTGGAAAATCCTGCAAAACTTCATTATGACTCGATACAAGCATTTGACTCTAACAAATACGAATATACATGTTCATTAAATATTGTGGAGAATCATGATCGGTTTGTTTCTTAAAAACATATTTGGGGTTTCCCCTTACACTTATCTTTTGCAAAAATACCTTTAGGTTGAAGTTAAGACTAGGCAAAACAACATAATAAAGTATTTCACATTTTAATTGAGAAACATGATCAACCAACAATAAAAATAAAACATGCATACGGAAGCAAATAACAATCAAACAATTAAAATCACACAAAACATGGGTTGCCTCCCAAGAAGCGCTTTTCTTTATTTACGAGTCTTGTAGCTAGACTCAAAGTCGTGGGTTACTACGTGATTTCATCATTGGTTCCACTACCTAGGTCATCTTCTAAACCAGTTTTGTATTCCGGACCTAGTTGCAAGCATTCTTGGTAGAAACCAAGCATCCTATTTCTAACATACTCTACTCCTCTACCTCTATCCTCCTCATTCCTATAATAAGCCGCTTGCTTGTGTTCTTTTTCGAAATTAGAGAGAAGGCGGTATTGTTCGATCTTGTAGGGCATTTGATAAGCGACCTCATCATTATCTTTCTTGAATCTAACTATCCCTAAAGTCGGATCATAACTCATCCTAGTGGCCTCAACAAATGGTTTCCCGAATATTATTTGGCTTAGGTCAGCATCAATCACTGGGCGAGTGTCTTCCACTATCATGAAATCAATCTCATAGGTGAGATTCCCTATAATCACATGCAATCCTTTCACTCTTCCTACAAAATTACTTATCAGATTTGTACCGGGCATCAACCTAAAATTGAGTTGCTTCTTCATCACCCAATTGTAATAAGTCCTAGTCATGATGTTCACGGGTGATCTAAGGTCGCTGTAAGCTTTCCATATATGCATGTGCCCTATATTACATGGGATGTTAATGTTGGAGGGGTCTCCCATTTTGATCAGGGGGTTGCCAAAGATATATGTTTTCTCGGGACTATCGAATAAATCCTTATGGTATTCCCGTTCTTCCTCGGTTGACAACTTATCAAAGTATTTTTCTATAGGTTCTATCTCCTCCAATTCCTCATCCTTTTTAACCTCAACTTCCCTACTCTCATCCTCACTATTGGCTTCTACCTTCGCTTCATCCTTGTCACTCTCCTCTATCTCTCTATTTATTGGCTTAATAGTGACAACATTGACAAAGTGGACATGTTTGGATGATGAGGGGTCCTTAGTTTGAATCCCACTATTTGTGTCCCTAGTGTCCTTCCTAGGTGTGGCTAATGTTTGGTTGTTGAGGGCTTTCAACAAGTTGTCGATTTTATTGGTCATCTCCGTTTGTTGTTGGTTGAATTCGTTTTCGAACCTAACTATGCGGGCTTCTTGAGATGCCATAAATTTCGACATCAATCCTTCAAGATTTTTGGTACTACCATAGTTGTTAGAAGGATTGTTGTTGAAGGTACGGTTGGGCGGTGGACCGTTTGATTGGTAACGATTAGGCGGGTTGGAAGAATTGGGTTGATTTTGTTTTCACCTAAGGTTTGGGTGATTTTTCCATGAGGGGTTGTATGAATCACCGTATGTGTTCGGCTCGGGCTTGAAAGTGTACCATTTATCTCCCGCTTCGTCGGTAGGCGTGGATGCGTAGTCCGCAAAAGCTGTTCCGGGGAGTTCCATACAATCACGAGTGTCATGGGGACCACTACATAATTCGCATGAAGAAGTGATTTTGTTCACTTGGCTTGAATGCTTCGGAGCTTCGTAAGATTTCATGAGAAACTTGACTTGGTCCTTAAGTTCCATGATCCTACGGTCGGGAGTGCTTGAATTGTTCGAAGGCAAAGATATTGCCTTGACCGTTTTGTTCAAATCACGGGGATCATTCCAACTTTCGTTGTCATAGAGAGCAAGATCTTCTATGAGTTCCCATGATTGTTCCGCACTAAGATCACGTAGCTTACCACCGGCCGATTGGTCAATGGTTCGCCTTGTGGGGATATCGATATGGTCATAGAAAATTTGGACTTGGAGCTAAAGATCTATGCCATGATGAGGGACTTTTTGGAGTAAGTCCTTGAAACGAGTCCATGCTTCGTAAAGAGATTCATTTTGATGTTGTTGGAACATCAAGATGTCATTCCTAAGCTTAGTAGTTCTCCCCGGTGGGAAAAATTGAGCAAGGAAACGAGTGGTGAGATCATCCCATGTGGTGATGGATCCCGCGGGTAAACGCTCAAGCCATTGACTAGCTTGATCCCGTAGAGAGAATTGGAATAGGCGTAAACGGGTAGTCTCTCTAGTTTCAACACCTAGGTCTATGGAATCTACGATTTTGAGGAAGTCCTTAAGGTGTTGGTTTGGATCTTCGGAACGAAGTCCATGGAATGCACATCCGCTTTGCACCAACCGGATGGTGTCGGATCGCAAGGGGGTCACATTGGCTCCGGTGAGCTCAATGGTGTTTCGGTAGCCTTGGTGGCTAGGTCGGGAATACTCTCCTAAGGTTCGGGGCCTAAGGGGTTCTAATGGTGGGTTTTTTTGTGGTGGGATGATGGGTTCAAAGATGTTACCACCTTCCATGATGTCGGATGGTAAAGAGTTACGAACAAAGGCACGAAGAAATAAGATAGACTAAAGAAGACCTAAAAATAAAAATAAAAATCTTACTAGAAAGGAATCTAGCAAGTAGACCTAATAAAAAGAAATCCTAACCTAGACAATAACTATTCCCCGGGCTGCGGCGCCAAAAACTTGATGCGTGGGAATCGCACCTTGCTTTACCTCTCGAGGGATCTCGCGAGGCTTACAACCCCCACCAGGCAGTGTACCTGATCGTTGTAGTATAGTATAGTGACAAGTACCGGGGGATTGATCGTTCAGCTTAGGAATAGTGTCGCTAGGATTAGAAAGCCTAATTAATAGTTTTAGAGATGAAGGATGATTATTTTTGTCTTTTTTATATTTTATGAAAGCAAGTAAAATCTCGGGTTTTGGAAGAGTGGGCGGAATTAGTTGTTATTCAACTAACCCAAAAACTACTTTATAACTAATTAAACTAATGAAAATGAAATTAAACTAATATTAAACTAAGGTTGTGAGCAGTATTTGGAGAAATTGTGTTTACTTAGACTTCATTACTCCCTAGATATCTTTTACATGTCAATTACTTGTTACACTTGTATGGATGACGGATTGTATTCCTTAATACCATTCGTGGGGTGGCATACATAACTCCCCAACTCTATGAGCTCTTATCTCCTCCTACACCATGACCCAGCACAACTATAGGGATTGTAAACAGTGGCTCATGCATTAAATACAACCAATAAAGACCTAGTACGCCTCGGTTCATGTTTCTTAAGACGTTCAAGCATGTTACCATTTGGAGATCTGCCAGTTTTCTTAAGCCTAACATATAATATCATTCATCCAAGAACAAGAATAGACAAGTAATTAACACATAATCAACATCTAGGTTTCATTAGATCTAAGCAAACACAAAGTAAATCTAGCCTAGCATAGTAGAATTAAGATAAGAACAAAAGATAAACAACCAACACATAGACATATTGATTGAATTAAGAGTATACTTATCTCAATTACAATGCAAGGTCTCAAGGGTTTGGAACCCTTGAAAAACCTGTAAAAGAGGCACCAAAATCGTCTTTAGGGTTTCACCAAAACTTCTCCTTTTTTTAATGAAAAAACTAGAAAACTATATATAGGAAATTCGTCCTGACGGCGTCAAGAGTTAATTCTGACGCCGTCAACAAGCCGCCATAAACCTCCTCGGACGCCCTAGATCCAATTGTGATGGCCTTGGTGACGCCGTCACCACCTACGGTAAATTAATCTTTGGCCACTTTGACGCCGTCATCTCTTCATCTGACGCCGTCACCAGCTACGGTAAAATATTCATCCTTTCTGACGCCGTCAAGAGTAAATACTTGACGCCGTCACCTTGTAATTCCAGCTTGGATTTGGTAATTTGTCGTTTTCTTCACTTTATGCTCCAAAAACGTCCAAAATAGCCTCTTTTCCAGAATTCACTCTCCAAACACCTAAAATCACAAAAGGAACGATTTAGGGCAATATTTGATCAAATAAAGTCGGATTCGGGCTTAAATGACCCCCTAAAAACGGATCATTTTTCGCCTCATCAAACAGCCTTTGTCTTTTCTAGGCATGGTTTGATTCCATCCGGTTCTATCAAGTACCCGAGGAACATGCCTTCTGTCACGCCAAAGGTGCACTTCTTGGGATTCAACTTCATGTTTATCCGCCCCAACGTTCGGAATGTTTCCTCTATGTCGCGCACTAACTCGTCCTCTGTATGGCTTTTAATGACAAGGTCATCAACGTAGACTTCCAAGTTGCGGCCTACTTGTTTTTCGAAGGCTGTATCCACCAATCGTTGGTACGTCGCGCCTACATTCTTTAGGCCAAAAGGCATTTTTGTGTAGCAGTATACTCCTTGACTGGTATGGAAAGCAGTCTTTTCTTCATCTTCCACTGCCATCTGGATCTGATGGTACCCTTTATATGCATCTAGGAAGCATTTGAAGGGGTATCCGCACAAGGATTCGACCTTCCAGTCTATCTCTGGCAGTGGATAGCAGTCTTGTGGACATGCTTTGTTAAGGTCTGTGAAGTCCACGCACATTCTCCAACTACCGTCGCTCTTTTTTTACCATAACTGGGTTAGAGAGCCAGTCGTGGTAGTATACTTCTCGCATGATGCCTGCGTCCACTAGCTTGTGTACTTCTTCCAGAATAGCTTTTGCACGATCGGGGGCCTGGTCGCGCTTCTTTTGTCGTATTGGAGGGTATCCTTGTCGGATTTGTAGCTTATGTTCTGTGCTAGAACGTGGTACTCCAGTCATATGCTTTGGTTCCCATGCGAAGATGTCTAGGTTCTTCTGTAATAGTGCGCATACAGCTGCTTTACCTTTGTCAGATAAAGATCCTCCAATTGAGACTTGTTGTTCCGGATAATCTGGATGAATGGCGACCTTTAAATTTGGCATCTTTTCCGTGCGCTGTTCTGGAATGGTCTCTGCTTCGGTTGTGGCTGCGATGTATTCTCTTGGTGGTACTGTGGTGTTATAGAGGGTAAGAATCCCTCCTTCCACAGGGAATTTAAGCATTCCGTGCGCCGTGGATGGTACTGCGCGCATGGATGATATTCCTGGTCTTCCTATGATACCATTGTATGGTGAGGGAGATTTTATTACCATAAAGTTTATCCATGCTGCGGTTGAGTGTTGTTCATCTCCCACGACCACCAACAAGCGTAGCTGCCCCATGGGCCAGATTTTTTCTCCTGTAAATCCTGTTAAGGTTGTCGTAGCTGGTATTAATTGACTTTGGAGCTCAGGTCGCAGTCTCTTGAAACAGTGATCATACAGGATATCCGCGGATGCTCCTCCATCAATATACATGCGGTGGATGTCATGTCCCCCTGTATGTATTTTAATGGTTAGAGGCTCCACGACTGCGTTGTCCGCAGCTATGGTAGGGAAGGATATCTCTTCTTCTGGAGAGAATTTTTGGCTGATTTTTTGCTTTATCTTACGTTGCCATGATTGTATCATGTATATAGTATCAGCTTTTTCCTTTGGGGGTTCTTTCTTGCCCCCATTTCTCTGTCTGTCTTTTCCTTCCTTGATGTTTTTTACGAGGTGGTCCATCCTTCCTTCTCTAACTAATTTTTCGATTAGTTGTTTTAGTTGGACGCACTCGTTGGTTGTATGGCCTTTTTGGCCGTGGTACTCGCAGTATCCACTACCTAGGCGCTTTTCCTCTGCCGTGCGCATTGGTGGTGGCTTTGGGAAGTTCGCACCTTCTGTTACAAATATCTCCCTTGGAGTTTTTGTGAGAGGAGTATATTTGTCGTTGTCCCTTCCACTGCGGTAATTCCTGCTGCGGTTGTGGTTTTGGTCATTGGATTGTTTCCGCGGCTGTTCTTGTTGCCTATAATTTGAATATCCTTTCTTACTATCCGCAGCAGCTGCTTCTCCTTGTATAAAGGATCTGGTGCGCTTTGTTAGCTCGTCAAAAGATTGTGGAACTTTGTCATTAAGCTTCCGGATGAGTTCTGGGTTATTAATTCCATTCATGAACCCTGAAATTTTTAGGATTTCAGGACATGCTTTGACCTGTATGCACTCATCTTTGAAACGTTCCATAAAAGCGCTGGTTGATTCCCCTTGACGTTGCTTCACCCTTGCCAACTCCACGGGATTTTTAGCGCACTTCTTTCGCTGGGTGAAGTTGAGGCGGAATGCTTTCCGTAATTCCTCAAAACCACCTATACTCCTACGTGGGAGTTTACTAAACCATGTGCGCGCGTTTCCTACCAGTGTAGAATTAAACATGTGACACCACACAGGCTGTGGCCAATTTTCGATAGTTGCGGCTGACTCGAAAATTTTTAGGTGGTCGTCCGGGTCACCTGTTCCATCATATGTTTTTACATTAGCAGGCATGCGCCTGTGCTTGTGGTCTGAGTAATCACTTATGCGTCGCGTAAACGCATCAATTTTCTGGCGTCGCCATGGGAGAGACATATCTTCATTCTCTTCCTCGCGACGTCTTCCTTTTGACTTTCAGTGTCCTGTTTCTTTATCCTCGTTGTCCGAGGAATCGCTGGAAGAAGTATAGTCTCTCTTTCGGCGCTTGCGCCTGCTCCTTTCAGAAGAGGAGCCTGAGGGATCTCTGCTTGGGGATCTCCTTCTCCCCAATCTGTCTTGGATCCGCCTACTTCCGGGTTTGGAAGATCCTTGGCTTGGCGAATGTTGAGGCCCTAATCAATCATGTATTCCCCGACTACCAAGTCTGGAATGGACATTGGTGCGCCTACCGCTGTCTCCAGAATTTTGTGAGTCAGATATCGTACCTAACCTATCATGGATAGTGGTACGTTCTGCACGTCTTCCTCGCGGGTGACGTGGTGGTGATGGTTCGCGTTCTGGACCAAAATTAAGTCGGGTTTGTAGGTCTGCACCTGCTCTTCTTGCAGCTTCTTCTTGCATGAGGGCGGTTAGGGTTTCATAATTTTGGGACACAAAATTTCCCAAAGTTAGATCACGTGCGTCCTCAGTTGTTGCAAGAATTTCTGCCTCAGTATTAGACACTCTGTTACGTTCAGGTGCGCCTGGAATCGCAGTGTTGTTCACTGCGGGTATGGCCTGATGAGGAGTGATGAAGAGGTTGCGCTGGAGTTCCTCAATGCTTGGGGACACTGGTGTGACTGTGGCAGTCCTTTCGGGCAGTTCTACTGCTATACGAGGCGGAGTTGTTCCTGCCTCGCTGTGACCAGGTGTGCTGGTTGTTCCAGCAGTTTGTCTGGAGGTCGGATCTTGTTGATTCTTCCTCTGATGGTCACGTTTTTCTGACTGCGGAGTCCGCTGACTTGAATTCTTATGCTTCGTCATTCTAGTTTTTAGTAGGGTCCCACGGATGGCGCCACTTGTTGATACAAAAGTTGGGCGTACCTGGTTATTGGGCTTTTGCTCTTATATCAATTCGTTCCTTAGCACCTTGTTACCTGCGTACTAAGAAAAATAGAACAACACCGTTAGACTTATCGAGGGATTGTCTCCCCCGATTAGACTCCGGCGTGAGAGTAAGTAATCGATTTAGGGTTTGGTTGAAGAGTTAGGGATTGTGTAAATCGTACCTTGAATGAGAATCGTGTGATTCTATATATAGGGGCTAAGAAACCGTGTTTCTTGCTCCTTACTCTTCGCACGCGTGGTGCTTATCCGAGGTAAGGATATCTATTCCTTGAATAGATAATCCTTATCGTGTACCCGGTGGGTTAAATTGGGCCTTTGGGCTTCATGAGCCCAAAGTGTTAATATTGCGGCCCATACCATTGTCATGGTAGCCCATTCGTAATGAGCTTAGGTGTAAGTAATGTCTATCATTTGGGCTTGCGGCCCAGATATAGGCTATACGTCATCACATTCCAAATCAACCTATTTTGTATTGTGTTGCTAAAGTATAAGATGGTCAAATGGGAGGTGAAAAAAAGAAACTTAGTTGGTAGAAACTAGCAAGCTGGAAAGAGAACTATAATTAGGACCTACAAAACTGGAGTGGTGTTGTCACTGCAAGTAGGAAACTACTTTAGACCTAAAATACCAAATACAATGGTTTTCAGATGCCATAGACGCTTCAAGTTAAATACAATAGTGAAAGAAACAGACAATCATGCATCATTCTTGATCTATTAAAATATGGTTAAAAGCCACGTTATGATTTTGATATCACCAAAAGCCCTAGCAGAAGAATTTAAACTTTTTAGGGTGGTAACTTGCAAATATAACAGTATCAATTTCTCATTTGCGTCTCTGGAACAAGTTCTTTCTCAGTAAAGTCTGTAACCAAACACAATGATAACATTTGCAGTTTGCTACTGATGACGCTGTGACCCTCTCAAAGACTTCCCGGTTGAGTAGTTACAAATCTTCTAAAATCAAACAACAGAAAACAGAATGTCATTAGCTAACAACGGTTTTATCTTTGTTTCGACTTAGTCATCTCTTTATTGTTAGTTTGTTCCTGTAAGATTTTATCTTCTTTTGTAAACAGCAAACAAACAAACAAAACATAAAAACAAAAACAAAATATATTTCAACATGCAATTATGTTTTGAAAAAGAAATAAAATCAACATGCAATTAATGACGCACATTATCATATTGGGGTTATACATATTAGGATGAGCATTACGACCCGAATCCCGAAACCGAACCGGAACCGTACCGAAACGGTACCAATCCCGATATACGGTACGGTACCGGGACTACGAAATAAGGTGAAAAAAAATCGGGACCACTAATTCGGTACGGGACCGGTAACAAATCGGAAAATTCCCGAAAAAAGGGGAAAACCCAAGTTTCCGGTACCGGTATCCGAATCCCGTTCGACACGGTACCGGTACCACTAATTTATGCTCGGGAAAAAATCGGTACCACTAATTCAGTACGGGACCGGTACCGTGCTCATCCCTAATTAACATGACAATTACCAACATGTATCAAAACACAATTTTAAATGGTACATGCAAATTTATGTTATAGATACTAAACTTTAAAACTCAATTTCAAACTATGAGTAAATCCAAGATCACATTATGTTACTACTGATCCTCATCACTACTGTGAGGATGAACTACTGTCACTGTCACTTGAACTACTGTCACTGTCACTTGAACTACTGTCACTGCTATCGGATGAGCTCATGTAGGGCGGTCTATTATGTCTGAACGACTGTGAGGATGAACTACTGTCACTGCTATCGGATGAGCTCATGTAGGGCGATCTATTATGTCTGAACGACTGTGAGGATGAACTACTCCTACCTTCACTTTCATTGTCCCTGCAAAATAAATTAAAAAGCAATATAAAGCCAACTTGTTAAAATTTGATTCAGATTACTTTCTATCATATGATTCACCAATAATTACGACCTTGTGCCAAATTCAGCTAGCAAATGGAAATTAGGCCTTTGCTCCAACAGTTGCTTTCTAGGAATGAAGCTGCATAAGACAATTGGCATAAATACTCTTAACAGCTAATGGGTTAAAATGGGTAGAAAAAGGGCAGGTTAATGGGTTAAAATGGGTGAGTTTTATAGTCAAAAGGGCAAACTGGTACATTAAATGTCAATATAGTTTAATATTATGTTTTTTATATAACATGAACTACTTGCGTATTTGAATTCATGTTTCAAAATGATAGCAAGATTATTATTGCCCACGCTCTGTGGAGGCATTAAATGAATATTTTAGACAAAATTGTAATTTCTACAAATATAAAGGCATAAGTAATTGCTGAATAGAAGCTAAGGGGCAAAAATGTAAATATAAGATGAATAGTATATTTGCTTTTGAAGATTGATATTAAGGGGAGATTTAAGATGTATATGTTTGATAAGTATTTTTCAAATCAAAATACTGCAATATTGGATTCAATTTTGCCCACATTTTTTATTGGAAAGGTTAAAACTTGTATATATAAAAACTATGAAAAATTTGTTCTAAATGAACGGTTTAGGAGCTTGTATGCATTATAAATACACTTTGGATGGCTATCGCCCCATTAGACATGTTTCCTTTTTTAGCTGGACTTTTACTCCACCAATTTGACCAGTTTAAGGTAAAAGGTTAACCTGAATTAACCCATTTATAAGTAAATGGGTCGATATTTGCCATATCAAAACAAACCTAATCATAAGCAAAGAATAAACGATCACACCTTGTACTATAACGTCTATCAGACCATCCCTGTGCGATATGTCCTGTTGATGGGAAAGATCAGAATTTCAGATTTGTTTTGAATAATATATTTAGGAAACGAGCTAGGGCTGTTAAAATGTATAGAAAGAAAAAACTTTTGAGGAAGAGCAATACAAATTAGAGAGAAGAAAATATAGAAGTGGATATTACGCACAAGATGTCTAAGGGACTTCCATGCTCCTGCAAGAAGAGCTTCCAAAAACTGCTCAACCCTCACCTGACAGTGACGTGTTAGAAAATAGGGTTGGAGGGAGGCATGGGGGATAAAGAGGTAGATGTGGCAATTTCTTCCCATTCACTTACAGAAGGGTCATTTGGGTTGTGCTCTATGATTTCTATCTCAAACACGCCGGCCAAAAAGGTTAGCTAAAAGGGAACAATATTGGAAGTCACCGAAAGTCTATTTTCCATGCATAACTTATTAAATCAAAATAAGATTATTACCGTCATAATAATAACTTAAGATTTAACACATTAACTAGTTACAAAAAATTTGAGAAAAGTGTTGGCTGCCCATTATGACCCGTACAAACAAGTGATCAGTTACCCAACCCGCACATCTTCAGACCTTTAGAGAAGAGAGAACAAAACTAGGGCAATTGTACACACTTGTTTTAGATGTCTAGTGTCACGTAATATCATGACCTCCAAATTTTCACCACCACCATTAGTGCCGAGGGTCCTGTAACGTGAAACTTATTTGTATTAGTGTCAAGCATCAGTGGGAATCATGGATATAACCTACTATGAGTGGGACGGTTACTACTTATAGGCTACTTACTTCAGAAAGGAACCAAAGAGACGGTAAGTGTTTGAGAAGTCGACATATTTCAATTTGCGAAACCCCTGCAACATAGATTTAACACATCACAGAAAGCAAGATACGGGCACATAATTTATCAACAGGGTAACTTAACATGCTGAACTAATACTGGTGAACAACAATCATGTAAGATGGTGACAACTTTGACTCGTTTATTTATGAATCTGTCAATATAGGTTATGTTTGATCTTTAAATAATAAAAAATTCACGTAAAAAGAAAATGGGTCAAAAATTTTCTTGAAGTGTAATTTTGAGGCATAGAAGGTATTAATCACTGTTTCAAAAAAACTAGATTGGTATTTTAAGTGCATTAACATATGCTTTAAGTGCATTAACATGTGCTATTTGTTTTAACAAGAGTACAAATGGCTCGAATGTAAAAGGTTAATTCAAAGAAGTCATTTGTGGCACAGAAAGAAACTAGAGCATCATGAACCATAGACAGTTCTAGATGATACCTTTACTAGCTTACGAGCCATGAAATCCGTCATTTCAAATCCTTTCAGTGCCAAAGTGGCTATGTTAGGGCAGTTACGTATAAACTTTCTGCAGGTTGCATACTTTAAACCAGCACGTTTATCTGCGTGTGAGAGATGAAATGATCCTACAGTATTTCCAAGTACAGGTAAAATTAAAAAATAAGCAATTTTAAACATACCTCCTGATGAAGATTCACAGATTAAACGCTCTATCAAGGGAATATGTTTACTCACAGACTCCAATGTAAGCTTCCAATCAACATATCTATCATCAAGGAACAGTTTTTAAACTTGAGAATTAGGGGTGTGCATTGCAGGAAGCAGAGAATGAATAACAAGTAAGAAGTAGGTGTCAGCTTCTGATAAATGGATGACAGTATGCAACAATGAAACTTTGGTTTGTTTGTTAAAGAAGATAACCACGGTTTAATTGGTGATTCAATATTATTGTATGGAAGAATGGATCTTATTATCGTTAGATTGTAAGAAAGTCATGTTATGGCCTGAAATACTTGCTTCAGACTGTTTACAAACTTTAGAGTATAGACAGTTCGTTTGCTAAAAGAGTAAACACCATGTTTTAAGTATCTTTCAATTTCCCTTTCTTTATAGAGTAGCAAACTACAATGCAGTCTATAGTTATTCTATTGTCGTGGATTATGATTGGCCAGAGTTAGTTAGAGGTTAGTCGTTACATCTTTCTTACTATTGGGTTAAACAGATCACTTCGACGTGAAGACGGCAACTGAAAAAGCTACATAACAAGGTGAAAATTTTAACACGCGTATATTCAATTCATACTATAATGTCTAGCACCCACAAATTAACAGAGAAGCAAACTTAGGTGAGCATGTATCAACAGAGAAGAACAAAACAAAAGGGACTTACAAGCACACAATCTCGAGATCTATGAGAGACGGACAAACTGATAATGATGCCGAAAGTGCGCTGTTATCCATCCCTTTAATATTGTAAAGGTGCAACCTTCTCAAACTAGAACATGCAAATACATGAAAAGGTGTCAACACATACTGTATAGTTCAGCAGGGACAATTTCATTCGGTCCAGAAAAATCGCAGCATACCTAGGTGCGCCACCGTTCCCATTCAAAGAACTCAAGCAAGAGCGTGTCAAAAGAGATTGAGGCATTTTATATCCATACACAAATTTATCCAGCACTTCTCCAAGTTTGATAGACCTAAAGTTTGAAGAAGAAATCTGTATGTGTGAGCATAATTGTACCACATGATTTTACTAATGAAAGATAAGTCCAACAAGTATATGTTCACAAATAAAGCATTCATAAAATTCACGAGACTCATATATCAGACACGACAACCTCATAGTTTCAAAAAGTTACAACTCTCATTTGTAGGACAGCATATGATACAAATTTGTACATGTCATTTAGTTACAAGTGTAAAAACTAACGACACGCTCGATGCTTCATATCACATAATTCTTTATAGGCCAAACAATTCAATAGACTTATCGAGAAAACCATAAGGTGACAGATGACTTTACCAAACAATGAACATGTTTTTTTTTTTGGCAAATTGAGGTAACAAACTTGCATTTCATCACTTTGGTGTATTTTGTTACCATTTTTCCCTTCAATTTATTAACACTCCTATTACACGGGAGGGGGAAAAAAGTCACAAAATACACCAAAGTGACGGGAAATTCAAGTTTGTTACCTGAAATAGCGAAAAAAATTATTCGATACATATAAAAGGATGGGGTGACATGTAAGGTACATTTATAGGCCATTATCCCTTTTTTTCAAAATATAACAAGTATAAATGTAAAAACAGACACTATACAATACAGCTGGCTTACTGAAGCGCATTTCCAGCTAGCTGAATCATTGCAGACACCGCAACATTGTTAACCTTAGGGACTAAAGTCCTTTGAAATCCTACCATAGGGACTAAAGTAACCAAATCAATATCGGCATAACACAAAGGATCCATAGCACACTTGTGAAAAAACGTGCATGTAGCCGCAACATTGCAAACACTTTGCGTATCAATCATCGAAAAAACCTAGCAAATCGTCATCCACATATCAGAAATACAAATAACACATCATCCTCATCATCATTAACAACAACAACAGCATTAGGACTGTAAACGAATAGGAAGGGCTTGTTCGTTCGCGTTCTTTAAGAGAACAAACATCAACATTTAAATAGCAAATTTATGAGTTTATCTCCGTTCATTAAGAAAATAAGCCTGTGCATTTTAGTTCATTAAGACGATATTTGAGCGTGAACGCATAAAACAGTTGAGTTCACATAATTTTGGTTCAGTAATGTTATTGCATACAGGGTTTTGTGCACAAAAAGGTAATGAAGTACTCCATAAGTCAATAACCATTTATAGTAAGGGTCGCTACCAAAATAATTGAAAACCAGTACTCTCTCGGCCCAAAATAAGATTAAACTGTAAGTGCAGAGTTTGATGATTGCATTTGCTTGAATAAAACTGTATGCATTTTGATAGTGGATTTTTAAGTTGTGACAGATGGAGTAGTATCTAACTTCTAAATTTTGTGCAAATAGTAACTTTTACATCTGCGTATCGAGACATGTGAACATGTAATTGGATGATTTCCAAAAGTTACTTGTACAATTATTGCACAAAATTCAAAAGTTGATTGCTATCTTTGATACTTTGGTTAGTTGGTAGTGCATTACTATAATTAGGAATTGGCTTACAGGCTTACAGTTAGTTACAGTACTTTTTTGGCAAAAAACCCAACATTTAACATTCAAACATAAACCAACAGACATAAACAAACAAATATAAAAGAAACTTTACTTAGATAATTGAACGAACAAACGCTTTTGTTCATGCTCGTTAATTTAGATAAGCGAACATTAGATTTGTTCATGTTTGATCTATTTAAGAGAGCAAAAAACTGGTTCGTTAATGGCATATATCGAAATAAACAAATACTCCCTTTGTCCCATTTTAATTGGCCATCTTTCGTATATAGGGTATGTTTGGCAAAATTAGCTGAAGCGTTGAAGCTTTTACTTTAAGATATGTTTGGCAAAAACTAAAAAGCTAGAGCCAAAGTTTATAATTATGAAATGACAAAAGACGGCAAACAAATTAATGTAAAATTTAAGTCATAAGGGTATTTATGTAAATTGCTTTTTTATAAGCTTAGGCCACTTTAAAAGTTACTTCCAAGGAGCTTCTATTATAAGCTCAAGCTTCTTTAATAAGCTTTTTAAAAGCTGACGTGACAGACGAATCGTATTTTAAAAGGTTAATTGCCTTGGAATGTATCTAACTTACTTTTTATAGTTCCGTGTAGTGGACTTATTTTTTCCTTTAAATCACAAAACTTTTTGAATTTGTTCTTTTCTGTGTATCCTATGAGTATTTTACCCCTCGGTATCAATATACTTATGTTGATACCGAGGGGTAAAATAGTCATTTTCCACGAGCAAAATACACCGAAAAGCACGAATTCAAAAGTGTTGTGATTTAATAGGAAAAAAAAAAAGTCCACTACACGGAACTCTAAAAATGGCAAGTTAGGGCAATTAACCCTAATTTAAAAGCTTAAAGCCTCTCCCCAAACGCTTACTAAAATTACCAATATTTTTGTATGCATTAATAAATTATTTAGTTGAAGATATTTTCGCAAAAAGAAAGCAATACCCTAACAGTGAGGTCATAAGAAAAGGGCCAAACAAAAGCATTATGAGCCGAGGCTAGTTCACAACGGGACCGTTTAGCGGCTTCGAGTAGAGCGGAGCTAAAGTCGATTGCGCGTTGAATGAAATCATTTTGATGGGATTGTGATTGGAGGATTTGGTTAAATGAGGTGGTGAGTGAAGCGGGATCAGTGTTGTTGATCAATGATTCAAGGTGGTTATTGTTATTGTTATTAGGGTTTGAGATTGAGTGATTTGAGGAATAGCGGGGGCGTTTGGGAGTCTTCATTTCGGAGAAATGGTATGTGTTGTTGATGGTGAAGTTTTATCAAAGGTGTATTTAGTTGCAGAAATAAAATTTCTTTAAGGGTTGTGCTATATTAACGTGTCTACCCCCACCCTGCCAAACCCTAGTGTACTGTTCATTTACTTATTTGCATTGTCCAAGTGCATAGTAAACAAACAGTTTTTGACCAAGTGCATAATCAGGCTATGTTTGGCAAAAGTAGCTGTGAGCAGTAGCAGTTAGCTGTGAGCAGTAGCCAAAAAAGCTCACAGCTTCATAAAGAAGCATTGGGAAAATGAGTTTTCTTAAAAAATAGCAAAGCCCACAGCTCTCATGTCAAACGAACACTAAAAATCAAAAAGCTCATTATTCACCGCTCATTGGCTATGTTTGGCACAAAGCTTTTTGGAGCTTTTTTGGGCAAGGAGCGGTAAACAATGAGCTTTTTGATTTTTAGTGTTCGTTTGGCATAAGAGTTGTGTGCTTTGCTATTTTTTATGAAAGCTCATTTTCCCAATGCTTCTTTATGAAGCTGTGAGCTTTTTTGGCTACTGCTCACAGCTCACTGCTACTGCTCGCTGCTACTGCTCACAACTACTTTTGCCAAACATAGCCATTACCCAAAAAAGCTCCAAAAAGCTTTGTGCCAAACATAGCCGCAGTATTACACACAAGCAGTTTTTGTCCAAGTGCACCAAGTGCATAAGCACACAAGCAGTATTGCACACAAGCAGTTTTGTCCAAGTGCATAAGCATACAATCAGATTGCACACTTGCTTTTGGTACTTGGCTGATTGCACACAGGCTCAGATTAACAATCATCATCACCTATTTAGAACACAAGCAGTATTGCACTCAAGCAGTTTTTGTCCAAGTGCATAAGCACACAAGCAGATTGCACAAAGGCTCAGATTAACACGTAATCATCATCGCCGATTTAGAAAACCATTTGCACAAGTGATAAAAAAGTTAGGCTCATATATGAAGGTTGCAAAGTGATAAAAATATCACTTTGCCATCCTTTCGGTTATAAAACCAATCGCCATCGCCTTTTTTGTCCAAGTGCAGATTGCACACAAGCAGAATTCACAATACCATATTGTAACCAAGATAGATTGCCCAAGTGCATAGATTCCACATTATACAAGTGAAACACGTGTTTCACAATTCTCACAATGTTCACAAGCCAAGTACCAACAGCAATAGTAAGATTCCCAAACTGCAGGAAGTCACAAGGGGAGGTAGGTAGTGAAACCTTGTGCACAGATTGCTACCAGATTGCAACCAAGTTAGATTGCCCAAGTGCACATATTCCTTACAATGTTCACAAGCCAAGTACCAAAAGCAAAAGTAAGATTCCCAAACTGCAGGAAGTCACAAGGGGAGGTAGGTAGTGAAACAACCTCCTGATATATTGAGCCTCACCACAAGGCATATTCACAAAGTAACCATCACCACAAACAAAGCAAAAATACTACCACCAAGTTACCACAAACAAAGCAACTCTCTCATTCACAAATCCACACAACCAGATTCACAAAGTAACCATCACCACAAACAAAGCACAAATACTACCCCCAAGTTACCACAAGCAGATTCACAAAGTAACTCTCACCAGAAACTAAGCAAAACAAGTACCCCCAAGTTACCACAAGCAGATTCAGCAAGTTACAACAAGTGAAGATTCCACAAGTTACAACAAGTTACAGATAGGGTTGGGTTATAACACAAGCCAAGTGAAACACAAGCTGCAAGTGAAAGCCGCAAGTAACAAACCACAAAGAAACAAGTGCAGATATGTCTCAATCATCATTTCACACACAACAGGTAATCACCATTTTACACATTAATAAGAGATAACATTAGGCTCAGATTATAAGCTGTTTCACATAACCAAGTTAAATCATATCTGGATGCAACATCGAAAGTTGCAAAATTAAGTTTTATTTTGCCGTCCAGTCAGAAATGCCATGCCAAAATCATGTTTTTTTTAAATCATCATTGCCTTATCTCAGTTTTTTTTTTTTTTTAAATAACAAACTGCTTATCAAGCATATAAGCAGTTTGTTATTTTCAGATTCATAAGCACTTTCATCACCCCGTTAAACTAGAAAACTAGCCACAGTCAATATAACCCAACCCGTAAAGTATATAATAACAGGGTATAATCTGAGCCTGTGTGCAAATGGTTTGCTTGTGTGCAATAAGTACATAAGCACTTTTTTTATCATAAGCACATAAGCAGTTTGCCAAAAAAACCACACAGAGCCTGTGGACTGGGGTAGGCCAGAGCAGGTTTTCATACCACTCAAAGGTGCCAGATCAAGGTGTTAACCTACCCATTTGCACCCACACAACTCAAGCAGTTTTACATAAGCACAACTGCTAAAGCAGTTTCAAGAACCAAATCCTTCAATTAATCACATAATCACCCACCACAACTTCATAGATCTGGTAAATTAAACAAGAAAACCTTCACTTAATCACATAATCACCCATCACAGACCTCAAAAAACCCAAACCCTAATTTTTATAATTTAGGCGTTTCTTAAAACATTAAACAAGAAAACATTCAATTAACCACATAATCACCCACCACAGACCCAAAAAAACCCAAACCCTAATTTATATAATTTAGGCGTTTCTTAAAACATTAATAGATCTAGTAAATTAAACAAGAAAACATTCAATTAACCACATAATCACCCACCACAGACCCAAAAAAACCCAAACCCTAATTTATATAATTTAGGCGTTTCCTAAAACATTAATAGATCTGGTAAATTAAACAAGAAAACATTCAATTAATCACATAAAAGTCACGTATCTAACAATTAATCACATAATCACCCACCACAGACCCAAAAAAAACCCAAACCCTTATTTATATAATTTAGGCGTTTCTTAAAACATTAATAGATCTAGTAAATTAAACAAGAAAACATTCAATTAACCACATAATCACCCACCACAGACCCAAAAAAACCAAAACCCTAATTTATATAACTTAGGCGTTTCTTAAAACATTAATAGATCTGGTAAATTAAACAAGAAAACATTCAATTAATCACATAAAAGTCACGTATCTAACAATTAATCACATAATCACCCACCACAGACCCAAAAAAAACCCAAACCCTAATTTATATAATTTAAGCGTTTCTTAAAACATTAATAGATCTGGTAAATTAAACAAGAAAACATTCAATTAACCACATAATCACCCACCACAGACCCAAAAAAACAAAAACCCTAATTTATATAATTTAGGCGTTTCTTAAAACATTAATAGATCTGGTAAATTAAACAAGAAAATATTCAATTAATCACATAAAAGTCATGTATCTAACAATTAATCACATAATCACCCACCACAGACCCAAAAAAACCCAAACCCTAATTTATATAATTTAGGCATTTCTTAAAACATTAATAGATCTGGTAAATTAAACAAGAAAACATTCAATTAACCACATAATCACCCACCACAGACCCAAAAAACAAAAACCCTAATTTATATAATTTAGGCGTTTCTTAAAACATTAATAGATCTGGTAAATTAAACAAGAAAACATTCAATTAATCACATAAAAGTCACGTATCTAACAATTAATCACATAAAAGTTACGTACCCCAAATTATATATATGAAACCCTAATTAGAAACCCCCAATTTTTGAGAAACCCCAAACACAGATCACCAACAACATCACCACACACTAACAAACTCTCTCACAAATCACAAATCACATATTATTATTGAATTTAGATCTAAAAACGTTTTTAGATCTAAAAATAGAGAGAGAAAAGAGAGCAACAAAGAGAGAGAGAGAGAGAGAGAGAGAGAGAGAGAGAGAGAGAGAGAGAGAGAGAGTTTGTGAGTGTGTAGTGTGTGTGAGTGTGTGGTGTGATATCAGTTACGCGTGTGTGGGTATGGGACAGCTGTCCACTAATACGCGTTTTTTAATTTTTTTTTAAATTTGTATTAGTTTTAAAAAATTTGTATTAGTTTTTAAAATTTTGTATTAGTTGTTAAATTAAAAGTTTGTATTAGTTGTTAAAATTTGTAATTAGTTTTTATAAATTTTGTATTAGTTAAAAAAAAGTTAGTTGTTATAAAATTTGTATCATTTTTTTTATAAAATTTGTAAATAAAGTTAGTTGTTAAAAAAAAAGTATTTTGTTAAAAAAAGTATTTTGTAAAAAAAAAGTTATATATCATTAGTAAAAAAAAGTTAAATAAAAGTTATAAAAATGTAAAAATGTAAATGTTGTAAAAAAATCCGTTTTAAAAATGTAAAAGTATTAGTTAAAAAAAGTATGTTATAAAAAATGTTATGTATTTTCAGGTTTTCGATTCTCATGAGCAAGTAACTGAGTGGGCGCAAAATATAGCTCGTGAGCTCGGTTTTGTAATTGTTGTTGATACAAATATCGCCTAAAAACGTTATTTATATTTTACGATCTTTGCTAAGTTTTGTTAACGACAAAATGTAAACTTTAGTTTCTAAGTAAAACATAATCTTAGTTTTAAAGATTTGCATAAACTAGACTTTTGCTACATTTTACATTTCATAAAACACAGCACTTTTTATTTCTTAAAATAGAAATGTCACATCACATTTATGGCAAGTTTTGTCAATATACATTTATGGAAAGAAAGTGTGTTTGACTAACCATATGTTTGCTTGCAAGTTTTGTGTTTGACTAGGTGTAATGAGATGTGACATTGTTTGGTTTGCAAGATTTATTGCAAAACCAACTGCAAGCCCGACGGAACCCTGGGGGTACACGGGCGGAACCCATCTGAGGGTTCCGCCGTATCCGTCAGGCCTGCAGAAGGTTTTGCTATAAATACTAAGCCACAAGTTTGATTTTTGGCTTATCACTCTACATCATATTTACACACATTCATTCATTCTTTCATCTAACCCTTTAACATTTCATATGTGAAGTTTCTTTTTGTAGCAAAGAGATTCACGAGTTCATAAAAAGTTACAAGTATTCAACACAACGTTGCAAGACTTGTTAGCTTAGCATTGTGTAGACTTGTGTAGTTTACACTTCATTTGATTGTGTATTTTCAGTAGTGATCGGTTAGTATTTTAGTCCTCAAAATACAAAGTGTGACGGGAGTTGTTGTACCCTTGTAAAAGAACTAACGGGAGTGGTTGTACCCTTGTAAAAGAACTCGACATCTAGCTTAGTGTCGGTAAACGTGTATAAGCGACGTGTAAGGTTTTCTCTGCCGGTGAAAGGAGCTTGTTGACTAGTGAAAGAAACTCTCGAGTTGGATACTCGGGGCGTGGACGTAGGGCAAGGAAAAAGAGTCCTTGTAGCCGAACCACGATAAATACTCGTGTTGTGGTTTGATCGTTTCTTTCATTTACTTGCATGTTATATATTGTGTTTGTGTATATATATATCTTTGATCAAACGGAAAGTTTCAAAGCTAATTAAACAAGTTAAAAAGATTTTAAACGGTAAACTATTCAACCCCCCTTCTAGTTTTCCACAATTGGCATCAAGAGCTACGTTACTCAAGCTTTTAAAATATATTGTGTTTTAAAACTTGAAACGATCCATGGATTTTGAAAATTACAAAGAAGGGCAATCTATGCAAAGACCACCACTTTTTGAAGCAAATGGTTTTATATATTGGAAAAACCATTTTGAAACTTACGTGAAATCTAAAGATATAGATTTGTGGTATATAATCATTGATGGTGGTAATATAGCTTCTAATACTAAAGATGATGATCAAAATAAATTGATTGCTAAAAATAATGAAGCTAAAATGATGCTTTACAATGCTTTACCTAAGAAAGAATATAAAAGAGTCTTTATGTGTAAAACCGCCAAAGATATTTGGCAATCTTTAATAGTCACTCATCAAGGAAACTCACAAGTCAAGGATAACAAAATTGATCTTCTTATTCAACAATATGAACAATTTGTTATTCCCGAAGATGAGATTATTGATAATGCATTTGCTAGGTTTAACACTATTATTGCTTCACTTAAAGCACTTGATGAATCTTTCTGTAGTAAGAATTTTGTCAGGAAATTCCTTAGAGCACTCCATCCGAAGTGGAGTGCAAAAGTGACGGCAATTGAAGAATCCAAAGATCTTTCAAGCATGTCACTTGACGAGCTAATTGGAAACCTCAAAGTTCATGAAATGGTAATGGAAAAAGATTCGGAACTAGTTAGAGGCAAGAAAGAAAAAGTTAAGTCCATTGACTTGAAAGCTAGAGTCCAATCAAGTGATGATGAAGAATCTACTTCGGATAGTGATGATGAGGAATATGCTATGGCCGTTAGAGACTTCAAGAAGTTCTTTCGTAGAAGAGGGAAGTTTGTAAGGCAACCTAAAGATGACAAGAAAACTTTCCGAAAAGATCGTGATGATAGGAAAGGAAAGGTAAAAAGGAAATGCTATAGGTGTGGAGATACAAGTCATCTAGTAGGAGAATGTCCAAAACCACCCAAAAGCAAACCTCAACAAGCTTTTGTGGGTGGTGCTTGGAGTGACTATGAAGGAGATGATGATGAGCCAAAGAATGATGATATTGCTCTCATGGCTCACGACTCAAATGAGGTATTGTCCGACTCATCTTACTCCTCTATTGATGATGACACCTTACAAAAAGAATATAACAAACTTTGTGAATTGAGCTTAAAAATCATAAACAAAAATAAGTTTTTGAAAACTAAAAAGGAGTTTTTAGAAAATGAAGTTTATGAGTTAAAAGAAAAAGCTAAGAGATTAGAAAAGAGTAAAGGTATTGACACATCTTGCAAATCATGTGAAGAGCTTAAACTCGAAGTCGAGAAACTTAAAATTACTCAAAATGATCTAATAAAACAAACCATAAAGTTTAAGAAGTTCGATAAGAGCATTTCTTGTGCGGATGAAATTATGAAACTTCAAAAGTCACCATTTGATAAAACAGGACTAGGATTCATGAAAATAGAAACTTCAAAGGGAACGAAACAAGAAAAGAAACAGCAGCATGCGGAACAGACGGAACCCAATCCAGGGTTCTGCCCGTTGGACCCGAAGGTTCTGCCAGGTCTGCTGCAGCAGTAACACCATCCACATCGGATCGTTCAAAATTTGTTAAAGTCACATATAAAAATGGAACAAAACCTGTCTTTAAAACTGGAGTAGGACTTAGTAAAAACGAATTAGAGCTAAGACTACTCAACCAAGACCTAAGACTCCAATTCCCAAACGCCCCTTTCCAAAGAGTAACTTCAACACTCGACCAAACTACCAACATGTTTGGAACCAAAACACTCCTGGACATTACCAAACTCCAAATTACATGTCATGGAACCCTTATGTTCTATTTTCATACTTGGAACAAGTTAATGGTATGCTTAACCAAAATGGACCCATGAGAAATTAGGGACCAAATGTTTGAGTGTTTTTCATAAAATAGGTGTGCCTCAAAGTTTGTTTGGAACCGGACGAATGGATTAAAGATAGCGGTTGTTCAAGGCACATGACGGGTAACAAAAGCCTCTTCACTACTTATCACAAATGTGACGGAGGTAATGTTACGTTTGGTAGTAAAGCTAAGAGCAAAATCATCAGAAAAGGTACAATCTCTCATGACTCCCTTTTTATAGATGATGTAGCTCATCTTGATAACTTAGGATTTAATATCCTTAGTATTAGTCAACTTTGTCGTAATAAGTATAATGTCCTTTTTAGTGAAAACGGAAGTAAAATACTTAAAGATGGTATAACCATAGCCAAAGGTGTCCTTAAGAACAACGTATACGTCATGAAGATGGATCCAACATCTAGAGACAAACTTTGTCTTACCTCATTAGATGAATCTTCAACTTTATGGCATAGACGTTTAGGACACGCTAACATGAGACTAATTCAAAACCTCTCCTCCAAAGACTTAGTTCGAAACCTACCTAAGTTGAAATATGACCAACACTTTTGTGATGCTTGCAAAGTCGGTAAACAAGTCCATAGTAGCCATAAGGCTAAAAAATTGGTTTCTACATCTAGGTGTCTAGAACTTTTGCATATGGATTTATTTGGTCCATCTGCTATACAAAGTTATGGAGATATCTTCTACACTTTGGTCATAGTTGATGATTACTCAAGATATACTTGGACAAAAAATTTGAAAAGTAAAAATGAAGCTTTTGATAAATTTGAGATTCTAAGTAAGAAAATTCAAAATCAAGTAGGGTCTAATATTGTGTCTATTAGAACGGATCACGGTCGTGAATTTGATAATGAATTTCAATTTGGAAACTTTTGTGATATTAATGGTATTACTCATAACTTTTCGGCTCCACGTACCCCTCAATCTAATGGTGTAGTAGAACGTAAAAACCGGACATTGCAAGAGATGAGTAGAACAATGCTTAATGAACAAAATATTCCACAAAAGTTTTGGTGTAATGCCGTTGACACATCAACGTACATTTTAAATCGAGTCTTAATTAGACCATTTTTGAATAAAACTCCTTATGAACTATATAAAGGTAAAAAACCTACATTAGGATACTTTAGAGTGTTTGGGAGTAAATGTTTCATTCTTAACACCAAGGATTATCTCACCAAATTTGACCCAAAGTCTTATGAAGGTGTATTTATTGGATATTCACAAAATAGTAAAGCTTATATTGTTTTGAACAAAAAACCTTAAGAGTCGAGGAATCGTTGAATGTAACATTTGACGAGAGTCCACCTCCCTCTAAGACATCACCTTTGGTAGATGATGACTTAGTTGAAAGCCAAGCAATAGAAAGTCAAGAGATTTTAGGTAATGACAAGGAAGATGAACTATTAAACAAAGAACTTGTCAATGTCAAAGAATCTAAAAGTCATCCATTAGATGGTGTCATAGACAACATTAACGAAAGAACACTAAGGTCAAAAGTTCAAAATGAAAACAACTACTTTTGTTTCGTGTCAACCATTGAACCTAAAAACATTAATGAAGCCATTAAAGATGAGTCTTGGGTAATTGCAATGCAAGAAGAGTTAAACCAATTTGTTAGGAATGATGTATGGACATTAGTTCCTCAACCAAAAAGTCAAACGATAATTGGAACAAAATGGGTCTTTCGTAATAAAATGGATGAAAATGGAATTGTGTCTAGAAACAAAGCTAGGCTAGTTGCACAAGGATATAATCAGCAAGAAGGCATTGACTACGATGAAACTTTTGCTCCGGTTGCTAGGCTTGAGTAAATTAGAATATTACTTGCATATGCATGTGCACACAATTTTAAACTCTTTCAAATGGACGTCAAAAGTGCATTTCTAAACGGAGTCATAAATGAAGAAGTGTATGTTGCTCAACCACCAGGCTTCATCGATTTTGAAAAACCAAATCATGTTTACAAACTTAAAAAGGCTCTTTACGGACTTAAGCAAGCTCCAAAAGCATGGTATGATCGACTTAAAACCGTCCTAGTTGACCATAAGTATATCATGGGCTTAGTTGATAATACTCTCTTCACTAAAAAGAAAGATTCACATATTATCATAGTCCAAATCTATGTTGATGACATTATATTCAGATCAATTTGTCAAGAATTATGTGTGGATTTCTCAAAAATCATGCATGACGAGTTTGAAATGAGTATGATGGGAGAACTCAACTTTTTCCTAGGACTCCAAATTAAACAACTAGAAGATGGTATCTTCTTTAACCAATCTAAATATATTAAGGACATGCTTAAGAAATTTGGATTAGAAGATTCGAAACCAATCAAAACACCCATGTCCATGGAAACTAAACTCACCATGGATGAGGAAAGTGAATCCGTAGATAGCACTAAATATAGAGGTATGATTGGTAGTCTACTTTACCTAACGGCTAGTAGACCCGACATTATGTTTAGTGTATGTCTATGTGCTCGTTTTCAAGAAGATCCTAAGACTACTCATCTCGAAGCCGTTAAAAGGATTTTTAGGTATATTAAGGGCACTACACATTTAGGTTTATGGTATCCCAAAGGAACGGGAATAGACACCATAGTGTATGCCGACTCAGATCATGCCGGTGACTATGTTGACAGAAAAAGTACAAGTGGTATTTGTACTTTTGTTGGACATTGTCTTACCTCATGGTTCTCCAAGAAGCAAACGGCTCTTGCTATCTCAACAACGGAAGCCGAGTACGTTTCGGCCGGAAAGGCATGTCAACAAGCTTTTTGGATGAAGCAAGCTCTTGTCGACTACGGAATTTAACTTAACGACATCACAATTCTTTGTGACAACAAATGTGCAATTGATCTTAGTAAAAACCCGGTTCAACACGCTCGTACCAAACATATTGAAATTCGTCATCATTTCCTTCGTGACAACATTCAAAAAGGAAATATCTCAATTGAGAAAGTTTCTTCCGAAGACAACATAGCCGACATTCTCACGAAACCCCTCAAACGTGAACCGTTTAATCTTCTTAGGCTAGGCTTAGGACTCATGGAACCTACGTTGTAGTTCTGGACATTAGAAAAAAATCACAAAAATCAAAACAAATCCATAACTCTTTTTCTCAGCAGGGTCGGCGGAACCCTCAGACACAACGGACGGAACCCAATTCAGGGGTCCGCCGTATCCGCCGACCTGCAGAATCAATTTTTTGTTTATATTAAACCAAACACCCATTATTTCATACCACCACTTCCAAACTGTTACTATTCACTTTACCATCCATCCATACATACGATTTCTTGGTCTTCCTTTCACTCACATTGCAAACCAATCATCATTGTAAGTATTCTAAACTTGATTACAATCCTGATCTGAGTCTAGGAATTCTATTTTTTGCACAAAAACAAAAACTTGGGGTTATGCATTAATTTGAGAAAATCATGCATGAAATTAGGTGTTTAACAAAACTAATCATGTTCCCCATAGTTAGGAATTGCATTCTTACTAAGTGTAAACATGTTTGCTAAAACACCCCATGTCAAATTTTTCCAAAAATTTCTCACAAATAGGACAAATGTTTTTTCGTCTCACATTGAGAATACAAAATCAAAACGTTATGTTTAAAACATCACTTGCATAATGTCTCTTGAATGCTAAAGGGAATACATAACCAATATGTATTTTCGGGTACATTCAAACGAAGCTACATTGAACTAGGAGCTCTTGGGTTATCTTTTGTTTTATAACAAAACTTGCATTATAAAATGTTTTTGAAGCATCAAAATGAGTCAAGATAACCGCACCTCCACATTGTTTTCATATAGGCACACACTAGAACAACCACATTACAATAGTCGTTTACTTAGACTAAAATGTGAAATTTTGTTTTTCTAGGAATCATCATGCCTCCTCTAACCCACTACGACCATAAGGACACCATTAAGTACCTACCCAAACACCACAAAACCAAAGGCCTTACTCAAAATCAAATTGGTGTTTTCAAAGCCTTAGAAAAACATTATGTCCTGATGAGGCCAAAAATGAACAGTTTTTAGGGGGTCATTAGGCCCGGAATTGAATTTATTTGATCAAATATTGCCCTAAATCGTTCCTTTTGTGATTTTAGGTACTTTGGGAGTGAATTCTGGAAAAGGAAGCATTTTGGACGTTTTTGGAGCATAAAAGTGAAGAAAACGGCAAAGACTTAATTTTCCATGCTGAGAACAGTACCTGACGGCGTTAAGAGGAAAATTGTGACAGCGTTAGGAGTAAAATCCATGACGACCCAGAGAAAACCTGAAGGCGTCAAGAGAAGGGCGTCAAGAGTAATCTTTGTGACGGCCTGCATAAGGAGTACACGTGATGGCGTCAAACCCAGATCTAGGCAGTCCGAGAATTTATTTGGCGGCGAGATGACGGTGTCAGATATTTGCTCTTGACGCCGTCACCTCACAAAATCTATATATACTTTTCTATTTTTCATTCATTAAAGGAGGAACTTGTGTGGAGAATACTAGGGTCGAACCTAATAAACCCTAGGTCGTTTGTAACAGTATTTTCAAGGGTTTTCACCCCTTGAAACCTTTCATGTTCAATTAAGATAAGTCCTCATTCAATATGTCTATGTGTTGTTTGAATATATCTTATGCTTGTCTTGATTTTAACATGCTAGGCTAGATCTTTCATGTGTTTGCTTAGATGTAATGAAACCTAGATGTTGATTATAGGTTGATTGCTTGTTTATAGTTGTAATGGATGAATGATTTCAATGTTAGGCTTAAGAAAACTGGCAGATCTCCATTGTGTAACTTACTTGAACGTCTTAAGAAACATGAATCGATGTGTACTAGGTTTTAATGGTTGTATTTAATGCATGAGCAAATTCTAGTGATCCCATGTTAGGAGCTTCTTAGCCGGCTCGACATAGGAGTGAAGTAGGCGCTTATAGTATTGGAGAAGTAAGTACGCCACCCCATGAATGGTATTAAGGAATACAATCCGTCATCCACGCAACTGTAACAAGTAATTAACCTGTAAAAGATATCTAGGAAGTAGTGAAACCTAAGTAAACACAATTCTCCCATATATTGCTCACACCTCTAGTTAATTTAGTTTATTTTCATTTTTAGTATTTTATTTTGATTGCATCTTTAGTAATTGGGTTAGTTGACTAGTAACTAATTCCGCCCAACTCCTTTAAAACCGAGATTTTAATTGCTTTTATACAAATATAAAAATACAAAAAGAATCATCCCTCATCTCTAGACCTAGTCTTTAGGTTTTCGAATCCTAGCGACACTATTCCTAGCTGAACGATCAATCCCCCGATACTTGTTACTATACTATACTACAACGATCAGGTACACTGCCTGGTGGGGGTTGTAAGCTTCTCGAGATCCCTCGAGAGGTAAAGCCTGGTGCAATCCCTACGCATCAAGTTTTTGGCGGCGTTGCCGGGGAATAGTTATTGTCTAGGTTAGGATTTCTTTTTATTAGGTCTACTTGCTAGATTCCTTTCTAGTAGGATTTTATTTTTATTTTTAGGTTCTCTTTAGTCTATCTTATTTCTTCGTGCCTTTATTCGTAATCTCCACCAATCGCGATTATGGCAACCGACGAATTCTCTAACCTTAGAATCACTAGGAGTCGTAGTTCCGCTAGAGACCTTGTTTTGCGTTATGCAGAACCCGATAGAGAAATGCGTAGGCTAGGATGATCTCACTCAACACCTGAACTATCTAGCATAGCCATTGATTTTGATGCACCCCTTTCTGAAGAAAATTTGGAAGATCACCTTACAACTCCTAGCTCCCAATCCAGCAACGAGATAAGTACCCACGCAACTCCCATTCCTAAGCGCCTTAAGGACTAATCATCCCCAAATCCTCGTGGTTTCTCAAACGCCATTGTCTACCCAAACGAACACACCAATGAGGTCTTGCATGCGACCGATGTTTGGCTCGTCCAAAGTGTGTGCAAGTTTTGTGGGTTAGATGATGATGACCTAATTCAACACATCAAGGACTTGTTGAAAATAGTAGACACTCTCCATACGGATGGGGCTACTAGAGACACGTCCCGATTATGATTCTTCCCTTTCACCCTCTACGAAAAAGCCCAAGAGTGGTATAATAAACTTCCTTCCGAATCTATTTTCACATGGGAGCAACTCATATCCAAATTTTATGAAAAGTTCTTTCCAGCTGGGAAAACTTCAGCGTTTAGAGATAGGATCCTCCGCTTCCGGAAGGGGAAGGACGAACCCTTCCATAAATCGTGGATTAGATTCAAGGATTTAATAAGACAAGTTCCCCATCACGGCATCGAACTTTGGCTTTTGGTCCAAATCTTCTACGACAATGTCTCCTCAAATGATCGAAACGGGATCAACAATTCTAGAAAGGGGAGATTAGCTAATCTTAGTGCCGAGGAAGGGTGGGATAGGATTGAGGAATATGCTCAAGACCAGGATGACACTTGGGATGAACCTGAGTCGACTGTCAGCATGTCTGAAATCACTTCAACATCTTCAGATCGGTTAAGAAAAATTCACAAAAGAATGGAATACCTAGCTGGGTTGCAATTACCTAAACGACTTTCAAATCCTTACTTGATCTGCGACTACTGTGAGGGCCCGCACGAGGTAGAGGAATGCGGAGAAGAACTCACGACTGAACATGCATGCTTGTCAGGTATTGACATCTATGCTGATCCCTCCCTTTTGCCTTTTTACCAAAACGACGATTACACCCTCTGGGGAAATCTGGTAAAAAGAAAAGAGGGAGAGGGAGGCCCTGAATTTGAAATCAGGATCACTTTTGAAGATGACCTTGGTCACTTCACTCAAGAAAAAGGCTTACAATTAAAAGGTCTTGACGAACTAGTCGATGAGCATCAGAATGACATCGGAGAATGGTTCAACAAGCTAAATTCCACCCTCGATAACTTAGACATGCTGTCAGTAAGCCAAAAAGACCCCATACTCGCGATAACCACTCGAGCTGGAACAACAACCAAGGACCCCCTTACCCGAGCTCGCACCCTATCACCCCCGATCCAAACAAGCCTCGCGAAGAGGAAGGGGATGTGAGCAGCAAAGCTCCCGAACAACCTCCCTTGGCAATCCCCTCCCCATCAACCCCACCTAACTAACCTGTAAGAATCTCATTCCCATCCCGACTAAAAAACCATAAAACTGAGAATGATAATAAGAGGTTCTTGTCATATCTAAAAGACTCGGTGTTAGCCTTAAAAGTAATGTTATATTCGGGAATAGCATCTCCTTCTATGTACAAAGACTAGTTTAGTCAATAGTGCTAAGTTAGGCTTGTATTCTAGTATAAATACCCCTCCTAGTCCCAACTAGGAGGGTGGATGTCTCATTGTATCACAAGGTGTGTGTGGTTTCCTTCTTTCTCTCTCTCTAGAAAACTCACACACCTTCCCCATTCTTTCATTCTAATAATACTATGTCTATTCTTTATTTCGAGCATCCCCGACCTCCTAAAGGTGTTTCTTGGTCATAACAAGTGGCATCAGAGCTAACCGGGGGCGAATCGTGGTGTTTTGTGGTGAAAAATCATGTTTTTGGGTGAAAAAGCGCGTTTTTGGTTGAAAATAATCGTATCTGGTACTGTTCATCAAGAGATTATCGAGTTTGGATTTGATTTTGTCGAGTTAGAATAAATTTTTCGAGTTAGAAAAATTTTATCGAGTTTGGAGTGGTATACCGAGTTTGGGTACCGAGTTTGAAAGATTATATAGAGTTTGGGTACCGAGTTTGAAAGGTTTATAGAGTTTGGGTACCGAGTTTGAAAGGTTTATAGAGTTTGGGTACCGATTTTGAAAGATTATATAGAGTTTAGGTACCGAGTTTGAAAGGTTTATAGAGTTTGGGTACCGAGTTTGAAAGGTTTATAGAGTTAGGGTACCGAGTTTGAAAGATTATATAGAGTTTGGGTACCGAGTTTGAAAGGTTTATAGAGTTTGGGTACCGAGTTTGAAAGGTTTATAGAGTTAGGGTACCGAGTTTTGAAAGATTTTATAGAGTTAGGGTACCGAGTTTGAAAAGTTTGTGAGTTAGGGTCATGAGTTTCAATGTTACCGAGTTTGGTTACCGAGTATGGACAGCTTTACCGAGTTAGATGCTAACTACCGAGTTTGGGCCATATTACCGAGTTAGGGTTGATTTTTGTGCAACGGTTTCATGTTTTGCGTATGCTTCATATAGTTTGCCGAGTTAGGCTGGTCTAACCTTATCGTTTATCGAGTAAGGATTTCTTTTGGACTAATCTAAATGAAACTCTACCGAAATTGACTTAGGATATCGAGTAACGAGATGGGATTTTGAGTAAGGAAACATCAAAAGATTATTAAATAAACAAAACCCTAACCTCATCGAATCACCTAAGCATTGAATACCCTAAACACTAATTACCACTTCACCTAAAACACATGATTTTATTGGTAAACATTTTATAGAACATGATTCATTTTATTGTTTCATTACCTAAATACCAATATATCACACTCCAAAAACACACCACGAATTGCTTAAACGATCCTGATCAATAATCACAATCAAATAACAATGGCTAGTATTGAATATTTGTGAATATGGGGATAATTCGTTATTATTTATTCTGGTTTGAAGTAACGTTTTATGGGCGCGTGTACTTATTTCATCTTCTTTCTTTCTTCACTTCCGCGAAGATGACTTGTTTGGGCATATATTAATGGTGACGAAGACTTAGGTATCTAGTTAATTTTGTGATTCTTTCTCTCTATACTCACAAAGTAGCTATCACTTTAAGGAGTTACGTTGTAGTGCTCAGTGTCTCACGTAGTTGAGGATATGTCAAGATGGATTGTGCTTATTACACTTCTTTAGGGGTATAAGGTACACCGTTCTTAGTCACAGGATAGTACAAGCTTAAGTCACAAGTCTGAGGGATTTTACTTCATTCTCAAGTTCGTCATATCGGGTTATCTTCATATGGGGTTACTCAGAGAGCCGTTGTTGATTCAGAGGTTGATAATGAGTATGACAGTTTCAAATGGTATTGTTAGTAGATTGGGTTTATCGACATCTTCTTACGGGCTTATGTGATTAATGATAAAGTGCTTTCAGTTAATACTTCATGTACACAATGTTATGCTGATTCCGATGAGATCGCAATCATCAGGGGAGAGAAATGTGTACATCGAGGACGCACAACAAGTTCATGTGATCGGGCTTAATGATTTATGAAATGATTTGTGACTGAGATTGGTTGATTCTATATCCTTATCCTCTCAACTTTTTCTATGTACTTCTACCTTATCCACCTTCACCAATTTCGGGCAACAAATTCAAGATGATCAGTGTTTCAACTTGTTACTTTGGTGTTATCATTTCATGTGTACGTTACGGGCTGATTTGGTATATGCAAGATAACTGGAATGCATTTGGTGAGATGAAGATGTTGATATTCTTTTCCCCCGAATGGACAATCTTGAAGAAGGTCGAGTCTACAGTCTATTCTACATTTTCCGCTGCGTGTTTGAAGACTAAAGACGGTTTGCATTTAAGTATCAAAAGACTTCTTCAGTTTCAAGGCATTCATCAGAAAGGTTGTCAGTTTAGGGGAGAGCACTAATTAAGGGAGAATGTCAAGCTAGATTTAATCCCTAATTAGATTTGCTCACATTGTTCTTCTACAAGTAAAGAGATGGCAGCTGAGAAGATTCAGGAAGCTGAATGAATCAATGAAGTTTGAAGACCACTCTCGGAGCTGCTGCGCTTATGTTTTGTGTTGATATAAATAATTGACTAAAAACATTATTCATATCTTCCGATATCTCTATGTTTTGATAATCACAAAACTTAAACTAATCAAACCAAAGATCATGACGTAAACACGTATTTAGTAATAAATAATCACTTTCACCAACAAATCACTTAAGGTATGAATAAACAAAGTGCTTAGTGCAATGTATGATCAAAGGGGTATTTAATTAACTAATACAAAGTTTATTTAATTATATAATCTTATTATATATTTTTGAAAAACACTTTTGGTAATAAGGAAAAATGTTTTAATCATACTAAATATATGATTTCAAATATTTAACCAAAATCAGTTAGTTTTTCACCAAATAAACTTTCCCCACTAAAAGACAAGTTTTCTGGCCGTTACAGTTGGGCGGCCCCCTTAATTATAAGGGGCGGCCCCCTTAATTTTAAGGGGGCCGGCCATGCTTTAAGGGGACCGGCCACGCTCCTCTGTCAGAAACTTTTGCCTATAAATACCACCTTAAACCTGAATTTTTTCCCCACCTTTTTGCACAAAAACTTTCTGTTCTATATCTCCATTTCAATCCTAAAAATCCTTTGATCATTTCATAAGCCTTTGTTTCCAAGTGATCCAAAGCCTCATTCTTTCAAGTGCAAAGAGAAGAATACTTCTATTAGAAGTATTACAACTTAGTATCATCTTGCTATCTAAGTTGTTTGTTTATATTTTCTTGTATATCTTTCATACTTTGGTGAATAAGGTGTATGTATTAGTTAACTAGATTTAGTTGAAGAATCTAGAATTGTTGTAAGTGTGAAGTGTAACTTGAAGTGAAGAAGAAGGGTTAGATAGTAGTGGTGATAGGAGATTGTAGCAATAGGAGCTTGTAGTGAAGAAATTAAGGATCTCTAGTGGAGAAGACTAGAAGACATTTGTAGATTGAAGTTGTGAAGACATTAGTGGCTTGAAGGTGTCAAGACACTAGTGCATTGAAGTTGTGAAGATATTAGTGACTTGAAGGTGTCAAGACATTAGTACTTCGAAGGTGTGAAGAGAATAGAAGATTGGTGTATAGAAGATTGGTGTGTAGATTGGTGTGAAGATTGGTGTGTAGATTGGTGTGTAGATTGGTGTGAAGATTGGTGTGTAAATTGGTGTGTATATTGGTGTGTACGGTTTTCTCCGCCATAAAGGAGGTCTTTGATCTAGTGAAGAAAACTCTCGAGTAGGTGACTCGGGGAGTGGAGTAGGGCAAGGAAGGTGTCCTTGTAGCCGAACCACTATAAATCCTTTGTGTCTCGGTTTGATCTTTCCATCTCTCACTATTTGATTTATTACTACTTGCATTTCACACATAGTCATAATTGATAATATTGTGCATATGTTGATTTCACATAAAGATCAAACTAAAGTTCATTCATAAAACTAATCTTACAAAAACCAACCTAGTACATATAATTATATCTATACACTACTACAAATATATATGCTTACATAAAATATATGAAATTGTATATTCTTTCCAAACATTATACATAAGCATTGTTTATATAAAACCTTTAATAAATCTTGTATCTATACTTTTGTAGTTAAGTGTTTTGAAATTGTACATTATACATAAGTAGTATTTATACTAAATCATAAATTAACTAGTATATATATTTATGTATTAAAGTGATTTGAAAGTTTCATCTTAGAAACTATCTTTTATAAAATAAGTAAAACGAAAAAGACGTAAAACTATTCAACCCCCCCTTCTAGTTTTCCACAATTGGTATCAGAGCCACGTCTAGCAAGATTTTTAAAATAGACTGTATTTTAAAACTTGTAACGATCTATGGAATTTGAAAAATATTTAGAAGGGGAATTTATGCAACAACCACCATTATTTGAAAATGATCATTTTCTTGAATGGATGAACAAATTTGAAAATTATGTGAAATCAATAGATCTTGATCTTTGGCATATCATTTCAATTGGTGATCTTAAATCAACCAAAATAGATTTTGAAAATCAAAATAATAATTTTCAAACTAAAATTGATAAAAACACTAAAGCCAAATTACTTATTTTCAAAACTCTACCAAAAGTCAAATACGAAAGATTATTTCATTGTAAAACGGCAAATGATATTTGGAAATGTCTTTTAAAGATTCACCAAGAAGAATGTAAAACCAAATATGGTATACTTGATATTGCACAAGAAATAGTTAATCTAGAAAATTTAGTAAATAAATATTTAGTTGAAATAAACACATGTACTACTAGTTCAAATGTGATCATTGAAGGTATCTACAACGAAGAATACATGAACCAAATCCAAAGAAAGAGCGTGAATAAATCATGGTGCAACAAGTGCAAAGAAGACGATGATAACACGGCTTATGAGAATATTCAATCAAATGAGAACACTAGTATTGATGCATGTGAGGAATGTACAACTACAAAGAAGGTACAATCCAAAACTAAACATTTTTGCTATGATCAATTTATATTAGAATTTTCAAAAATGGAAAATAACTTCAAACATTTTTGCAACATTGACTCAAAAATTATTTTTAAAAATAAATCTTTAACATCCGCTGAAAATAATTTTGAAAAAGAAATAATTTTAGAAGACAAAATGTCTAAACTTGAAAGTAATATTGAAATTGATCTTGAATGTAAAAATTGTCAAGACTATAAACATGAAATTAAAATGGAAAAGGAAAAAGCAAAAATATTGGCAAAATTCGAAAATAGTTCTAAATCTTTAAAATATCTACTTAACATTCAAAAGTCATTTTACGATAAAACCGGATTAGGATTTACGGCAGATGAGTATTTGACAAATACATCAAAACAAATAAAATTTGTTAAACCTAGTGGAAAAATTTAGAACTATTATTATTTACATCAATTGATTATTTCTCTAGTCAAGAAAGTTATTGTTTGTTTGATTAAATAAACAAATAATGAATTCTTGTACTTCTCGATGACATCCTCCTAATATGCATTTAAGCGCATTGGATGTTCGCTACTAATCAACTCGGACCCATGAGAATCTGGGTACCAAGCTCTCTGTCATGTGTAGGTAATTAACGATCAAAGGAACTACTACTTTTTGGATCGCTTTATTCGCTTTCTTTCATTTGATGACCATTGGTTCCCTCTATTATGTTTCACACTCTACACATGTGTTACTTTTGACATTATGGCGGTTATCCTTGATTTTCGGCGGTCTGTGTTTCACTTTTGGGTGCATTGACTTTATGGTGTGTTCGTTACTACCTCATGACGAAGGATTCTTGTTCTACCATTCTTAATCTGCACGTCTTGTGATGATTGTTGCGACCGATAGTGTTTCTATGATCAAGACTCCTTGATCCTTAATGCTTTGGGACTTTACTTCGCTTCTTCAACTTGCTTTGGGGTAAATCTTTTTGAAGTCTTCTATTGCTCTCATGACCAATCTTAAAGAAATGCTGGACCTGAGGTAAGTTTTCTTTTCAAAAACTTGCCTACATTACATTATATTGGAGTATGCTTCAATTAGCATATTAATATGATTTAATTTATATGTTGCTATGCTTTTAGATCATGAATACCAATATATGCATACATGACATTAGGATAATTAACCCTCTTGTTGCTATGTCTATTATTATTTATCTTAGTTTTCATCTATATTGATAATCTTCTATGATTTAAAGTAGAATACTTGCCATTTATGCTATATGATCTTACTAGTTGCATTAATAGATGTGTTATAATTAAGACTTGCTAGTAACTCAATATTACAATGTGTCTTGTATACATGCATACATTCATATGTCTATATTGTATTCATTGATGATTTTCTTTGTCCCTTCCTATCTCATTGCATTTAGATATTTAATGTCTACCATATCTCTTTCATATCTTTAGTTGCCATTAGAAACTATTATATGTGACAATGGGCTTAATCGATTCTCTTGAAGTGTATCTTTCACTTAAAATCTCTTGATTGTCAAAATCAAAACATCATATTTAAAAACTTCTTTCTTTGAATTAAAACCTTTCGAATATCTATTTTATGCTTTTTCAAACAACATGCTTAATCATAAGCTATCATAACATTATTTTGATCTTTATCAAGATAGAAACATTTTTCTTTTTGAAACAAAACAAATTTTGTTTTATTGGGATACTAACTTGAATGTATCTCAAAACATTAAGCTAAGTATTAGTGAATCAAGTAAACTTCATATTTGGTAATCTTCGATAGGTAAATTTAGGAACTCGATTTCTTCTAAAAAGGAGAATGACTACTGGAGAATCTATTGACTAGAAATTCAATTTAACCTAACGGTTGAATTGCTTCTATGTGAGAAGTTGGGTGTGTGTAACCCGTAAAAACGGTCGTGTTTAGCCTGAATTGAGCACCACTAGTAATAGTCTCATACTCATTCTCCAACTTGATTAAATTGCACTTCCTATATATACCTAACGCTAGTTTATTTGTATGAACTTTGCTTCTCATTAGACTCTTTCATTCTCAGATTTATGGGATTAAGTGAAAACTTACTTTCAAACATTGTTGAATAATACTAAAAACATTTTGTTTAAAACATTGTTATTATCTTCTCATATATGTCATACACTTATGTGAAAATGACATCTACAATTTAATCAAATCATTTCATGAGAATCATGGTTTGCCCATATGGATCTTGTTTGTAACAAGTCTTGAAGTTCATATAATCATATCTTCCCACGTGTTTATCATAAGCAATCTTCAATTTGTTTGCACTAATCCTACTTACCATTATCTTTATATAGTTGCATACTTAACTAGTTTGCTTTATTGCTTCCTTAGTTACCATACTTAATTGAAATATTAGAAAATAACATGATTATAAGGAATTTATTGTTCACTTTTATTATTTCCCTACATTCATGAATAGTATGCTCTATATTGTCTCAAGAGTTGAACTTACTTGAATCCAAATCCAAAAACACAACCTTTTTGAAAATTTTCTGCCAAAAACCCATTTCTGGCATTCTGGGAATCACCAGATGGGCGGCCCCCTTAAATCATAAGGGCGGCCCCCTTAAATTTAAGGGGACCGGCCTCCATTTAAGGGGACCGGCCATCTGATGGTCGGGGATACTGTTTTCTTTATCACTTTTTGACCCATTTCAGCCTATACTTCCCAAAATTCACAAACATATTTTGTCCCATGCTATCCCTCAAAATTTACCTTCCTAAACCACATTTCTCATACACTATAAATACCCTCTTCCCATCATTAATGCCATCACACCCAAACATGTCATCTCCCAACAACCAAAAACCAAAGATTTCAAGAACCGCAAGGATCTCCGTCAAACCCGTTTGGAGGAGGAAACTTGATTCTTGTCATAACTCTTGTGATGTTGTTTCAAGTCAACCAACAACTCAACCTCAAACCCACTCAAATGAGTCATCCCACAACCTATCTTCCACTAATACCCTCATTAATGCTTCCTCTTTTGATGAGCATGCTCAATCCCAAAACAACAATCCCAATATCTCAATCAACACTTCACATATTGCTCATTCAACAAAGACATCATCCACTCATGAAGAAACTCTTCCACCCATATCATGTTTTCATGATTACCCAAGTTCAAACATGTCTCCACCACCTAGAGTACCACCACTACTTCCTACAACCTCACATGCCACTCCAATGTTGCATGTGCAAACCTTCACCCAAGACAACTATCATGCTCCACCACCATCACCTTCCTCCGAACACTTGAAGTTCGTTGAGGAGCTAAAAGAGGCACATGAGCTTAGTGCTCTTTTAGCTTTACATCTTGCTTAACGCAATTTGGATCCACCACAATCAAGCTCACCATCATCACCACATAACAAAAACCAACTTGAGAAGCATGTTAACAATTGCCCTTATTGCATCTTCCTTCAACAACAAACCATTGCTTTGAATGAGCACTTCACTTGGATTGAGTATCTTCTTACTAGATCTCAACAAACCCCATCACTTGAACAACATCACAACCCTCAACCAACAAACTTCACTTCAAATCCACCACCTCCAAGCTCTACAAACTCACCAACACCCATGGAACCAAGAGCTTACCTCCACTAAACCACCAAGCATTTGATATGCTTATGTTTTCTCATTTTCAAATAAAACTCCTCAACCATTTTGGGATTCAAGAAAGTTTGGTGACACTCCTTGTTGGCACTATAAGATGTTCTATGTTATTTAGAATTCTATATGTATTGCCTTTGTAACAATGATTATGGGTTGACATAATCATTTCTCTATTATTGAATGGTTTAATATATGTTTCTTATTCCCTTGTGCCATGATTATTACTTGTTCATATCATGCTATATGTATTTGCTTGTGCCATGCTTGTGCTTCTAATATTCTTCTTGCAAGAATTACTTTCTCGAAACCTTGGTGCCCTCAAACGAGGGGGAGCATACATCAAGGGGGAGTTTTCTAACCTTTTTGATTCTACAAAAAGGGGGAGAAGTGAATGTAAACTTACTAAATACTTGTCTAAATATTAATTTTTGGATTTAATAAGTTTAGGTTTTGTGATCATCAAAAAGGGGGAGATTGTTGATATAAATAATTGACTAAAAACATTATTCATATCTTCCGATATCTCTATGTTTTGATAATCACAAAACTTAAACTAATCAAACCAAAGATCATGACGTAAACACGTATTTAGTAATAAATAATCACTTTCACCAACAAATCACTTAAGGTATGAATAAACAAAGTGCTTAGTGCAATGTATGATCAAAGGGGTATTTAATTAACTAATACAAAGTTTATTTAATTATATAATCTTATTATATATTTTTGAAAAACACTTTTGGTAATAAGGAAAAATGTTTTAATCATACTAAATATATGATTTCAAATATTTAACCAAAATCAGTTAGTTTTTCACCAAATAAACTTTCCCCACTAAAAGACAAGTTTTCTGGCCGTTGCAGTTGGGCGGCCCCCTTAATTATAAGGGGCGGCCCCCTTAATTATAAGGGGCGGCCCCCTTAATTTTAAGGGGGCCGGCCATGCTTTAAGGGGACCGGCCACGCTCCTCTGTCAGAAACTTTTGCCTATAAATACCACCTTAAACCTGGATTTTTTCCCCACCTTTTTGCACAAAAACTTTCTGTTCTAGATCTCCATTTCAATCCTAAAAATCCTTTGATCATTTCATAAGCCTTTGTTTCCAAGTGATCCAAAGCCTCATTCTTTCAAGTGCAAAGAGAAGAATACTTCTATTAGAAGTATTACAACTTAGTATCATCTTGCTATCTAAGTTGTTTGTTTATATTTTCTTGTATATCTTTCATACTTTGGTGAATAAGGTGTATGTATTAGTTAACTAGATTTAGTTGAAGAATCTAGAATTGTTGTAAGTGTGAAGTGTAACTTGAAGTGAAGAAGAAGGGTTAGATAGTAGTGGTGATAGGAGATTGTAGCAATAGGAGCTTGTAGTGAAGAAATTAAGGATCTCTAGTGGAGAAGACTAGAAGACATTTGTAGATTGAAGTTGTGAAGACATTAGTGGCTTGAAGGTGTCAAGACACTAGTGCATTGAAGTTGTGAAGATATTAGTGACTTGAAGGTGTCAAGACATTAGTACTTCGAAGGTGTGAAGAGAATAGAAGATTGGTGTATAGAAGATTGGTGTGTAGATTGGTGTGAAGATTGGTGTGTAGATTGGTGTGTAGATTGGTGTGAAGATTGGTGTGTAAATTGGTGTGTATATTGGTGTGTACGGTTTTCTCCGCCATAAAGGAGGTCTTTGATCTAGTGAAGAAAACTCTCGAGTAGGTGACTCGGGGAGTGGAGTAGGGCAAGGAAGGTGTCCTTGTAGCCGAGCCACTATAAATCCTTTGTGTCTCGGTTTGATCTTTCCATCTCTCACTATTTGATTTATTACTACTTGCATTTCACACATAGTCATAATTGATAATATTGTGCATATGTTGATTTCACATAAAGATCAAACTAAAGTTCATTCATAAAACTAATCTTACAAAAACCAACCTAGTACATATAATTATATCTATACACTACTACAAATATATATGCTTACATAAAATATATGAAATTGTATATTCTTTCCAAACATTATACATAAGCATTGTTTATATAAAACCTTTAATAAATCTTGTATCTATACTTTTGTAGTTAAGTGTTTTGAAATTGTACATTATACATAAGTAGTATTTATACTAAATCATAAATTAACTAGTATATATATTTATGTATTAAAGTGATTTGAAAGTTTCATCTTAGAAACTATCTTTTATAAAATAAGCAAAACGAAAAAGACGTAAAACTATTCAACCCCCCCTTCTAGTTTTCCACATTTTGTATTTAATCTTACTTGTAGGGAAGGTTGTAAGTTATTCCCATATAACATCACTTTGGGGAGGGATTGTTAGCCTTAAAAGTAATGTTATATTCGGGAATAGCATCTCCTTCTATGTACAAGGACTAGTTTAGTCAATAGTGCTAAGTTAGGCTTGTATTCTAGTATAAATACCCCTCCTAGTCCCAACTAGTAGGGTGGATGTCTCATTGTATCACAAGGTGTGTGTGGTTTCCTTCTTTCTCTCTCTAGAAAACACACACACCTTCCCCATTCTTTCATTCTAATAATACTATGTCTATTCTTTATTTCGAGCATCCCCGACCTCCTGAAGGTGTTTCTTGGTCATAACACTCAGTAGTCACCATACCCCTCCTTGGTGCTTGTTATCACATGCCGAAGTATAGCGCATACTTTAAAAAATTACTCGCCAACCGAAAGAAACTCGAGGGTCTTGTGACCCTGGGGGAAGAATGTTCGGTAGTGACCCATCGAGGGCTGCCAAAAAAGGTAGACGATCCAGGCAGCTTCACCTTGCCTTGCTCCATAGGATCTCTATCAATTAAGAATGCTCTTGCCGATTTGGGGGCGAGTATCAACCTCATGCCTCACTCTATGTTCCTTAAACTAGGATACTCTGGATTGAAGCCTACCCGTATGAACATCCAACTAGCTGATAGATCAGTCATATACCCCGTAGGGATTTGCGAAAATGTGCTAGTCAAGGTTAGGAAATTCAAATTCCCGGTCGACTTCGTAATCTTAGAGATGGAGGAGGATGATTTGGTACCCATCATCTTAGGGAGACGATTTCTTGCTACCGCTCGTGCTGTCATTGATGTTCATGACGGCAAGTTAACCTTACGAGTAAGAACCGATAGCTTAACCTTCGACATTAAGGACACTATGGATCTCTCTCTCGAAGCAGCTAACCGGCTCTATTTCATTCGAGAGGTCGATAAACTCACGGATGTCATTTATGACTGTGTTAATGAACATATCGAGGAAGGCTGGTTATGGGATGAGAGTTTTCTCCCCTTGTTGGAGGTGGAAAAGATGGAGGATGTTGGTGCGGTCTCCTTCTACCCTAGACAAGAGGCCACTGAGCATCTCGAGCTCCGAAAAACCGAAAACAAGCTTAAGCCTTCTATTATCGAACCCCCTGAGCTAGATCTTAAGTAACTTCCTAACCATTTAGAGTACGCCTTCTTTCAGGGAGAGGGCCAACTGTCGGTAATCATAAACTCCTCCCTCGAACATGAACAAAAAGGTAAACTCTTAGAGGTCCTAAAGAAATATAAGGGAGTGCTTGCATGGAGTGTAGCCGACATTAAGGGGATTGACTCAACTTTTTGCACGCATAAAATTCTCATGGAAGAAGATTATAAACCTACCGTGCAACCCCAGAGGCAGGTGAACCCCAACATTAAGGAAGTTGTAAAGAAAGAAGTCATCAAACTTCTGGATGCAGGATTAATCTACCCAATCTCGGACAACCCGTGGGTTAGTCCTGTACAAGTTGTAGCTAAGAAGGGTGGAATGACGGTAGTTAAGAACGACAAGGGTGAGATGGTACCCCAAAGAACGGTTACTGGTTTGCAGGTATGCATCGATTATAGAAAGCTCAACGATGCCACGAGGAAAGATCACTTTCCCTTACCATTTATTGACCAAATGTTAGAGAGATTGTCTGGGCACGAGTACTATTGTTTCTTGGATGGATTCTCAGGATATTTTCAAATTCCCATAGCACCTGAGGACCAAGAAAAGACCACGTTTACTTGCCCTTATGGAACGTTCGCCTACAAAAGAATGCCTTTTGGGCTGTGTAATGCCCCCGCCACTTTTCAGCAATGCATGACCGCAATCTTTCATGAACTTATGGAAGACAGCATGGAAGTTTTCATGGATAACTTTTCGGTCTTCGGGAACTCCTTCGACCGTTGTCTTGCTAATCTAGAAAAAATGCTTAAACGCTGTGAGGAAACCAACTTGGTGTTAAACTGGAAAAAGTGTCATTTCATGGTGAAAGAAGGGATTGTGTTAGGACATAAGATCTCAGGGAATGGGATAGAGGTGGACCAAGCTAAAGTTGAAGCTATATCTAAGTTACCATATCCCACGACTGTTAAAGCAATACGCAGCTTCTTGGGGCACGCCGGGTTTTATCGGAGATTCATCAAAGACTTCTCCAAAATAGCTCGGCCAATGACTCAATTGCTAATGAAGGATGCTCTTTTCGATTTCTCCCAAGAATGCAAGGATGCATTCGATCTCTTGAAAAAAGAGCTCACACAAGCTCCAATCATGATTGCACCCAACTGGGATTTACCGTTTGAAATCATGTGCGACGCTAGCGATTTCGCTGTCGGGGCTGTATTAGGCCAACGGCGTGACAAGCTATTCCAACCTATTTACTATGCTAGCAAAACCATGAATACCGCTCAAGAGAATTACTCTATCACCGAAAAAGAATTGTTAGCGGTGGTGTTCACATTCGACAAATTCCGGCAATATCTTGTCCTTTCAAAGACAGTCGTTTTCACTGATCACTCGGCTCTTCGATATCTTTTTGCTAAGCAAGATGCTAAGCCACGACTAATTCGGTGGATCTTGTTGTTACAAGAATTTGATGTTGAGATTCGTGATAAGAGGGGCAGAAAATCTGGCCGCAGATCATCTATCTCGTCTTGAAAATCCCTTGGGTGAGCACGATAGAAGTGAGATTCGGGATTCATTCCCTGACTAACAACTCATGTCAATGACTGATTCGGAGCCTTGGTACGCCGATTTTGCCAACTATCTCGCAAGCAGACTCATTCCAGAACACCTGACTAGATACAAAAGGAAAAGGTTCTTTTCTCAGTTAAAATACTAATTCTGGGATGAACCATTTTTATTCCGAAGGTGTCCTGACCAAATAATCAGATGTTGTGTTTCGGAGAGCGAGGCAGTAAAGATTATGTGGGAATGTCACTCTGGTCCCTCTGGAGGCCATCATGGGATAAGCACCACCGCCCAAAAGATTTTCGACGCGGGATTCTATTGGCCCAAAGTTTTCCGTGATGTCAAAGAAATGATACAAGCATGCGATGCATGTCAATGGGCCGGGAACATATCACATAGGGATGAAGCACCTCAGAATTTTATACAAGTATGTGAGGTTTTTGATGTCTGGGGAATTGACTTCATGGGACCCTTTCCATCTTCAGGGGGAACGAATACATTTTAGTTACCATCGATTATGTATCAAAATGGGTAGAGGCACAAGCCCTTAGGACCAACGATGCCAGGGTGGTTATTGATTTCCTGAAAAAGCTTTTCGCTAGATTCAGGATTCCTAAAGCCTTCATCAGTGATAGGGGAACCCACTTTTGCAATGCGCAAATGGAAAAGGTCAAGAGGAGGTATGGGGTGTCCCATCGATTTTCCACCGCCTATCATCCACAGACCAATGGCCAGGTCGAAAACACAAACAGGGCTATTAAAAGAATACTAGAAAAAACGGTTAGTCATAATAGAAAAGACTGGTCATTTAAACTCAACGAGGCCTTATGGGCATTCCGAACTGCCTACAAGACACCTATTGGGACAACCCCGTTCCGCATGGTGTATGGTAAGGCATGTCACTTGCCGGTAGAATTAGAACATAAGGCTTATTGGGCACTTAAGGCATGTAATTTAGATTATAGAATTGCTGGAACCAATAGGTTCTTGCAATTACACGAGCTTGATGAGCTTAGATTAGAAGCTTATGAGTCCTCCATTACGTATAAAGAGAGGGCAAAAAGGTGGCATGACCAAAGAATTAAGAAACCCAAGGAATTTTCAGAAGGGGACAAAGTCCTATTGTACAACTCTCGGTTAAGGTTATTTCCAGGGAAACTCAAGTCTAGATGGTATGGACCATTCACGGTGAAAAGTTCCTCTAAAACGGGAGTCGTTGTGTTACTAGACGATGAAGGTAGGGAGTTTATTGTCAACATACAACGTGTAAAACATTATCAAGAAAATAGTAATGAAATGATTAGTGATGAGGATGTAACGTTTGATGATGAGATCACGTAGTAACCCATGACCTTGAGTCTAGCTACAAGACTCATAAATAAAGAAAAGCGCTTCTTAGGAGGCAACCCATGCTTTGTGTAATTTTTATTTTTGTTTGTTTGTTATTTGCTTCCGTATGCATGTTTTAATTTTATTGTTGGTAGATCATGTTTCAAAACTAAAATAGTGATAATACTTTATTTTGTTGTTTGGCTTAGTCTTAACTTCATCCAAAGGTATTTCGCAAAAGATAAGTGTAAGGGGAAATCCCAAATATGTTTTTAAGAAACAAACTCGATCATGATTCTCCACAATATTAAATGAACATGTATATTCATATTTGTTAGAGTCAAATGCTTGTATCGAGTCATAATGATGTTTTGCAGGATTTTCCATGAAGTAGGACGAAGTTTTTCCAGAAATTTTCCGGAAACTTAACATAAGAATTTCTGCAGGTCACTTCTGACAGCGTCACGAGTTTACTCTTGACGGCGTCACGTGTAAAATTCTGGAAATTTTACCAATTTTGTTTTTCTAACGGAGTCTTAAAGTTTTTGTTGAATCTTTAGTTTTATAATCCCCAGGAAATCTGCAAACATCATTCCACAAGCATTATATCTTATTTTGTTTTCTAGGATTTGTTAGCATATATGGATTGCCGCCGATTTTATGAGAGGTTGCCTTGTCTGTTTTCTCAAGTTTCACAGGTTATGTATGACAAGAAGATGATTCATATTCTTGAAGGGAAGCTTTGATTATTCATTTTCTTGGAGGAAGATCTAACCTGGCCACCTTATTATCCATACCGAGCAAATCAGGGGAGTATTTGATTTCATTCGTTTTACTTATTTCACTTTTACATTCTTTACTTGAACATTGGGGACACTGTTCATCCTAAGTGTAAGGGGAGGGTAAAATGATGATACCTTACAGATACACTTTCGCTTGAGTTTGTTTGTTTGATGGTAGATGTGTAATAAAACTATGAGAAATACTTGTTAGTGCAATTTTAGCGCCAAATTTAATTTTTTTTACAACATTTAGGAGTGAAACTTTAGCCATAGCAAGTGTCTCATGTATAGGAGATTGTATGACTAGCACAAAACCGTACTATTAAGAAAAATTTTCCTCCCAAATATGTGAGGTTCGCCTTTAGATTTGATAGGAAAAGCATTTACTATTAGTGCGTATGAGTGTACCGGTAGCATCTAGATTCTAGAACTTGCGTTAGTGATGCATCCCGAGACCGCTAGTGAGACTACATTCGTGTGGTAGGATTTACTACATGATAAGAGGCATTAGGATCACCCTTGTGTTAAACCCGTATCACAATTACTTGACCATTTAAGTCACATTACTTGGCTAGTAAAGTCAATTAATTTTTCCCACACCTTAGCGTTGTACTCATTTTTAGTACACGAAACCCCTAGTACACCCCTCCGAGCCTATCTTTTCGTTTCTAACTTTAAGCATCTTACTTAAAGGAAGAATTTGTTACACCCCACTTAAATGTACACCCAAATCGCCTTAGCCTTCCATGTATGCACTCATCTTTAGTGCATTATTGTTATTTGTTAAACCCTAAGTTAATTATCTAATTGATTACATGGTTGCTAAGTCGAGTCATATCCTTGTACATATTGTTTTGGGACGATTGGGACTCATGGGTAAAATACTTGTGTTATGGAGTAATGGGGAAAAACAACATATATTACCCCCATATGTGCGTTAATCTTAAAAGTACTCCAAGTGTTTTGATTTTCTTAATTCGAGTCATTAGATTAGTTTATTGTAAAGTATGTAAAGATTCAAGTGTAAGGGGAATGTTCATTCCCTATGATGTATTATTTTGGATGGTAGGGTTAGAGTGTATGCAAAATATATATATATATATATATATATATATATATATATATATATATATATATATATATATATATATATATATATATATACATACTAGATTTCGAAGCCGGCCCGATGGGCGGGCATGACTTATAATTTATCGTTAACATATTTTCCTTTATCGTAAGAATGTTGATAAGGTCGCCCGATGATCGGAAATGACTTATAATTATAGATGGAATTTATTAGTTAATGGAAAATAATATATAGTATTTTTTTTTTGAGATACTATACGATTTTTAGAGACGGCGACCGACCACTGAAGAAATATTCTCATTTGCGACAATGTTTTACGTTTTCTTATATTAACAGTTATTGAAAAACACACCGTGACATGGAATTGGGTTTGGTAAAAGCTAAAAGACTCTTGAATGCATCTGTTAAGCTTCAGACGATATGTGATCCCTTTTTTGTTTCCTATCACCATCCCAACACGTTCAGTTATGTGGTACATGTCACTTTTTTGTAGGAAAATGAGAGCTCTTATTAAAAAAGGTATCACATGTAATAGGATTTTGTAAATGATGATGTTGTTGAAGTTCTTTTGTATTAAGCTAGTGGTCTGAATGGCAAATTTGGAAAGCAAATGTGTCATCTCATGAATATTGGGTGATGCAACTAATGAAAATCTAATTGTCTCTTCTTCTTGTTCCTAAAAGTGTGTTTAATAATAAGAATATCAGCCTATATACGTCATTTTATTAAAATGATTTAAATGAGAAGGGTTGAATTAACCATCCAATGATACATTATCACACTAATTAGAAAGGTTGAATAACCTTTGAAAATTGCATATAGATTGACATATAATACATAAACTATGTATAAAGAATGAAATAAGATGTATCATGGTTCAGAACTTTCACTACATCACTTTTTACTACTCACGGATTTTAGTCAACTATGTAAAAGTGAAATGACGTTATACACAACTAATTGGCAATTAACTCACTGCATTTGTAAAGAAGATACGCTTTAATAAAGGGGTCCAACTCACCATCCATTACTTAAACAATATATGTTGTCTTGTACCCCGTTCTTACATTTTTGACAAGCTTGTAAGGGTGAAATACATAGTTTCAGATTTGCTGTTGCCAATCCGCCTTTATTGTATCTCCACGTATCTTTTTAATTCCTGAAGCCCGTTGCTCTACCGCTATAACCAAAAATTTGGGTTTCAAATGGCTTAGAGCTTTGCCTGTACAAATACATGACATCCATGTTATATTTCTTATCCCATAGAATATCGTCAAGCCATAAACGAACTGGTAAAAATAAATGACATGGTATCAAAAAAAACTTTGGGGCTTTCAGCTCAACCCACGACCGAAACCCTCCACAACAGTCCACTACTATATGTGGCACTTTATGTCAAATGCCTAATAACATATAAATTAGTTGGAACACAAACGTGATCAAGGGATATGTTCTCGATGCTTAATAATGCTAATCAAATTAGCACCAACTTGAAAACACACAACACAAATAAGGAAAAAAGATCAATACAATATATGAATAGAACCATGCCGACCATCAAAGAGTTAACACAACCACCATATAAAGCAAATTTGTATGTAACAATTAATCTCCATTACATATCATATACTTGTTCGTAATTGGTATACATAAGTTTCTTCGCTATCACAAAAATTATAATAATGATAGTATCGCTATGAAAAAATGTATGTGTAGTATGTGGAATTCTTGCACCAAGACATACGAAGTATTTTGCAGCGTTCTTTTTTCTTCTTAATCAGCATTTCATTTATGTCCTCAAGATTATCTCTAATGATATTTGCTTTTCTGCAAGATAATCAGACTTCCAACTGTTATAAATTTACATGTTCAATTCAGTAACCAAGTGACCAGAAGATAACCTGGAGAAATAAGCCCATTGAATTTGAGATAGGATCAGGAAACATAGCAAATTAGACTGAGGAGGTGCTACGATGAAAAAAAAATCAAGAGAAGTGATCATCTAATCAGAGTACAATTTTCAGTAATGAATATTTAATGTTCTTAGAGTCCAAAGACTTGAAGAAAATGCATAAACAGATGATGAGTGTTTAAATACTCATCATTTTTATCATATCTGAACTGCCAAAACATCCAAAAACACCCAAATACGCATCAAAATACACAATTTATCCCAAAAGTGTGTTTTATATGTTTTAGATGCAAAATTTTTAAAAACAAATGAAAAACGAACAAAGTTTGCACAATTGGCAGTTTCAGTCCCTCAAGTTTCAAAAATTGACAAAACTAGTCCCTGAAAGTTTAAAACAAAAGAAAAGTCAACCCAAGGCATAGAAAAGTCAAAAATTATGAAAAACTATCCTTGGGTAAAAAGTTTGAGAAAATTACATGTTTGGTCCATGTACTTTGCAATTTGGCAAAAATGGTCCCTAGGAGTTTTCAAAATAGAAAATGTCAAAAATCACCCTTGTACTATTCACCTATGTCAAAAATAGTCCTTATTACCACTTTGGATTATTTACAAATAGGGTCCTCAATTTTCAGAATGTTTTAAAATAGGTCCTTGTGCAAATTTCAAACAAACCAACCGGACCTAATAACTACTACTACTCCCCAAATCCAAAAAACCCACCCAATCCAATCCACACCTTTTAACACCCCCAGCCCATCACCACAGCCCATGTACTACCTCAGCCCAATCCATCCCCACCTTTTAATAATAAAAACCCAGTCAAACCTTTGACTCCATCTCCCACCTCAGCCTATACCCGTGACCCCTGCAACCTTCATCATCACCCCCCCCCCCCCCCTCCACACTCAATAATCATGATATCTACCCTATCCCCCTTGCCTAACCTTCCAATAACTACCCTCCAAAATGCACCTCTGGCATCAATAATACCAAAGAAACAGACAAAGATTTTGGGCGCCAAAACAATTTAAACGATCAAGATCAAGAGATAGTCATCCTATGGTTGAGAAGCTTGCTGGGAAAAGACAAAGAAGGTCCCTAAACCCTAATTCATCATTATAAAAGAAGCATTTTAGCAGGGAACAAGAGTGTAGTTTTTAGCTTATTTTTTTATGTCGACTTGAATGATTTTCCCATTTCTAGTGTAATCTTTCGCTTTTAATTGTTGTATTAATCCTTATTAGTGTATTACAAACTTATTTAAAGTATTGAATTGAATTTTCTCAGTTGAAATCACAATTGGCCATTTCTTATTGCAAAATTTCATGTTAAGCTAAATGTTGTCAAAAGTTGAAACTCAGTGGTATTTCTAGCTTATCTAAGCTTACTTACAAGTTCTCATAAGATTCCTGAGCATTAAAAGCAGTTTAGATCAAAAATCCAAAAATTCTCAAAAATTCAAAATAAATAGAGCAAAATTCAAAAATCAATTGATATAAAGAAGAAGACATGGAGCAAGGTTAATATGGTATGGCCTTGGGTTAGATGCTTCGTTGGAAGCTTTAGGATGAGTTTATGGTCCTTGGTTTCATGTTTTCAGCTTGGAAGCACAATGCGAGCTTTTTACTCAATCTTTACATTTCACTGTAGCATTGATCATAAGTGTTTATCTTTATCCTTTTGGTGCTCATCTGATGTTGATTAGTGAAGTAGTATATTAATATCTCACCTTTATTCATTGGTTTCCTTTATACTCAAATCTTGCATTAATAACTGCCATTTTAGTGTAGTTGAGATTCATCAACATATGTTGTCACAGATGGTGTTCATGTGTTAATTTAAGCTCATCATATCATATTATAACCTCAGTGACTAATTTCATGGTTTAAGATTGCCAAAATCTTTGAGAATCTCATTTACATAATTTTAAGGGAGTGTTTGGAATTGTCAGTTATCAGGTACTCTAGTTTGATTTTGTTGTTGTCTGCTGTTGGAATATGCTACCTTAGGGTCTAATATATTTGTCAAGTGATAAAACCCAGAAGTGTTTCTTAGAAAAGTCAAAATCATTCTTTATGTGTTCATTTCAACTCAATGTTAGATAATTAGGACCTAGGATCATTAATATTAGTTCATAATTGTTAAAAGCAGCTTACAATCATCTCATAACAACTTAGAGTATCATCATTAATTAGTAGGATCTAGTATAAGTTCACAAAAGTCAAACTGTCATTAAGTTTCAAAAAGTCAAAAAGCCTAGTTCAGTGAAATTGCTCAATCTTTGATTACCATTAATTTGCTTGATAATAAGGAATCAGCACTTGAGCTTTCACAAGCTTGTTCACTCCCAGCTTGTTGATTGTTAGAATTTTTCTCAGATTTGTTGTAATTTGTTTAGTGGGTCCCACAAGGCCTCAAAGAGACCTGCAGGGTACTCCTTTCCCCTGTGCACAGTCAGTCACCACCACACCACCACCTTTGGTGGTGGATTGTGGCCACCTCAGTGGGCCCCAAGCCTTGTTTTAGCTTCAAAATTGCTCACAAGCTAGCAGACTAGCTTCTTCAACCAAGCTTAAGCCCTTAATCATAGTGGACCCCACCTGGATTTGGTTTGAAAGTTTGTCCCAAAATCTGTCTCAGCCTAGAACCTTTTGAGCTTATTGATGTGCTTATTGCTCACTCAGATAGCTTATTTGATCAAGTTTAGTTTAAAAGTGCCCAAGCAACTTATTTGAACCTGAATTTACATCAGTGCACCCCACACAAGCTTATTTGAGCTTATTTCCTTTTGTGGTCAAAGAAAGTCAAACTGTTGGCTTTTTAGCTTAGCACACAGCTTATTTTTGAGCTTAACCAAAAGTCCCTTCTTAAAAGTCTCTTAATTTAAGTAGTAAATCAGTTTGGTAAAAGAAAATTTGGAAAAAGACAAAAATTTAGAAACTGATAGCTTCTATTTAAGCCATTTGGCTTATTTTTCTGCTTATTCATAAGCAATTTTCATTTTTAAATTTTTCTTATGCTTCTTATTACTTATAATAATTTTAGGAATTTTTTCAGATTTTTCTTTTGTCATTTAGTATTTTTTATAATTAATTGTAGTTTTAATTAATTAAATAATTAGTTTTAATTAATATTAAATAATTAAAAAGTAGAAAAATTAGGTTTTCTGTTTTAAAAATAGTTTTATAATATTTTAGATTTTTCTAAATTTAATTTTCATTTTTCTAGTTAATTTTCATAATTAATTAATAATTAGTTTAATTTAGTTAATTAAAAAGTAATTAGAAATTAGTAATTAATTAATTGTAATTAATTAAATAGTGTAAAATTATTTTTCTTTTTCTAAAAAATTTCTTAAGTCATTAGGATTATAAAAATATAATTTTCAAAATCGTAGGACTTTATTTGCTCTCGTTTCACTTTTTATTTTGCGCGTTCGCGTTATTTTTGACTCAAACGCGCGTTTTTAGGTTTCCCTTACGTTTTTAGATATCTGATCATCAGTAATTGTTCCAATAGTGTTTCTAAGTCATTTTCAATCATAATCTCATAGTATAATCACTCAAATCAAATTTTTGATCCTCCTGTTAAATCACCCGATCACTTTAAACGTTTTTTAATACATTTGCTTACCTCGCTGGGAAATAACGACCCGGGAATAAACTGTACTCCTTGGTTAGTTGGTTTTAGTTTGACTTGGTTGACCATCACTTGGTAAACTTAGTTGACCGTTTAGAACCAATCAAAATTTGGCGCCGCTGCCGGGGAGGTAGCTGCGTGTTTAAAACGTTTCTTAGAGATTAGTGGTTTTTCACTCGTCACTGTATAAAACTATAAACCCACCAAATTTTTGTAAATTCAAATCATAAAACAAAAACGTCATTAACACTTTTCCTAAAGTGTTAACAACACCAAAAAAATCAAAAACAAACAAAACATATCGTTACGTTTTCTATATCGCGTTTCTTTTAAGGTGATTCTTAAAGAAATGCGATTTTGATAAACGAATCGATACCAAAAATATTGTCCAAAAGTTTTTAACCCATACACAAAAACCCAGAAACATTCATCTCTTTCTTGTGATTAATAAACTACATAAAAACAAACCGTCGCAAACCAAGGCAAAACACCTACCAACTGGGGGTGTGGACATAATAAGTTCCCAAACCAAAGATTTAAAACTTGCCTTTGTATCCTTGTGAGTGGTGTACGTTTCTTAAAGAAGCCATTCACTTGTGATTATTGGTTTAAGTTCACTGTTGATTTGCCTCGATCTTGTTTTGTTGAAATTTTGTGTTAGTGCATGCGCACTCGTTCACAATCGAGTCAACTGATAAATCAGTTACGTCCTATTGTTGAGGATCCAGTTCCGAAAATGGACGGTAATCAAGAACCACCCATCATAGATGATGCAGCTCCTGATCTCCAAACGATGGAGGAGTTATGTCAACCCACAATGTTCGGAAGAGGCGGCCCCATTGCCCCTCTTAACATTGCTGCCACTGATTTTGGACTTAAGCATCACATGATACAACAAGTCCAGAATTCGTGCCAATTTCATGGCTTACCTGGTGATGATGCAAATAAGCATCTTGATAAATTTCTTACCGTTACCCAAAGCATGAAGCAGAATGGTGTCTCCGATGATGCCCTTCGTCTATCTCTTTTCCCCTATTCTCTAACCCATCATGCCACTGCATGGTTTGATCGACTTCCTAAGAACTCGATTCATACTTTCAAAGAAATGGTGACTAAATTTTTAGCCAAATACTTTCCACCATCCATGGTTTCTAAGTTACGAAATGACATTAGTAACTTTCGTCAGAATCCCGAAGAGTCTCTATTTGAGGCATGGGAACGCTATAAGCTCTCAATTGATCGGTGTCCTAACCATAACATGTTACTCGTTACCCAAATAGATACTTTCTATAATGGGTTGACATTGAGACACCGTGATATTCTCAATGCTGCTGCTGGTGGGACCTTTATGAAAAGGCGCCCCGAAGAGTGCTATGATCTCATTGAGAACATGACTGCCCATCATAATTTCTGGGATTCCTCAGCTGAGAGGGAAGAGTCATGTAAGTCAGTCACTCCAGCATCTTCTGAAATAGCGATCCTCACTAAAAAGATGGATGATTTCGCTACGGCTATGTTGAGGATGAACCAAAGTATCCAAAATCAACAAGTCCAAAATCAACAAGCCAAAGCCGTTAGTCAAAGTTGTGAAACTTGTGGAGGTCCACATGCTTATTCCGAGTGTCCAGCCACTAGTGGCTACCCTCATGAGGACGTATATGCTGCTCAAGGTTCCTATAATTCGGGAGGTAATAACTACCAACCGCACGGGGACCACAATCTTCTAAGCTATCGTTCTAACAATTTTCTTGGACCTCCCGGATTCAATCAAAACCCTAATGTCCCAAACCGTAACCAGAACCAAAATCAGAATCGAACAAATCAATGTTACCAAAACCAAGGAAATCTCAATCAAACCCAAAACCAAGGTTTCCATCATAACCAAAACCAAGGTTTCCAAAATCATGGAAACTACAATTGAAACCAAGGTCAAAACAACTATCAGGGAAACAATTCTCATGGACATGGCAACCAACATCAGGGAAATTTTCAAAACCACGGTTCCAATCATAATAACCGGGCTCAAAATTTTCCCAATCAAAATCAAGCCTTCACTACAACTACTCAGAATTACCCTAACCAAGCTCCTCCTAACAATACTCAAGCAATTGTTCCAACGGGTCCTTCACATGAAGAGTTGTTGAGACAATTCATGAAATCTCAGGAGGAGATGAATAGGGTGATGATGACTCAGATCGCTGACCTTGTTAAGAAGTCTTTAAATGATCGACCCTCAGGCTCAGGTAATACTTTACCTAGCAACACGATCGCTAATCCGAGGGGCGATGTTAAAGCAATCACAACGAGAAGTGGTGTTTCCTATGATGGACCCAAAGCTCCTACTACCTCTTCTTCTACTCCCAAGGTAGTAGAGAATGAGCCTGAGGTGACAAAGGACAAGGTGCAATTTACTAGTCCACGAAGTACCGCACACGTCCACCCTCAGGTTGTACCAGAAACCGTACCAAAACCAGGAGTTGTGTTTGAACCACCAACAACTCCTGAAGAGAAACCTAAATCCAAACCTTCACTACCATATCCATCTCGGTTACAAGATCAAAAGCTCCGCGAAAAAGCAAATCATCAAATGGAAAAGTTCTTTCAAATTTTCTGAGATATTCATTTTGATATCAGTTTCGCGGATGCTCTCCTTTTGATGCCTAAATTTGCATCAACAATCAAAAATCTGTTGAACAATAAAGAGAAGCTATTCGAAATGGCACGAACTCCACTCAATGAAAATTGCTCTGCAGTTCTTTTGAAACAGCTTCCCGAGAAGCTAGGAGATCCGGGAAAATTTCTCATTCCATGTGTTTTCCCCAGAATGGTTGAGTGCTTCGCCTTGGCCGATCTAGGTGCAAGCATCAACTTGATGCCTTATTCAATATAGAAAAAGCTCTCTCTTCCGGAACTTACCACCACCTGCATGACTCTCGAGCTTGCAGACCGCTCAACATCTCGTCCCCTCGGCATTGCCGAGGATGTATTTGTAAAGGTGGGAAACTTCCACTTTCCGGCAGATTTTGTGATTGTCGATTTCGATGCTGACCCACGAGTTCCTCTCATTATTGGGAGAGGATTCTTAAGGACGGGTCGTGCGTTAATCGATGTGCACGAAGAGGAAATAACTCTTCGTGTTGGTAATGAAGCAGTAACATTTAACCTCGATCAAACTTTGAGGTACTCCTCTAATTATGACGCCGAAACGGTTAACCAAATTGATGTCATTGATGTTGCGTCTGAGGAGTACTCTCAAGAACTTCTTGGTTACTTAACGAGTGGCAATCCCACTCCATCCACTGAGCCTATCATATCCGACTCTTCCCCTTCTCTCACTCCTTTTGAGGGAAGTGACTTCCTTTTGGAAGAGGTCGAGGCTTTTCTCGCCCAAGATAGTTCAATTTCGGGTGAATTTGATGAGAACTATCTTGATCCTGAGGGGGATATTCTTTTGCTAGAAAAATTGTTAAACGAAGATCCATCTCCCCCTCTTCCTCCAAAAATACTTCATAAAGAGGAAGTCAAAAATGTTGAAATAACTGATGACTTGCCTGTGGTTGAACTTAAGGACTTGCCGCCTCACCTTGAGTATGCATTTCTGGAGGGTGATGATAAATTACCCGTCATAATTGCTAAAAATTTAAGTGTTGAGGAAAAGGCTGATCTCATAAAGGTTTTGAAGTCGCATAAACAAGCAATTGCTTGAGACTCTCCGACATCAAGGGCATTGACCCTGAATTTTGTACTCACAAGATTTTAATGGAGGATGACTTCAAACCAGCAGTCCAACACCAAAGAAGGGTGAATCCAAAAATTCATGAGGTCATTAAACAAGAAGTTTTAAAACTTCTTGATGCCGGATTGATTTACCCTATCTCGGACAGTCCTTAGGTTAGCCCAATACATTGTGTTCCAAAGAAGGGTGGCATTACTGTTGTCACAAACGATGAAAATGAGTTGATTCCCACTCGATTGGTTACGGATTGGCGTGTCTGTATTGACTATCGCAAGTTAAATGACGCCACCCGCAAAGATCATTTTCCTCTGCCCTTTATGGATCAGATGCTCGAGAGATTAGCGGGGAATGAGTACTATTGCTTGCTTGATGGTTTCTCTGGTTACTTTCAGATTCTCATTGATCCACAAGATCAAGAAAAGACCACTTTCACGTGCCCCTATGGAACTTTTTCTTATAAACGTATGCCATTTGGTTTATGTAATGCTCCGGGCACGTTTCAAAGATGTATGATGTCCATATTTTCCGACATGATCGGGAAAACTATGGAGGTCTTCATGGACGATTTTTCGGTCATTGGGGATTCGTTTCAATCATGTCTCTCCCATTTAGACAACATGCTCAAACGTTGTGAAGATACAAAGTTATGTCTAAATTGGGAGAAGAGTCACTTTATGGTCAAAGAGGGCATTGTCCTCGGCCATAAAATTTCAAAGAATGGGATTGAGGTTGACAAAGCCAAAATTGATGTCATTGCAAAATTACGTCATCCCACTACCGTCAAAGGTATTAGGAGCTTTTTGGGTCATGCCGGTTTTTACCGTAGGTTTATTCAAGATTTTTTCTAAGATCGCCCGGCCTATGACCCATCTCCTCGAAAAGGATGCTCCTTTTATCTTCTCACCTGAGTGCGTAGAAGCTTTTGAAACTCTAAAGAAAAAGCTTACTGAGGCACCTATTCTTGTTGCCCCCGATTGGGACTTGCCCTTTGAACTTATGTGTGATGCTAGTGATTATGCTATAGGGGCAGTCTTGAGGCAACGCAGGTCTAAACACTTTCAGCCTATACACTATGCAAGCAAAATAATGACCGAGGCTCAAAGTCATTACACCACCACTGAAAAAGAATTATTAGCTGTGGTGTATGCCTTTGAAAAATTCCGGTCATATTTGATCTTGACCAAAAGCATAGTGTATACGGATCACTCGGCTTTGAAGTACCTTCTTGCAAAACAAGATGCAAAGCCGAGACTACTTCGTTGGTTCTCCTCCTGCAAGAATTTGATATCATTATTCGTGATAAAAAATGAGCTGAGAACCTAGCTGCTGATCGTCTCTCCCGTTTGGAAAACCCTCATCAAGATGTCTTCGAAAAGAAGGAAATTAATGAAACCTTCCCTCTCAAGACACTCAATGCGGTCGCCTTTCGTGGAGATTTTGTTACCCCATGGTGTGCCGATTTTGCAAACTACCTTGCGGGTAACTTTATTGTGAAAAGGATGTCGTCCCAACAAAAGAACAAGTTCTTTAAAGATGTGAAACATTATTTGTGGGACGACCCCTACCTCTTTAAAATCTGTGCGGATCAAGTCATCTGGCGGTGTGTATATGGTCAAGAAGCCACTGAAATTCTTAAGGCTTGCCATGCTGGTCCCACGGGGGGCCACCACAATCCAAATTACACCGCCAAAAAGGTGTTTGATTCCAGTTTCTTTTGGCCCACGATTTACAAGGATGCCCAGGAATTAGTCAAATCCTGTGACGCGTGTCAACGTCATGGGAATATTTCACAAAAGAATGAAATGCCACAAAATGCAATCCAAGTTTGTGAAATATTTGACTTATGGGGCATCGACTTTATGGGGCCATTTCCATCATCTCATGGAAATAAGTACATACTCGTGGCTGTTGACTATTTGTCAAAATGGGTTGAAGCGAAAGCTTTACCCACAAATGATGCCCGAGTTGTTGTGAAGTTTTTGAAAGCTCTCTTCGCTCGATTTGGAACTCCACGTGCTATAATTAGTGATCGTGGTACGCATTTTTGCAATGACAAATTTGATAAAGTCATGCAAAAGTATGGTGTAACTCACCGTCTTTCTACTGCGTACCACCCTCAAACAAGTGGACAAGTAGAAGTTTCCAATCGAGGCATTAAGAGAATATTGGAAAGAACCGTTGGGGAAAATCGTGCATCTTGGTCGGATAAATTAGATGATGCACTTTGGGCTTTCCGTACGGCTTACAAAACACCCATTGGGTGTACGCCTTACAAACTTGTGTACGGGAAAGCGTACCATCTTCCGATCGAGCTTGAGCATAAAGCCTATTGGGCTCTCAAGCATGCCAATTTTGACCTCAAAACTGCGGGTGATCATAGGAAAGTTCAACTGAATGAATCAAATGAACTTCGTGATCAAGCTTACGAGAACTCTCTGATCTATAAAGAAAAGACAAAGAAGATTCATGACTCCAAAATCAAAAACCGCATTTTCAACGTTGGTGATCGAGTCCTTCTTTTCAACTCTAGACTCAAGATCTTCTCGGGAAAGCTCAAAACCCGATGGACTGGTCCATTCACTATCGTTAAGGTTTATCCTTATGGCACCGTCGAATTATCTCAAAATGACGGTCCTAATTTCATAGTGAATGGACATCATTTGAAACACTACTTTGGAGAGGACATACCATACATGGTTGTCCCGGATCTCCAAACATTCCCCAAGGACAATTGAATTCGGGGATCGAGTCAAGCTAGCGACTCGACAAACAAAAACAATAGCAACAACATGGGTTTTCACCCGTGTCTCTGATTTCTTTCTACTTTCTACCACCCTAGTGTGGGGGAATGGCCAACCCCCCGCTGTTTGAAATGTATATATCTCAAAAAAAAAATGTATGATTGTATGTACAGATAAATAAAGTGAAAAATGCAAAACGATATTTCCACAGTTAGCTTATAATATTATCTTTTTACGTTCAAAGAATCGGCACAATAGCCGGGACTTTGAATATTGAGGACAATATTCAATTCTAAGTGTGGGGGAAAATTCTAGCGAATTTTATCGCAAAATACTTTAAAGTACCCCCATTTTGGCCTAAAATCTTCAAAAAATTTTTCACTTTATTTCAAAATTTTTGTGGTAATCAGTCCGCCGTGTCTAAACGAAAAAAAGGATTGGCTAATCCAGGAGCAAACGGCTCTTGGTAAAGATATCTCAAATCCGTTTACGGCTTGCAATTTGCCCAAAATTGTATGATTCCTCAACTCCCCATATCCCATAAAGCGAATGAGTTGGCTAGCCCACAAGATTATGGCTTGTGGTAAAGGCCGTGGAAAATCCATAATTGGTAATCAGCTCACCAAGATGTTGACTATTCCATCAAGAGTTGGCTAGTCCAGAAGCAAACGGCTTTTGGTAAAGACTAATCAAATCCGTTGACAGCTAGTGGTTTGCTCAAAATCACACGGTTATCAGGTGTGCCACAGTTCTTACACCTGGCTACTCCAGAAGTGATGGCTTTTGGTAAAAAGTTTAAAATCCATCAAGTTTTTCTCAAAAGATTGCTAGGGACTAGCAATAGTTTAGTGTGGGGGATTGATGAGTGTGTAAATACTCATCATTTTTATCGTATCTGAACTGCCAAAACATCCAAAAACACCCAAATACGCATCAAAATACACAATTTATCCCGAAAGTGTGTTTTATATGTTTTAGATGCAAAATGTTTAAAAACAAATGAAAAATGAACAAAGTTTGCACAATTGGCAGTTTTAGTCCCTCAAGTTTCAAAAATTGACAAAACTAGTCCCTGAAAGTTTAAAACGAAAGAAAAGTCAATCCAAGGCATAGAAAAGTCAAAAATTATAAAAAACTATCCTTGGGTAAAAAGTTTGAGAAAATTACATGTTTGGTCCTTGTACTTTGCAATTTTTCAAAAATGGTCCCTGGGAGTTTTCAAAATAGAAAATGTCAAAAATCACCCTTGTACTATTCACCTATGTCAAAAATAGTCCTTATTACCACTTTGGATTATTTACAAATTGGGTCCTCAATTTTTAGAATGTTTCAAAATAGGTCCATGTGTAAATTTCAAACAAACCAACCGGACCTAATAACTACTACTACTCCCCAAATCCAAAAAACCCACCCAATCCAATCCACACCTTTTAACACCCCCAGCCCATCACTACAGCCCATGTACTACCCCAGCCCAATCCATCCCCACCTTTTAATAATAAAAACCCAGTCAAACCTTTGACTCCATCTCCCACCTCAGCCTATACCCGTGACCCCTGCAACCTTCATCATCACCCCCCTCCACACTCAATAATCATGATATCTACCCTATCCCCCTTGCCTAACCTTCCAATAACTACCCTCCAAAATGCACCTCTGGCATCAATAATACCAAAGAAACAGACAAAGATTTTGGGCGCCAAAACAATTTAAACGATCAAGATCAAGAGATAGTCATCCTATGGTTGAGAAGCTTGCTGGGAAAAGACAAAGAAGGTCCCTAAACCCTAATTCATCATTATAAAAGAAGCATTGTAGCAGGGAACAAGAGTGTAGTTTTTAGCTTATTTTTTATGTCGACTTGAATGATTTTCCCATTTCTAGTGTAATCTTTCGCTTTCAATTGTTGTATTAATCCCTATTAGTGTATTACAAACTTATTTAAAGTATTGAATTGAATTTTCCCAGTTGAAATCACAATTGGCCATTTCTTAGTGCAAAATTTCATGTTAAGCTAAATGTTGTCAAAAGTTGAAACTCAGTGGTATTTCTAGCTTATCTAAGCTTACTTACAAGTTCTCATAAGATTCCTGAGCACTAAAAGCAGTTTAGATCAAAAATCCAAAAATTCTCAAAAATTCAAAATAAACAGAGCAAAATTCAAAAATAAGTTGATATAAAGAAGAAGACATGGAGCAAGGTTAATATGTGATGGCCTTGGGTTAGATGTTTCGTGGGAAGCTTTAGGATGAGTTTATGGTCCTTGGTTTCATGTTTTCAGCTTGGAAGCACAATGTGAACTTTTTACTCAATCTTTACATTTCACTGTAGCATTGATCATAAGTGTTTATCTTTATGCTTTTGGTCCTCATCTGATGTTGATTAGTGAAGTAGTATATTAATATCTCACCTTTATTCATTGGTTTCCTTTATACTCAAATCTTGCATTAATAACTGCCATTTTAGTGTAGTTGAGATTCATCAACATATGTTGTCACAGATGGTGTTCATGTGTTAATTTAAGCTCATCATATCATATTATAACCTTAGTGACTAGTTTCATTGTTTAAGATTGCCAAAATCTTTGAGAATCTCATTTACATAATTTTAAGGGAGTGTTTGGAATTGTCAGTTATCAGGTACTCTAGTTTGATTTTGTTGTTGTCTGCTGTTGGAATATGCTACCTTAGGGTCTAATATATTTGTCAAGTGATAAAAACCAGAAGTGTTTCTTAGAAAAGTCAAAATCATTCTTTATGTGTTCATTTCAACTCACTGTTAGATAATTAGGACCTAGGATCATTAATATTAGTTCATAATTGTTAAAAGCAGCTTACAATCATCTCATAACAACTTAGAGTATCATCATTAATTAGTAGGATCTAGTATAAGTTCACAAAAGTCAAACTGTCATTAAGTTTCAAAAAGTCAAAAAGCCTAGTTCAGTGAAATTGCTCAATCTTTGATTACCATTAATTTGCTTGATAATAAGGAATCAGCACTTGAGCTTTCACAAGCTTGTTCACTCCCAGCTTGTTGATTTTTTGAATTTTTCTTAGATTTGTTGTAATTTGTTTAGTGGGTCCCACAAGGCCTCAAAGAGACCTACAGGGCACTCCTTTCCCCTGTGCACAGTCAGTCACCACAACACCACCACCTTTGGTGGTGGATTGTGGCCACCTCAGTGGGCCCCAAGGCTTGTTTTAGCTTCCAAATTTCTCAAAATCTAGCAGACTAGCTTCTTCAACCGAGCTTAAGCCCTTAATCATAGTGGACCCCACCTGGATTTGGTTTGAAAGTTTGTCCCAAAATCAGTCTCAGCCTAGAACCTTTTGAGCTTATTGATGTGATTATTGCTCACTCGGATAGCTTATTTGATCAAGTTTAGTTTAAAAGTGCCCAAGCAACTTATTTGAACCTAACTTTACATCAGTGGACCCCACACAAGCTTATTTGAGCTTATTTCCTTTTGTGGTCATAGAAAGTCAAACTGTTGGCTTTTTAGCTTAGCACACAGCTTATTTTTGAGCTTAACCAAAAGTCCCTTCATAAAAGTCTCTTGATTTAAGTAGTAAATCAGTTTGGTAAAAGAAAATTTGGAAAAAGAAAAAAATTTAGAAAGTGCTAGCTTCTATTTAAGCTATTTGGCTTATTTTTCTGCTTATTCATAAGCAATTTTCATTTTTAAATTTTTCTTAGGCTTCTTATTACTTAAAATAATTTTGGGAATTTTTTCATATTTTTCTTTTGTCATTTAGTATTTTTTATAATTAATTGTAGTTTTAATTAATTAAATAATTAGTTTTAATATATATTAAATAATTAAAAAGTAGAAAAATTAGGTTTTCTGTTTTAAAAATAGTTTTATAATATTTTAGATTTTTCTAAATTTAATTTTCATTTTTCTAGTAAATTTTCATAATGAATTAATAATTAGTTTAATTTAGTTAATTAAAAAGTAATTAGAAATTAGTAATTAATTAATAGTAATTAATTAAATAGTGTAAAAATTATTTTTCTTTTTCTAAAAATTTTCTTAAGTCATTAGGATTATAAAAATATAATTTTCACAATCGTAGGACTTTATTTGCTCTCGTTTCACTTTTTATTTTGCGCGTTCGCGTTATTTTTGACTAAAACGCGCGTTTTTAGGTTTCACTTACGTTTTTAGATATCTGATCATCAGTAATTGTTCCAATAGTGTTTCTAAGTCATTTTCAATCATAATATCGTAGTATAATCACTCAAATCAAATTTTTGATCCTCCTGTTAAATCACCCGATCACTTTAAACATTTTTAATACAATTGCTTACCTCGCTGGGAGATAACGACCCGAGAATACACTGTACTCCTTGGTTAGTTGGTTTTAGATGTTTGAATTGGTTGACCATCACTTGGTAAACTTAGTTGACCGTTTAGAACCAATCAACAGACCTGTGGAGGGGTGTGTCCAAGAAGTTCACGTAGTAGCCGTTTCAGCCAAGGGATATTCATCCGGAAGTTCATATACTATTTGATTTAGAACTTGAGATTTTGTAAATTATTAGCCCTTTATTCACATGAACACATAAAATTATTATGGTGAAAACATGAGGCAGTGTGGGGAGATCAAACCTCGGCCTGCAGTAACATTATACATTACCTGTGACACGCCACTTTTCATAAGATATTACAAATTGTTACAATATCATTTATGCAAAGTTTATCAATTCATTCATGTCTAGACCACTTTCATCCGGTACAAAATAGTAAATCCAAACAGCTTGCACACACCAAGCTTTTCAGCTGAGAAGTCGCACCACCTGTTTCATATTCTTATCTCTAATGGCCAGCTCAACAATATCAATACCCACCTGTTACATATTCTCATCAGAATCTTATAAAACCTAAAGTCATTTTGTCAAATCATAGGGAATTTTCATGGGATGAAGGATATGTAGAAATTTGAAGTGAAAAAATATTTAGTTTGTGATTGAAAGTCGGACCCATGCCATAATACCAGTCGTACAATACCCTTCTGCGAGACATACTAAATGGATCTAACTGGCCAAAATCAATACAAGCTAGGCCTTAATACTCTCTAAAATCTAAACTTATATATATTTTAATTTAACTTCAAGGATCTAAGAAGTAAAGTGTTGCAAATATTCATAGGATCATAGAGCAGAAATTGTGTATAGATTAAGCGTTTGCAACTGTGACCCATTTCCCTAAGATTTGGGTAATTTTTGTATTTCCAATAGAAAATATTTAGAAAACCACTTTACTAAAAACACTTAGGATTATTTTGGTAATAACATAGCTTTTATAAAAATTTGCAGAGAATGTATTTATTACGTTCCAAAATACGGATCTGATTAATACTGTTTGCAACTGTCTAACCCAGTCTAACCCGTTTTGACCCGCAAAGTAATAAAGGTGATAAAACATGTGGAATTCACGGAAACATAGAGAGAAAGCACTACCCCTGCAACGGACCATGACGCAAGTCGAAATATGCATTATCCGAACAACAGTTCGACCTTATTAACATTCAGACCTCCACTTCCACCTGCTCTTGAGAAGCCTATTTGCAGGTCTTCATCAGGTATTTCCACATTTAATGAATCTTAGAGGGATGTGATCTCTGGCCTTGCTTGATCTATTGGTGCAGCTGCTTTAATAAGGCATAAAGGTGTGGCCAATATCATCTGAAACAACAACATTTGTTCCCTCAGCATCCACGTTCCAAATTACGATCTTCATCTTCTTCTGCATGAACTTGAGGAGGTCCATTAGAGTATCGTGAGACATTTTCTTTGACTCAAGCGTTGAACTCCTAAGAAAGTGAAGAAGAGTTTAATTCGTATGACATAGCTGATGGTGTTCTTTATACCTATTCTCATCCAAAAACTTGTTCCATTAGCCGCCATAGATGAACTCTATTATTTCTATTCCAAATTATTTTGTGAAATACAATCCTAATACTTACACGAGTATTTGACCCAACCCGACATACACATTTAGTATTTTAATAAGTGGACTTGACCTAATGGACACTGTAGTTGTTGTTCCAAATAGGATCCGGTTGCCTTTGTACTTCTCCCGGTTTGTAGATTAACAAATAGCATGAGTACACTCCTTGTAGATTAACAAATAGCATGAGTACACTCCTTGTCGCCATTCCTCCTATAACAAAAAGCATAAGCACAGATATAGGAGTCACTACACCAAAAGGTATTATTAGCAAAAAAATGAAAACTTGGATGGGTCACTGGTGAGTGCTTATTCACTCACCATTTTATGACCAAAAACCGACCCAATTCGACTATTTGAGCTAACAAATGCCAAGAAAACGTGTGTTTTTTGTGTTTGTGATATGCAGGTACGGATATTTAAGAAAATGACAAAAATCACGAGAAAACATCAAAACCGAGCACGAGATGTAGAATGAGTGTCAAAAGCCGAGCCGGTAAAGGATTTTTCAAGCCCGGATCAATAATTGAGCTTAAAGTTTCAAATTCTACCTTGAAGAGTCATCTTTTGTCCAAATAAGCCCTTGAAAGGATGTTTGAAGAATGACATTAAAAGTCCTTGAAGTTTATGAATTTTCAGCTTTAGCCCTTGGAGATTTAGAAAAGTTACATTTCTATCCTAAAACCAAAACCACTAAATTAACTTAAACATTTAACCAATCCAACCAAAACTTTTATACTAGCCCAAAAACCAATCCAAAAGCCCACATCAGTTATAATAATACCGGTACCCACAACCCATTTCACCCTTGAAATACCCGGTCAACCCAACATAGATCAAACAAATAAATAAATAAAAAACCAACGCGCCTTATTTCACCCCCAAATCAACCCACACCCAGAATTTACTATTCACACAAGAACCCTAGAACAATTACCCTCTAATTACCCACTTCCACCATATTTTAACCCCAATTAAGGGTAATAAGGTCAAATCCCTGAAACCCCTGACACCCTGACAAGAAGAATGACAAGTGGCAACTGCGTATTGGTTCAGACACATCATTGGGAAGAATAGAGAGCTGTGATTGGTCCAAGTTTGTCACAAGGGATCAAAGAAGGATATTCGATTTGAAGATGCTCATTCCAAAGATACCCTGAGCTCATTCCTGAAGGCTATATAAGCTCTTATTCTCACCACATTTGAGGTGTTAGTCTAGGAGTAGGAGTAGGTAGTTTATAGAGTAACTTTTAGAGTAATTTTAGTTTTCACGAATTGTATTTTCAGCTTTTATACTTTGTACTCATTTTCAAGGTTTAATAAAATTTTGGTGTTTAATCTAAGTTTCATGTAATTTCAATTTAAAGTAATCTACGGATCTTCAATTTGTTTTCAACTCTAAAATTTTGTTCCTCTTAAGTTCATTCAAGCTTATCAAAAGCTTGTAGTGAGTTCTATTACTTTACATCTGCATTTAATAGTTAATAGTGATTATGGAAATGAAAATCAAAGGAATTGAAGATGATGAATTTTGAGATTACTGGTGTAGATGATAGTATCAGTGGGATAATGGAGCCTATCTAAAGATAGGCTAGCTCAGGGTACTCCCTCTGTTCTGCTGAGGGAGATGATTTGGTAATCTGTTCGACAACTTTGAATTTATAGTATCTGTTTTTGAATTCTGCAATTGCTTACTAGTTCTGTTTCATTGTTTGAATTAGTTGTGTAGTAATAGTAATAGTTTTGTAGTTTAACTTGTTTGAGATAGAAGTATTACTATTTGATTTAAATTGGTTGTGACTGTGGTGTATTGTTGCTTAGTAGATCTTTTGTGCTAGTAGTAATTTCTTATCTGTCACAGTGTGTATCAGCGTAGTAGAATACCTGTTTGACCTTGTGGTTTGTGGTTGTTTGGTTTAACCTTTAGGTGAGATTTGATGGTTGTTTAGATCAGTAGATTTGAGAGTTGTAACTCAATCAGATAAGTACTGTTATTAGTAGTGATATAATGGAGTGTTTGGATGAATAAGTGACAGAGTTTAGTTGTTATAGTTTACTGTTTCATATAGGTTCCTATAGTGATATAATATAGTTCTATATAGATAAATTTGTAGGTTAGTTGTGAGAATAGTCAAAATTAGAAATAAAATTCATTAACCGCTAGTGAAATTGATAACAGTTAGTGTAGTTGCTTTTATAGTTACAATTTAGTTAAAGTTAGCTTAATATTGCATAATTATAGATTTATATCATGAGTAGGAGTAGAATTAAGCTGTAGAAATTAGCTTTAGTCAATTATTATAGAATCCAATATAGTCAACTGTTTTCATGTAATTGCTTCCACAAGCTGCTGATCTTGCCACTTTTTAAGAAGCTTAAGATTGATTCTGAGTAAGGAGTTAGTAGTTTTATAATCTCAGTAGTGTAGTGGGTCTTTTGCCCCCATTATACTCTTAATCCTGGCTTATTAGGACAGCTTTTTGAAGCATGCAATAAGTGGTACTAGAACTAGTTTTCTGAATCACAACTAGGCTGCAAGTGCTAATTTGAGCTTGTTATTGTGCTTCCTTGTCACTACTTGAGTAGATTTAGTTGTTTTTAGCTATTTCTATCTTTACCTTGTGCTGGCTTATTCTTTAGCTTATCCTGCTCATGTTTAGCTTGTTATATAGTGCTTATTTGCTTGCATCCTGTGTTTCTATGCTTTTTATGATCTGAGATTGTTATGATTAAGCTTATTTTAGTATATTACTGTTGTGGTATCATTTTGGTAAAGTTTTGTGGCAAGTGCTTATAAATAAGCACTTGCCATAAGCTGTTTAGCTCTAAATAACCACTTCTGCTTATCATTTCTTATCCAAAATTTTTCTGCAAGCTCTATATAATATTTTAGAATTTCTGTTAATTTTTCATAATTTTCTGAGTTCATTTACTATTTTTCTTAATTTCTTTTAGTTTAAAATCAATTTTAAATACCAAAAATCAATAAAAAATACAGAAAAGTCTTGAAAAATACAAAAATATTTTCATAAATTCTTTTATAATATTTTAGAATTTTTAGAATTTAATTTTCATTTTTCCAAGTTATTTTTCTATTTTTCTTTATTTTTAATTAATTTTTAATTCCAAAAATAGGAAATTAACTCTAGAAAATAAATAAAAACTCAAAAAAATATTTTTCTTTTTCTTAAAATTCTTTTTAATAGTTTAAGATTTTTAGAAAATATTTCCAAGTTCGTAGGATCATTTTTCATTAAACGTTACGTTTTAAATTTTACGGTTGCATTTCTGTTTTTGCGTTTTTCACATTTGTACATATATAGCTTGTACATTCTGCTTATTTCATTATTACTTTTAATTATTTGAATTCCAAAATCATATTTTTCATTTTACCACTTTTCACGACTCGATTTCGCGATTCGATTATTCACGATTCCATTCTACCTTCGCTGGGAAAACGACCCGGGAAATACTTTCACCGGTATTTCTTCGGAATAATTATATACTATAAAAACGACTATATCAAAATGGCGCCGCTGTCGGGGAAGGTCGAAGTGAGTTTTTGAATATCGTTTTGAAAAATCGTGTTTTGTTAAGCCTTCCTCTATTTTGTATATATATATTTTTTTTATAAAAATATAAAAATTGAAAAATCAAAAACACTTTTCCTAAAGTGTTTTCAAAAATACCAAAAAATTAATAAAGTTACAGCCTTGACCCGACCGAAAGGAAGGGCATTGTAAACCAAATAAGCCTAACAATATAACGAAAACGTGAAATTAATTGATTATCCGATTACTTCAATTCAACAACCGATTAAGCGGGAAAATTCGTTTCTCTCGTTTCGTTGCGCGTGGTTTTGAAAGAAACGGTTTCAATTAACGTAACGTTTTACAAAAAGTAAATAAAATAAAAGTTTTTGTGATTTGTTTTTCTATAAATATAAAAACCAAAAATAATCTTCTTATCCTCTAAATTTTGATTCTTTTTCTCAAACCCTCTTACGTTTAATTCTTATGGATCCGATTTGTTTCAATTGTGGAGAACCGTTCTTCGGAGGGTTGTGTGTGTGGTGTACGTGCGACGAATGTGGAGATAATATTCGTGATGGCGTTTGTTTGAATTGTAATTCTCACACGTGTGATCAAAATTCGTTCAACAATTCGTCAAATATTCCCGATTTTTATACACCACCACCACCTTCGTTTTACTGCTATAATTGTGGAAACCCGTCCGAAGAAGGAATGCCGTGTGGGCGATGTTTTTGTGATGTATGTGGATACACCGATTGTATGTGCCATGCCCCGAGTGCTGACACGTCTTACGATTACGATCCGAGCTTTGATTGTTATCCTCAAAATGATTTTTATGATCAAAATCCGTATTACAATGGTGGTTCATTTCAAAATCAATCAAATTTTGAACATTGTGGGGGATCGTCTGAAAATTTTTATGAGCCGAATTTTTGTTACGATTCTCATGGTTTTTACCAACCCCCACAATCTTCTGATTTTACTAATAAAATTTTTGAAATTAAATCAATGATCGATAAGTTGAAAGAAATGGTGACTAGTCGTTATACATCTACTCCCGAGCCTAATGAGAAATCGATGGAAGAACCTCTTGTTGAAGAAAGAAAGTTCCAATTTTGTGAGTGTTGTTTGTATGATGATAGTTCCACGATCACGATCAATCTAAATCCTAAAAATGATTCTATCTCTTCTCCCGTAGAACCAGTGGACTCTCTAATAATGGGGGACGAGCCTCTTGACACTATTCCGGCAACGGAATCTGACGAATTCAATATGTCTAGTGTTGAGAACCTCGTTCCAATCCAAAGCGAGTCCGGGGAAAATTCTAACGGTGATTTTTCTTTCCATCCTTCTTTCACACCGGTTGAAGGGAGTGATGCCGTTTCAGATGAGATCGAGGCATTTCTTGCTAGTGATTCTAATCCGACGATGGTTGATGATGCTAATTTTGATCCGGAGCAAGATATTCGTGTACTTGAAGAGTTATTGAATGACAAACCGTTAACTTCTCTTCCTCCGATGAACAATGATGATTATGATGAAGTCGAAAGTTATTCCGATTCTCACAATGAGTATAGTACGAGTGATGAAGACTCTTGTGTAGATATCGATGATTATGAAGAAGATGTTGATGTGGAAATACAAGATGAAGCTCTTCGTGAAACATTAAATGTCAATCTTCTTATCTCACGTATTGAAGCATTAAATAATCCTCCGATTTTTTCTCCTATCCCCGTTATGGATAGTGATTTCTTACCCGAGCTTGAAATTTTTCTATTTGAAGAGACGAGTAGTGGCAATCCCACTATTCATGTTTTCTCTCTTCCGGATTATGAATGCTTTAATTTTGAGATCGACTCTTTACCTATTTCCGATAATCCGTTACGTGACCCTCTTTTAGAGGATGTCGATCTATTTCTTGCTACGGATGACTCGATACCACCGGGTATCGAGAATGATGAGAATGACATTTCTTCCGATTTGCTTTCTTCTCGTCCACCTGCAAAACCACCCGATGAAGTTTTTGAATCCGGTACGAATGAGAATATTTTTAGAATGGTGGACGAGGTTTCAGAAATAGACTTTGCTTTTGTTATCTGGGTGTTTCAACCGTTCTTTTCTTATACCACCTTTTCTTCTTTCCACTCCACCGGGAGTGAGGACACCGTATTTGACCCTGGCATCTCTATCTTTTATGTCGTGTGTCCGTTTCATTTGCTCTCCCCAAGGACGACTTAATTCGGGGATCGAGTCAAGCTCATGTGACTCGGTGAATAAAAACAAGCGCTTCGTGGGTGGCAACCCATGCTTATCCAATTTCATCTTCTTATTTTTCTATTTTCTAACAAATAATGTGAGGAGAGGGTGCCTCTTGTACTCTTGTGTTCCGTGGTTGTTTGTGATGTTTGTTCAGGATTGTCCGTGATTTATGATGACTCTCGTGCTCGTTATCTCTTCACTTGGAGTCTCATTCATCGATTCTACTTGGAAATCCTATATCCGTTAAATCTTATCGACTAACGTTTTCTTTGGCATAATTAATAAACGGCTTAGAATTTTGTTAGGATTACCTTAACCCATAAAACATTGAGGACAATGTTTCGTTCTAGTCGGGGGGAGGGTGAATCTTCGATTCGATTTTGACCTTGCATTTTTCACAAGTCGTGTACTCTTGCAACTCCGTTTTTCCACCAAAAATAAAAAAATTGGAAAAATTGAAAATTTCAAAAATTTTGATGAAAATGTCATGAAAAAATACAATAAAAAAATGAGAAAAAGTTGAAAAAGTTGTGCAAAAATATAATAAAGTTTGAATAAGTGTTTTGACACCTTGTTGACTTTCTTGCTGGCGAGAGTAGGAATAAATATTTTGACTTGACCGGGCGTGTTGAGCCCTAGCTTGTTCCCTTAACCAATGATGATCACATAAGCTTGTGCTAGTTTTGTACACAAGGAGCTATAAAATGCGAATTCTTTATTAAGAATCTGCAAGTTCTCGAACTTGACTTTATACATGCGCAGCTTAAAAGCTTTCGCTAGTCTTTTACATCAGGAGCTAGAAAACGCGAAATCTTCTTCTAGAATTTGCAAGTTTCCGTAACTGACTTTATATATGCGTGGCTGATTATCGGCTAAGTATTTGCGGGTTTCATTATTTGGAATCTTAAATTGCGAAGAGCGAGAGATGATAGAGTTTATTTAGAAGTTAGATGCTAAACATGGAGTAGTGGTTCTCTTTAGAGCTCATGAGAGGTACTTTTGGCTTTTTACTCCCATAAAATACGTCACCATATATAATAGATGTTCTAGGTTAATTAGTGGTATTTCGGTTTGAATAATATTTAGTTATTTGTTTTCTTAAGAGAATTTTTGCTTTAAAAGTTGGGTACATATCAAGGAACATCAAAAATAAAAGCAAAAAGTGAAAAAATCAAAAGTCAAAAGTTGATTATCTATGTGGTTTTGGAGCTACCCGATAAGCTTCCATTGATGTTGAGAAAAAAGTTAAGAAAGAAAGAAAAAAAGTGAAAAATATGAGAAAAGTATGAAAAAAAAGAGAAAAGTGAAAAAAATGAAAGTTGAAGTATTGTTGAATAAGAGCTATGTATGTATCAATAAGTTGTTGGCACGTGAGGTGCATGTGATAAGTGATTAGTAATCAGTCACATGAGGTGCACGTGATCGTACTCCGCAACTTATATCTTTGATATTGTATGTACCCAAATTCTTTGATGTGGACCGACTTTCTATTGCAGTGGTTCTTAAGAGAAAATGAATAACTACTTATCGTTTTAACTTAGGTATCACTATCGGACTAAAAATTATCGAAACGAGAAAATATGAAGCAATTCATTTCTCAACGAAATAAAATATTGAGATACAAAACCTAGGAAATGGGAGTAAGGAGTTTCCACAAGTAACTTTTATGAGTAGTGTTAGCATCTAATTTGTAGATAAGCTGTGATCTCGTTTGTACGCTTAGTTTGGGGACTTGTGAAAAATCAAGGATGGCGATTTTTATCGGTATGGTCGCTTCTTAAATAGAAGTGTTTCTACTCGTCGACCCTAACAATTATTGCAAAATAATGAGAGTTCAACAAACCGTCACAAGTGTGGAGTATGGAAAAGTACAAAAATAGAAAGTGAAAGAGGAATAAAGGAATAAAGGAAAATTTTGGAAGACGGAGCGTTTTCAGGAATAAATGATTTTATTACTTCTTTCGAACCTCCTTGCTACTTTTCAAAGTTAGTAAAAAGAGTTTTGAAATTATTTATCCAAAGAGCGTGAATCGATTACATTGTGTGAGGACACAACAATACCTTAGTCGGGGGGATTTTGGTGAGTGCTTATTCACTCACCATTTTATGACCAAAAACCGACCCAATTCGACTATTTGACCTAACAAATGCCAAGAAAACGTGTGTTTTTTGTGTTTGTGATATGCAGGTACGGATATTTAAGAAAATGACAAAAATCACGAGAAAACATCAAAACCGAGCACGAGATGTAGAATGAGTGTCAAAAGCCGAGCCGGTAAAGGATTTTTCAAGCCCGGATCAATAATTGAGCTTAAAGTTTCAAATTCTACCTTTAAGAGTCATCTTTTGGCCAAATAAGCCCTTGAAAGGATGTTTGAAGGATGACATTAAAAGTCCTTGAAGTTTATGAATTTTCAGCTTTAGCCCTTGGAGATTTAGAAAAGTTACATTTCTATCCTAAAACCAAAACCACTAAATTAACTTAAACATTTAACCAATCCAACCCAAACTTTTATACTAGCCCAAAAACCAATCCAAAAGCCCACATCAGTTATAATAATACCGGTACCCACAACCCATTTCACCCTTGAAATACCCGGTCAACCCAACACAGGTCAAACAAATAAATAAATAAAAAACCAACACGCCTTATTTCACCCCCAAATCAACCCACACCCAGAATTTACTATTCACACAAGAACCCTAGAACAATTACCCTCTAATTACCCACTTCCACCATATTTTAACCCCAATTAAGGGTAATAAGGTCAAATCCCTGAAACCCCTGACACACTGACAAGAAGAATGATAAGTGGCAGCTGCGTATTGGTTCAGACACATCATTGGGAAGAATAGAGAGCTGTGATTGGTCCAAGTTTGTCACAAGGGATCAAAGAAGGATATTCGATTTGAAGATGCTCATTCCAAAGATACCCTGAGCTCATTCCTGAAGGCTATATAAGCTCTTATTCTCACCACATTTGAGGTGTTAGTCTTAGAGTAGGAGTAGGTAGTTTATAGAGTAATTTTAGTTTTCACGAATTGTATTTTCAGCTTTTATACTTTGTACTCATTTTCAAGGTTTAATAAAATTTTGGTGTTTAATCTAAGTTTCATGTAATTTCAATTTAAAGTAATCTACGGATCTTCAATTTGTTTTCAGCTCTAAAATTTTGTTCCTCTTAAGCTCATTCAAGCTTATCAAAAGCTTGTAGTGAGTTCTATTACTTTACCTCTGCTTTTAATAGTTAATAGTGATTAGGGAAATGAAAATCAAAGGAATTGAAGATGATGAATTTTGAGATTACTGGTGTAGATGATAGTATCAGTGGGATAATGGAGCCTATCTAAAGATAGGCTAGCTCAGGGAACTCCCTCTGTTCTGCTGAGGGAGATGATTTGGTAAATCTGTTCGACAACTTTGAATTTATAGTATCTGTTTTTGAATTCTACAATTGCTTACTAGTTCTGTTTCATTGTTTGAATTAGTTGTGTAGTAATGGTAATAGTTTTGTAGTTTAACTTGTTTGAGATAGAAGTATTACTATTTGATTTAAATTGGTTGTGACTGTGGTGTATTGTTGCTTAGTAGATCTTTTGTGCTAGTAGTAATTTCTTATCTGTCATAGTGTGTATCAGCGTAGTAGAATACCTGTTTGACCCTGTGGTTTGTGGTTGTTTGGTTTAACCTTTAGGTGAGATTTGATGGTTGTTTAGATCAATAGATTTAAGAGTTGTAACTCAATCAGATAAGTACTGTTATTAGTAGTGATATAATGGAGTGTTTGGATGAATAAGTGACAAAGTTTAGTTGTTATAGTTGTACTGTTTCACTGTTTCATATAGGTTCCTATAGTGATATAATATAGTTCTATATAGATAAATTTGTAGGTTAGTTGTGAGAATAGTCAAAATTAGAAATAAAATTCATTAACCGCTAGTGAAATTGATAACAGTTAGTGTAGTTGCTTTTATAGTTACAATTTAGTTAAAGTTAGCTTAATATTGCATAATTATAGATTTATATCATGAGCAGGAGTAGAATTAAGCTGTAGAAATTAGCTTTAGTCAATTATTATAGAATCCAATATAGTCAACTGTTTTCATGTAATTGCTTCCACAAGCTGCTGATCTTGCCACTTTTTAAGAAGCTTAAGATTGATTCTGAGTAAGGAGTTAGTAGTTTTATAATCTCAGTAGTGTAGTGGATCTTTTGCCCCCATTATACTCTTAATCCTGGCTAATTAGGACATTTTTTTGAAGCATGCAATAAGTGGTACTAGAACTAGTTTTCTGAATCACAACTAGGCTGCAAGTGCTAATTTGAGCTTGTTATTGTGCTTCCTTGTCACTACTTGAGTAGATTTAGTTGTTTTTAGCTATTTCTATCTTTACGTTGTGCTGGCTTATTCTTTAGCTTATCCTGCTCATGTTTAGCTTGATATATAGTGCTTATTTGCTTGCATCCTGTGTTTCTATGCTTTTTATGATCTGAGATTGTTATGATTAAGCTTATTTTAGTATATTACTGTTGTGGTATCATTTTGGTAAAGTTTTGTGGCAAGTGCTTATAAATAAGCACTTGCCATAAGCTGTTTAGCTCTAAATAAGCACTTCTGCTTATCATTTCTTATCCAAAATTTTTCTGCAAGATCTCTATAATATTTTAGAATTTCTGTTAATTTTTCATAATTTTCTAAGTTCATTTACTATTTTTCTTAATTTCTTTTAGTTTTAAATCAATTTTAAATACCAAAAATCAATAAAAAATACAGAAAAGTCTTGAAAAATACAAAAATATTTTCATAAATTCTTTTATAATATTTTCCTTTTTTTAGAATTTAATTTTCATTTTTCCAAGTTATTTTTCTATTTTTCTTTATTTTTAATTCATTTTTAATTCCAAAAATAGGAAATTAATTCTAGAAAATAAATAAAAACTCAAAAAAAATATTTTTCTTTTTCTTAAAATTTTTTTAATAGTTTAAGATTTTTAGAAAATATTTCCAAGTTCGTAGGATCATTTTTCATTAAACGTTACGTTTTAAATTTTACGGTTGCATTTCCGATTTTGCGTTTTTCACATTTGTACATATATAGCTTGTACATTCTGCTTATTTCATTATTACTTTTCATTATTTGAATTCCAAAATCATATTTTTCACTTTACCACTTTTCACGACTTGATTTCGCGATTCGATTATTCACGATTCCATTCTACCTTCGCTGGGAAAACGACCCGGGAAATACTTTCACCGGTATTTCTTCGGAATAATTATATACTACGAAAAGAATTTATCAGTCACACCGGTTGATCGATACACTATATATCCATTAAGTTAAAACTAACTACATATTGTATTTATAATTTTATATTATATGATTGCAAAACTTATAAAGGCTTGCAGCAAAATAAGGGAAAAGAAATTTAACATGAAAGATGGAGCAATTACAACTTGAAGAATCACTTGCGTCCCTTGTCCATTTTTCGCCCTGTTAAAATGGTGCTATTATTTAGTGAATACAAAATTCAAGTTTTCTATGTCATTTTTGAATCAAAATTATCAAACTTTTATAGCCTAGTAATATGAATAAATGGCATTTGATATAAAATCTCCCCAAAAAAATGACCTTGCTACAAAAATGGACTACAATGTAGTAAGTAGTAAACTCAGTTCGAAAACCTTCTGTAACAATATGCTTTAACTTAAGCTGAACTATCAAATGGGAACCATACTATTGTCCTGTATGACTAAAGAAGATGAACTTACCCATTGTAAATTGGTGTTAGCGCCAGTAGGTCGATATATAGACGCTGTGGGGTATATGTGAAATAGGAAAGACTTTATGTCCCCATAATGCCTCTCCCAAGGTTGAGACGCATAGCCACCAAATATGTAGCCTTCCTTGTCCATGATAATTAAAATAGTTGCCCTTCAGCATTTCCGCAAGTCAATTATACATGTGAGAAAGACCACCCTGTATTCCCAATTAAAGAACGCATACATACACATGCTCATCAGCTGATAAGCACTAATATGAACGACACAAATTGACCCAATAATGAAACGATGACCACTGGCGGCAGAGGAGACTATCGGTGATAATTAGATTCTCAATTTACTTTTCACTTTTACTACTGAATATGTTAACTGGCTGGAGATAATATGTTTTTGTTGTCTGTTTACATGCTTCAAGCTCTGACTATGATTATTTGTAATCAGCGACGTTTGGCTGCAAAAAATATACTGATTATTTCAGCGGAGCTAAATACACAAACTTGAGGGGAACAATAGAAGTCACATAAGAGTAAAATTATGTTGTAGCTCTGATTTCCCAATTGTACTTGTTAAAAATTTTAGAAATCGGGTCACCCCCTGAGTTAATGGATACGTAGATTGGTGAATATTTTTTCACGATCATACTTACTAAGTGCGAAAGCTAATACATTATGTCTTAGTCCATAACCCAGGTAGGACTCTCACATGCATAGAAGAGTTGAAATAAACTCGATCACATCATGAGATTGTGATATGAAGAACCGAATCCAAGCATGGTAAACCTAGCCTAGAATGTGAACAGATAGAAATAGTTTTAGACCTATAAGCTAGATAAATGTTAATATCAAAACTGGTATGAATAACTTTCAAACCTTGGTTACATGCTCGTGAAGCTGTAAATAGACGCACCTTTCTATTATTCTATCTGTTGTGACTCGAGCACATAGAACCACAGTTATATGTTTTGATACACCTTGATTACCGCTAGGCCAATAAAACATATCTAACTAATACTCGCACATAGTAATCATGTGAAGAGTTGAATTCTTATGGGGTGTTTGTTTTACCTTATTTGATGGGCCTGTGAAAATAATCAAAATTTATAAAGCTAATTAGCTAAGTTTTTATTTCTTATGATCTTATGAACTTGAGTTTATGAACTTGAATAAGTTTTAAAGTCGATAAGCTAACTAACTACGCTAATTAAAACACCCTAAATGATACCTAACAAAGTTTCACTTGAAATTCGTTTCTTTCGAATTTTTGTCCACTAACATGGTATCCCTTAAAGGGAATACCTACATATGCAACTCATTACCTGCAATTATATACAGAGAAATCATGGAAGGTTTTGATTTATATAAGTGCATACCATCATTGGTTAACCCATATGCACCCTTTATCAGCAGTGTGGTAGTAAGCTAAGCTAAAAAGAGCATGTACGTCTGAGTAAATCTGCCATGTGTATCTGTCCAACAAATTTCATGTTAGAAACAAATATCCAACATATAATTAAGGTTACTAATAATTAGATATGAGGTTTGTGGTTTGATTACTTCTACTGATGCGAAGGGTCTTGTTTGGTATCCCGATGCGAAGGGTCTTGTTTGGTTTTCTCAAAGAAGTTGACAAGCAACTCGGTGACATGGTCACCATGGTACGGGTTAATGTGGAAGCCAAATTTCCCATGAGCAATGTTTTCAGCAGGTCCTCCATGAAGTGTTGCAAATGCCTCGTATGTTTTCATTTATTGAAAACATTAGTGCTTAAAATAAGTAGCAGAAGTGACCAAGTTTTCTTTCATAGCATCATGAAACAAAAAATATTACCTCCTAATCTTTTTATTCTACATTTGTTCGTCGTTGTTCTCATTAGTATTGGTAATACACTCATGAGCTGGTTGTCCAGCTGCAACTTCAAATGTTTGATTGATAATTACAAATGAACAAAATTCAAATTTCTTGTGTACATTTCCGGAAACCATTTCCGTAAACCACCTCTAGAACAGACACGGTTGACTGTTCCAAAATGCCCTCATTTTTTGTGAACCCCTTTTTTGTTTCCTTGTTTTCTACTACGTCAGTTTTGCCTACAACTTGAGGCTCTCCACTCGATGATTCAACAACCAATTTTATTTAGAGTCTTGTACCCCAATTTCATTTTTGACCTTTTGAGCATCTAGTGTTATATCTTCAGTTAAATGGGAACTCTCTTTTTTATTCATCTTGTCAGCTTCACATTTCCCATCTAGATTTATGGGATTTACATTAGTGTCACCTGCAACGCTTGCTGAATTGACCACCTCCGGGCAAACCAAGCATGGATCCACAAAAAACAAAATTTTGAACTTCATCTTTGCTGGTTACACCCTCCTGCATAACCACAGGTGCAACGTCTTCAGAACTAGGATTCATTGTGGTCAATGGGTCTGAAATCTTTGAGGTATCTAATGCTTCATATTCTTTTTCAATATTTTCATTCATCACTTTGTCTCCGTCAGTTACTTCTTGATCACATACCATAGGTTATTCCACAACTTCCGGCTTTTCTATCAAACAACTTTCTCTTCCGATAAACTGAGGCTCTGAGGTAGTCAACTCAACAGCTTCATTTCCTTGAGAATCATCTTTTATAACTTCACTCATCCCTGCATCGACCATGTCAGTTGCAGAACATTGATTATTAGCACAAACTACACTCGGATCCACAAAACAGCGTCATCTTTTCTGACAAAAATCTCTTCCACAACTACAATCTCTACTTCCTTTGAACCAAGATGAGCTGCTATAAACGATGTCTCTGTAATCTTTCCGCCACCCACTTCTACAACAGTTTCCGCATGCATCTCCACAACCTCCTAAGAAACCTCCTTGCAGTAAAAGTGTAACATGAATCTCGATTTTTGAAGCTTTATAAAAAAATGGCCTAAACCCTTTTTACACAGTTTGACAAACAAATAATCAAAGTCACCCATTTCACTAAAAGAATGTATAGAGCCATCCATGATGACATGTATATACATTGAAAAAAAATAGTAAACGTTTTCTTTAGTCCATAAACTTTTTAAAGAATTCAAATCTAAATATTCTAATCAGGCTGCTATCATGTACCAAACCTAACCTAAATCCGATAGAGTTGACCAACTTGATGAAATAATACTGTGTTTTCACAATTTACATATATTTATCAAAATTCTCTCTTTAATGAGGAATAATTTATGAGATTCATTAATGGTTGCAGATGGGTACCAAGTTAAGTAATTAAATATTTATTTAGATATAATTGCACAGTTGACTAACGAATGAGAAACATGAATTGGATACATCTAATCAAGCATATGTAGGTTTTCTTTTCAGGTTTATATGCATATGCATAGGTTCATCCTGACACAATCATACGCTATAGCTTTAGTTGGAAATTTGAAACCTAGTAAGATACTGCACATTGTGTCTGTTTACATAATATATTCTAGACAAAACAAAAATATAAAGTTGCATACCTTCATTAAATCTGAACTTCTGTAAAGTGGTATAAGATCTAGAATAGAAGCTTTATGAAAGGCTCGCCTGTGGACGTTGCTTCAGAAACTATGTAAGCACAATAAAATATGATTAATGGAAGATTAAGAGGGGTGTTAGGATTACTTATTGGCAACTGGCTCTTCTTGCTCTTCTGATTCCAAGAAGTGAGCAACACTTGGTCTAGAATACCTGGTTAACAATATAAATAGAAAATCAAAGTGAATTGATGCTTAACAACAATGAATCAAAGAGAAAAATTACCACCACCAACTTGATGAAATTGCAGGTTGTAAACTCGGTTGAATAAAGAAGCACGCTAGGGTTTTCTGGAGAGGCTCACAATTGAAGTGCGTTAGGGGTTTTTTTAATGCTTTATAAACGCAAAATTTAAGATATATGTGAATTAGCAAAAATAATTAATTGCACAAGTTTATAGATTTGGAGTTACAGAATTTCTCCAAAACAATGTGGTAGTTCAGTGGTAAACATGCCACATAACATTTGCATGGTCTTGTGTTCGAATCCATGCAGGTGTTTTTTTGGGAAAAAAAAACAAACGAAATTATGTAATTAATTATAAAAATACAAAATAAATTTCTAATGACATGGAAAATGAAAAAAAAAAAAAATTTAAAAATTGATTACATGGCTTGAATAATGTGATGACATGGCTGATTATAAATTACTAGGCATTGACTGGGCAATGAGGTGGCATATTCTTCAAATGCCTCCTGTTATATATAATGTAGATTAATATATATATATATATATATGGAGCCATTCATGTGAGAAATCTAATTTTTGTGAGAACGCGAGAACTAATCATAGTCACTCATTTTATCCTCTTTAAACTTTGATCTAGTATAAAAGAGGATAAAATTTTCTGAAACTTTTTTTTTTCGAAATTTTTTTTTCACATGTGACAAAAAAAAATTCGGAAAAAAATTTCTAAAAAATTTTTTTCGGAAAAAATTTTCTGAAACTTTTTTTTTCGAAAAAAAAAAATTTCGATAAAAAAATTTTCGAAATTTTTTTTTTCGAAAAAAAAATTTCTAGAAAAAACATTTCAAATAAAAATTCGAAAAAAAATTTCGAAAAAATTTTTTTTCGAAAAAAAAAAATTTTGAAAAAAAAATTCAAAAATTTTTTCTCGAAAAAAAGAATTTTCGAATTTTTTTTTTCGAAGTTTTATTGAAAATTTTTCGAAAAAGCCATTAGATTAAAGTTAAAGGAGGATAAAATGAGTGGCTAGTATTGCTTCTCACGTTCTCACAAAATTTAGGATTCTCATTTGAATGCTTCACTATATATATATATATATATATATATATATATATATATATATATATATATATATATATATATAATAAAAAATAGAAAAAGAAAAGAGAAAAACATACGGACTACCATCCCGTTTCATTCTATGTTCATTTTATGTTTTTGTTATTTTTCATTTATTAGCTTAAGTCGAGTCTAGTCTTGGCTTAGCAACGCCATATTGTACATGTAATTAACCAAGATTATTAACTCGCCACCAGTAAAGACTGCCTATATCCAACAAAACCGTGTATTCCATATCCCTATACCTAACGTTACAACCCTTTAAAAGACCTCTTTGATAGTTTATCCTAGGTGCTTACGCCATGTGGTGGAGGTTTGATCCTTTCCCAAGCCTATGGTAATCTATTTTGCTATGACAGGTAGTGAGAGATGTTTTCCATTTCCATATTGTGATATTACTTTATTACAACCGAGAGATGTGAGTATCTAAACACTATTTGTGAGGTGCTAGTGTATGACCTCCGTGCTTGTCTTTGGTCTTTAGTGGAACGATTAATTGCTGTAATTACTTTATACTAGTGTTAAATGACCCCTAACTTGTATTTTGATTAGAATAAAAGTGCATTTGCTTGAGGACAAGCAAATCTCAAATGTAAGGGTATATGATGAGGCAAAAAATGAACCGTTTTTAGGGGGGTCATTTAAGCCCGGAATTGAATTTATTTGATCAAATATTGCCCTAAATCGTTCCTTTTGTGATTTTAGGTACTTTGGGAGTGAATTCTGGAAAAGGAAGCATTTTGGACGTTTTTGGAGCATAAAAGTGAAGAAAACGGCAAAGACTTAATTTTTCTTGCTGAGAACAGTACCTGACGGCGTCAAGAGGAAAATTGTGACGGCGTCAGGAGTAAAATCCATGACGACCCAGAGAAAACCTGAAGGCGTCAAGAGTAATCTTTGTGACGGCCTGCATAAGGAGTACACGTGACGGCGTCAAACCCAGATCTAGGCAGTCCGAGAATTTATTTGGCGGCGAGATGACGGCGTCAGATATTTGCTCTTGACGTCGTCACCTCACAAAATCTATATATACTTTTCTATTTTTCATTCATTAAAGGAGGAACTTGTGTGGAGAATACTAGGGTCGAACCTAATAAACCCTAGGTCGTTTGTAACAGTATTTTCAAGGGTTTTCACCCTTTGAAACCTTTCATGTTCAATTAAGATAAGTCCTCTTTCAATTCATTCAATATGTCTATGTGTTGTTTGAATATATCTTATGCTTGTCTTGATTTTAACATGTTAGGCTAGATCTTTCATGTGTTTTCTTAGATGTAATGAAACCTAGATATTGATTATAGGTTGATTGCTTGTTTATAGTTGTAATGGATGAATGATTTCAATGTTAGGCTTAAGAAAATTGGCAGATCTCCATTGTGTAACTTGCTTGAACGTCTTAAGAAACATGAACCGATGTGTACTAGATTTTAATGGTTGTATTTAATGCATGAGTAAATTCTAGTGATCCCATGTTAGGAGCTTCTTAGCCGGCTCGACATAGGAGTGAAGTAGGCGCTTATAGGATTGGGGAAGTAAGTACGCCACCCCATGAATGGTATTAAGGAATACAATCCGTCATCCACGCAACTGTAACAAGTAATTAACCTATAAAAGATATCTAGGAAGTAGTGAAACCTAAGTAAACACAATTCTCCCATATATTGCTCACACCTCTAGTTAATTAAGTTAATTTTCATTTTTAGTATTTTATTTTGATTGCATCTTTAGTAATTGGGTTAGTTGACTAGCAACTAATTCCGCCCAACTCCTTTAAAACCGAGATTTTAATTGCTTTTATAAAAATACAAAAAGAATCATCCCTCATCTCTAGACCTAGTCTTTAGGTTTTCTAATCCTATCGACACTATTCCTAGCTGAACGATCAATCCCCCGGTACTTGTCACTATACTATACTACAACGATCAGGTACACTGCCTGGTGGGGGTTGTAAGCTTCTCGAGATCCCTCGAGAGGTAAAGCCTGGTGCAATCCCTACGCATCATGTCCATGAGGGTAGAACCATTGACCCGTCCTTCCTAGAAGGCACAAACCTCTACACCGAATTTGCCACAATCAACTTTGAGTGTCTTTTAGAAATCAACGAGCCTATTTGTCCTAGGTTCATTTTGGAATTCTATGCATCCTTCGTCCTCTCCATGGATGATTATGGTCACATGTATATCAACTTTAGGGCTAGTGGTCATCAATATTCCTTCACTCTTAAGGAGTTTGCTCAAATCATAGGTGTCCCAAACCGTGGTACTTGCATCTACTCCGACTTGCACTCCCTCTCAACTCTTGACACCCTCCATGACCGCATCCATCCTTATGATACGCCTCTTGTGTCAAAAGATGTACTTCATGACCACCTCTTTGTTAGGACAACCAACACTAGGAGAACTCGTTCGGGAAATGAGGTCGATAAGGACCCATATAGAATGGAAATGAATGAACTCGAGCCCCAATTCAAGAAATGGGAGGAAGTCCTTAGAGAAAACTTCATTAGCACCATAGGAAACCGAGATCATATCAATCTTTGCCTTTGCTACATGCTCTACTCTTTGTCCGTTAGGCAACCCTTCAACCTTGCCTACTACATGGCCAAGAGAATGGCCGACATTCCCGTGCATGGCACAACGGCTATGCCGTATGGAATGCTCTTGACCCGTCTCTTTAGGTTCATCTCTCCCATTCCACCAACTCAAAACGGTCTTCGTCTTGACTACTCTCTCATTCCACACACCTTTATCCCACTTAGTGATAAGAGAGTTTACAAAGCCCAAGGAAAACGTCCTCATCCTCCTACCTCCTCATCATCTTCCTCAATGAGTGAAGATGACTCTTTGCCCAACTCTAGGCTCCCACCTCTCGAATACCTATCCCAACTTCCGGATATTCCAAATGAGTCAGCGGAGTTCAAGCAAACAAAGGGGATGTTTAAGAATCTTGTAAGATTCCTTGGAAAGCTCAAGAACAAGATTGACCGTCAATGAGTGCGGGTGTGTAGGAGTGTTTGGCACTAGGTGCTATTTGAACAATTTGGTCATTTAAACAATGTTTGTGATGTATTTGTGTGTTGGTACAATGTGTGATACTATTTGGAACATGTTTTAACTAACAATGATGCAGGTAGACAACTTTTGGCAAGTTGTCAAATTTTCATGTTTATGAAATTTTCACTAAGTATAGTGAAATTCACGACCCCCGGGTCAAAGTCCTATGGTATGTGTGTTTACATGTCCAATTTTTGCATTACCCTACCAGAAATGCATTATCTTTTTGATTTTAGGAGTTTTCGAAAAATTTGAAAATCATCTCGTGGGTTAAAATCGCGGACTGCCAACTTTTTCAGGCCTGGCGGATCTGGCGGCACCCTAGAATGGGTTCCGCCAGTGCATTTTTGGGCAACCCAGAAATGGCCCAACCGACCGGACGGAACCCTCACACGGGTTCCGCCTGTGTATCCTGAAGGTTCCGCCAGATTTCCTGCAGAATTTTTTTTTAGTTCTCAACATTTCAACAACCAATCAACAAAACACAATCCTTTTAGATAGAAACCAGTTTCCTGCAATTTGTTTAGCACAATAGGGTACTTATCATTCCTTATTACTCAAACAAAACCATTTTCCGCCAATTTTAAAAAAATAGCCATAACCACCCCAAGGAACCTTCACACATAAAGGAAGGAACAGATGAGTGGGAATTGCACCAGGCTTTACCTCTCAAGGGATCTTGAGAAGCTTACAACCCCCACCAGGCAGTGTACCTGATCGTTGTAGTATAGTATAGTGACAAGTACCGGGGGATTGATCGTTCAGCTTAGGAATAGTGTTGCTAGGATTAGAAAACCTAAATACTAGTTCTAAAGGTGAGGGATGATTATTTTTGTATTTTATATTTTTTTAGAAAGCAAGTAAAAATATCGGGTTTGAAGGATTTGGGCGGAATTAGTTGCTAATCAACTAACCCAATACTAAAGATGCAATCAAAATAAAATACTAGAAATGAAAATAAACTAAATTATACTAAAGTTGTGAGCAATAAGTGGAGAAAATGTGTTTACTTAGATTTCACTACTCCCTAGACATCTTTTACACGTTAATTACTTGTTATAATTGTATGGATGACGGATCGTATTCCTTAATACCATTCATGGGGTGGCACACTTAACTCCCCACTTCTATGAGCTCTTATCTCCTCCTATAACATGCCCAGCACAACCATAGGGTTTATAAACAGTGGCTCATGCATTAAATACAACCAATAAAGACCTAGTGCGCGTCGGTTCATGTTTCTTAAGACGTTCAAGCATGTTACCAATTGGAGATCTGCCAGTTTTCTTAAGCCTAACATATAAATCATTCATCCAAGACAAGTATAAACAAGTAATCAATACATAATTAACATCTAGGTTTCATTAGATCAAAGCAAACACAAGATAGATCTAGCCTAGCATGATGGAATTAAGACAAGAACAAGATATAGATAACCAACATATAGACATATTGATTGAATTGAAAGAACACTTATCTCAATGACACATGAAAGGTATCAAGGGCTTTGAACCCTTGAAAAACCTGTAAAATTCGCACCAAGTTCGTACTTAGGGTTTCTCCAAAACTTCTTTCTTTTTAATGTGAAAATTAGAAAAATATATATAGGAAAAGGGGTCTGACGGCGTCAAGAATAAACTTGTGACGCCGTCACCTCGCCGCCAAAACTCTTCTCGGACTGCCTTGATCTACATTTGACGTCGTCATGTGATAATCATTTCCAGGCCGTCATGACTTTTACTCTTGACGCCCTACTTCGTGACGCCGTCAAATCTGTACTGGATCGTCATGGAATTTTGCTCTTGACGCCGTCAGGGAGTTAATCTTGATACCGTCACCTACTGTTCCCAGCATGGAAAATTAAGACTTTGGCGTTTTCTTCACTTTTATGCTCAAAAAACGTCTGAATTGCTTCCTTTTCCAGATTTCACTCCCAAAGTACCTAAAATCACAAAAGAAACAATTTATGGCAATATTTGATCAAATAAATTCAATTCCGGGCTTAAATGACCCCCTAAAAACGGATCATTTTTCGCCTCATCATATACCCTTACACTTGAGATTTGCTTGTCCTCAAGCAAATGCACTTTTATTCTAGTCAAAATACAAGTTAGGGGTCATTTAACACTAATATAAAAGTAATTACAACAAATAATCGTTCCACTAAAGACCAATAGACAAGCACGGAGGTCATACACAAGCACCTCACAAATAGTGTTTAGATACTCACATCTCTCGGGTGTAATAAAGTGTAAATTACAATATGGAAACGGAAGATATCTCTCACTACCTGTCATAGCAAAATAGATTACCATAGGCTTGGGAAAGGATCAAACCTCCACCACATGGCGTAAGCGCCTAGGATAAACTATCAAAGAGGTCTTTTAAAGGGTTGTAATGTTAGGTGTAGGGATATGAAATACACGGTTTTGTTGGATAAAGGAAGTTTTACTAGTGGCAAGTTAGCAATCTTAGTTAATTACATGTACAATATGGCTTTGCTAAGCCAAGACTAGACTCGCCTTAAGCTAATAAATGAAAAATAACAAAAACATAAAATGAACATAGAATAAAAAGGGATGGTAGTCCGTATGTTTTTTATCTTTTTCCTTTTTTCTATTTTTTTCTTTTCTTTTTCCTTGTTTTTTTCGATTTTTTTTTTTTATTTTTTATTTTTATTTTTATTTTTTTTTGCATACACTCTTACCCTACCATCCAAAATAATACATCATAGGGAATGAACATTTCCCTTACACTTGAGTCTTTATATACTTTACAATTAACTAATCTAATGATTCGAATTAAGAAAATCAAAACACTTGGAGCACTTTTAAGATTAACGTACATATGGGGTAATAAATGATGTTCTTCCCCATTACTCCATAAATAAGTTTTTACCCATGAGTCCCAATCGTCCCAAAACAATATGTACAAGGATATGACTCGACTTAGTAACCATGTAATCAATTAGATAGTTAACTTAGGGTTTAACAAATAACAATAATGCACTAAAAATGAGCGCATACACGGAAGGCTAAGGCGATTTGGTTGTACATTTAAGTGGGGTGTAACAAATTCTTCCTTTAAGTAAAATGCTTAAAGTTAGAAACGAAAAGATAGGCTCGGAGGGGTGTACTAGGGGTATCGTGTACTAAAAATGAGTACAACGCTAAGGGTGTTAGTTGACTTAACTAGCCAAGTAATATGACTTAAATGGTCAAGTAATTATAATACGGGTTTAACACAAGGGTGATCCTAATGCCTCTTATCATGTAGTAAATCCTACTACACGAATGTAGTCTCACTAGCGGTCTCGGTATGCATCACTAACGCAAGTTCTAGAATCTAAATGCTACCGGTACACTCATAAGCACTAATAATAAATGCTTTTTCTATCAAATCTAAAGGCGAACCTCACATATTTGGGTGGAAAATTTTTCTGAAAGTACGGTTATGTGCTAGTCATACAATCTCCTATCCCTGAGACGCTTGCTATGGCTAAAGTTTCACTCCTAAATGTTGTAAAAAAATTTAAATTTGGCGCTAAAATTGCACTAACAAGTATTTCTCATAGTTTTATTACACATCTACCATTAAACAAAACAAACTCAAGCGAAAGTGCATATGTAAGGTATCATCTTTTTACCCTCCCCTTACACTTAGGATGAACATTGTCCCCAATGTTCAAGTAAAGAATGTAAAAGTGAAAAAGTTAAAAAGAATGAAATCAAATACTCCCCTGATTCGCTCGGTATGGATAATAAGATGGCCAGGTTAAATCTTCCTCCATGAAAATGAACAATTAAAGCTTCCCTTCAAGAATATAAATCATCTTTTTGTCATACATAACCTGTAAAACCTGATAAAATAGACAAGACAACCTCACGTAAAATCGGCGGCATCCTATATAAGTTACTAAATCCTAGAAAACAAGATAAGATATAATGCTTGTGGAATGAAGTTTGCAGATCTCCTGGAGATTATAAAACTTAATAATTCACAAAAAATCATAAGACTCCGTTAGAAAAACAAAACTGGTAAAATTTCCAGATTTTTACACTTGACGCCGTCAGAAGTGACCTGCAGAAATTCTTATGTTAAGTTTCCGGAAAATTTCTGGAAAAACTTGGTCCTACTTCCTGGAAAATCCTGCAAAACTTCAGTATGACTCAATACAAGCATTTGACTCTAACAAATACGAATATACATGTTCATTTAATATTGTGGAGAATCATGATCGGTTTGTTTCTTGAAAACATATTTGGGGTTTCCCCTTACACTTATCTTTTGCAAAAATACCTTTAGGTGGAGTTAAGACTAGGCCAAAACAACAAAGTAAAGTATTTCCACTATTTAGTTTAGAAACATGATCTACCAACAATAGAAATAAAGCAATAAAGCATGCATACGGAAGCAAATAACAAACAAACAAATAAACAAACAAAACATGGGTTGCCTCCCAATAAGCGCTTTTCTTTATTTACGAGTCTTGTAGCTAGACTCAAGGTCATGGGTTACTACGTGATCTCATCCCTTGAAATGATATACCCCATGTAGTTGTGATCATTACTGTTATGGTGGTAGTGCCTCAATATGTCGATACTCGCAATCACCATTCCACCTACTTCACTTCTCAAGTTAGCTACCCCATCTTGGCTCACGCCTTCGATTGTGAATGGCCCATACCACCAAGGACTTGGTTTATCGGGTGGTATTGTTGTTTCCAAGTGTCTCAAGAGTACCAAGTTCCCTTCCTCAAATGGTACATGATTTTCTATGGGTTGAGTATGTTCGAATTCCACCTGAACCTTATGGCTTTTGCTTCTTTCATTTTTAGCCTCCTTATAGCTTTTGATTCTTGCCTCCCATGCAAGAATTTTATTCTGAACACGAATGGGTGTCGTGTCAATGTTGTTTTTGATCTTTCTCCAACTCAAATTCTCATGTCCACTTCGCGGAGTCATGGGGAAGCTAATCTTTCTTTTTCCAGATTTCAACTCGATCTTCCTATCTTCATACTTAATGACAGCCCTAGCGGTGGTAAGGAATGGTGCCCCAAGGATTATTGGCATGCATCCATCTCCTTTATCATCGATGATCATAAAATCAACGGGGTACATGAGTCCTGCGACATTAACAAGGACATCTTCCGCGATTCCTAGGGGGTATACGTACGAGTGTCCAGCGAGGGATAACCTAACACGAGTAGGGGACGGCATCTTTGACGTTAGTTGGATGTAAATAGTTAGGGGCATAAGATTTACTTCCGATCCTTGGTTGGCGAAAGCACTGAGATATTTCAAGCCCCCGATGTTGGTTGGTATCTCAAAATTCCCACATGTATTCTGTTTAGTAGCCACTTTTTGTACCAATAGCCTCTCGAATACAGATCCCCCGGGTAACGTATCATACTCATCTCTTACCTTTTCCTCTTTCTCAGAACCCTGCTTGGAAGGTTGGTTACGCCCATCTCCCTTAATCCAATTTGTTATGGTGTCTTCGTTAATATCATGTTTCAGGTAGTAACTCAAAGGTTGGGATTCTGGTGGTTTTTCCAAGGTCTGTTTGGCAGGGATTTCTACCTTCTCGTTATCCTTTTGGACAATGGTGATGGAGTTAACAAATTGGGTGGTGGGAGTGGCGCTTTCTTTCCTTAGTAGTATTCTTTCGGGGGTTCTCTGGTTGGCATACTCCTCTAATAGACTCATCATCTCATTCATTTTCTCCTGCATCTCCTCTTTTTGCTTATAAACTGCTTCCTCGAATCTAGCAAGCCGATCTGAGTGAGTCGTCATATATTCTCTCATCCTAGCTTCAAACTCCGGGCTAAGCTCCTTGGGAGGGGAACAAGGTGGGGAATAGTCTTGAAAACTCTCGACATTTTCTCTAAAGGGTGACTCGGATAATGGTGTTGAAGTTGGTTTCGAGACAGAATTGACAGTAGCCCGCCTAGGGCTCAAAGGTCTCCTTCGTCTTTCCTCAAAATAGTTAACATTTGCCTCGAGTTTGCATAGGAGTTCATCGGGGATTTCGGTGGTCCCTCCAGATGTCGAGACTGCATTGATGGCCGCTTTTATCGTATGATTAAATTCCCACATCTCATGATTATCAGCAGCGAGCTCCTCGATAATTGCCCAAGACTCCTCGGCGTTCTTATCACGCAATTTACCTCCCGCGGCCCTATTGATTGTGCGCTTAGTGTGATAGTCAACATGGTCATAGAAAATCTGGACTAATAACCAAAGGTTTATACCATGATGAGGGACCTTGTGGAGGAGATCCTTAAAACGGGCCCAAGCTTCGTAGAAAGTTTCACCCTGCTGCTGTTCAAACATCAGAATGTCGTTTCTAAGCATTGCAGTCTTCCCCGGTGGGAAGAATTGAGTAAGGAAGCGATTGGTGAGGTTATCCCATGTGGTGATGGATCCAGCGGGTAAACGCTCAAGCCATTGACTAGCTTGATCCCGTAGAGAGAATTAGAATAGGCGTAATCGGGTTGTCTCTCTAGTTGCAACATCTAGGTCTATGGAATCTACGATTTTGAGGAAGTCCTTAAGATGTTGGTTTGGATCTTCGGAACGAAGTCCATGGAATGCACATCCGCTTTGCACCAACCGGATGGTGTCGGATCGCAAGGGGGTCACATTGGCTCCGGTGAGCTCAATGGTGTTTCGGTAGCCTTGGTGGCTAGGTCGGGAATACTCTCCTAAGGTTCGGGGCCTAAGGGGTTCTAATGGTGGGTTTTGTTGTGGTGGGATGACGGGTTCAAAGATGTTCCCGTTGTCCATGATGTCGGATGGTAACGAACAAAGACACAAAGAAATAAGATAGACTAAAGAGAACCTACAAATAAAAATAAAATCTTACTAGAAAGGAATCTAGCATGTAGACCTAATAAAAAGAAATTCTAACCTAGACAATAATTATTCCCCGGGCTGAGGCGCCAAAAACTTGATGAGTGGGAATCGCACCAGGCTTTACCTCTCAAGGGATCTTGAGAAGCTTACAACCCCCACCAGGCAGTGTACCTGATCGTTGTAGTATAGTATAGTGACAAGTACCGGGGGATTGATCGTTCAGCTTAGGAATAGTGTCGCTAGGATTAGAAAACCTAAATACTAGTTCTAAAGGTGAGGGATGATTATTTTTGTATTTTATATTTTTTTAGAAAGTAAGTAAAAATCTCGGGTTTGAAGGATTTGGGCGGAATTAGTTGCTAATCAACTAACCCAATACTAAAGATGCAATCAAAATAAAATACTAGAAATGAAAATAAACTAAATTATACTAAAGTTGTGAGCAATAAGTGGAGAAAATGTGTTTACTTAGATTTCACTACTCCATAGATATCTTTTACACGTTAATTACTTGTTATAATTGTATGGATGACCGATCGTATTCCTTAATACCATTCATGGGGTGGCACACTTAACTCCCCAATTCTATGAGCTCTTATCTCCTCCTATACCATGCCCAACACAACCATAGGGATTATAAACAGTGGCTCATGCATTAAATACAACCAATAAAGACCTAGTGCGCGTCGGTTCATGTTTCTTAAGACGTTCAAGCATGTTACCAATTGGAGATCTGCCAGTTTTCTTAAGCCTAACATATAAATCATTCATCCAAGACAAGTATAAACAAGTAATCAACACATAATTAACATCTAGGTTTCATTAGATCCAAGCAAACACAAGATAGATCTAGCCTAGCATGATGGAATTAAGACAAGAACAAGATATAGACAACCAACACATAGACATATTGATTGAATTGAAAGAACACTTATCTCAATTACACATGAAAGGTATCAAGGGCTTGGAACCCTTGAAAAACCTGTAAAATTCGCACCAAGTTCGTACTTAGGGTTTCTCCAAAACTTCTTTCTTTTTAATGTGAAAATCAGAAAACTATATATAGGAAAAGGGGTCTGACGGCGTCAAGAATAAACTTTTGACGCCGTCACCTCGCCGCCAAAACTCTTCTCGGACTGCCTTGATCTACATTTGACGCCGTCATGTGATAATCATTTCCAGGCCGTCATGACTTTTACTCTTGACGCCCTACTTCGTGACGCCGTCAAATCTGTACTGGATCGTCATGGAATTTTGCTCTTGACGCCGTCAGGGAGTTACTCTTGACACCGTCACCTACTGTTCCCATCATGGAAAATTAAGACTTTGGCGTTTTCTTCACTTTTATGCTCCAAAAACGTCCGAATTGCTTCCTTTTCCAGATTTCAGTCCCAAAGTACCTAAAATCACAAAAGGAACGATTTAGGGCAATATTTGATCAAATAAATTCAATTCCGGGCTTAAATGACCCCCTAATAACGGATCATTTTTCGCCTCATCAGGAACCCTTCCAAAGGTTCCTTGAAATCCATGAGACATATCCTTCAACAAATTTACCAAAACCACTAAGCATTTAGTGCAAATCTTGTCTTCTCACTTCACCATTTTCATTGGATTGACTTCCATGATATGACAACCCACAATTAGTCTTCCAAATCATTAGAAACCTCCATTTTTGTATGGCCTAACATCAAATCCAAACACTCCTTCCCACACTCCTTCATCACTATAAATTAAACCATCCTAAACATTATCAAATCACACCTTCTTCATCACAATTTCTGATCTTTTAAACCATTTTAAACATGACTAAGTCAACAATCACCTCTCAACCATCACGACCCATCCGGAAAACCGCCCGGATAAGTGTCAAACCACTTTGGTCTAACCAATCCATCAACCTAAGCTCCTCATCTTCGGATAAATTCACCTCACCTATCAAAAATGAACATTTTTTGAACCTTGCATCTCCATCACCCAATGAACCTAATGAGCTCCCTCCGCCATCAATTAAATCACCCATTGACCCAACTCCACCAAGTGCTCCAACCCAACCATCCAAAACTCCATCACCATTACCCAAACTTGAACCTATGGAGTTATTTGGGTCTCCTCCAACAATCACCACACCCTTTTGTCCAAGATCTCAATGATCTTCCACAAAGACCAACACAACCACCACCTTTTGCAAATCAAACACCAAGGTCAATTCTTGACCATAATGAGCATTTTAACCACACCCAACCACCACAACAAGTGTACCACCAACCCAAACCATTGTTGTTTCACCCTATCTACCATGACATCCATGGTCATCTTTATGGATAACCAAATTTTGAAAACCATGATCACCCAACTCTACCACATTCTCAAGCCCAAACCTTTGAGTCTTTCTTTCCTTCCTATAAGGAAATCCAAAGCATGGTTGAGAATCATCTCAATCAAGCAATGGAATTTCAAACCACCTTGCTTGACTCTATACCAAACCCATCCTCCAACCAAGAACCAAAAACCAAAAACCAACCAACCCTCAAACCAAGAAACCAAAACCAACCCATTTCCACTCACTCACCCCCCATGTTTGCTCACATTGTGAGCAAATGGGTGAAAGCATCAAAATATTGCTTCACCAATTCCAAGATGAAACCCGTTTTGCATTCCAACACGTCATAGAACGTTTGGATGCTCTTTCCCACCCAAACAAATCCTAGACAACCTTTGGAGGCCTTTTGCCCCATTTAGGAAAGTAGGATTTGATTTTCTTTTATTTTCTTGGTTATTTTTAGTTTTTCTTTTAGAAGTAGAGTAATCTTTCCCATTTCTTGTCTTTGACTTTTAAAAGTCAAATTTTACATGGAATGATATTTCTTTCTACTTACTTACTTGCATTGTTGGTTGATCATTTTTGTGTTGTCATTGTGGTTGCAATGTGTGTGGTAACTACAAGCTTGACTATATATATCACCAACTAACTATTTTTTTTGTAGGATCAAAATCCATGTTTCCCATCTTGGCACTCCTTTTAGGGGGAGTAACAACTAAGGGAGAGCACGTGCATTATTCCGCTTCGCTACTCTACTTTTTGTTTCAACAGAAAGGGGGAGAAATATGTTAAACCTTTAAAACTTAATATGATTTTCATTACTTAAGTAAAACAAGTTTAATATAATTTTTTTTAAGTCTTAAACACTAAGATTTTGTGAGTTACTTAAAAACAAAGTTTATGTTTTGTCATCAACAAAAAGGGGGAGATTGTTAATACAAATATCGCCTAAAAACGTTATTTATATTTTACGATCTTTGCTAAGTTTTGTTAACGACAAAATGTACACTTTAGTTTCTAAGTAAAACATAATCTTAGTTTTAAAGACTTGCATAAACTAGACTTTTGCTATGTTTTACATTTCATAAAACACAACACTTTTTATTTCTTAAAATAGAAATGTCACATCACATTTATGGCAAGTTTTGTTAATATACATTTATGGAAAGAAAGTGTGTTTGACTAACCATATGTTTGCTTGCAAGTTTTGTGTTTGACTAGGTGTAATGAGATGTGACATTGTTTGGTTTGCAAGATTTATTGCAAAACCAACTGCAAGCCCGGCGGAACCCTGGGGGTACACGGGCGGAACCCATCTGAGGGTTCCGCCGTATCCGTCAGGCCTGCAGAAGGTTTTGCTATAAATACTAAGCCACAAGTTGGATTTTTGGCTTATCACTCTACATCATATTTACACACATTCATTCATTCTTTTATCTAACCCTTTAACATTTCATACGTGAAGTTTCTTTTTGTAGCAAAGAGATTCACGAGTTCATAAAAAGTTACAAGTATTCAACACAACGTTGCAAGACTTGGTAGCCTAGCATTGTGTAGACTTGTGTAGTTTACACTTCATTTGATTGTGTATTTTCAGTAGTGATCGGTTAGTATTTTAGTCCTCAAAATACAAAGTGTGACGGGAGTTGTTGTACCCTTGTAAAAGAACTAACGGGAGTGGTTGTACCCTTGTAAAAGAACTCGACATCTAGCTTAGTGTCGGTAAACGTGTATAAGCGACGTATAAGGTTTTCTCCGCCGGTGAAAGGAGCTTGTTGACTAGTGAAAGAAACTCTCGAGTTGGATACTCGAGGCGTGGACGTAGGGCAAGGAAAAAGAATCCTTGTAGCCAAACCACGATTGATGACGTATAGTCTAAATATGGGCCACAAGCCCAAATATTAAACATTACTAAGGCCTAAAGCCACCATGCGTGGGCTATTATAACTTGGGCCGCATCAATAATAGGAATGGGCTCACGCAAGCCCAACCAAACTATATACGGAATAGATAGAGATCTTCTATCTATGGAATGAATATCTTTAACCCGGATAAGCACCATGTGTGCGAAACGTAAGGAGCACGAACCCTACAAGGATTCTGCGCCTATTCAAGGAATGACACAACTCTCATTCAAGGTAGCATTCACAAACCCTAAACTCTTTACGAGAACCCTAAATCGATTACTTAATCTCACACCGGAGTCTAATCGTGGGAGACAATCCCACGATAAGTCTAACGGTGTTGTTTATTTTCTTAGTGCGCAGGTTACAAGCATTAAGAAGCGAATTGGTATGAGAGCAAAAGCCCATAATCAGGAACGCCCAACTTTTGTATCAACAACTAGAATGACGAAGAATAAGAATTCAAGCCAGCGGACTCCGCAGCCAGAAAAACGTGACCCCCAGAGGAAGAATCAACAAGATTCGACCCCTAGGCAGGTGGCTGGGACAACCAGCGCACCTGGTCACCAAGAGGCAGGGACAACCCAACCTCTTCCAACAGTAGAACTGCCTGTAAGGTCTACCCAAACTACCACAGTGGTCCCAAGTGTTGAGGAACTCCATCGCACCCTCTTCACTACTCCTCACCAAACTGTACCTACAGTGAACAACACTGTACCACCGGGCGCGCCTAACCGAGATAGGGCGCCCAACACTGAGGCAAATGTTCTTGCAGCAACTGAGGACACACCTGACTTAACATTGGGAAATTTTGTGTCCCAAAACTATGAAACTCTGACTACCCTCATGCAAGAAGAAGCAAGAAGAAGGTCGAGTGCGAGCCTTCAAGCTCGGCTCAATTTTGGTCCTGAACGTGAACCATCACCACCGCGCCACCCACGAGGGAGACGCGCAGATAACGAAAAACGTACTACTATCCACGATAGGTTGGATACGACGTCTGATTCACAGTACTCAGAAGAATAAGAAGAAAGCGAAAGGCGCACTAATGTTCAATCCAGACTTGGCAGTCGAGGGATACAAGACCGATTAGGACCTCAGCATTCACCAAGCCAAGGGTACTCCAAATCTGGGAGTAAGAGGATTCATGACAGATTGTGGAAAAGAATGTCCCCAAGTGAAAGCCCTTCAAGCTCTTCTTCTGAAAGAAACCGGCGCAAGCGTCGAAAAAGAGACTACTCTTCCTCCAGTGACTCCTCGGACAACGAGGATAAAGAAACAGGACACTGGAAGTCAAGAGGAATACGTCGCGAAGAAGAAAATGAAGACATGTCTCTTCCATGGCGTCGCCAGAAAGTTGATGCGTTTACACGACGCATCAGCGATTACTCCGACCACAAAAGGAGGCGCATGCCCACTAACGTAAAAACATATGATGGAACAGGTGATCCAGATGATCATCTAAAAGTTTTCGAATCAGCCGCCACTATCAAAAACTGGCCACAACCTGTGTGGTGCCATATGTTTAATTCTACGTTGGTAGGGAATGTGCGCACATGGTTTAGCAAACTCCCACGACGGAGCATCGGTGGGTTTGAAAAATTACGGAAAGCATTCCGTCTCAACTTTACCCAGAGAAAGAAGTGCGCTAAAAACCCTGTTGAACTAGCCAGAGTGAAACAGCGCCAAGGGGAATCAACCAGCGCTTTTATGGAACGCTTCAAAGATGAGTGCATCCAGGTCAAAGCATGTCCTGAAATTCTAAAAAATTTAGGGTTCATGAATGGGATTAACAACCTAGAACTTATCTGGAAGCTAAATGACAAAGTTCCCCAAACTTTCGATGAGCTAACAAAGCGCACAAGATCCTTCATACAAGGAGAAGCCGCCGCTGCGGACAGCAAAAAGGGTTACTCGAATTATAGGCAACAAGAACAGCCTAGGAGACAATCCAACGATCAGAATAACAACCGCAGCAGGAATTACCTCAGTGGAAGAGACAATGACAAATATACCCCTCTTACAAAAACGCCGAGAGAGATATTTGTAACGGAAGGTGCGAATTTTCCAAAACCTCCACCAATGCGCACCGCAGAGGAAAAGCGCGTAGGGAATGGATATTGCGAGTACCATGGTCAGAAAGGCCATACAACTAACGAATGCGTCCAACTAAGACAACTAATTGAAAAGTTAGTAAGGGAAGGCAGAATGGACCACCTTGTAAAAAACATCAAAGAGGGAAAGGACAAACAAAGAAACGGGGGTAAGAAAGAACCTCCCAAAGAAAAAGCTGACACCAAAAAGTCAGCCAAAAATTCTCTCCCGAAAAAGAAATATCCTTCCCTACTCTAGCTGCGGACAACGCAGTAATAGAACCTATGACTATTGAAATACATACAAGGGGAAATGATATCCACCGCATGTACAGTGACGGAGGAGCATCCGCAGATATCCTATACGATCATTGTCTCAAAAGACTGAAACCTGAAATCCAAAGTCAATTGATACCAGCAACAACGTCGTTGACTGGATTCACAGGAGAAAAGATTTGGCCTATGGGGCAATTACGCTTGCTAGTGGTCGTAGGAGATGAACAACAATCAACTGCAACATGGATAAATTTCATGGTAATAAAGTCTCCCTCACCTTACAACGGCATCATTGGGAGACCTGGAATATCATCCATGCGTGTTGTACCATCCATAGCGCATGGAATGCTTAAATTTCCAGTGGAAGGATGAGTTGTCACTCTCTATAATACAACAGTACCACCAAAGGAATGCAACGTGGTAACTACTGAAGTGGAGAATATTCCAGAACAGCGCGCAGAAAAAACACCAAACCTAAAGGTCGCTATTCACCCCGATTACCCGGACCAACAAGTTTCAATTTGAGGATATTTATCCGACAAAGGTAAAGAAGCCGTGTGCACACTCCTGCAAAAGAATCTAGATATCTTTGCGTGGGAACCAAAACACATGACAGGGGTGCCACGCTCTATCACAGAGCATAAGCTACAAATCCGACAAGGATATCCCCCAATACGACAAAAGAAGCGCGGCCAGGCCCCAGATCGTGCAAAGGCTATTCTAGAAGAAGTACATAAGCTCGTAGACGCAGGTATCATGCGCGAAGTGTACTATCATTACTGGCTCTATAACCCAGTGATGGTAAAAAAAGAGCGATGGCAGTTGGATAATGTGCGTGGACTTCACAGAAGCATGTCCACAAGACTGCTATCCACTGCCAGAAATAGACTGAAAGGTAGAATCCCTGTGCGGATACCCTTTCAAATGCTTCCTAGACGCATACAAAGGGTATCATCAAATTCAGATGGCAGTCGAAGATGAAGAAAAAATAGCTTTCCACACCAGTCAAGGAGTTTACTGCTACACAAAAATGCCTTTTGGCTTAAAAAACGAAGGCGCAACATACCAACGATTGGTGGACACAGCTTTCGAGAAACAAGTGGGTCGCAACTTGGAGGTCTACGTTGACGATCTTGTCATCAAAAGCCACACAGAGGATGAATTGGTGCGCGACATCGAGGAAACATTCAGAACATTGGGACAAATAAACATGAAGTTAAACCCCAAGAAGTGCACCTTTGGCGCAATCGAAGGCATGTTCCTTGGATACTTAATAGAACTTGATGGAATCAAGCCTTATCCAGAAAAAACAAAGGCTGTTATTGATCTCCCCTCACCGCGCACACTAAAAGAAATCCAGTCATTAAACGGAAAGCTAGCAGGGCTAAACCGTTTCTTATCTAAGTCAGCAGACAAATCACTTCCTCTCTTTAAAACACTCACGAAGTGTACTAAAAAGGGAGACTTTCGTTGGACCGAAGAAGCAGAAGAAGCTTTCCAACAACTAAAACACCATCTGGCATCTCTTCCCAAACTTGTCGCGCCACGACCAGGGGAAGAGCTAATCATGTACTTATCGGCAACTCATGGAGCAGCTAGCGCAGTACTATTGACAGATAGGAACTCCGTCCAGGCACCCATATACTTTGTAAGCAAAGCCCTGAAGAAGACAGAGACAAACTACAATGCTATGGAAAGGCTGGTCTTAGCTCTAGTATTCGCAGCCAAAAGGTTGCGCAGATACTTTCAAGCGCACCCAATAGCTGTAATCACTGATCAGCCAATCAAACAAGTTATCTCTAAACCTGACACATCAGGACGGTTACAAAAGTGGAGTGTACTGTTAAGTGAATATAACATCTCATATAAGACCGCGCACTGCAATCAAAGGACAAATATTAGCCGATTTCATCGTTGAGAAGCCAGATAGCGATAGTCCAACATCTACAACCAAAACAGATCTGCAGGAACCCTGGATTCTGTTCACAGATGGGTCTTCATGTGTAGATGGATCAAGCGCAGGCCTTATTCTCACAAATTCAGAAGGTATGGAATTCACCTATGCACTGCGTTTCGAATTCACAGCCACAAACAATGAGGCAAAATACAAAGCCCTACTAGCTGGGCTGCGCATCGCAACCAAATGGGCGTACGCAATTTGGAAGCAAATGTAGATTCTCGACTCGTCGCTAACCATGTGCTAGGTGAATATGAAGCCAAGGATGAACACATGATTCAATACCTGGAGAAGACCAAGTCCTTAATTAAAAACTTTGACAGGTTCACAATAAAACAGGTGCCCAGAGGAGACAACAGAAAGGCTGATGCGCTTAGCAAGATCGCTTCCACAAGCTTTGCGCACCTATCAAAATAGGTATTGGTAGAAACCTTACAAAAAAAGTCAATCTTGGAGATAGAAGTATCCACAGTGATAGAAGAACAAGATCCTACATGGATGACACCTATCATTGAATTCATTAGCAAGGGAATCTTGCCACAAGACCATAAGGACGCCCGAAGAGTGCGGCGCACAGCGCAGCGATTTGAACTACGAGACAACATACTCTATCGACGCTCTTTCTTACAACCCTGGCTCAGATGTGTTGGACCTCTTCAAGCAGACTATATACTTTGAGAAATCCATGCTGGATCATGTAGCATACACTCAGGACCACGATCTGTGGTAGCAAGCGCTCTGCGGTCGGGGTATTATTGGCCAACTATGCACCGCGACGTACGCGATCTGATAAAGAAATGCAGCAATTGTCAAGTACATAGGCCAATTCTGCGCCGACCACAACAAGAGCTAACACCCATTACCTCACCATGGCCATTTTACAAATGGGGCATTGACATCGCAGGACCCTTTCCAGTTGCAGCAGGAGGAGTAAAGTTCCTCATCGTAGCCATAGACTACTTTACGAAGTGGATTGAAGCAAAGGCGGTGGTGAGCATCACAGGAAACCAAGTCAAACGCTTTGTCTGGGACAACATTGTCTGTCGCTTCGGACTACCTGGAGAGATTATATCAGACAATGGAAAACAATTATGTGATAACCCATTCAAAGATTGGTGCGCACAATTGAACATCACGCAACACTTCGCTTCAGTAAAACATCCACAAACCAATGGCTTAGTTGAGCGCGCAAATCGCAGTCTAGGGGAAGGAATAAAAGCGCGCCTTGATAGACACTAAGGAAGGTGGGTGGACGAGCTCTCACATGTCTTATGGGCGCATCGCACCACAATCAAAACCAGTACTGGTGACACGCCATTCTCCCTTGTCTACGGAACAGAGGCCATCATACCAGCTGAGATAGGAATGCCAACTATACGAACAACAAAGATCAACGTCACAACAAATGACGAGGAGTGGCGCATAGACTTGGACTTACTGGAAGAAAGACGTGAACGCGCAGCTATACGCGAAGCAAAGGCTAAGGCAAAAATAAAGAAGTATTATGATGCAAAGGTCAAACACACTTCCTTCAGGCCAGGAGACTTTGTATACCGCGCCAACGATGCAAGCCACAGGAAAGCTCGGACCTAAATGGGAAGGACCTTACGAGGTCACTGACGCACTCGGCAACGGTGCATACAGGCTGCGTGATATGGAAGGTCACGACCTAGCGCGCACTTGGAACATATGCAATCTTAAAAGATGTTATTTTTAGGCAAGGTTACGGCCATTATACAGACACCTTTACACCCTAAGAGGTGCCCAATAAGTGTTTGTTTTTCTTTTCTTTCCTAGGAATTGTATTTTTATTTTTTCAAAAAACTTGCAAGTATCAATAAAATGTTATGGTTTCTAGCTAACTCCATAACGTATTTCACTTTATTGCGTACATACTTATATATGTCAATATTGTTATCTTATATCTTTGCCTACATGGTGTGCATGCACTAATTAAGACCCACGAAGGCATAAAGGATGAGTAAACCTACTAATTCACTCGTTGAGTAAGAGGGTTGCAAACCCATCAACATTGGATCACACATCCTTTCTAAGCACCTTACTTTCGAGACGTCGAGGTAAGTTTTACGTGCGTATCCCACGAAGGGTGTGCAAATATTAAGTACACCGTACAAAGCTTAGCAAATAACGAGCCAAGACACTAGGTCAAATAATAAAACTTAGCAAACACTAATGCAAGTATATTTCTTAAGTCACGCACTTAATTCATATAAGGATATCTTATTCAACATTTTTACACAAAAAATTTGTGGAAAACTAGAAGGGGGGGTTGAATAGTTTTACGTAGTTTTAATTGTTATAAAACAAATTGTTTAAAAGTTTTCGTTGATTTATAAAATATAGATTCGATGGTATATGAAATCTAGTTATACACAATATGAACAACACTAAGTATATATACTATAAAGCAATAATTATGTAAGTAATGAAATAAGTAAAAGATGGAAAGATCAAACCGAGAGACAAGCGATTTATAGTGGTTCGGCTACAAGGCACCTTCCTTGCCCTACTCCACTCCCCGAGCACCTAACTCGAGAGTTTTCTTCACTATGTCAACAAACTCCCTTATGGCGGAGAAAACCGTACAGACCAATATACACACCAATTTACACACCAATCTACACACCAATCTACACACCAATCTTCACACCAATCTACACACCTAGCTTTTACACACCAATCTTCTACACACCTTCTTCTACACACCAATCTTCACAACTATCTTACTTCACTACTAATCAACTTCTACTATCTACACAACTTCTATATCTTCTAAACAAATATTCACAACTAATCACACTAAGAAATAATAATCAATGATGATGCTCAAACAACTTAGATGTGGAGATCACAACTAGTTGTAATACTTCTTGTCTTGAGGGATAGAAGTATTCTTCTCTTGCACTTGAATGGATTATGTATGGATCACTTTGAAACAAAGATTTAAGAATGTATGATCAAAGGATTTATAGATTGGAAATGGAGATCTAGAACAGAAAGTTCTGAAGTGCAAAAGGTGGGGAAAAAATCCAGGTTTAAGGTGGTATTTATAGGCAAAAGTTTCTGACAGAGGAGCGTGGCCGGTCCCCTTAAATCATGGCCGGTCCCCTTAATTTTAAGGGGGCCGCCCTTTATAATTAAGGGGGCCGCCCAGCTGAAACGGCCAGAAACTTTGTCTTTTAGTGGGGAAAGTTTATTTGGTGAAAAACTAACTGATTTTGGTTAAATATTTGAAATCATATATTTAGTATGATTAAAACATTTTTCCTTATTACCAAAAGTGTTTTTCAAAAATATATAATAAGATTATATAATTAAATAAACTTTGTATTAGTTAATTAAATACCCCTTTGATCATACATTGCACTAAACACTTTGTTTATTCATACCTTAAGTGATTTGGATGTAAAGAGAAATATTAATCACCAAATACTTGTTTATGTCATAAGTTTTAGTTCTTTGAGGTTATATTTTGTAATGATCAAAACATAGAGATATTGATAAAAACTTAATAACGTTTTTTTAGGCATTATTTATGTCAACAATCTCCCCCTTTTTGATTATTACAAAACCTTAAACTCAAAAGATTTAAAACTTGTTATTAGACAAGTATTATAGAGTTTACCATTTCTCTTCTCCCCCTTTTTGTAAAATAAAAAAGGTTAGGCCGAATAATCTTCATGAAAGAAGTTTAAACGGGTAGAGAACTCCCCCTTGATGTATGCTCCCCCTCGTTTGAGAGCACAAAGGGAACGAGCAATTGGAATCTTGGCTACAAAAATATTTTGAAGAGAACAACACACATATATATGCAAAAACAACAATTATGCAAATAAAAATAGATTCATTCAAGCATGATAGAAATAATTAGCATAACAACATTCAATATGCTTGTAGCATATTGATTACAATAAAACAAAATAGAAGATATAGTCCTATATTGCCTAAGAGAGCACTTGGACTTGCTTGCAACCCATGGTTGATTTGTTTTATTTGCTTGAAGGAAAACAAAAGCATGGAGCTTAGATGTTTGATTGAGGTGGATATGGGGTGTTGTATGGAGCAGAAGGAGTGGATCTCACGATGTTGTATCGTGTTAAGGGTGGTATTGGATGATTACGAGTGAGAAGATATTCAATCCAAGAAATATCTTCACTCAAGTAGAGGATTTGTTTTTGAAGGAATATGCAACAAGGGAAAAAGTGAGTGTGATTTGTAACTTGATCCAAGTTAAGAGAGTGGGGAAGGCAATTTGCATAGGGTGATGATGGAGGTAGCCCTTTGTTGCGTTGTGCAAGATGCATAGCAAGGAGATCACTAAGATCATGGATTTGGTTTATTTCATCACGGAACTTTTGTTTTTCTGTGGCAATGTGGAGGGGATCATAGGTTTGGTATGGATGAGTTGAGTTTGAGTAGTTGGAATTGTAGTTTGATGGTTCATCAAACTTGCATGGATCATTATAAGTTGTTGGAGGTTGAGAGGTGTAGTTTGGCTTGAAGGAAGATGTTTGGCCAATGTTGTATGGTTTGTAAAGTGGATCAAATGAATGCCTTTGTTGGTTTGATGCAAAGTTTGGGAAATAAGAGGTTGGTGGGGAGGAATGATTTCCAACTTTATTTGTGATGATGGATTTATTTCGAGGACTTTTTCATCGCCAAACGGGTTTTTCCGTCATCCTTGCTAGCCTTGAGGCTTTTGATTTTGGTTTGTTTGGAGAGTTCATGATGGGATGAATGGAGAGCTTTGAGGATTGGGGATATTTATAGTGTAAGATTTGTGTGTTTAAGGATGGATAAAGTTTGTTTGGAGGATTAGGACAAAATGTGTTGGTGAAAAATGGGAAATGTAGGTTGAAATGGGCTAAAAAGCAGAAAAGATTCTGTAAACCCGACCAACAGATGGCCGGTCCCCTTAATTAGGGGGCGGTCCCCTTAAAATTAAGGGGGCCGCCTTACATAATTAAGGGGGCCGCCCATCTGGTGATTTCCAGATTGCCAGAATTGGGTTTTTGGCAGAAAATTTGCAGAAAGGTTGTGTTTTTGGACTTGGATTCAAGCAAGTTCAATTCCTTTAGGCAATATAGCATCTAATCTAACATTAGATATCATGCAAAAACACATAGGCACAAGAGCAAATAATCAACACATAATAAGCAATAGGAGGTAAGTAAATGCAAGCACACTTAAGCTTCCTAAGGCATCTATCTAGAATTAAAGGCAAAGGCAATTAGTGAGTGAAAGACTAATGATGGATCAAGATGACACCATTACTAGTGAATTTGTCCTAGTGAGTGTCTATATGCAACAAATGTGGAGTTGTGATTGTTTCGACACCTAGAAGCAAAAAGAAATAACGATCCTAAGAAACAATCCAAATGATCTCCTTGATTCAATTTTTGCTCGATCATGAATGTCAAAGACATATATTAGATTATATACCTTGACAATTTATGTGAGAGTTTATGCATGATTTTGAAATACAATGTTTTTAGAATTAGTCAACAATGCAATGAAAATGATTTTCATGTGATTCCTAGATTGTGAGAATAAAGATTAGAGAGAATTGATTAAGTTTTTAAAAAAAAATTATGCAAAGAAAATAAATTTTCTCAATCTTAAGTTTTGAGCGAAATAGATTCCTAGACTCAGAGAGGATGGAATGAAAGAAAAATAAATTTTCATGCAAGTATAACTTAGAATTAATTCAATGTAATTTAGTCAACTTGTTCCATCATTCCTAATCCTAAACGCAAGTGGTTGAATGATTCACGCTTAAGGGATTTTGTGAATATATCCGCAATATTGTCTTCCAATGCAATCTTTTCTATAGATATATTTCCTTTTCGTACATTATCCCTAAGAAAATGGTGGCGTATTTCTATGTGTTTAGTCCTAGAGTGTTGTACCGGATTTTTGCTTAAATCTATCGCACCTTTGTTATCGCACATAATGGGGACATTTTCTAACCTAATGCCATAGTCTACGAGAGCTTGTTTCATCCATAGTGCTTGTTGACATGCCTTTCCGGCGCTTACATATTCGGCTTCGGTGGTAGAGATAGCAAGAGCGGTTTGCTTTTTCGAAAACCAAGATGTTAGACAACATCCCATAAACGTGCAAATACCGCTAGTACTTTTTCTATCTACGTAGTCTCCCGCATGATCCGAATCCGCATAGACAATGGTTTCTACGCCGGATTCCTTAGGATACCATAATCCTAAGTGTATAGTGCCTTTAACGTATCGGAAGATACGCTTAACCGCTTCTAGGTGAGAGGTTTTGGGATCCTCTTGAAAACGGGCACACAGGCAGACACTAAACATGATATCGGGTCTACTTGCCGTCAAGTATAGTAAACTCCCTATCATTCCTCTATACTTGGTGTTATCTACGGACTCACCTTCATCGTCCTTTGTGAGCTTTACCTCCGTAGACATGGGTGTTTTCATGGGTTTTGAGTCTTCTAGGCCAAATTTCTTAAGCATTTCCTTAATGTACTTAGATTGGTTAAAGAATATTCCATCATCTAGTTGTTTTATTTGTAATCCTAGGAAGAAGTTGAGTTCACCCATCATACTCATCTCAAACTCATCATGCATGATTTTGGCAAACTCATCACACATGTCTTGAAAAGTCGATCCAAATATAATGTCATCAACATATATTTGAACAATGATGAGATTTGGGTCTTTCCTTTTAGTGAAAAGAGTGTTATCTACCATTCCCATGGAATAATCATGTTTAATAAGAAAAGCTTTTAATCGATCATACCAAGCTTTGGGAGCTTGTTTGAGTCCATACAAAGCTTTCTTTAACTTATAAACATGATCAGGTTTTGCGAAGTCAATGAATCCTGGAGGTTGTGCCACATATACCTCCTCATTGATAAAACCGTTAAGGAATGCACTTTTCACATCCATTTGAAATAACTTAAAATCTAGGGCGCAAGCATAGGCAAGTAATATCCTAATTGATTCTAGTCTAGCTACGGGGGCATAAGTTTCATCATAATCAATTCCTTCTTGTTGATTATAACCTTGGGCAACTAACCTAGCTTTATTCCTAGTAACTATTCCATTCTCGTCTAACTTATTTCTATATACCCATTTGGTTCTATGATGGTCATATCCTTTGGATTTGGGACTAGTTCCCAAACATCATTTGCCTTAAATTGATTTAATTCTTCTTGCATAGCTATAATCCAACTTTCATCCTTTAAAGCCTCACTAATATTCTTAGGTTCTATTGCTGAGAGGAAACAAAAGAAGTTGTTTTTATCTTGGGCTTGTGACCTAAGAGTTCTTTGGTTAAGATGTCCTATTATATTATCTAATGGATGTGATCTAGATTCTTTAATATTAATAGTTTCGTTATTTTCTACGTGGATGTCTTCATTATCATTTCCTATGGGTTTTGTTTTACTAACCTCAATGGCTTCATCTTCGACTAAATTATCATCTTCTAAAGGTAGCGTTTTAGGAGGTGGTGGTGTTTCATCAAATGTTACATTTAGTGATTCCTCTACCTTCATGGAGTGTTTGTTAAGTATTATATATGCTTTACTATTTTGTGAGTATCCTAAAAATATTCCTTCATATGATTTTGGATCAAACTTAGTGAGGTAGTCCTTAGTGTTTAAAATATAGCATTTACTTCCAAATACCCTAAAGTAGCTTAAGTTTGGTTTTCTATTTCTTAATAACTCATAAGGAGTTTTTCCTAGAATTCTTCTAATTGATACCCTATTTAAAATATAAGTCGATGTATCTACGGCGTGACACCAAAATTTTTGTGGAATGGATTGTTCATTTAACATAGTTCTACTCATTTCTTGTAGTGACCTATTTTTTCTTTCTACTACCCCATTTGATTGAGGAGTACGAGGAGCGGAGAAATTGTGAGATATTCCATTTAACTCACAATATTTTCCGAATTGTATTTCGTTATCAAATTCCCTACCATGGTCCGTCCTAATGGCAACTATTGAGCATCCTAATTTATTTTGAATCATTTTACTAAATATTTCGAATTTTTCAAAGGCTTGGGTTTTGTCACTTAAAAACCTAGTCCACGTGTATCGTGAGTAGTCATCTACTATTACTAAGGTATATTTGTTTCCTCTATAGCTCCGCACAGCGGATGGACCAAAAAGATCCATACGTAATAATTCTAGGCACCTAGTAGTGGATACTATATTCTTAGCTTTGTGACTAGCATGAGTTTGTTTTCCAATTTTGCATGCATCACAAAAATGCTTGTCATATTTTAGATTAGGCAAGTTTCTAACTAATTCCTTAGAGGCCAAAGATTGTATTTGTTGCATGTTAGCATGTCCTAATCTCCTATGCCACAATGTAGAGTTTTCATCTAGGGTCGTTAGGCATATCCTATCTTCAGGTTTGTTTCCTAGTTTCATAACATATACTCCTCCTTTCCTAATACCTCTACCTATAATTTTTCCATTCTTAACTATTTCGCTATCTTTTTCGGAAAAGATAACTCTACATTTATTATCGCGTATTTGTCCTACACTAAGTAAGTTATATGTTAAATTATTTACATGTTCAACATTTTCAATAGTAAGTGAGTCTTGAGAAATCGTACCTTTGCCAATAATTTTTCCACGCAAGTCACTACCGAAAATAACGTTACCTCCATTGTATGCCTTGTATGTAGAGAATAGCTTGCGATTCCCCGTCATGTGCCTCGAACATCCACTATCCTTGATCCATTCGTTAGGCTCCAAGTCAATTCCAAGGCATATTTCGTCGGTTGCATTTGCCACAAAACACTTTTCTTCTTTTGGTTTTTCCACTTCTTCTTTATCACTATCACTCCATGTTCCACTAACAAATGCGCTTTGATTTTCATAACCCGGCGGCTTTAGACATTCACCAACGAGATGATTTGGACTTCCACATCTAAAGCATTTTCTTTTCACGTAATTGTCACTTCTATTTCTTTGGAACGATTTTCTATCGTCATGTGATGATCTAGTGAATCTTCCTCGTCTCTTGAAGAATTTCTTGAATTCTCTTACGGCCATTGCATATTCTTCGTCTTCACTTTCGTCACTTGAATCATCATCATCACTAGGTTCCTTTTTGGCTTTTAGAGCAATGGATTTGATTTGTTCTTTCTTGACTTTGACCGTTTCCGAATCTCTTCTTATGATTTCTTCATGAACCTTCAAGTTGCCAATTAGTTCATCTAGTGATAACGTCATCAAGTTCTTTGATTCTTCAATTGCCGTGACCTTAGCTCGCCATTTTGGATGCAATGCCCTAAGAAATTTCCTAACACAATTTTTACTAGAAAATGTCTCATCAAGTGCTTTTAAACTTGTGATGATAGTGTTAAACTTAGCAAAAGCATTATCAATTGATTCCTCTTCCGGAATCGTAAATTGTTCATATTGTTGTACAAGAAGATCTATTTTATTATCTTTGACTTGGCTATTACCTTGGTGAGTGATTAGTAAAGAATCCCATATTTCTTTTGCGGTTTTACACATAAAAATTCTTTCATATTCTTTGCGTGGTAACGCATTATAAATAACCATTTTAGCCTCATTATTTTTTGCTAGTTTCTTTTTCAAATCATCATTTTGTTTTTCAAAAGCTACAATTTCATCCATTTTAGTTTCAACATAAAAATTCTTTCATATTCTTTGCGTGGTAACGCATTATAAATAACCATTTTAGCCTCATTATTTTTTGCTAGTTTCTTTTTCAAATCATCATTTTGTTTTTCAAAAGCTACAATTTCATCCATTTTAGTTTCAACATTATATTGAATAGGGGGAAAATCACCAAAGGTAATAATATGCCAAAGATCAAGATCTTTTGATTTCACATACGTTTCGAATCTATTTTTCCAATATAAAAATCCATCACTTTCAAATAGTGGTGGTCTTTGCATAGATTGCCCTTCTAAATATTTTAAAGATTCCATAGATCGTTACAAGTTTTAAAATACAATATATTTTAAAATTCTTGCTAGACGTGGCTCTTGATACCAATTGTGGAAAACTAGAAGGGGGGGTTGAATAGTTTTACGTAGTTTTAATTGTTATAAAACAAATTGTTTAAAAGTTTTCGTTGATTTATAAAATATAGATTCGATGGTATATGAAATCTAGTTATACACAATATGAACAACACTAAGTATATATACTATAAAGCAATAATTATGTAAGTAATGAAATAAGTAAAAGATGGAAAGATCAAACCGAGAGACAAGCGATTTATAGTGGTTCGGCTACAAGGCACCTTCCTTGCCCTACTCCACTCCCCGAGCACCTAACTCGAGAGTTTTCTTCACTATGTCAACAAACTCCCTTATGGCGGAGAAAACCGTACAGACCAATATACACACCAATTTACACACCAATCTACACACCAATCTACACACCAATCTTCACACCAATCTACACACCAATCTTCTTCACACCTAGCTTTTACACACCAATCTTCTACACACCTTCTTCTACACACCAATCTTCACAACTATCTTACTTCACTACTAATCAACTTCTACTATCTACACAACTTCTATATCTTCTAAACAAATATTCACAACTAATCACACTAAGAAATAATAATCAATGATGATGCTCAAACAACTTAGATGTGGAGATCACAACTAGTTGTAATACTTCTTGTCTTGAGGGATAGAAGTATTCTTCTCTTGCACTTGAATGGATTATGTATGGATCACTTTGAAACAAAGATTTAAGAATGTATGATCAAAGGATTTATAGATTGGAAATGGAGATCTAGAACAGAAAGTTCTGAAGTGCAAAAGGTGGGGAAAAAATCCAGGTTTAAGGTGGTATTTATAGGCAAAAGTTTCTGACAGAGGAGCGTGGCCGGTCCCCTTAAATCATGGCCGGTCCCCTTAATTTTAAGGGGGCCGCCCTTTATAATTAAGGGGGCCGCCCAGCTGAAACGGCCAGAAACTTTGTCTTTTAGTGGGGAAAGTTTATTTGGTGAAAAACTAACTGATTTTGGTTAAATATTTGAAATCATATATTTAGTATGATTAAAACATTTTTCCTTATTACCAAAAGTGTTTTTCAAAAATATATAATAAGATTATATAATTAAATAAACTTTGTATTAGTTAATTAAATACCCCTTTGATCATACATTGCACAAAACACTTTGTTTATTCATACCTTAAGTGATTTGGATGTAAAGAGAAATATTAATCACCAAATACTTGTTTATGTCATAAGTTTTAGTTCTTTGAGGTTATATTTTGTAATGATCAAAACATAGAGATATTGATAAAAACTTAATAATGTTTTTTTAGGCATTATTTATGTCAACAAAATTACAAGAAAAAGACATACTTTGTTATTTACATCATACATATACAAAGAAATAGCCTACACGATATGGCGATGCTCAGGGCTATCTTCCGGGGCAGCAGAACTCCCCGCCTCTTGAAGCTTTCTCAAAATCAAGGCATCCGTGGGAGATACGGTGGGAACACTCACAGGAACTCCATCGGACCTGGGGAAGTGTGCAACGCCCACACCACATAACACTGCCTTACCCTAAATGCCTCTCTTCTGGGCAGCCCTCTGCGCATGACGCTCCAGTAACTCTTTCAGGGGAATCTCCCTCTCAAGGGTAAAAGGGTTCAACATATGGCGAGGCTTCACAAACACTGGGACCTGCAGCTGCGACTCATCTGGCTTAAGGAAGTAATCCGGCTGCGCCTCTGCATCCTCCAAAATGTGGCGCCCCAAGGTCAACCCCTCCATAATTACCTTTATGGGATTGTCTTGGTCGCGCTCCAACCGTGCAATCTGAGGCAACTCGAGAACTTTCAACCCCTCCATAGCCTGCATCAGGTCGTCATACGCAGCCGCGTTGTACCCAGGTACCTCTGCCAAGTCCTTGCTCAAAAGCTTAGCCTCATGGAGATCCTCCATAGCATGCGACCTCCCACGCTCCACCGCACAATGGACCACCTTCCCAAAGGCGTCCAACACCTCTTTGGACTCCAAAGTGCCCATAGCTGCCAGGCGCAGTCCGTGACTGATCAACCACCTACATCAACAAGGACAACTTGTGTTATGGAAAGGCATACCAACAAAATATAATAAATTATAAGGTGTTAGGAATACAAATATTCCTATAAAAGTCTCGGTCACCTAATGATTGTAATAGCATTAAGGTAGCTCGTAGTTAGTTAGTTTATTAGTTAATTAGTATTAGATTAAGTAACACCGTGGAAGAAGGAACGGGTCTTTACCCACTGTATGCCTGATCCACAGCCCGGGAGTGGGCGTAATATTGTAACTATAAATACCCCTCTCCACATGTGGAGAGGGTTGGACCTTCATTCATTTTTAATCTAATCTTTTCTTTTTCTTTCAAGGTTCCTCTCTTTCTCTCCTTTTCTCCCTCCTCCTCATTTCTACGCCTCACTCAATACCACTTGATCATGTTTCCTACATAGTTAGTATTCTACAATTGGTATCAAGAGCCAAGGTTTCATCTTAGGGCCTTGTAGAATCGAATTTGATGATGTTTTGAGTGGTTTTGAGAGTTTGGTGTCACTTTCTTGGAAAACATCTTGGTTTTACCCCTCTAGTGTTGTTATACACGTTTGTGGTGTACTTTTACGTTCATTAGTGGTTGTAGAACACTGTAGGTCAGTTTGTGTTACCATATCATTAAGCTATTTGAAATTTGGAGTTGGTTTTGGGCGAATTTCTATGTTGCGTTTAAGTCTACTGTTCCATTGCTTGGTTGCGGTTAAGTTCTGAAATCTGCGGTTAGTTTGCTGCGGTTACTATTTCGAGAATACAAACAAAACGCAATGAAAGTCACAGTTTTGGATTTTTGTCTCTGCAAGTAGATTCTGCGGTTAAGTCTTCGTCAGCTTGCGTATTGCGTCTAGGTTCTGCGGTTAAATATTCTGCGTTTGGTTCAAAGTACTGCGGTTAGATTCTCTGCGGTTAAGTGTGTTGCGGTTAACTCATTGCGGTTAAGTGTCTTGCGGTCAAGTGCATTGCGGTTAGTGTCTGCGGTTAGGTCCTGTGGTTAGCATATCTTGCGGTTATCCCTTCACATGTGATTTTCTCCTTGCAAATCTTCAAATGAAAGGACCAGTATCGTATGTTGACTCTAGTGGACAATCATGCTCGGACTTTCAAGGGAATGAGCCTCCTCAGTCATACAAACTGCTTGAACTGGCAAGAGAATGTCACATTGAATGCTTCCATACACTTCAGACACATCTTTCTATGCTGCTTGAGGGCAATGGATTCGTAATGGGTTTTGAACGTGCATTCATGACACTTTTCGGTCAAGATGTCCAATCATTCACGGAAATTATGATCTTGAATTTGGATCAATTACGACAACGATTGGTCAGAAAAGAAACATCTAACGAGGGATCCTCTGCAGCCCTAGGAGTGCTCAGCAAATAACTGAATAATTTTTTTGACTCCAAATACTCCATGGTCTATGATCACGACAGTCAGATGACTATGAAGTGCTTCGCTGAACACACAAAGATAGATGTTGATCAATATAGAGATATGCTACGTCAATACCTGGACAAGGTTAATGAGTACGTTGAGAGACAGCCAATACTTGAACTTGGAGATGATGACAAGGCCGAGTCTCATGATGAGCAAGCTTGTGATAGTTTGAGGTCGGGTTTAACAGTGGATGCAAAGTTGGTCAACACTGAACTCATGGATGCAGAAAAGGATGAGAGAGTCACTTCTGCTGAATTAGTGACCCAGGCTATGGTGAATATACCCACACCAAACTCAAGCAATGAGGTATCGTCAATTGATCAATACAATACACCATCAAACGTAAGTCGTCATACAGATCAAATCAATCTTAGTTATAACACAAATTTGTTGAGACAGGCTGACAGTGCACTACTCTTAACTAATTCAACAAATATGTGTTATAAAGGGGGAGAAAATGACCTGTATGATGTCTTCAAAAATGATTTGTTTGATGAAAACCCTTGTCTGAAAGTTGAGTTTTCTAAGACACTGGACCAGACCATGGTTGATAAAGAGGCATTTAATCAACTTCAAAAAAGGTTTTCACAATTACAAAAACACTGCATTGAACTTGAACTTGAAATACAACGTAAAGAAGAATGCTTTCAAAACTGCAAACCGTGTCTTAATCCTGAATTGCCTGATCTTAAAGAATATTTTCTGATCAACAATCTGAAAACTCAACTGCATGACAAGGACTCAACTATCAACTGTCTTAAGAATCAAATCAAGATGCATGAGCAACGAAATGACGCCAAATGGAAATACAATGCGTATGAAACTAATTGCAAAATTACTAAATTACGTGTTGAAAATGAGAATCTCAAGGTGAAATGTAATAAACTATATGAGTCACTTAAACAGATAAATGCTGAGAACATCAATCTGACAGCTTCACAACTTGCTAACAACGATGATTTCTCTGCTCAAAGTCTGACCGCAGGTTCTAAAACTCCTAGTGAGCACACAGTGCCAAGTGTTGTTTCAAAGTGTCAAATGAGCCTCAATCTTCCAAAACCATCTATCTTGGGAAAACCTGTCCTGAAAGATGTTGATTATCAAACTATCTTTAGACAACCAAATGCTTTTAGTCAAAAGAGACTCAGTCTTTCAAAACCGTCTATCTTGGGAAAACCTGTGTTGAAAAATGTTGGTTATCAAACTACCATTAGACAACCAAAGAATTTAAGTTTTGAAAGGTCTAAATTCTCGAATAAACGATGTGGTTCTCAAATGGATAAAAAACATAATTTGACTAACCTTGGAAGGCCTAAGCCCACATCTCATATACTAAATGGTCTTAAACCTGTTAAACCTTTGAGGCATTGTCCAAGGAAATATGACCATAGTACTACTCATCGCAAGAACGTAACCATGCATGAAACTATTCACAAGTTTAGATCTTCTTGGATACCAACTGGTAGGACATTCGTGATGAATGGTCACAAATGGTCATGTGAGTGCACTACTGACACAGGTGTTTCAAAGGGACTACACAACAGGTCCGCTAAAACCTGCATGTGGAGTCCAAAGACTCAGACATCTCCTGCTACTAGAGACATGTCTACTCACACGTGAGTTGACATCATGTGGACTCCTGACTACTTAGTTTCAGGACTCGGGCTAATCTGTTCACCCACTAACATGCTCACTGTTTATACCCTATGTCTGTAGATTAGTGTACATATTTTGTGTTTGCTTTACATTTATTATATTTGTTTTCTGGGTTATCTTTACGTGTATATTCTTTTATTTCACATTGTGTTTTAGTACTTGCTCTATGTAGTCGGGTGCATCTCATATCTTGCATCATGGTATTTGTTGTTAGTTATGTGGGGTTCCTTATCGCTTGTGTACCCCTCATGACTACAGGGACCAATCCTGTGCACTTGGATTATTGTTTTTTTTGTGATAAGTGTAGTACAAGGACTTGTTGTGTCAATATGCAATTTGTGTTTCATCTCATATATAAGAAATTTTATTTCTTGCGTTTAGAAAAAGTTAACCACAACTCATATTGCTATTAACTCATCTATACTTCTGTGCTGCGTTTAAATCTTGATTGTATTCCCTGTGTGCTCGATTCTTGGTATGTCATGTGCTTCTATCTTCACAATTTCTATTTCCTTCCATGTTTTCATCTTCTCACTTGTTGTGTTATCTTAGGTGGATACCCACGGTGACCACTATCTCGCGTTAAAGAACTTGTGTCTAATAGGTTAGATCATGCTGGTTTTACTATACATGTATTCGTTCATCTTTTTGCGTATATGTATGATTCACAGTCATGTGTGTTTAGATCTTGGATTTGTTGGTCTTGCGGTTAGGTCGATTACTCCACGGGGAGTGTTGTTGATAGTAGGTAGGATAAGAATGATGTTGGCACTTAGGTAAATGGATCTCTGTACTTGTTATGGTGTCAAATGTTGGTTCAGTTAGATGATACGAAGAGTGGAGAGTGTTCTTGATTGCGTTTAGACCAATTTCTTGATTGCGGTTAGACCATGTTCTTGATTGCGGTTAGATCTATTTCTTGATTGCGATTAGACTTATTTCTTGATTGCGTTTAGATTATGTTCTTGATTGCGTTTAGATTTGATTCTTGATTGCGATTAGTCTAAGATTCCTAATTGCGATTAGATTAAGTTCTTGACTGCGGTTAAACTATGTTCTCAATTGCGGTTAGATTAATGTCTTGATTGCGATTAGTCTATGACTCTTGAACTGGAGTAAGATTAATTTATTGACTGCGGTTACCTATACTTGAGGTTAACTTGATGTGCGTTGACCATGAGTTGCGGTTTAGTTGGTTGCGGTTATCTCGACTTGTTGCGGTTAACTTAGGTTGCGATTACGACGTTGCGGTTAAATAAATTTTTTTTAGTCTGTGTTTAGGTGCTCTGCGTTTAAGTCTAACTGGGGACTTTCTTGGCACACTTTGTCTTACACTTATTGGTTGTGATCTGCATGTGTGTTTATGTAAGGGCGTCTAAGTTTTTATGCATGGGTTGGTGTGTTTGACACTCATTTTTAGTTGTCTTAACTACTACTCTACGTGTTGAATGATTCTCTTGAGTACTCATTACTTGCAATACATAACCCTCGACCTTGTTCCTACTGTCTTACCATTTAATTCTGGGGGTCCTCCTGCTGCTAACACTCACCTTCACATATGGTTTTCTTCTGTGGTGATGTTTGTCAAATGCAGCTCCTATGGCAGAATCCATTGTCGAAGTGCCTTTGGCTCCACCTGTCCGCTCTGACGATGACATTTTGCCTTTCAACAAGTGGATTCCTATTGGGAAAAGTAACTGCTATGTTAAGATGGATAGACCTCAGAATCATCCCATATTCAGAGTTGCCCTAGACATACTGAAAAATACCACCTTCTTCAATGCCTTTACCGCATCCTCCTCTATACCCTCCATCTACATACAACAGTTCTGGAACACTATATGCTTTGACAGAACAACCAATATGTACAAGTGCCAGCTGGATGAGCATTGGGTGAACATCACCATGGAAACACTGGGTAGCGCTCTGCAGATTCTACCAACGGGTGATAATGTTGAATATACTCCCCCACCTACTCCAGCTACTCTTATTGACTTCGTCAATGAACTTGGATACCCCACTCAAGTATCTACACTTTCCGCTGTCATCACACATGACCTCTATCAACCATGGAGAGCAGTTGCAAGCCTAATCAACTTGTGTCTGACTGGTAAAACATCAGGATATGAGAGACTTAGAGCTCCTTCTCTACAAATTCTCTGGGGGGTTGTCAACAGTGAGAACATCAATTTTGCTGAACGTATCTGGGAGGAATTCAGTCAGTCCATCCACTCTTTCTTGGTCGACAAGGCTAACCTTGAAGCACACAAAGACGGAAAGAAAAGATCAGCCAAGCTCTCGATCCCAAGCGTTAGGTTTACTAAGCTGATCATACTGAGCCTTCAGCGATCTCTAAAATTTCACCCAAGAGAAGAATCCCCTCTTCATCAACCTACTGACGAACATCCACTTGGGTTCCTCAAATATGATTCAAAGAGCACTCGAGAGATCATATTCGGCATGGATATTCCCACTGCTTTTCTTACCCGTGATATCCTGTCTGCTCAATATTATGAGGAATATATTAAATATCTGAAGAAAAGTCGGGAAGCACCCCCTAATGAGCCAGCCGTTTCCACTAAGTCCGCAAGATCTGCATCTAAGAAACGCAAAGGTGGTAATACCTCGGCTGCTTCCTCTGAAGGCTCCAAAAGGGTTAAGAAGACCACTGGAGGTAAAAGAACCATCTCAAAAACTAAATCTCCAAGTGCTGAAGACCCCAATCCTGCACTTTGCTCCACTCAGTTGCCTCTGACTGAAGAAGAAATGGTACAAATAGCAACTGCTGAAAGCTTGAAGGAAACATATATGCCACCGGTTCCACCAGTCAGTGGGGTCATCATTAGAGAACCTCAATCTGATAGAGCTTCACAGATCCAGCAAGTGACCGGTAAAGGTAAGGATGTTGTCACAAAAGAACAAGCAGCACACACCCTATTGAAAATATCATCTCCTGCCTCCAAATCAACCAGTACCAAGTTTATTCTCAAAAGACGCTCACCCACATCCTCATCGGCTAAGTTTTCTTCTGAGAATGTCTCCTCACCAAGTCTCGGGCATCCCGATAAATCTAGCAGTTCTGAGACTGACACCAGTTCTGCTCCCAAAGGTGATGGACCACACCTCTCTACACAAGATGTTACCAGCCAACAACCTGTACAGGATAAACCGGCTGATTCTGCTCCCCTTGTTGATCCACTCGATGACGAGTTCGTTTCTACTGCATATCCGGATATCCAAGGTAACCTCAAAATGAAAACAGATGATCCTAAGCTCGAGGTGATACCTGACAGCCCCACCGGTACGCTGTCATCGTACAAGAATCTGGACACTTATGGCGATCAATTCCTCATGGATAAGCCAGATGATGCTGAAGGTGAAAAGTCCGGTGATGAGCATGCAGAAGTTGTGTCAATGGTTGATGTGCCTATTGTGCAAGACAACTCCACCATTCCTACCAAGTCTGCACCAACGTCTACTGTTGGTCCCAACAACGATGACATCCCACAAGCTGATGACACGCAAGAGAAACCGTCTGCATCTGCCGCTCCTGCTGACACTGAGAAGAAGTTAGATCTGGACACTTTAGCTGCTTTGACTGCTGATGCTGTTCAAGAAAATCTTGCCATTCGTGAGAAGTTGGACAAGCATGCCACTCTGCTTCAAACCATAGTAAACCTTAAACTGCCACAAACAATCACCAATCATAGCAGCAGATTATACAAGTTGGAGCATCTCAATCTTGAACAACAAGTATCTAAGGCAATCAACGAACAAGTTGCTGAAGCTGTCAATATTGCTCTCGAAGCCCCTCTCAGGTCCAGGTTCACAGACCTTCCCATCAATGACATGAAAGTTATTCTGCAGCACAGTATGTATCAGCAGGGTCAACACACAGGACACGATGCTCACGTACAGCTGTATAAGGCACTTGAGGCCTCAATTCTACAAGATAATGCTGAGGAACACGCCCGGGACATGGAAATTGAACGTAAAAGAAAACAGCGGCGTCAGGGTCACCCCAAACCACCATCTGGTTCACCTCCACAACCACCTCCACCTCCACCACCCGCTGGGGCGTCTGGTCCATCAGGCACTTCTTCACTACCTGGTGGGTCACAAGCTCCTGGCAGATCATCACAACCCGCCTCATCACCATCCCATAAACATCAGGCTGACAAGTCATCCAAGTCGGCTCCGTCTAAACAAGCAAAACATGTTAAGTATGCTGCTTGGACTACTTTTGACGCTGGTGCAACCTCCATTGCATCTCATGTCCCTGAAGATCATGTCTTTAATGAAGCCTCTGTCACACCACAACACGAGGAGTCATCCGATGACGAAGATGATGATGCTTCTACAACTCACATTCCTGGAAGACAGTGGTGGAAATCATTCACCAGAACTGACACCAATGATCCACCTCAAGTTTCCTTAACCAAAGATGACAAAGAGACTTGGTGGAAACCAGATGACAACAAACCGCAATCACCTGAGCCCGACTGGACGATCCCTTCCTCAGATTTACCAACCAATGATAGTAACTGGATCAGTGCAATCACCACCAGTTTTGTTCCACCCTCTGAAGATTCCCTACTTTCCCAAACTGGTGATATGGGAACATTCATCGCATGGTTCTGCAAGAAACGGGGTCTGTCAAAGCTCACTCAGAAGGACCTGGAAGGCCCCGCATTCAACATTGTCAAACCTTTTCATCAGGATGTTAATCATCTACAATACCAGATGGAAGAGTGCCACAAGATGTTCAATGACATTGTGGATGAAGGAATAAAGAAGTATAATTACAACACACCACTTCCCTTGGGTGGCCCTCCAGGAAATGTCACTATCCAAGCTGAATTCTTCTTCAACAAAGACCTTGACTATCTTAAGCTTGGGAGTAGACAATGCAAATCAGCTCTGTCCATCACAAAGATGAAAGCTGCCCATTATTCTGACATCGGGTTAGAACAGTTAGTCCCCGACAGTATGTGGAGTCCTCAAGAATGCGACTACAACGTCTCGGCATCTCTGGGCATTTCACACTGGTGGTTGAAGAAACAACAGTTCTACATAGATCGGTTTCAAGCTCCAGGTGACCGAAAGTCAGTTCGATCACCACTTCAAATCATTAGTGTGGTTAAAGTTCTAATACATCCCATCTATGGATATGACTATCTCAAGAGCATTACACTCAGACGAGCAGACTTCAAGGACTACACCATATCCGAAGGGGATTTCAAACACCTACGCCCTAATGATTTTGAAGACTTGTATCTTCTTCATCTTCAAGGAAAGCTGCATCATCTACCATCACGTGAAATGAAGTCTCTTGTGTTTGTTGTACTTCACTGGATCCGGGGCATCGTCATCAGGAAACGGGTCGAAGACTTCCAGCTTGGTATCGAAAGCTACCAAACCCAACTCAACCTCACAAGACCCCTATGGAATGTTAACAGTCTGGAATGGGTTGCTGATTTTACAGTCATCGAATCTCCTCTGGCAACTGTATTTCGAGATAAATACAATGTGCCCATGGTTTTGCGCTTCAATGAAATTCACAAGTTCAGTGATGGTACCTTGCGTATGGTCGAAGAGGCACTGGACTTCAGAGTGAAAGAATACCATGTTTATGGCCAGGGAACTAGACGGTATACCCATAACTGGACTGCAAATGAGTTAACCCGAAACAAGAAGTTTTTGGCTGGCATCCGCAAGAGATTAAAGATACGAAGAATCTTCCGAAGCCTGGAGTGCTACGTTGGTGGCAGAATTCGGGAAGGGGACTACCGACTTCTCCAACGTACTGAGTAATACGACCAGTAATGGGGTTCAGTGTCATCTTTTATGTGTGTTGGTTGGAATGTTTGTTTTGTACTATCTCTAGTTTGTGGGCCTCCTTGTGTATCCTTATAAACATCTATTTTGCCTTTTTGCATATCATATCTAGCATGGTGTACATACCTCTCTATAGTATCAAATCAAAAAGAAAATAGAAAATTATAAAACCTATAAAAACCATAAAAATCTGAAAAATCACAAAATCTCAAAAATATTCTTCTCTCGACGTGTCTCTTGTATAATCGATATTATGTACGATTCTAGAAATGTCATTCAATAATGACACGGAATCATACATATGCTTGAGCAAGAGTTTTTCGGTTTCAAATAAAGTTCTTTTTTAAAAACATGTCGTCTCTCAAAACATTCTTCAAAACTTATGGCTTGTAGTCATTTCAGGCTACAACCCGGACTTCAAAAAATGGCTTGCTATTACTTCAGATAGCAACCCGGTTTTCAAAATTAAGGAAAACACATCGCCAAAAAAGACGGTTGTTCCTAACAAAGGGTGTCGTTCATCCGAGCGTGAATTACTTTATATTCATGCACCCTCGATCTAATGCACGTTTCAGTGCATTATTTCTTGATAAAGAAGAGAAGTCTTCTTTTTATCGCCAAATACTTTCCCTTCTATGATTTTTCCGGGAAGTATTTGTGCAAAACTTGGTGGTACCATGAGATTTTGATTGAAAATCAATTTGAACTCAAAGTTTGATAAAATTTTCACTCAATCAATGATGTTAATAGTTTATGAAAATATTTATGCTTTAACATCCATCATTGATTGAGGGGGAGAGTGATTTCTCAAAATTTTATGTATCATCAAAACTCCCCACACTTCGTACATAAAACCTAGCAACAAAATAATTTGTGATGTGTTATGTGTCAGAATGAGTACATTTTCAAAAGAGTTTTCGTTAAAACTTCGAATATTTTGACAACTCTTCAAATCTGACACATAACAACCTCCCTCACAGTTTGAGGGGGAGCAAGAAAAAGTTCCTTTTTATCAGAAAATATTAAAATTGACCGCATTTCTCTCCCAAAAGCTTTCTAACTTATTTAAATCAATTGAGATCAAAAATCTCGAAAGATTTGAAATTTTTGATCGGGGGAGAGAATGTGATTTAAATATGAAATCTGATAATCAAATGTGATCTTTAAGACTCAATAAAAGGCTCCCGCATATGTGCTAAACCCTTTCGAATATCGTTGCACATATTGAGGGGGAGCAAAAGGCGTTTGTGGAAGTTATACCAAAGACCGACCATTTTATCTTTATGCATGAAGTTATAAGGACGGTTAAGGTTAGGTATGAATTCCCATGATCCACCAGAACCGGAAGGATCTTCCCAGGGACAATCCATAGATAGATTAGAAGTCCTTAGGAATGATTATGAAAAAAGGAGTAAAAGTGAGAAAGGGAAGAGTGCGGACTGAGATAGAGCTAGGACTGGAACAAACCCAACAAGGTTCTAGTGGTGAAGTCTCGGTAAGCACTGAAGGGGTTGAAGAATGAAAAAGAAATATAATGAGAAAGGGTGAAAAGAAATAGCCCTCCATTTATTCAACCTTAGGGCAGAAACCGGGTTCAATACATATGCTACTGGTGGTTACTAAGGTAATCCCGGTATTGAAGACAAGACGTCATGGACCCAGTGACGCACTGCACCAAAACTTCCCAACTACTCAAGTTCTCTTAAAAGAGCTTGTTTCATTCTCACGGGGAACCCTGTGCAATGTATCGACCGCTCATTGCGAGCTATGTTGATACCTAAAACAGGAGACACATCCCCAGTCTCCAGGAGCGGATCAAAACGCACTATTGAGTCTAGAGCCATGAGATCATCCATAAATCTCGTTAGGACACACTTCCAAATATGCTTATTGTTTCACACAATGTGGAAAATAAGGTAAAATATTTAGAGTCCTACGCATTATCCTTGTGGTATTGCCAGAACATCCGAGTGATATGAAAATATTCACAATGAAGATGGAAATCCTTCTAGAGCGAACATCTTTCAAGCTCTTGGTAGGTGACATGTGAGATCCATCTTGGATCAATGATCAAGTGACAACTGGAAAGCAACGATGGTGCGATTCAAATTTGAATCAAAACTTGTTCCAGGATATGGATTGACGGATACTTTTGCCAAAACCTCTCAATGTGCTCACCAACTTATCTTTCGAGCACATTGATTGTGTAATATCTTTCAAACAAAAGTATTTTTGATGGAAATGAGATTAAAAGTATAAAACTCTCGTCGTGTCTCAAAACTGTTTATCATAGGACACGCGAGTGATTTCTATAAATCTATTTCTCATCAATCCGTGAATGTTTATTCACCGATTCACTCTATCGTGCTGTCTGCTTTGAGACGTTCCGGTATGAGAACATGCTAAGTATGAAGATTCCAAAGTGGATTCTTTGGAAAATTCATTACTACAAGCTGGAAATTCCTGTCAAGGAGAGTCCTCTTTAAAAGAGACTCTACCTGATCACAGGTCGGTTTTCACAAAACCGGAGGGTAGTCTGTCCTCGCAGAACGAATGACAAAGCCATATTCGTTCTCTATCTTTATTGCTAACTGTTTTATTTCAGGGACACATATAAAGATGGCGTTGATGGCTCCTATTTCCAGCTGAATCGGGTCAATCCATACCTCATGCTCACACACATCCTCTTCACTATTAATGACGATGAGAGACTTGCTACAACAAATGTTGAGAGACTACCAACAACGTTTCCGCAACTCTGATGAAAAAGTCTCCTGATCCACAACTCTTAAGTCAAAGTCTCCTGATCTAGAAGGGTGTGAGCATGATGGTCCTTTGTCACTACATCACATGAAGGCAATACAACTATGGATGAGCATGGAGATTTACTTTGGCTGATGATCTCAAAGAAGCTCAAAAGATCACACATCACAAAGGAACTCTAATCACAAGTTCACTTGGTTGAAGTACGAAGTGTGCTGAAATAAGAAGAATCAGATCCTACGAGCTACAAAGACTAAAGAATGCTTAAAGACCAAAGATCTTAACTGCAAAGGTGACCTCGCTTAGGGGGAGATTGTTAGGAATACAAATATTCCTATAAAAGTCTCGGTCACCTAATGATTGTAATAGCATTAAGGTAGCTCGTAGTTAGTTAGTTTATTAGTTAATTAGTATTAGATTAAGTAACACCGTGGAAGAAGGAACGGGTCTTTACCCACTGTATGCCTGATCCACAGCCCGGGAGTGGGCGTAATATTGTAACTATAAATACCCCTCTCCACATGTGGAGAGGGTTGGACCTTCATTCATTTTTAATCTAATCTTTTCTTTTTCTTTCAAGGTTCCTCTCTTTCTCTCCTTTTCTCCCTCCTCCTCATTTCTACGCCTCACTCAATACCACTTGATCATGTTTCCTACATAGTTAGTATTCTATATAAGGAAAGAGCTGAAAAGGAAGTACCTGCGCTCCGCAATGGTCGACATCAAATGAGGGTATAACTCCTCATCGTACTCTATGCTTAGGCTGTGTAGCTTGTTCTCCTGCATCTGGACAATCTCCTCCATGCGCTCCTTGAACTTGACAATACTCGCAAGGTGCTCCTCCTTCTTCTCCTCCAAGTACCTCACAGCCCAAGTCATGTTGGCCTTGTACTGATGAAGTTGTCCACGCGCCTGCTCAACTTCATCCATCGCGGTCAACTTCTCATGGGTGACCTTCTCATTGTACACCCTGGAGGACTCCACTTCCGCCTGCGCTTCAGCCAGCTGCACACGGAGCATAGCTATCTCCTCATCCTTCTGGGGGAGAGTACGGCTCTCCCCGACATACCTAGTCTTCAACTGAGCCACCAGCTCAGTCTGACGTGCAGCAGTCGCAGCCAACTCATCCATCAGTTGCTGCGCAGGTGCGCTCTCATCAACCTTAGCTTTCCCCTCCTTGTTTTCATTCTGCGGAGGGGACACCACCTCCACGAAGGCTCCATCACCCTTCGTGGAATTATCACTACAAAACATGAAGAAAATAGTTATTACATATTACGACAAGTAATAAAAACATAAATGACGGATGGGGAATACTACTTACATAAACGGAGAGGTCTTAGCAACTTCTTTATCCGCACCTGGATCGGATGTCTCCTCCTCCGTAGACGACTCATCATCTCCGATGATGTAGCATCTCTTCTTGGAGGTACCACTGCTACCAGCCTCTCCCTTGCGCTTCAGCTCCCGCGCTACTTCCTCAGGTTTCAACACCTCCTCAGGCTTCAACATTTCCATGCAATCAGATGATTCAGCATGCGCCTCCTCCTCCTCCCGCGCCACCTCCACATCTGGAGCCATGCTCTGAACGAGCGTCACCTGGAGCGGCGGCATATCTTCGTGACCAGCATCTGGCAGCACAGTCAAATGACCCCGGGTTGCCTCCAGAAGTGGCTGCTCACCCTCCCTCAGAGGGCGCACTCCCACAGTCACCTGCTTTGGCTTTTCCAGCTTAACCACGGCGAATAGATCCATCTCTGCGCACATAAACAAACAGCAAAAAAGAAATGATTAGTTACTAAATGTGCGCATATAAAAAGACTTACATATTTGAAGTAGAAGGGACGAACACACACCCTGGCCTTCCTCATCTATGAAGGTTGGCACCTCGTCAACACCACCGAAGTAATTGCGACTCAACCCCATGTGCACCAAAAACTCCTCCGGATAAGGGTTAATGGGAATGCGGTTGGCATCAAGGGTCTGCGCATCGGTCAACCTATAGGAACCGGGTGCGGGGCGCCCATCCCTTGGCAACGTATCTTGAGTATAAAACTCAAAGGGTGATGGAAAAACCACGTCATCAACCCAGAAAAAATGCTCCCTCCAATGCCTCAGGGAGTCTACCTTCTCAGTATAGCATTGAAGCGCCCCCGGGCGCTTCGCAAAGGACACCCATCCATTTGACCACGTCGTGTGCTAGAAGACGCGGAACAAGGCAATGGTCGGCTCTATCGCAAGTAAACGGCAGTTTACTTCAAAATTCGACACCTTAGCCGCACCTATACAGTGCAGCTGTGAGATGTGGAGACGATAGTGATTGAGCAAATCACTCAGAAAAATGGATATTGGTACGCGATATTTCGCGTACTCGAAAAAACGCGTGTATAATCCTATTTTCCATTCGGGGAAATCGGCTATACACGCGTCAACATCTGGAGCCTCTGGATGCACATCCAGAAAATGAAGTAGTCAGATGTAAACTGACGCACATCATCCTCAGTCATCACAGAGCGGAAATCTTCTAATTGGGCAACCATTTTCATAAAATTACTGTGAAACGCACACAACTTTACCTAATAAAATAGTCACTTTCTTTGCAAAAAATGATTTGAAGGAGTGAGTATGTGTTTTACTGTGTGTTTTGGTAAAAAGGGGGCGGTGACTCTTATATAAGAAGGTCAAAAACCCTAGATGATGTCCACGTCGATCACACTCACAAAACGTGTGGCTAGAAACCGAACCGGTACATGCACTTTTTCCCGATTTACGAGGAACACGTGGACACAACCCCCGATTTTCGAGGTATTTCTTTGAAAAATCTAGGACTAGGTACATTGTACTTTAAATTGGGCGGCAATATTTCAATGTTCTCCCGCCACGCTTACCACTGTTATGATTAGTCTAGCATCCGCGGCTACGAGCCGTGCACACTAGACTGGGGGGACATGATGACGCATAGTCTATATATGGGCCACAAGCCCAAATATTAAACATTACTAAGGCCTAAAGCCACCATGCGTGGGCTATTATAACTTGGGCCGCATCAATAATAGGGATGGGCTCACGCAAGCCCAACCAAACTATATACAGAATAGATAGAGATCTTCTATCTATGGAATGAATATCTTTAACCCGGATAAGCACCATGTGTGCGAAACGTAAGGAGCACGAACCCTACAAGGATTCTACGCCTATATAAAGAATGACACAACTCTCATTCAAGGTACGATTCACAAACCCTAAACTCTTTACGAGAACCCTAAATCGATTACTTACTCTCACTCCAGAGTCTAAACGTGGGCGACAATCCCACGATAAGTCTAACGGTGTTGTTTATTTTCTTAGTGTGTAAGTTACAAGCATTAAGAAGCGAATTGGTACGAGAGCAAAAGCCCATAATCAGGAACGCCCAACTTTTGTATCAACAACGATAAATACTTGTGTTGTGGTTTGATCATTTCTTTCATTTACTTGCATGTTATATATTGTGTTTGTGTATATATATATATCTTTGATCAAACGGAAGTTTCAAAGCTAATTAAACAAGTTAAAAGATTTTAAACGGTAAACTATTCAACCCCCTTCTAGTTTTCCACAATTGTTAAAGATAGAACCAAATTAAAAGATGGTCATATGAACGAAATCAATTACAGGTGTACAAAGGGTGGGACGTATGTACCTCAAGGTAGTGGCAGACGGAAAACCAAAACATGAAAAACCGGTTGTCCATTCAAATTAGTTGCGAAATATCATCGAACAAAAAATTATTGGGTATTGAGGGTGAAGGATGATACGCATAATCATGATATGCTAGAGTCATTGCATGGTGTGGCATATGCAATGCGATTAAAGGATGATGAGTTGGGTTTGGTCAAAGAATTGACAGATTATAACGTACGACCACTTAATATACTTTCGACAATAAAGGGTCGTAATCCGGATAACGTGTCTAGCGTTAAAACTATATATAACGCACAAGATAAGTTCCGGAGAGCCAGAGTAGGTGATAGAACTCCAATTCAAGTCCTTTACTCGCATTTGCGGGATTCAGGGTATACATGGTACCCGAGGGTAAATGAGCATACCAACGAGCTAGAGGAGCTATTTTTTGTGCACCCCACATCATATGCTCTATGGTGTACATTCCCTGAAGTCATGCTGATGGACTCCACGTACAATACCACGATGTTTAAATTGCCGTTGTTGGAAATTGTTGGAGTAACTTCAACAAATAAAACATTTTCAATGGCGTATAGCTTTTTATCCAGTGAACAAGGGCATAATTTTAGATGGGTATTGCAACGTGTGAAGCAAGTGATTGACGAAAGATATTACCCACGTGTTGTCGTCACTGACAGAGATTTAGCGTTGGTTGGGGCAGTAAGAGCAGAATTTCCTGACGCTCACAAATTACTCTGTCGATGGCATATACAACAAAATATACTTAAGTTTTGCAGAAATAAATTCACAGATGGGGTAATTGACTATGATTCCGTTAAAAACCGATGGGATTGGATGGTTAAAGCTCCGACATTCGAATCGTTCGAGCGACGTTATCAACGCCTACAACAGCTATTGGTCAACCATCAGGGTACTTAATTATTAATTGATTGTTTTTAATTATTTAATAAATATGCACCCGAATGACCTTTTATTAATTCATTGTTTTTTTCAGATGTCGCTTTGTATCTGAATAACTGGGTGCAAGATTACGCACCCATGTTTGTCTCGTATATTACCGACCAATATAAATCCTACGGCCAGACAACAACGTGCAGAGTTGAGGCTCACCACGCGTTGTTGAAATTATATTTGGACGGCACGCAGTCCAAATTAGACAGGTTGTTGAGGTCAATCGATAAGATTCTCATTACGCAAGAAGATGCGATAAAAGAGACTTTCAATAGAAACATGAACGAGAAACTAATTAAGTGCGATGTACCACTATTTCAAGAATTGTTGTATAAAGTTTCTAAACATGCTTTGAACCTCATGCACAAAGAACTCCACCTGTCGATCACCCCAGAAGAATGTAGCCATAAGAATCGGGCAATTTTCGGACTACCATGCTTTCACGAGATGCAAATCTATGTATATCATGGTAAGTATATTAAATTTATAACTATCAAGTTGTTTTCCACATTAATATCAGTAATTTATACAAGTCACTTTAATTGAATTCAGGATGCCTCATTCCACTGGAACGAGTTGATATTTTTTGGAGAACCCTATCTGTTCCGTGGCCTGTTATCAATAGGCCCCCACCTAAAGATGGCTCTTCAGCGAACATGGTGGTGATGATGATGATGACGATACTTCGTTTAACGATGGCATGCGACAATTCAAGAATATTTTTAGCAAATCAACATCGTTTGTCAAGAAAAATATGTTAACGAAGTTAAGAGATATATTCCAGCCTGAAGCTGTTGACACACGTAAACCAGCTATTCAAAAAAAATACCCGTGGACGTCCGAGCGCAAAGGACAAAAAGGGCAAGGCTACACAAGTCCCGGACTTGAATGAAGTCCCTGACTTGAATGAAGTCCCTGACTTGGATGAAGTACCATTCGTAGATCACCGAAGAAGTACAAATTCAAGATCTACAAAAGTCCAAAACTTTCGGAAAGAACCTGCAAGACATAGCTCTTACACGGGTGATAGTCTACGCCACAGATTTTATGCTGGAGATAGTGTGAGCAATGCGTTTATTGAGCATATTCCACATTTTTTCCGTCCACTCGTAATAAGCATACATAATGTGCGGGGTGGTGGAAATTGTGGGTTTCGGTGCATTGCTCATAATATTGTGTAAGACCAAAATAGGTGGGCCGATGTAAGATACATGTTAATGTAAGAGTTACAACAACATAGTATAACTTACGTGAGTATGTGGGGGGAAGAAGACTTTTACCACCTTTGTGATACATTAAACTGGTTTAATGGACCAGCGCCTGAAGATTACTGGATGACGATGCCAAATACGGGTCTGGTTATCGCTTCAGCTATTCACCGATCTCTTGTATATATAGACCGTCATAGTTGGTTCACATGTTTACCCTATTTTCTGGTCTAAACTCATCACATGGAATTGACCCCATTGTGATTGCACGTGTGGGGGAGAACAGTGGTGCTCATTACATTTGTCTCAATCTAGACAGAGATTCTCCACTACCACATATCCACCCACAATGGAGGTGGTTCAAACAGCCAGTTGCAAACGAATGGGAAGCAATATATAACCATCGATGTATTTTATAAATGTTGTAAATGATTATTCATTTATTTAAATCTAACTTGTTTGAAAATGTGGTAAATGATTATTCATTTATTTAAATGTTAATTGTTTGAAACTTAAAAGTCTGCTTTTTTGTAGAGTGTTAGTTCTGCACCAGTTATACCCCCTGATCCCGCACTGGCACCACCTAGTCCAGAAGAGGATCCAGAGATGGATGATGATGAGATGGATGATGATGATGAGATTGCTGCTGCTGATGATGAGATGGATCCAGATATGGATGATGATGATGATGATGATGATGAGATTGCTCCTGTAGATGATGAGATGGATGATCATGATGCTGATGATGTTGATGAGATTGCTGCTGCTGCTGATGGTGTTGATGAGATTGTTGTTGCTGCTGATGATGATGTTGATGATGAGGAGGTTCTTCCTTTGCCACCTTTGCCAGTCATATCAAATATCACTTATGAGTCAGACACTTCAGATGCCTTAGGTCATGCACTTGAGACGGAGGTCAGATCTACTTTTGAGGTTGGCGAGTCTTCGACCAGACCACGAGTTTCTCCTGCCGAACTTAGGGCAGAGTTGAGTCGTTTGAGGGAGGACATCTCTTGGTGTCGGGGTCGCTATGTGTCAATGTCGAGGAGGTTGTGTGAGCGACAATCTTATGTTAAAGGATTGAGGAGGGAAGTTAAGCATGATAGGAGAGATATAGGTGATGTGTATGTTACGTTGGATGAGCATGCATCTAGGTTGAGTGATTTAGGGAAAGCAGCTGTAGAGTTTCGAGAGCAGTTAGAGTCTTTTGAGAAGAGGATGAAAGAGATAGAGAAGTTGCTGGAGCAGGTGGACAGTGATAGTAGTTAGTATCATAGTTAGTATCTTGATAGTAGTTTGCCTTTGTTTTGTCTTTATTTTCAATATGTATGTCATTTGACAAACCTTTGAACTCTAACTGCTTATTTATGTAATTCGAATGATTTTTTTATTATTATTACTTTGTTTAAATTAGTAATAACATTATTGACTGATGATGTAAATTATTATGCAAACTCTTTGGTCAGATGAGCCAAAGAAATTCTTTCTGGTGCCGATGTAATAGAGGATTTATTGTAGAACGGAAATCCTGGCAAGATGGTAGTCGTGGGTGATTGTTTTATGCATGTCCTCTTTCAGTGGTAAATAATCATGCGTTTGCTTAGTTATGTAAATAATTTGTTTGTTAAAACTACATTTCTTATTATTTTCTTAACATATAACAGTCAGGTAGAAAAGACTATGGGTGTCGATACTTCAAGTGGAAAGATGAATTTGAAGCAGAGCACTTTAATCAAGCCTCTTCTTCAATAGCCTCTTCTTCAATAGCCTCTTCTTCAACGCATTGCTTAAACTGCGTTGCTACACATAATGAGAACAAGTTGTTGAAGGCAAGAATAAAGGCGCTGGAGATGGAGTTAGAAATGGCAAGGAATCCTGAGGATCACGCTTGTCAGTCAAGTGCCCGGCTCCATGATCTTTTAAATGAAATGAATAATCTTCATATGTCGTAGATGTTGGTGTTTTTAAATAACGTTGTCGTTTAATTTAATAATAACATTTGTTGTTGCAGTTATTTAATGTGGTAATATTTAACGTGGTATTATACAAACAAAATAATTATACAAAACATTATACATATACAAAACATTATTAAACACAAATATACAAAATATTATACATATACAATACATTATTATACATACACAATCTTTTATATATAAACACAAAACACAAAAACAAAAACAAAAAAACAAAAAAACAAAAAAAAAACAAAAAAAGTACACCCCCTATGGGGTAGCCCCCGTTTGACTAGAAAACTAGCCACCGTCTTTATAGATCAAGCCTTCTTTAAACGAGAACACTTTTTTTTATAGAAGTGATACATCTAAAAATGCCCGCAAAAGAAATCCGTCTGTACATTTGATTGGCTTAGTACAATATAAGACAAGAGAACATTTATTAAATACATCAATCAAATGTATACACATTCTTTTGTGGATTTCTTTTGTGAGAATTTTTGAGTGGTTGTATCACTTCTCTTTTTATAATCGGCTGAAAATAGTGGTGGGTGAGCCACTCCCTCACCTGAGCGACACACCATCTTTATCTCTCCTGTCACTTCCTCACACTCACTCTCACCATACATCTATTTTGATCATCATACCTCACTTTTCATTAAAATGCCTATTTTATACAAAATATAGGCAGTAAATATTCCCCATACTCAAGCCAAATAAAAAAATATTAAAACAAAAGTGGGCCCAGAATGGTGAGTAACTCACCAAACTTTGCAGTTTTGGCCGTGACATGAGACTTGTGTTTTGGTGTGTCGCGTGTGAGTCACTCACCAAGGGGTGAGTTTGCAACCACTCCGTCTAGTCTTAGGGTGTTTGAACATTTGTAAATCTAGAAGATTACCCGAATGTAGCGACGATGGTTTATAGTAAGTTACTTTGTGTATACAACTTTTAATATATGTGTGTGGATTGTGGACTAAGAGAAAATGAAGAAAATTTGTGTTTTAAATTGTAATTAAGTGTCTAAATATTTATTAATATATTGTGTTGACTTTTATAAGTCATGGTATTTTAGTACAACAACAATATTTATTTTTTAAGTTTTAAGCAAATGTGTTTTTTGCTTCAACGTGTGCTCTATTATTGTCTCATTCCCTGCGCTGCTGCTTGTTTAGCGTTAGGATTTGAGTTGTTGTCAGAGTTTCAAGCTCTTGATTCAACTTTCATTATCATTGATAGCTTGCCTGGTTCATTTTCTTGTTTTGATGCAAGTTTCATTCATATGTTAAGCTTCCAGATTTGGTTTGTCATATGCAATCTTTGATTAATTCTTATTGCTTACAATTTCTTATTTGCGTATACTCATGAATGCGCTAAATTATATGGTAGGAATGCAGGCTTTGATTTTGCATTGAATTGTAGTCTAGGAATCTAGGATGGATACGGTTTAAGTTGTCATAAAGTATAAGGATCGATGGTGGTTGATAATCATTGTCACATGGATGGTCACAAGCAAGTTATTGTTGTGCATACCCATCATACTCGAACACACACACTGTCATGTACTAAAGTAGTTATTAACTTATTACTACTAAATAATGTAATATATTGATAAGCTCTAGTTGTTACTGATTAATATACTAGTTTTTCTGATAGCTTCACTGCAGCATTAGGCAAGTACTAAGTAAAATGGGATCATATGAATCATGGTTAAGTAGCCAATATTGTTTATAGGTTATAACCCAAGTGATGTTAGCGTGTATCTTCTCTCTTACAAGTTCTGGTCATTATTACTTGCTAGCTGACCGATTGCTTCAAGGGAGGTTCATATGTCATATGGGACATTGTTGTCACTAACACCCATATTTACTCTTATACAAATATATATATACAAATATATATATATATATATATATATATATATATATATATATATATATATATATGCACCCTTCATCTATTGGTAAATCAATCAGAGATGGGGGCTGCTTTGCGAGTCTTGCACGAACGAATATACAAAACTCTCCGATTAACATGTGTATTAAGTATGAACATGAAAGGACATGCAATATAGGTAAAGAACATGTTCTAGATATAGAAGTATGTTAAATACCCATAAACTGTTCAATCCTTCTACAAGGTAAGATGTACATGAACATTGAAAAGTACCATGTCTAAAACCCGGATTGAAAGTATATACATGTATGATTTATTTTAAAGATACTAGCCATTAAAACTCGTTTCTAGCTATAAGTAGATCCAAGATCAGACAAAAAGAGATTTTGAGGAAATGTTACTAGGGATTAAACAAAACAAGTGTTGGGAAGACATAACATACATGTCATAGAACCTATCAACCAATCATAGCCACCCATTTATATTTTTCACCTTTTTTTTCAAAACAACATATCTTGCAAACGGTAAATCGTCAAGCTACAAAAAAAATACCATCGCGACGAGAATTAAATGATCTTTCTATAGATATGCATTGTTATATACTTTCGACGAACTTTTTTTTTGCCCAGAAAGAATCATATATGATTCGTAAAAATCATATATGATTCGTAAAAAATCATATATGATTCGATTCTTTGAATCATATATGATTCTTTGAATCATATATGATTCTTACGAATCATATATGATTTTTCTGGGTGAAAAAAAAGTTCATCGAAAGTATATAACAATGCATGTCTATAGAAAGATAATTTAATTCTCGTCGCAATGGTATTTTTTTTGTAGCTTGACGATTTACGGTTTGCGAAATATTTAAGTTTTAAAAAAAGGGTGGAAGTTTATTTTTTTATTTTGATAAAAAAAATGAGTGGCTAAGATTGCTTGATGGGTTCTATGGTAAAAATTGGATCTATAAAGAACTTTTGGCAAGAGATCATATTGCACCTCACATGAGGTAGGGCGCGGATATGATGGTGCTGTTTGTCATTTACTCGTTTTAGAGAAACAAAACTGCATCATCATGGCTATAGTCTTTCAAAACGTAAGCATTGCTAAGAAGTCTCTTTATATGGTGATAGACTGAAACTCCTATGTGAAAATTAGTGACAATTTCTTTTGCATTATAGCTGATGTTAACTCTCAGGTAAATATAAAACAAGATTATATGGTTACATTTTTCTTTCTTTTGGAAAGTATGTAGTAGTGTGATCATCCATAAGTTTCCAGTGCAAAATAGGTCATTTTACTGAACCATTGAATCATATACTTTGCCCAATTAATGGCATTTTATAGTTAACTGGATAACAGCAACAGCGATGGTGGTGGTGTTAACAGTATTATGTTGTAGTGATAACTCCTTTTTACTTTTAGTATTTTTACAGCAAAAACTATAACGAAACAAAAACCATTTTAGATTAGGAAAATATTGTAATAAGCGTATGATTTTGTATCTCACTAAACAATAACAAAAGCAAATTAACATCACAAAAGCCTCTTTAGATTCAATAATAGCGTATATAAAAAACTTCAAAACAGATATTTTTGTGATTACATCATAACAAAATGCAACATACATAGCTTTGACATTACATAAGGTTACAAATAACTTGCAAAAGGGATAAGATCCCTGCATAAGTTAAACCCCATAGATTATTATCTACTACATGTTATAAATAGGTAATGAGAAGATCCTTGTTTATGAGCATGTGTTTAACAATATCTATTAAAAAATCATGGATTGGTAATTTTAATCCAACAAGGTAAGAGCTTTTTATATCACAATGTATGACTATAAGTTGTGACTACAAAGGATTATGAAGGCAAGCTAGTCCACCTGCAACACCAATGAGTATCTAGAGTCATTGGATTCTCACGTGAGACAGGCGCAACACAAACTTTTGGAAGCACAAGTCTCATGTGAACTAACGCCTCAAGATATGCATTGATGTTGCAAGTGGGCTAGACTACCTTCATAATCCTTTGTAGTCAATCACAAAGAGTCATACATCGTGACATAAAGAGCCCCTTGCGCTACCAAATTAGAATTCAAAAACTAAATAGATGACTAGTATAGATATGCTAAAGACATGCTCATAAACAATGATGTTCTCATTAACTATCATAAACAAAAGCTATAAAATTAAATTTTATATTCTGAAAATCTGATAACCGGTGATATCACCATTGCCGTCCTCATTTGAATATCCTCAAACGTGTCCTTTGAAAGATAATCAAATACCCATATAGCAATAATCAGGCAAAGCAACTGTGAAACAAAAAAATACCATTATTAGAACACAAATTAAGATACTTTCACGTAAACGCATAATGTTGGCAGATCTGTAGTTGAACCAACATACAAAAGCAATCTAAACTATTTCACAAGTTTTAAAATGTTACATACTAAAAGTACATGTGTTAAAAAGTAAACAACCAGATCGTCACTCTTATAACTTTTGATCTCAACGTCACGATCTTAAAACAATTATCTAAGAAAAAAAGTTCACACAAGATCTACCAACATAAAACTCTTAATTTAAAAACCGCTAAAAGCAACATAATACTAAAAACAGCGTAACAGTAAAAAGACTTATGGGTATACCTATGCTTGCAAAAGTGACATCTATCATGAGATATCCAGATTTAGGATTGGTGAGGAAGAGGATAGCGGCTCTTGCTTTGATGGTGCGACCATCAAAAGCTTAGGGTTAGGGTTTGTGAAGATGAGAATGTGGGGTATAAATGGGTGGAAAATAAGGTGGTGAAATGGGCTAGGGTTAGGTTTGGTTGGGTTTAGTTGGGCCTAAGTGATGGTGTTGATACTTATTGGCAAGGAAACCATTTGATCGAATAACTGAAATAAATTAATTGAACTAACGAGAGTCGTTCAAACATCTTTAGATAGCAAACAAAGGTATTTGCGTCCGCCGTGTTGCGGCGGGTATTTTTATCATGTGTTTTTGTTCGGTGTTTCAAGGTGTTATGTTCTGTAATTACTATTTGATATAGTAGTAGTAGATACCTCAGTTAAGTGATGTATAATTTTTTATGTATCAATAAAGTTTCTACTTTAGTATATACTAGTTATAAGTCCCGTGCACGCACGAGGTTCAAACATAAATCAAATTTAATAATTTGATAATTATGGTGTTAAAGAATGTTGCATAAATTGTGTATTTGTTAGTGATAACATTGATAGATTAGGTTAATCACAATATGAAATTAAGTAGCTCTTATGTGGCTTAACAAAATACACCAAACTTATTGTGACCGACAGCTTTAAAATATTAGAGTAAACACGGTCTCCTCCAATGTTTGTCCCGTTAGATCCATGTCCCACTCGTAAAATGTTTTCAATTAAAGCAAAATCACACATAATATCCACGTGTGCACCTCTTTGTTGGTGGTTCATGATTGTACCCTCATACATATTGTTTAGTACCCGAAGGATCAAACCTAAAGTTTTTCCTCAAAAATTTTGCACACATGAATCATGCACCTAATGTCAGGATTGTATCATCCTCATAAAAAATAACCCCTTTTTCATCTTTGCTCGGCTCCACCATTGTAGAGGTATCAATCTGGAAAGGAATGTAGCAGCATTAAGCAAGAATATATTTGTAAATGTACGCTCTTTATGTCACTAATCCAACTCCGTATATCGAAAATATCTCCATATTAGGGGCCTTTGGTAATATGCCAAATTACTAATCATATTATTATATTAGTGAACAGAATGAGTAGTATTGGAAATCAAAAGAATACCTCATCTTCACCTCGTTTATAAGGAATTGACCAACATCTATAACACTCATATTTTTTATCATCTAAGTTGTTAGAAATGACATATGTATAAATGAGCACTATCACACTTCATCATTCTTGGAGATACAAATTGCAAAAGGTCTAAATCAGATTCAACTGTGTAAACTTTATAATCAACAACAACCATCACACCCTCAGCTCCAATGTCATAATATTCATTCCATGTATCCCGACATGTTGTGTTTGCAAAGGTAAAACATTTAACGATATCCTAAAATTTTATATACAACTTCAAACAATGCTATTTACATTGTTCATCATTCCAATACAAAGAATCTTATCATCATAGTCTACAATAAGTATGTTAATACTATAGTATTGAAAAAACAAAAATTTTGAACCAACATCAACATCATCAGTTACAACACAATGTAACATTATACATATCAAGAGCCTAAAACAATGGCTTAAATCATGTAATGAGAATACTAATAAAATTAGTCCATAAATAACATACTTATATAGGTGATCTCAATGGCCTTCTTCAACAGCAAGTTCACCCTTCCTTTCTTTATTAGACAAAATAGCCGTAACCTTAAATATCTTTCGATATAGCAATCTACAGTAAATAGTCGTGCGTGTCCATTATACAGCATAATAAGCACGACAATCCCGAAATTCTTACTCCACCTAATCAAAGCATAATAAGCATGACGTTCCCGAAATTCTTACTCTACTTAATCAAGAATTGCAATGACGTTTAGCACGAATGAATTTTTAGGGGATCTTTGAGACCATCTTCACAAAACTGCTACGCAAGTAGTAACTTTTTTCTAATTTTTTTCAACACTGCTCGCAAACAATCTTTCGCAAACACGAAAATCAAATAATCACACTTGAGACGCACTCCCAAATACGATTTATACAAAAGATTTAATATTTACACCACAATATCATAGATGAATTCAAAACCAATCAAACCTAAAATTTCTTACACAATCAAAATCAAAAATAGGTTGTATAAAAAATGCAGAGTATTGAAATTAAGTTCGATACGGTCGAGCCTCAAGAGTTATGATAGACATTTTGTATGAGTTTTTTCTAACATAAAGTTCTGCTTCTTTTATTAACTCCAAAGCCAAAACTATAAAAGCAAAATAGGGTAAAAAATAATCTTAATTAATAGTAAGATAACACATTGATTGATAATGTAAGAAAAGTTTTATCTTTGTTAATAGATTAATTTAATTAAAATAAATCTAAATGTTCAAACCAAACAAACAAAAAAAGATATAAATTTACATGAAATAATACCTTATGATCATTGTTGAATCTATTTTGGGGCATAAGAATCGATTGTGTATGCTATATCTTTTTTGCGTAATGGGCAAAAATAAACAAAACATGTAAAAAGTATAACTCAAGTAATGATTAGTGTTAACTCTTTGATGTCAGTGAATGGAGGAGAAAGAAGGAATCGTCTCATATTCTCATATGGTATTTTGAGAAGGGTTGGTGTACTCCGCTTTGTTCAATTAATTTATACTTTAGTACAAAATTATTAACTATAAACTATCTAGTACATGCGTATTTTTTGTTTTCTTTGTACCTCTAAATCGTAAAACGAATTTTTGAAAAATATTACCAAATCAAGAAATAATTAATTTTTATAATTTTTTTATATCTAAAAATAAAAATCTAACTAAAAACATTATTACTTAATAAGGAATGATTTGATTATTTTGAAATGAAAAAGTCACTACTAAGGGTTTTGTTTTATTAGGAAAAAGATATAAATTATGTTCACTTCTCGCCTTAAAAAAGCTATAGGTACGCAACTAAACACGTGGGAATATCGATTTAAAACCACATAGATTTTTTACTCAGTTGAGATAACAAAAATTTGGGTCGTAAATGTCTAAATGAATTCGTATCAAACTATATATCTACTTTCATATTATGCACAGTTTTTTTCGAAGTAATCCATTACATTAAGTACCAACGAATTTATATTACCCCGTAACTTTTAAAAACTATTCTAATTGATTGAAATTTCAAAATGAAATTTTATTTTTAGACAAAGACTTAACTTATAGAATGAAGCCACAATTTAAATAGACAATCAATCAGTCTTATCTAATTAAACTAACTAATGTTACACATTTCACAAACAACTAGACAAGCAAGTAGAGCGGCATCAACAACAATGTATGTTAGACCTAGGGAAAAAAGCCAAATAATCCTACAAATGAAGTTCAGGGTGGGCACAAAAACCGAAAAAACCGAATCGAAACTGAAAAAACCGAAAAATCCGAATCCAAAAAACCGCCCCATTTGACAAACCGATGGAGGTGGTTTTGAATTTTGTAAAAACCGAATGTTTGGGGCGGTTTTTGGTTTCATAAGAAAAACCGAACCAAAAAAACCACCCCAGCTCACCTTTATATATGTTTTATATAATTTTATCAATATAAGAGATTTGCTAGTTAGTTTTGGATTTTAAACATTTGATTATACAATTTTATCTATTACAAAAATAATACAATAGTATTTTCCAAATTTGTTATATTCATAGATATTATATCTTTATTATCGAACAATAGTGTTCTTTGAATATTTTTGTGAAAAAAAAGTGCAAAGCCGCAAAGACATTTATATTTTAGATTCATGTTTGGTGTTTCATACGGTTTTTATTTATTTATTTATTTATTTTTTTTTAAGCTTTAGATTGCTAGATATTATGCTATTATTGATATTTGTTTAAATATTTTTGCTTGAAAACTTGGAATCGTAAACTTTATATAAGATTAAAACTTTCTTGTTTTCAAGTAAGAAAAAACCGAATATAAACCGAAACCGAACCGATTCAATGTCAAAAACCAAAAAATCGAAACCGAAAAAACCGAAATCAAACTGTTTGTAGTTTTCAAAAACCGAAATATACGGTTTGGTTTTTGGTTTTAGTATAAACCCGCCCCACCCCGCCCCATGCTCACCCCTAAATGAAGTTGTCTAAGAACATTACTGGCAAGGACGGAGCCAGTGGGGGCTGGAGGGTGCTCAGCCACCCCCAACTTGCCCGACTAGCCCAACTTTAATGATGAAAAGCAGTTTTTGATTGTTTTTTGTCCGTAAACTATGGAATAAATAAGAGCATTGAGAAATGTGTATTAGTAAGTGAAATAATGAAGAAGAAAATAGGAAAGTGTGAATATAGGGAATTGGGGATTGAATGAGCGTGTCTAATAAAATGTCTCTGCTTGATTAATTTTAAATTTATCTTTTTAAAATTTATCTTATGTTACAAAAAAAAATAATAAATAAATAAATAAAAAATAATTGGGACCCTCTTTAATACAATCTTGGATTATTGGTGTTGGTTCATTAAGGTTTAATGTCCAAGACTACTCTTATTATTATTTGTATATATATGATTTTAACTTTTAACAAACTGTTTGTGCACATATTTTGAGTTGCCTGTATGTTGTGCACGTAAAATTGTTAATTTAGGATTAAGATAATGTTGTAACAAACGCTCGTAGCGTTTGGTATGTTGTAATCAAAGTGGGAATGGAAAATGTCATTACAGTAGAATGAAAAAAATCTTGTTTGTTTACACATTTACAATGTAATAATTCATTGCAAGGAATGACTCATTACACCATTTTCATTCCTTAGGGTGCGTTTGGTTCACAGAATGTTTTTGAAGGAATTGTAATCTTTAGAAGGAATTGTAATTTGAATGAATTGTAATTCAAAGAATTGAAATGTGTTGTAATTGTAATGTATTGTAATTGTAATTAATAAAATCTGTCATTGTGTTTGGTTGACTCGCAACGTAATGTAATTCAGAAACATTAATAATAATAACAATAATAATAATAATAATAATAATAATAATCTTATTATTATTATTAAAATAATAATAATAATAATAATAATAATAATAATATTTATTAAATAATAATATTATTTATTAAATAATAATAATAATAATAATAATAATAATAATAATTTAATTATAATATAATAATAATAATTTAATTATAATATAATAATAATAATAATAATAATAATAATAATATAATAATAATAATAGTAATAATAATAATAATCACATTAAATAAACTTTCTATTATCTTGTAATGGAATGGAAATTACATAAAAGTCCATCATTAATTAACCACATTAAATAAACTTTCTATTATCAATGGCAATTTTAGTCTTTTCGTATTGATTCCATTACATCTTATCTTACCAACCAAACATGATTAATAACAGTAATGAATCATTACATTGCGCCATTCATTCCATTACATAGTTTATTCCATTCATTTGATATTTCATTCCTTCCTACCAAATGAACCCTAGAAGTGTCGTACTTTCAAGGCTACTTCAATGCCCTATTTTGTACACATTTAGGCATTAGATTTGTTAGAACCACATAATATTTACAAAAAAACTTCTACACAATTATGTGACACGATACTTGGACCATTAATTATTTTTTTCTCCACCAACTCTTTATTTTATGGCAGATCATTTTGTTACACCTCATTTTGTGATTTTTTTCTTAAATATTATGTGATTATAGCAATTCTCTTTAGGCATATACCAATAGGTAACTGGTTAGTGTTGTACTACATGACTTGTACTCCGTATCTTCTTGATTTGTTGTATTGAGTTATGTAAATTTCATGTCTAAGCTCATGTCATTGCATGAACTTGAAAATTATGACATACTTGAAACCACAATGTTAATTATGTAGTGTTAACTTACTTCATTCAGTGATAAAAAATTGGTCTTGCAACCACTAGTAAACAACCATAAATAGTTAAATACCTTAACAACTACGGTATAAAACATTGAAACATGCAACAACTTGTGTCTTGACAACTACATACCTAATACCTTAACAATGATAAAACATGAACTAACCATAAATACATTAAACAAGTCAACAAGAAACAAGGTGAAACAACATCACAATACCATATTACATAACTTGAACTACTTTAAGAACACCTCTTAATTCATCAAACAACTTACAATGACAAAAACCAAACCTAATAGCAGACAACATCTATCACAAACATTGGATTTAGACCTCAAGGTAACTCTTTTTGAAGCATTCCAATATGTTCTTTTGAAACTTCATTAACTCCCATTTTCCTTAAACTCTTCTTCAATGCCATGTTCTCAACATAAAGCTTGTAGCTAAGTTGCACGGAGACGGAAAACATGGACGAGTACGGGTACCGGGAAACGTCAACATCATAAAATTCAAAAAACGGGTATGGCGGGGAAACGTCTATGTTTTATAACTAAATGTGGCTAAATGAGTTTTTTACACAATTTATATTAACCAAAAAGAAGTCGGCCACACAAGTTCACATGAAAGAAATAAAAAGCATAGCCTACGAAATAACAAGAACCAAATATGAATAGATATTAATATTAAACAAATATTATATGCAAATTAAAAAAAAGTAAAAAAAGTCCATATTTTTACAAGCAAGTTGTATTTCTATCACTCAATGATCTTGTTATATTGTTTAATTAAACAAAAAGTAGTTGAAATAAGATTTTCTAAATTAAAATAAAAAAAGAAAATAAATAAAAAGATGAAAGATGTATATAAGGAACATAATAGTCAAAGCAATCAGAGAAAAATATTAAAAATATTACTCCTATCTGTCTCTTTCCCATTTCTTTTTTCTTTTCCGTTCTCCATTTTATTTTGCGATAAGAAAAAACAACGGTAAGCCACAATACCAGGTCCAACAACATGCGAATAAAAAGAGCCACAATCCTGGAACCAAGCTTGGACGTTTCCTAGGCGTTTCCTGGCGTTTCCTGTTTCCGGGACGTTTTCGGTACGTGATACGGCATCCCGGTGGCGTTTCCGTGTATCCTAGGCTTGTAGAACAAATCCTTGTAGTACTGCGATGCAAGCTCCAGGTTAAGAAAGCCATAAACACCACATTTTTCTAGATCATCCTAAGGAGAAATGAATGACTTAATCGAATAAATACAAACAAAAACTTAGTTAATGGAACAAATGTAAACAATAACTTACATAAACGGGGTATGCTTTGAACTTTTTCATGAATTTTTGTTTGTTCATGAAACTTGTTCCTGTGTTGCAATGCCTCAATTGCAATGAGTTCTACTAGCAATGTCTTACACATTCTTACGATAAGACTATCAAATGATGTAGATGAAAGCATATTAACGACTAAAGAATTTTAGGGACGAGTGGCTATAAAATTGAAAATGGAAAAAAGAATGGTGTAATATTAGAGTGTGATAATTGGTTGATGGGAGAGATGGTGTGTTATGATTTATGAAAGAGATAGACAGATAAGGTATTATATAATAGATATAAAAAGTTTTAAAATAAAAACATAAAAAAGCAAAATACACATGGAGATGATGTGTATGGTAACCTGCTCCACGTAGACATAAGCAGATGGGCCGGTCACACAGTATACAAAACAGACGGAATTCAAAAGTAGGTACAAAATTGCAAAAATTTAAAAGTCAACTACACAAAAATGAGTGACACATTTTCAAATAGTTAGGTCTATCTTTTAATAAACAATGCCAAATTATAAGATTTTAAGATTTAATGTTTGAGTATTGCTACATTCACATACATTTTACGACAATAAATTTACACAAAGGAGGTGACAACATGTGATTGGTGTGTTTTCTCCCTCTTCTCATTCATCACACCAATCACATGTTGCCACTTCTTTTGTGTGGATTTATTTTTGTAAAATGTATGTGGACGTAGCTAATTCTCTTAGGTGTTGTTTGTTTCTCTTAAAAAACATTGAATAGCTCTGAAATCTGATTCGGTCAGAGCTTTTCAGATTTCAAAGTGTTTGTTTTTCTTCAACATTTAAGAGGTACAAAGTATGAAAATCCTCTCAACCATTTAGATTATAGAACCACTCTGAAAACATCTGAACTACAACTTATCCTTGACTTTAGTGGTATGTTGTGGTCTATGATTGCGTGCATGACCGGACGGTCGTACAAATACACCGGACGATTGGCCAACTATACCGGACGAACAGGTCAAGACCGGACGAAAGATTCTCTCCTCCGGAAAGCACATACTTGGCACGTGATTCGACCAGGTCTGACACTCTAGCGTAGGGGTGGCCTACAACGCCACCCCCTATATGTCAGGAACAGTAACCTACTTACAAGTGGTAAACAGTGATAGGTCAGTAGTATAAATACCCCTTGTGTACTTCCACAATTTTTAGCATTTACTGCATTATCATTACACACACTTAATATTATCACCCTATACTCATTCTTACGCCGGAGCTTGGTCCTGGGATAACACCCGGGGCGAGGCTAACGCGTTTTGCTGTGATCCACAGGTTCGCACTAACCATCCGGAGGACTTTGCAAGGACCTTCGAAGGGTTACAGGATTTTACAGAAACAAATTGGCGTCATCCGTGGGACTCGTATTCAATTTGCCTAAGTTATAGGATGGATAATACCGGTCCTGTCATAACTGAAGAAGACGATACTCCGCTGACGAAAGAACAGATCGAAGGGCATGTTTCCGCTCTCCGATCCCTGATTACAACGTATAATAGGGGGAGAAATGTCTCTCCCATTCGGTTGAACTTTGATGATCAGGAACCGGATGGGAAACGAAATGAAATTGTAACCGGGGAGAGAGTATCCGACGAGGACTTGAGAAAACCCTTCAAAGAGCTATCCCATTCACCCTTAACTCGGAGGCTCCTAGAGTTCTCCGCACCAGAACATAAGATGCCGTCCCATATTAGGCTTTATGATGGCTCCACGGATCCGAAGGATCATCTCAGCCGATTCTCCGGTGCAGCCATGCAGGGGTCGTGGCCCATGCCTGTTTGGTGTCGCATGTTTCAACAAACACTGGACGGCAGCGCCAGGGGATGGTACGACAAACTCCCGCCGGGCAGCATCGACGAATGGACCAGCCTTCGTCACCAATTTGTCACCCGTTTCTCCTCAAGAAATAAATGTTTCAGGGATCCTACGGAAGTAACTCGGATTGTAAGGCACGCAAATGAATCTTTGCCGGAATTCAAAGAAAGGTGGACCACTGAGACAGGGTTCATACAAGAGGTGTTGGAAATCATGAGGATCTCATCGTTCATGGACGCATGTAAAACCCCGGAGTTGGCTAAACGCTTCGCGGATAGAGTACCTAAGACGGTGGAAGAAATGATGACACGGTAGACGACTTTGTCAGGGCTGAGAAGGCTTTCGCTAATACGGAGCTACCTCGAGGGGAAAGGTCAGAAACAGTAAGAAAGTTTCCGGATAGCGGCCCTCGCCGCGGGGACAGACCATTTCGGGGCCCATACGGGGGGACCGGAGACACGGTGAGAATAGAACGGGTTATCACGGACGTGATGGATATTCCCCATACCGGCCCAAAGATAAAGCACCGTTACTACCTCCCAGAAACGATTATCATACACGTCCCAATAACCTCTTCCCGAGACTCACTTTGAACGCCCTCACCAAACTCCCAAAGGAAATTCTAGCTACCGAGCGTCAACTCCAGCTCCCACAGCCTAGGCCGATGAACTATCCTCCATGTAGAGAAAATCAAGACAAATATTGTGATTACCATATGGAGAAAGGACATCACACAAATGACTGCAGACAGCTGCAGAAGCAGCTAGAAGAGGCACTAGAATCGGGAAAGCTCAATCACCTCATCAAAGACGTTAGACAGAAAGGGGTGGCCCAGCGAGAGGAACCTCGAAAGGGCAAAATCATTAACATGGCACGAACGAACGCTGATGAAAGGAAAAGGAAAAGTCGGGAAAAGACAGAGGAGTGGATGAATGTACCCATCACCTTCCCTCCAATTTTATCGGATGATGTATCCGAGGAACCTCTCATTGTAGAAGCTATGATAGAAGGATATCTGGTGCGTCGGATCCTTGTAGACGAAGGGGCGTCGGTGGAAATCATGTTCGAGCACTGCTTCAACAATCTGCACTCATCAATCAAATCCCGATTACGGCCTACACATACCGATTTGTTAGGGTTCGCCGGAGATGTTACGAAACCCCTGGGCAAACTGGAAATGGATGTAGAGTTTGGGAATGGGGGCCTATCTAGACGAGCGATCATGAAGTTCACCATAATCCAAGCCCCTTCTCCTTACAATGTGATCCTCGGCCGGAGTGGACTAAAGACACTCAGGGCGGTCCCGTCAACCATCCACGCGATGATGAAGTTTCCCACTCCGCGGGGAATTGCCACTCTACTCACCCGATCTCCCGCTGTGTCAGAATGCCGGAAAAAGAAAAATGATGAAAGGCGCGAAAAAATAGAGTCAAAGGAAAGCCAACCGGAGGAAATTATGATTAGTCCGGCACATCCTGATCAGTTGGTCACTATCGGAGGGAATTTGACCCCGGAATGCAAGGCTCTTTTGAGGACTCTGTTGGTGAAGAACATGGACGTGTTCGTTTGGGAACCGACCGACATGACAGGCGTTCCCCGGGGAATCATAGAACATAATCTCAACGCCAATCCTACAGTAGAACCGGTGTGTCAGAAGCGAAGAATCTTTGCACCGGATCGTAGTCAGGCAGTACTGCACAAAGTGGAAGAATGGCTACGAGCCGGAATCGTCCGACCAGTGAAGTATCCGACCTGGATCTCTAATCCGGTGTTAGTCAAAAAAGCATACGGAACTTGGAGGATGTGTGTAGACTTCAAGAACATCAATTCAGCTTGTCCGAAGGATTACTACCCTCTCCCGGACATCGATTGGAAGATCGAATCGGTTATAGGATACAAATATAAGTGTTTCTTGGACGCCTACAAGGGATACCATCAGGTGCAAATGGCCAAAGATGACGAAGAAAAAACAGCATTCTACACGGACCAAGGAACCTACTGTTACACCAAGATGTCGTTCGGCCTCAAAAACGCCGGAGCGATGTACCAAAGGTTAGTAGACACGGCTTTCCAAACACAGTCGGGTAGGAATTTGGAAGCCTATGAGGACGACATGGTGATTAAGAGCAAGGAAGAAAGGGGGATGATAGAGGACATAGCCGAAACATTCGACAACCTCCGGAAGATCAATATGAAACTCAATCCCAAGAAATGTTCGTTCGGAATGGAGGAGGGGAAGTTCCTAGGATACCTGGTCACTTTTGAAGGAATAAGGGCAAACCCAAAGAAGGCCAAGGCCATAATGGACATGCAGTCTCCCCGAACGTTGAGAGAAATGCAAAGCCTCAGCGGGAAATTGGCTGCCCTCAATCGCTTTCTATCCCGGTCTGCCGAACGATCGTTACCTTTCTTCGAAACTTTGAAGAGCATTACCAAAGAAAACAAAGATGAATACCGGTGGACGGAAGCAGCCGAGGCGGCTTTTCAAGAAATGAAACGGCTCATCGAACTGTAACCTCCCACTATTTTTCCCTTATGAGTATTATGTGCTAATCGAAGTCTATGGTACATTTCGATATTTTATAACACTCATGACTACAACAAATATCTCATTCAACGAGTAGACTATATTACGAATAATTACAACGTGAATCGTGATTCACTTATATACTTGGAACGATGCTCACACACATGCCACGATGGTCCGAAATCGCGAAATATTAAATGTTTTCATTCAAAATAACATGCGACATTATTTTCATACTCGACCAACTCCCGGGCTCACGAAAATAACTCACCTAAATCCTCAATTAATATACTAAACGTAATTAACTCTAATTAATCTAAACGGGCCCTTAACCCCTTGCCTCAGCCCACCACCGAAACCCACTCAACAAGCCATTGGGCTTAACCCTAATGCTCGGCCCATTCAAGAAATCCGGCCCATGTTTATTTTCTTTTGTTCTTTCTGTTTGAAGCCGACTAGCAGCGAGCAACCAAAAACAACCCCAACGTTTCTATATCTCACCAACAACATGTCGATGTTATTACATATCTTGATTTACCCCGCACCCAAGAATCACGTCCAATAATTATTTTTATTCATCTCATACGAATGCTACACTAAAAATCCCCAAGGCTAAGTGTGTAATCCACTCGACACATTAGAAATCAACTCGCCCCAAAACTTTTATTTCTGCCAAATCATTTCGACTTATCACCACCTTAAACGATCATACAAAAATAATTAGTCACATTCGAACTTATTTAACTTGTTGACTCTCATTATATCACACGAGCAAAAAAAAAAAAAAAAAAAAAAAAACCGATTCCCCCTATGTCCAATTTACCCATGTACGAATGAAATTACTCCATAAAAACACGCTCCCTTGATTTGAGCTGACGAGAGGACCATCTTTGAAGAAAATAGTGCCAAGACACAAGGGCTCCCTGCCATCACAGTGATCTTGTTGGAGAATACTTCCAATATCTTCATATTATATATTCACCCCTCCTCGTCATTTCATGCGCCACATTCTTTTGTAAACAAATCCTCACAAATTCCTTACACTCTCTAAACCACCACTAATCGACCAGAAACAAGCCACACACGTTGGGAGCTTCGAAGTAGTGCTGCGTTGTACAAACCGCGACTTGGGCTGTTGTGTTTCTCTCCTTCTCTACTCGACATTTCAGCACCTTTAAGGTGTAGTAAGCATACTCTATCTCTACTCCTTCATGCATGCATACAACGTCACGTCTCCATTTTCATTTCGTACATACGAGGTACATATAGATACATAGCGTGACAAGCTACCTCTATGGAAGGCATAGGAGTCACGTTATGTGTTAGTACATATTTATTATGCGTCACATGCGTCCTAAACCTAAACATTTCTACTCGACATGTAATCAACTATAAAACCTTGTTATGCATGCTTAATACATATAGTTGTAACGAGACACGCCACCTTTATGGAAGGCCTAGGGGTTACGTACGCATTGTCACGTATCTATCTTACACTTCATGCATCATTTGACTCGACCCCAATCGTTCCTAAACCCACGCATGCACCTAGATGCGAAAAAGAAAAACTTAAAAATCTATTATTTCATGTGGACTAATAGACCAAACTAGCTAGAAAACACCACGTTATCTCGAAATCTAAACTACGAGCATGTCATATTATTACTCCACCCCGTAGACCACCCAACGAGCTATCAATTTTGTGTTTTAACTTTTCAAAAATAACAACTCCTCGACACTCTAATCTAGCCAAAATGTTTTGCCAAAACTCGATAATTATAAAATTTAAAAATAAGCCGAGTGGGCTTATAAGCCCATTAAGTGAAAATAAGCTTTTCTGATCAAATAAGCTGTACGAATAAGTTTCCTGATATTAAAATAAGCCTCAGAAAAATTTTTATCAAAATTCTAACTATTTTTACGGAAAAGGACTAAAAATGTAACGCGTCGTCACTTATAGGGACTAAAAATGTAAAACTGTGAAAACATGGGTCAAAACTGTAAAAACAGAAACTATAGGACCAAAAATGATAAAGTAATAAATTTCGAGCTCTTATCGTATGTTTGGGCAAGTAGAGGACCGTTAAAGAAAATATTATACAACAAGGACTAACGGCGCAGCATTAACGCCGTTAGGATAAAAAGTAGAAATCTGACAAGGACTTGGACCAAGGACTATATTCGAGACTCTCACATTATTTTTTTTCTTTCATATCATTGCATTGCATTTTGAAGTTTTGTTTTAGTTCCTTAACTATATATACGTTTGTATATATATATATATATATATATATATATATATATATATATATATATATATATATATATATATATATATATATATATATATATGTAATTTCCTAAACTCCGATCATGTCACTTGAACCACGTATTATATTATCATCAAACCAATAATCATTCCATTCGTAATGCATTCGCGATTAACATATTCGGACTATCAAAACACTAAAACTACCGTATTATCTAGGTTGTGTGTTGGAGCCGTTCCCTTACTGTAACTGAGATCTTTATCATTACCACCGTACTACTAAGGTGAGTTCATAGTCCCACTTTTACTATGTTTTCAAATCCCGTGGGGAGATACATGCTACTAAACTGAACACAAGTATTTTTCTGTATGCTATCCTGATTTATATTGCCTAAGTTACCACTTGTCAAAAAGTCCCTCATATCATGAACCATTAATCACTTGTGAGTGAACGCGAATTCGGTGAATAGATCTATTGGCAGTTGACACCCCATTTGAGTTGCTGGGTAAGTAACCAAATGCACTTTATTCGAATTAACTAAGGAGCCTGACAAACTCCTATTACACGAGGGCATCATCACCTACACCATTTCATGGTGTGGGATGTATTATATTACACCCGATGTTAAGGTTTGCGTGTCATGAGGCTTAGAGCAATATATATATATATATATATATATATATATATATATATATATATATATATATATATATATATATATATATATATATATATATATATATATATATATATATAGATTTGAGTTAAAATAAAAAGGGTCTTAAAATAAAAAGAATAAAAAGTCTCTGATGCACTAAATTTATAACTATGATGCAGTGAATTTAAATGTGATGCAGTAACTTAATAACTATAATGCACTAACTATGATGTCGTAACTTTTTATAACTGTGATGCAATAACTGTGATGCACTAAAATTTATAACTGTGATGCAGTGACTTAAAAATGTGATGCAGTAACTTTATAACTATGATGCACCAAAATTCGCCTTCCTAGACTTTTTATTTTAAGAGACTTTTTATTATAACCCTACCCTATATATATATATATATATATATATATATATATATATATATATATATATATATATATATATATTACACTGCAATGCTATTGTTTTCACTACTGTTTGACTTGTGTTCAACTATTACAATTTAAACACTATGGATTCACTCAACATTCATGTTGACCTTTTTAGCATGTTTATCTCAGGTAATTGACGAAGGCAAACCGGGCACGGAGATTGGCAAATGACCCCTCTTTATGGACCATGTTTAATAAAGTTATCATTTGTTTCTTTTTATCAGAAATCGTTTTATTTGTAACTCTGAATTTATCGTGAAACTCCTTTGTGTCATGTTATGTTAAATTTATAAAAAAATGATAACTGAACTTTTATAAAAACGCCTCTTTTGAGTCGTTTTCTATGGTTATGACTACGATCCGCGAAGTAATACCCCAATTAGTCTTCCGCTGCTTACTTACAAATTTAGGGGTGTTACACGAACACCTCCCCTCGTTAACCACACTGGTTGCCAAGGAGACCTTATACATATACCTAGCAGCTGCGGACGAAGCAGTCAGTACCGTGTTAGTAGCGGATAGGAAGGGTAAACAATGTCTGGTCCACTACGTTAGTCGGACTCTGAATGATGTAGAGAAAAATTATGCCCCCATGGAGAAGCTGGTCCTATCACTGTTGCACGCATCCAGGAGGTTACGCCGGTATTTTGAAGCTCATCCGGTCAAGGTCATCACGGACCAGCCACTTAAACAGATCCTTAACAAGACACAAACGTCTGGGAAACTAGCTAAGTACTTGATGGAGTTAGGAGCGTACAACATAGAATATGTACAGAGGAACTCAATTAAGGGGCAGGTCTTGGCAGATTTCCTCTCAGAAACACCGATCACAAACAACTCCACAGCCTACTTCCAACAACCAGCTTTAAAACCAAATGCAGACGACGTCGGACGATGGACGTTGTATACAGACGGAGCATCCAATCAGAAGGGTACCGGGGCAGGCTTAGTGCTGATCAACCCAACCAAGGTAGAATACACATATGCCCTTCGGCTCAACTTTGAAGAAACAACAAACAACGAAGCGGAATATGAAGCATTGCTCGCCGGTTTAAGAATAGCAGCAGATATGGGGGTACAAAAGTTAAGGGTGTACGTTGATTCCAAACTAGTAGCCAACCAGATTAATGGCGATTATGTGGCTACAAACTCAAACATGATCAAATACCTAGCAAAGACGAAAGGGCTGATAACCAGATTCAAGCACTTCTCCATCATCAATATTCCTCGAACACGAAATCAAAAGGCGAACGTGTTAAGCAAACTGGCTACCGTAGCATTTAACCACCTCACGAAAGAAGTTCTTGTAGAAGTGTTGGAGGAAAGGTCGATCGAAAAGGCCGAGGTGAATATCGTGGTTGAAGAAGAAGGGGACAACTGGATGACACCCATAATCAAATGTTTAGAGGAAGGGATCTGGCCGAAAGACAAAAACGAAGCACGAACACTCAGGATGAAGATAAGCCAATATGTCATGATAGAAGGGGTGTTGTTCAAAAAATCTTTCTTGGTACCCATGCTAAGGTGTGTGGGACCGCTACAAGCAAACTATGTCATCCGGGAGATCCACATGGGCGCCTACGGAATGCACTCGGAGCCCCGAATGGTCGTAGCCAAGGCCATGAGACAGGGATATTACTGGCCTACAATGCATCGGGATGCCCGAGAAGAGATCCGGAAATGTGATTCATGTCAGATACACGCGAAGGTTCCGAGGCTACCAAAAACGCCATTGACATCGATAATGGCACCCTGGCCCTTCTACCAGTGGGGGATGGACATCCTAGGACCATTACCACAGTCGTCCGGCAAAGCAAAGTACGTGATCGTGGCCATCGATTATTTCGCCAAATGGATCGAAGCCAAGCCGCTGACGCGAATAACCGGGAAGGAGGTCAAGAAATTCACCTGGGATAATATTGTTTGCAGGTTCGGATTGCCAAAGATTATTGTTACTGATAACGGGACACAATTCGTAAATGATCCATTCAAAAAATGGTGTAAGCAATTGGAAATACAACAAATTAACACAGCGGTAGCCCATGCCCAGGCAAACGGATTGGTCGAAGCCGCGAATAAAAGTCTAATGAAGGGTATAAAAACCAGGCTGGGAAGGGAAAAAGCCGGATGAGTGGAAGAGCTGCCCAATGTCTTGTGGGCGCATCGCACAACTCTTAAAATGAGTAACGGCGAGACACCGTTCAGTCTAACCTATGGCAGTGAAGTGGTCATCCCGGCAGAAATAGGTATACCGACCCACCGGACCATGATGGTAAGGACGGAGACAAACGAATAAGAGATGCGCCTTAATTTGGACCTATTACAAGAAAGAAGGGAAGAAGCCGCTATACGAGAAGCCAAATACAAAGCAAAGGTAGAAAGATATTACAACCGAAGGGTTCGTCCGGTGACCTTCAAACCCGGAGAGTTTGTATACAGAAGGAATGAAGCTAGTAGGGTAGAAGATCAAGGAAAGCTAGGCCCGACATGGGAAGGTCCGTACCGAGTAACGGAAGCATATCAGAATGGGTCTTATAAGCTATACACAACGAACGATCAAGAGGTGCCCCGGAAGTCGCACGCTGTTAACCTCCGGAAGTGTTATTTATAGTTTTTATTATGTATTCACGAAAGACAGATAACCGCTGCCTATGTATGATTACCATTCAGTATCAATCATCCCTCCTCAGACGGAGAGAAGGGATAATTTTCCATCATCCTAACAAGTCAAATATGTAACGGAAACTTGAGAAGAGATTAACTACCTCTCTCGAGTACCGATCACAAGAGATAATTTGATGCCCACAACGATGGCACAAACATTTTATTAAACGCCCACAACGACGGCGTAAAAAATTATTTGATGCCCACAACGACGACACAAACATTTTATTAAACGCCCACAATGACGGCGTGAAAAATTATTTGATGCCCACAACGACGGCACAAACATTTTATTAAACGCCCACAACGACGGCGTGAAAAAATTATTTGATGCCCACAACGACGGCACAAACATTCTATTAAACGCCCACAACGACGGCGTGAAAAATTATTTGATACCATCCGACACACGCAACGGCGACACTCAATACTTATAACACAATGCATAATATACAATGATCAACATAAAATAGATACTACGGATAAAAGGGGTACAAAAGATACAGGCCGTGGCCTCCAAAATGAATATTATGAACAAAGTTACGAATACACGTCGAAATTGTAAGTGACCCAAGGTCGTTGAATACATACATATAAAAAGAAGAGAGGCAAGAACTAAGGGTCAGGTAAAGTATGATCAGAAGAAGTCTGTCCGGAAGCACCAGCACCAACGGTACTTTCCTCGCCGGCAGGAAGAAGGTTCATAACATCGGCAAGAGGCAAGCGGAATGAAGAGGCCACCCTCTCGAGGTAAGGGAAGGGACGGAGGAACATTTCATCATATGAAGCACGGAAGTTTTGAACAGCCTCAAAATCAAAACCCTCGCTCCCAGCAATATAGGCATTTACCTGTTCTTCCGTCCGGTCAAGTCCCACACCCTCCAACCAACCGGCGTCCAAAGCAGCATTGAACACTTCACCCCAAGCCCGCTGGTATTCCTCACTCTCTCGGAACCTCTTCACAACAGTCGGTACTAACTGCTGGACATAGTTATGCCTTAAGATTTCCGCCTGGCTGGCTCCCACAGTCAACTTCTCAACTTCCCCCGCCAAGCCGGAAGCTTTCCTCTCAGACGTTTCCAGAGCTAAGTCTTTGCTCGCCAACAACTCCTCAAGCTGTTTGATCCGATCAGCCTGCTCCAGAACTTTACCCTTCAGCTCATCCCTCTCCTGCTGAACGGAGGACAGCTGACTGGCTGAGCCCGCCTCCCGGCCTGCACAACTTTGATGCTGCTGGCTGAGCTCCCTGTTGGATTGGTTCAACTCCTCCACAGCCCTGACCTCCTCAGCCAAACGACCCTCGACATCCCTTAATTTGCCAGCGGAATCCTCACAAGCTTGGTGAGTCTGATACAACTGCCCGTAATGATAGCTCAGATTCTCAAACCGTTGTATCGCATCAGCCTGGGCAAGCGAACCCCGGGCTAACTCAAACCAAGCCCGTTGAGTCGCCTGATAGTCCGTTAAACTTGATTGTTCAAACCGGACGGCAGGAGGAGCCAAATGCACCATCATATCACGACACACTTCTGCGTCGTTCAAACTTGCTCCAGCAGTCAACTTCTAACCCAGAACGAATGGCTCGGAAGAATCGCCACGCTCTACAAAACAAAAAAAAAAGGGAAAAGCCAATCAAAACGCTTATCAATAAACAGAAGACATAAATTACCGCTGAAAAAGGATTATACCTCCGGACCCCCTAGCGGTAAACGCTTGACGGCGAGACCCGCCGGAGGGAGAACCTCGGATATCTGTTACAACCGGAAAACATGTGTGACGATCGGAACACTACAAAATATATGTATAGGAAAGAGAAGAAAGAAAAGAACAAGTAAAGAACTACCTCCATGCGCCAGATTGGCAACGTTGGGAAGGCTTGAGTCCACGTGAGGCTCAGTCATCAAATTCTCCAAGGAAATGCCATTCCCTCCGTCATCAAAACCCCCATCAAAACCCACATTCTCTTCCGCTACATTCTCCTCAACAGCCTCAACATGCGGCCCCTCAACATTCTCGTGAGTAGAGACATCTACATTCTCTTGCTCGTCCACGAGACTTTCCAGATTTTCAGAAATGGGCTGGCTAACGTTGATAGGAGATGGAGACCGGGTACGATTGATTGGCTCCAAACGGTCAACCTAAATTGACCAGGTGATGGTCAACAAGGTCAAACTGCCTAGAATCAATCTCCGTGGAAGTATAGGGTTTCCCCGGGTCGTTATGTCCCGACGAGGTGTGGATGGTATCAAAACGGGTTTGTGATCGGGTGAATTTGGACAGGAAAGGGTATAAGTGAGTTGTGATGATTATACTACTGGAATATGAAAGATAATAGCTTAAATACACTATATTAACAATACTGGAAAGTCAGAAAAACCAGAAACGTTTTAAAACTTAAAACGCGAACGTTCACGTTTAAATAAAACGTAAGCGTACGAAATAAAAAGTGAAAACGGGAATCTGAAAACACCCAGGGGGTGAAAATGACTTTTTTACAAACCTAAGGGTAAAAGAAAATTTTTAGAAAATTAAAATAAATTTTAACCCTAATTAATTATTTAATATTAATTAAATACTAATTATTACTAATTATTAATAATTAAAACACTTAAATATAACTTAATATTAATTAAATACTAGAAAAATGAAAATAAAATTTCTAAAATAATAAAATAACTAAAAATAAGTTTTAAAAATAAAAATAAATGTTTTTGTCTTTTTGTGAATTTTCTATTAATTAATTACTAATTAATTATTAATTACCTAATTAACTATTTTAAATTAAGAAAAATAGCAAATGAACAGTAAAAATTCTAATAAAATTTCTAAAATTACTTTATAACATATAAAATCTATAAAAAAAATATAAAAACTAGATTTTACTTAATAAAAATTAATTATGCTATTTTAAACTTAATATTAATTAATAATTAATAAAACTAAAATTAATTTTAATAAATACCAAATGGTAAAATAAAAATCTGAAAAATTTACTAAAAATACTTTAATATAAGAGGTAATTAATAAAAATATAAAAATGCCAAGTACTTAATTAAAATCTAAAAATGAAAATTAAAATTAAATTACATTAAATAGAAACTATCACTTAAATTTAATTTAACTTTTTTGGATTTTTCTTTTACAAACTTGTTTAATACCTAAAAACTAACAACTTTTATGAAAACAAGATTTTTATAACTTAAAAATAAGCTATATGGACACAAAAGCTCATGACAATTGACTTTAGTTGACTGTGGGAGAAATTGAGCCGAATTGGGCTTAAGTGGGACCCACTCTTGGTAATTCTGGTTCACTTGAGTTTAAGGAACATGTATAAGCCAGGAAAAGCACTTGGGAACCACAAATTAAGCCAATAAGCACAATAAGCACTTCCAACAATCAAATCCCACACAGATTTGGGGACAAACTTTAGGAGTTGTTCCAGGTGGGGTCCACAAGTGGTGATGTCAAACTAAGAGTCAAGGGTTGAAATCTACCATGAGGGGGGTTGAATGGGCCAATAATGGAGGTGAGGGGACCACTGAGGTGGCCAGAAACCACCACCAAAGGTGGTGGTTTGGCCTGAGACCTGCTGCAGCAGGGGGGTGCCTTGCCCTGCAGGTAAGTTTGTGGCTCAGTGGGGCCCACAAGAAAAATCTAAAAAATATGGGGAAGGTGGGATTGTGAAGTTGAGGTGGGGGGTTACAAATATAACCAAGTTTCAAGGCCTATCTCATATCATAAAATTCAAAACAAATCAGCCTATATTTGCAAAAACTGAGAAAGATGAACATTTGACTTTTTTGCTAAAACTTGTAACTTTGACTTTCTCCAATTTCTGATGGATCTTATGAGCTAATGAAGTTATAATAAACTATAATAAAGCTAACCTAAGCTAAAAACATGATTTGTAAGTTGATGGTGAGGTTTTGTGCACCCAAAGGTCCAACAGTGGACTATCAAAGGAATTTGGGTGGATTTTTGACTTTGGCTAAAACAAATGCTACTTTTAACTCTTAACTGACCTAAAATAAACTTTTGGAAAATGACACAACAGAGAACAAACCATGAAACACCCTAGAACCTAGTGGGATCAATTAATCCAAACACCCCCTATGAGCTAGCTGTTTTTAAGATTTCAAGGGAAACATCAAATTTAAGGCACAATCTAATGCATACTCCTATATTTAGTAATAATAAACCTAATCTAACAGTAACTAATAAATACAAACAACAAATATTACTTAACAAAGATTACAATAAAAAAATTGCTTAAGAAGCTTACTTGATGTTCAAACTAGGAATCAAATGGGAAGCAGAGATCAAACCACACCCTATAGTCTCCCATGAGATTCTAAGACCAGAATAATGCATGTTTCACCATTTCCCTTGCTTCCTTCTTCTGTCATTCTGATTTTTGTATTTTACACTAATTTCCTTGATTTTTTTGTATTTTCTATTTTTATAAACTAAACAGACAACTGAGGTATTCCAAAGCTTATTTGAGCTTTTTCAGAGCTTAATTGAGCTTATACAAAGCCTTACAACAACTAACAACAACAATTAACTTTTTGTGATTTTTGAAATAAAGAAAAATTGCATAATCTGAGATACACAATGAAACTTGAAATTAACTTGAATTTAAGTTTGAATTACATGAAATTAACTGGTACAGGCTGATTAAATTTGAAAATACAACTGAAAGAGTAAAATTACACTAAATCGACACTAAGCTATTCTAAACTACTCTAATTATTTTTCTCCTCTGCTTCTTCCTTCTCTTTTATACATTCTCTTGGTCTTGTGGGTCCCACAGGTCACATCCCACCAGAAGTAGCATCAATTGGATCACCTTTTGCCCTCTCTCTATTTTTGGCGGGAAAGACCTTTTCAGCCAATTTGGGACTGTGGAAGCAGACTAGGGGTAGGGGTGATGTGATTGGAGTCTTGGGGAGTGGAATTGAAGGGATAAGGGTAGTGGATAGGGTAGTGGTGCAAGGGGGGGGGGGGGGAAACCAGTGGTATTGATGGAGGTGGAAATGGTGGGAAGATGGTGGTTTTGGTGTTGTTTGACTGGTATTGACCAAAGGGGTCAAATGTTGATCGGGGGTGTTTGACCAAAGGGTGGACTGGGCTAACTGGGTGATGGGCTTGGGTTGGTTTTTGGATTTGTTTTTGGTTTAAGTTAATAACATAGGGTCCGTTTGGTTATTTTCACAAAAGGACCAAATTTGTAATTTAGGTAAAGTTGAGGGACTGAATTGGCATTTCTCCCAAAGTTCTCATAAGGATCTAATTTGCCATAAATGAATAGTACAAGGGTATATTTGATATTTTTCACTTTTAAAATACCCGGGGACTATTTTTGCCAATTCACCAAACTTCAGGGACTGATTTGTAATTTTCTGATAATTGAAGGGCTAAACCTGTAAATATCAAACAGTTAACACAAAGGACCAATTATGTCATTTAAGAATAGTATAAGGTTTATTTTGATTATTTTCTTATTTTTAAAACCTTAGGGACTAATTTTGACACTTTTCCAAAGTTGAGGGACCAAAGTTGTAAATTTATGATTTTTAACTTCAAAGGACTTTTTCTTACAACTTGTGAATCCCAAGGACCTTTTATGATAATTTTACAAGTTTTGAGTGACCAGGGACTAGTTTTGCCAATTTATGAAACTTGAGGGACTGAAACTGCCAATTATGCAAACTTTGTACGTTTTCCATCTGTTTTTGCATATTTTGCATATAAAACGTATAAAACACAATTTTGGAATATTTTTAGTATTTTGATGCATTACTGAGTGTTTTTGGACGTTTTGGCAGTTCATATAAGACAAAAATGATGAGTATTTACACACTCATCAATGATCATCATCGTCCGAAAAAAGCTCGTCTTCAGATACCACCACGTTAGAAACGCCCGGCCTCTTCGAGGGAAATTGAGGAGCGTCACCAGCCGGACGTTTCTTCGTCATACGGTGAGGAGCGGTTGCTTTCTTCTTCTCCTTGTTCGCACGAGCCTCCAGAATTTTCTGATTAGGTCTCTCCATGACCTTCTGCAGCCCCGTTTTCTTCGCCAGAGGGCTTTTGGGGTCAAGGGGAGGCGTAACATGCTGCTCCACGTCCCCTCCTTCGGCCAAGGAAGGCCCTTGCCAACGCGGGAAAGAACGGTATTGTGAATCCGGAGGAAGCGAGACATGGTTATCACTGCAAGAAATAGAAAAATACGTAAGATAAAAGAAAAAAAAAGAAAATCATCATCATCATCAAATCAAAAGAAATGACTGAGAGTTACCATTCCCCTCCCCGTCCTTAAAAACCGGCCGATGCCCGGGATACTTCCAAACCCTTGTCAAACCAGCCTAAAAAAGAAGAGCCGGATGAACTGCCTGAATATCAACCACCACTTCGGTCAAAGCATCAATATGCTCTTGTTGATAGCCTCCAAAGGGTGGTAACTCCGACACACTCGAGTCCGGATGGCGCCAGGGCATGCCATCCGGAATGGCACGACGGTCAATCAGGAAGAACCTATCCTTCCAGTGCTTTAAGCTACAGCACGTCTCTTTAAAAATCCTCGCCTGACCATTCCTTCTGGTCCGGCGAGCAAAGGAGAACCAATGCCCTTGCTTTTGAAGGGAATAAAATAGGCGGAACAAGGTAAAATAAGGAGCAAAGTTCAAACTCCGGCAATATAGCTCGAAAAGAACAACCTTGGTCAAACCGATCGAAACAAGTTGAGACAGATGCACCCGAAAATGATGCAAGACTTGAAGAAGGAAGGTAGAAAAGGGAATCCTAACTCCAGAAAAATCTAGATACGCCTCATATATTCCGATAGCATCCCTCGGCAGACGGTCCATAGTCATGCCGGGGGGAGGTAACCGAGGATGCAAATCTGCCGATATCCCATATACGCGAGCGGCGTCCATCACATCCTTCTCCGTCATAACAGACGTATATACATGCATGTCAAACTTCGGAGTTACGTCCGTGGAACCCGAACCGGAGGGCACATCCTCTTGTGCGGACATGAAATATGGACGGAGGGGAAGGCAACTCTTAAACGGAGAAAGGAAAGAAATTTGAATAACACACCTGAGTCAAAGCCGAGGATATCGCTGTAGAATGAGAGAAGCAGTAAGAGTAAAATGTAAAAATGAGAAACAAAACCCTTATATAGGGAGGGCATGGGGAAAAGTGAAACGTCACCTCAAGGCAGATGTACCCGCGGTTAAATCTGGACCGTCCGCGTGCACATCTTGGACACGTGGCAGGATCTTATACATCACGGTAAAATAGGCAAACTTACTCAGCATAATGAACTTGGGCCCAAACCTAAACAAGGCCCAAAGATCCAGCCCAGACAGGCCCAGGTAGCCCAATGAAAGACACCTAACCCCCAAGATAGGCGCCGGGGGTAACTTCCGAAGATACAAACTATCATGTCCCGCACGCGACATGATACTGGGGGGGGGGGGGGGGGGACATGATTGCGTACATGACCGAACGGTCGTACAAATACACCGGACGATTGGCCAACTATACCGGACGAACAAGTCAAGACCGGGCGGAAGATTCTCTCCTCCGGAAAGCACATACTTGGCACGTGACTCGACCAGGTCTGACACTCTAGCGTAGGGGTGGCCCACAACGCCACCCCCTATATGTCAGGAACAATAACCTACTTACAAGTGGTAAACAGTGATAAGTCAGTAGTATAAATACCCCTTGTGTACTTCCACAATTTTTAGCATTTACTGCATTATCATTACACACACTTAATATTATCACCCTATACTCATTCTTACGCCGGAGCTTGGTCCTGGGATAACACCAGGGGCGAGGCTAACACGTTTTGCTATGATCCACAGGTTCGCACTAACCATCCGGAGGACTTTGCAAGGACTTTCGAAGGGTTACAGGATTTTACAGAAACAACGTATCACGTACATGCACAAAACATGTATATATCTATGCATATATAACGTGAAATGAAAAGATGAATTTAATAAGCATAAAGTCGATTTCTTTCTAAAATACTTATGTAGTCATATAAAGTGTTCATATATTAAAAAAAAAAAAAAAAAAAAAAAAAAAAAAAAAAAAACACTTATATAATTCAGATTCAGACATTTTAACCAACTACAACTAGTACTATTCAGATTCAGACTCAAAATCTGTTAAAAAACAAACAGCACCTTAATGTTTTAAGTAGCGGTTGGACAACACATCTATACATTTATCTAGAACCCAACCCCATCAACCAAACGCACCCTAAATTGTCAAATCTATCCGACCACCGACACAAACACAAACAACTCAGAAACCAGTTTCGTTTCATCAAAACAACAAAGAAACATGACCACAATCCGTAGGTTTTGCTGTGACGATCTCTTGAGATTCTCCTCTGTTAATCTCGATCACCTCACAGAAACTGTAAGCACATTCTTTATAACCCTTATAATAACTATTTCAATCTTAATTTCTCAAATCAAAGATTAATATTTATTTATTATGGTATGGTTATTTTGCAGTTTAATATGTCGTTTTATATGACATATTTGGCACGGTGGCCTGATTATTTTCATGTGGCTGAAGCTCCAGGCAATAGAGTTATGGGATACAGTAAGTTTACATTTTTATTAATTTTGTGTTAATTTGTATATATATTATGTATGCAATGAAATTTGGTTTTTTTTTTTTTTTTTTTTGGATTCAGATTGATACATTTTTGTGAATTATGTTATCTAATCTAGGGATATTCTACCTAACTATGTGCATTTTTTTATTAAGCACCCCTTGTATTATAGGTATGGTTACACGGGTTAAACAGATAGGTATTTAATGTGTTTAAATTGTGCAACTTGTTTTAACCCGCCAACCTATCTAGATAAATGCGTTGTGTTCGGGTTATGTGTAGACAAGATAGGGATGACACAGCTGACCCGGTTACTTAAACAAGTCGTGTTTGGTTTGGGGTTTTCTGACTACCAACTTGTGAACCTGAACCGGGCATTAAGGGCCACCCCTACACAAAGTATATATCGTGTAGTATGTATAGAGTTTCATATACCCAATCCGGATAAAACACATTGGATGAACGATATGCTCTTAAACTAAAAGTTGTTAATGGGTCAAAAAGTTAGAAGGCATTTTGGTTATTCTGGGAGTTTGTGGCCAAATTTGGTGATACGTATGCTGGTGGTATAAAGTAGTTTTGATATATGGGTGAATCTGATGAAAGAAGTTTAGTGTTTGGATAGCCATTAGACTTTATCCCTATACAGAACAATGTTTCTGTTTGTAACTTTGTATAGATGTTGTAAGGTCTATAGTGTATACTCCTTTTATAGTTATTTTGGATGTCTATTTTATAACTGTGTGACATTGCAAGGATTTGTGGACTTAAATGTGTTTATTTCGCTTGCAGTTATGGGTAAAGTTGAAGGGCAAGGTGAGTCATGGCACGGTCATGTCACAGCTGTTACAGTAGCTCCTGAATTTCGCAGGCAGCAGCTAGCAAAGAAACTGATGAACCTTCTTGAAGACATTAGTGACAAGATGTGAGTTGATATTTATGTAGTACGGCATAGATGTGTATCTTAAGCTCATTTAACTGGTTTATTGGAACTTAAATTCAACAAATACTGAAATTAATCATGATGTAGACTTGTAGAGGGATACATCTTAGATGTTATAACTAGGTTGACAGACACAAAAACTACAGGATACGCAGTGAGTTTAGAAGTATTACACTGTCATAATGATAGCAAACTAGTCTCTGATAGTTTCATTAACAATAAGCGTATAGGGTAACAATGTCACAATAAGGGCATTTTGTTGTATAGGCCGAGTAGCCTGTCAATAAGTTTAAGCAAGCAACGGTGGACATGTGAATATAAGCTATATTATCCAGAAATTTTGAATATGAAGTACTAAGATAAAAGGCGAATATACTGGTAAGATGCAAACCATGAATTCCCCTCTAGATTTGCTGTATTGCCGTTTCTTGTGTTCCGGCCATTTTGGGTTGGGCTGAAGGAGCTAAATTTAGATGATTGTTGATCTCGTATTTCGAAAAAAGCTATTTTTCTTAGTTTCTTACCAATATTCTTAGTATTTATTTATTTATTTTTTATATATATTTTTTTATTTTTTATTTTTTTTTCTTCGTTTTGTGCATTTTACCTTGGCAGTGACAAGGCATACTTTGTGGACCTCTTTGTAAGAGCATCAAATATACCAGCGATAAAGATGTATGAAAAGGTAATGCTTGATGGCCCTTTATCCTCATCCTGTCTCTACACACATACATGTTGTGTCACACTTTTGTCTCAGTTGTTAATCATTGTATGATTGGTGGTGGCACAGTGGGTGGGTTGGATTATAGGTTACAGTGGGTCATTTTTAATGGGTTGTAACGGTTCAAGTTGGCCCAAAACACAGTCCCTTTTGTAAGTTTTATACTTATTTATAGAAAACCGGTGTTTTGAAAGTGATTGCAAAACTAGATCAGTACAATATTAGTCCAGTGTTTAAAATACAGTGTTTTTGAATGTTTTATGTATCGAAATATACACTTTGTTTGATATTGCCATCTCTATCATACTCAACTGTCACCCCCCTTAGCTTAAAGATGATTTATAATTAAACGAGACACCTTAAAAACTAAATGACATTAGTAACATAATGAGCTTTAAATTCTTATTGGTTTGACTTCTTTCTTACAGCTTGGGTACGTGATCTATAGACGTGTATTACGGTATTATTCTGGGGAAGAAGATGGTTTAGGTGAGCCTCTTGAATCCACTCTCTGTCTTTGCCTGCTTAAATTGCACACGCAACACAATATTTATATGTTTTTTAAATATGCAGATATGAGGAAAGCGTTATCTCGTGATGTAGAAAAGAAGTCTATAATCCCACTCAAGAGGCCAGTTACGCCTGATGAACTGGAGTACGACTAGTTCCTGCAAGACCACAGTTCATGATTTGTGTCTTTGAATTATGGAACACATTTTTTCATGTTTGTAAACTAGAACCTGAGAAGACCTTGATTTTCTATGTTCACCGACGGTATGTCAAGTGCTCAAATTCTTGTAATAGCTCTCAATTTTCCATATAAGTAACACTATTTCATAGTGTTAACATTCGGTCTTTGGTAGAAGTTCTTGAATCTTGATCAATTCAAATGCATTTTGTGTCAAGTTCGGCCAAATATCCTATGTCCATGCGACTGAGATTGGTTTACTTGCTTCATGTATGTACAAGTGTGCAACCGAACTTGGTTTAATGAAGATACAAAAACCACTTATGATTCAGTTATCATAAATTCACATAAGATATTGACACACTTTATACCTTAATATTTTTGTAAATTGTGGGTATCACAAATTCACAATTACCAACTCCTTTAATCTTCGTGCAATTGCCAAACGTATTAAGAAAAAACAAAAATGTGTATCGAGTCTGGCTGAGAGTTAAATCATTAATCTTTTATACAATCTTTAATACAACTAGACGATTACCCTCACATAACAACGACGTCCTATAGTAGCTTTAATTTGTGTGTAATCTTTTTTATGTATATATTATCCTATAGTAGCGTTAATTTGTGTGTAATCTTTTTTATGTATATATTATCAAGAAAGTAACCGATTCAAATTGTAATTAAAAATTTAAATATTTATTAGATTGAATTGCCTTTTATAGATAGAAGTATATTTTAGTATAACAACATTGTTTATTTTTTAAGTTTTTATGTTTTAAGCAAATTTTTCTCTCTTTATATGTTGTATTATTAATCTTTAAAACAAAATTGAGCTAATTTTGACAAAATCAATGATTAAGATCCTCTCAAGTTGTAGTCAAACATGATTGATCATGTTGAGTTTGTTGTGAGTGAAAATGAATAAGTGGGCTTTTAATTTTTATTAGAAGAAAAGTTTTAGCCATTTAACTTAATTGTAATTAGTGAACATGATTTCAAGGATTCTAATCCCAAAATCACATATCAATTTTTTACTTTTACTAGCTGGCTAATCAAATGACTCTACTTTTTGTTATGTGACAAAGCCGAGCTTTTTGATTCGTCATATTTGATTTTTTATCTCCAAAATCTGTTTAATTTTTTATGTTATTACAGTAAGATACACTCCATAAATAAAGCCTTGCGTGACAGTCGGTTTGTCAATATTGACATATAAACGCAGAAACCACTGTATATATACAAAACATAAACAACCCTTAACTTAACCATCCTTTATTCATCGATCATAAACCCTAACTTGAAGTTCTACTTATTCAATGGCTGAAGAACGCTGTCGCAAGATATCGGCCAACGCCACCACCACCACCGTAAGTTCTTTTCATTCTTATACTATTTCATATAACTTATATTATAGTGCATCTTATTTCATATATGTAGTAAGGTTAGTATACAATGAATAAATTAATTTCGTAAACAGGTTATCACGAAAACTTTACTTGATGACGCAAGCAATGGTTTCAAGAACGGAAACTTCGTTTGTTCACCGTTGTCACTGGATGTCGTATTGGGAATGTTGACTGTGGGAGCAGAAGGCGAAACTTTGAAACAGTTATTAGGGTTTCTTAGACATGGAAGCATCAACCAGTTTCTTTCGGAATCACCAAGTTCCAAACTTTTAGCAAAGAGTTTATCTAACCAAAACAATCTTGAATTCAGTTTAGTGAATGGTGTTTAGGTAGACGAATGTGTTAAACTTCAATCTTATTACCAAACGATTCTTGAAACTGTTTACAAAACACAAGCCACATATGTGGACTTTATAGACAAGGTGAAGCTTAATGAAGCAGTTAAAGAAATGAATTTATGGGTAACGAAGGAAACTAAAGGTTTGATACCTTCTATTGTTGAAACGAGTGATTTTAAGGAAGATGACTTTATGGTGTTGCTGAATGCCTTGTATTTTAAAGGAGCTTGGTATAAACAATTTTCAGCACATATGACAAGGAACTTCGACTTTTGTCTCATCAACGGGGACATGGTTTCAGTCCCTTTCATGACTCTTGAAGAAACACGTTTTGAGTATGGTTCCTTTAATGGTTACCAGATGATTAAATTTCCATATAAAAGTAGCGACGAATCGAAAAATTTCTCCATGTATATCTTTCTCCCGGACAGGAAAGATGGATTGCAGAATCTGCTTGAACTTTTTCATTCCAACGATGAATTATTTCACGGAGAGTTTGACCTTAAACAGGAGACACTTCGTTCCCTTTGGATTCCGAAGTTTAAAATATCTACTAAATTTGAACCTCAAGCTGTTATGGAGGAATTGGGATTAACATTGCCTTTTGATGGAACGAATAAAGAGTTTAGAAGGATAGTAGAGAAGACAGGTCCAGTTGACGATGTGATTTATGTGTCAAAGATACTTCAAAAATCTGTTATTGAAGTTGACGAAAGAGGAACCGAAGCTGCTTCCTGCAGTATGGTCATCCTTGCTATAGGTTGTGTTCCAAAAAAAAGTTTTGTGGCAGATCATCCATTCATGTTCATGGTAAGAGAAGACACTTCTAAAGCTATTTTGTTCGTTGGAGCTGTTCTCAACCCTCTTGTTAATTAGCTCTTTTCCTTTTATTTAGTTTTTTCAATGTATTTTATGCATGTCGTCTAGATTTTGTTATTTGGTAATTGGATATTTTTGTTTCTCTTTTGAACGTCATGTAAGCATTCATAAGTGTAGACATTAGCATCAAATATTCATGATGACCACATTTATCTATTATGCCACAAGATCTTAGAATATGATAATAACCACATAATTTCATAAACGAGTAAAACATACCCGAAGCGGAAGCTGATGTTGACATGATATCAAGAAAACCTTAAGCACAAACTAGTTTCTCTCCCTTGACCCACTTGAGTATAGAGAGCTTGATGGATAGCTAAATTATTCTACTTATTTGTGTGTGTTTGGGTAGGGAAAGGACTAGGTGTATATATAGGCTTAAGAGTTAGTATCTCCATCAATACTAACGAATGAAACGGTCAAGACTTAATGTACCCTTATGACATTCATCATATCATAATAAAGATTATTTGATTACATTTAAGTATTGTAACCTATAATTCAAAATGGGATAATCATGAGACATTAATAACATGTCACATTTTTACATTCTCCCGCTTGACATGATATTTCTATATGGTACAACATAAGGCTAGCAAATAAATCTTATTAACCGTCATCATTAGGGGTGTTATCGGGTCGGGTTGTCGGGTTATCAAGTATATCGGGTCGGGTTGAATCGGGTTTTTTGTTAGAGATGTTTGACCCGCAACCCGACCCGATAAGGAGTCGGGTTGTCGGGTTCGGGTTGTTATCGGGTCGGGTTGTTTCGGGTCGGGTGATTCGGGTTTATCGGGTTGCTTAATTTTTTAACTCAAACACAAAAAGAAAAGTTTATAAGTTAAAAAAAGTGTAAAAAAGATTGGGTAGCAGTAGGCTTTGCAAACAAAAAAATAACAGACAGAATTGATACCCAAACAAAAAGATTAATTCAGTCCAAAATAATGTTACAGTAGGTGTGTTTCAAAAGAAAGAAATCACAGTAGCAGTAGAAGGTGTTGAACAAGTAGACATACTTCTTAAAAATGTACCATTTACCTAAATCAACAAGTAGACATCCTTCTCTAAAATTTTAGTACAAGTATACATACTTTTTCCAAAAAAGGGAAAGGGGACATACTTCTTACAATTGTATCAGTATGCTATTTCCACAATCAAACCGACCAGCAGCCTAAAACACCAAAAAGTACCAACTTAACGTCGCTAACAAAGAAAAAAAACCAAGCTAAATCAACATAAACTTTTAATTGTCCCATGCAAATAATGGTGAGCTTCTAAAGTTTTATGAAACAAAGTGCAACAACAATTGGAAGTGTTGTATTCTATACAAAACAAGTGTCATATGTTAATAAATAATGAACACGACATGTATAGCAGTAAACGTATTGAAATGAAGATTTATTAATGGGTTTTTGTTCAAAAATTAAAGATTTGTTAACATGTCATTATATCTTATCGGGTTTATCGGGTTAACCCGATAACCCGATAAGAAAATAACTAAGACCCTAACCCGACCCTATTAGGTTATCGGGTCTATCGGGTTGACCCGATAAACCCGATAAGCTAAGTTGGACCCGAATCAACCCGACCCTATAAGGTGTTATCGGGTTCGGGTTGGGTTCGGGTCGGGTCGGGTCAACCCATTTGACACCCCTAGTCATCATAAGTATCTCAACATAACAAACCACACAATGGGGATTATGGCGGTCATACACAGTAATTCTCGTATACTCCCTTCCATATATCACACCACTATGAGCTCATTATGCTAGATTCATAAGTTATACACAAATAACATACAGTCCACATACTTGTTATGATATTACATACAAATTTCTTATTCAAACACAAATGCATGCATAATAGCATAAAGAATAAGAAATAAAATCAGAAACATTTTATTGAGCTCAAGATTGTTTAGAACATCATAATTAGTTATCAATACAACCAAGACCCAACCAAGGAACATGTTGCGTAAATGTCTTTGGTGGTAAAACCCTTGGTTAGAGGATCAGCAATCATAAGATCTGTACTAATGTGTTCTAGATACACTCTTTGTTTCTAAATTTCTTCTTTTACGATAAAGAACTTTATATCCATGTGCTTTGCACCTTTAGAGTACTTATCGTTCTTAGAGAAGAAAACTGATGCGGTATTGTCACAATAAATTTTCAGCGGCTTGCTTATAGTGTCGACAACCCCAAGCCCTGAAATAAAGTTCCGCAGCCATAATGCATGAATAGTAGCCTCATAACAAGCTACAAATTCTGCTTCCATGGTGGATGCAGCAATGATAGATTGTTTGGCACTTTTCCAGGAAATAGCTCCTTCAGCCAATTAAAACACATAGCCAAACGTTGATTTTCCACTATCCTTGCACCCAGCATAATCAGAATCAGCATATCCAACCACTTCTAAGTGATTAGACCTTTTATAAGTAAGCATATAATCCTTTGTTCCTTGAAGATATCTCAATACTTTCTTTGCAGCTTTCCAGTGATGAATACCAGGATTACTTTGATATCTACTAAGCATCCCGATCGCAAAACTGATGTCAGGTCTAGTGCAAGTCTGTAGATACATTAAACTGCCCACAACTGAAGCATATGGAATGTTTTCCATTCCTTTTCGTTCCACGTCATTCTTTGGACATTGTTTAAGACTAAATTTATCTCCCTTCTGAATTGGGACTATACCATCTGAGCACTTGCTCATATTGAATCTCTCAAGAATCTTATCAATATAGGCTTTTTGAGATAGTCCTAATAGACCTTCAGATCTGTCACGGAATATTGAAATTCCAATCACATAGGATGCCTCACCCATATCTTTCATTTCAAAATTCTTAGAGAGATATTCTTTAGTCTTATGCAATAAACCAAAGTCATTAGTCGCAAGTAAAATATCATCAACATATAGAACCAAAAATATAAACTTGCTCCCACTGATCTTGCGGTATATACATCGATCAATGATGATTTCTTCAAAACCGAAAGATTTAATGGTATCATTGAACTTAATACACCATTGCCTAGAAGCTTGTTTAAGTCCATATATTGATTTCTTCAATTTACACACCATATTTTCTTTACCATCAATGAAAAACCCTTCAGGTTGTTTCATATAAACTTCCTCCTCAAGATTTCCATTCAGAAAGGCGGTTTTCACATCCATTTGATGCAGCTCTAAGTCAAAATGAGCTACTAATGCCAATATTATTCTCAACGAGTCCTTCTTTGAGACGGGTGAAAAAGTCTCGTTGTAATCAATGCCATCTTTCTGAGTATAACCTTTGGCTACAAGTCTAGCTTTATATATTTCAACATTGCCTTTAGAGTCGCGTTTGGTCTTAAAGACCCATTTACAACGAACTATTTTAAAACCTTCTGGCAAGTTTACGAGATCCCAGACTTTATTTTGAGCCATTGATTTTAACTCTTCTTTCATAGCATTAATCCACATTTCAGACTTATCACTTTCTATGGCTTGTTGAAAAGTTACAGGATCATTATCAATGCCAATATCAAAATCTGTCTCTTGCAAGTAAACTACATAATCATCAGAAATAGCTGACTTTCTAACCCTTGCAGGTTTGTTTAATGCTATTCCAACGGGTTCACTTGTTTGAGTTGGTAAGTTAGTTTCTTCATGGGGTGTTTGTTCATTATTCAAATGTTGCTCTTGATTTTGAACAAGAACAACATTCAGTGCAGTTGTGGATTTGTGAACATTCATGGGTGATGGATCATCATCCCTTATTTCTTTAATATCCACAACTTGATTTTCAACACTCCCACTAACTTCACCATTTTCCAGAAATTTGGCATTACCTGTTTCAACAATTCTAGAACTATGGTTTGGACAATAAAACCTATACCCTTTGGACTTCTCTGGGTAACCAATAAAGTTACCGCTAACAGTTCGAGAATCCAATTTCTTTTCTTGTGGATTAACTCAAAAGGAGTTTTTGGAACTGACTTACTAGGAACCCTATTAACAGATACACTGCGGTTCTAAGTGCATACATCCACAAACTTTTAGGTAAAGAGGATTTACTTATCATACTCCTAACCATTAGGGATGGCAACGGGGCGGGGCTTATCGGGGATTATATTTACCATCCTCATCCCCGTTTCTCACTCCCCATCCCCATCCCCGCCTCCATCCCCATCGGGGAATCGTTTTATATCCCCATCCCCATCCCCATTGGGGATCGGGGATCCCCACGGGGATTCGGGGATTTTTCGGCCTTATAAATTGAGCATAAAAATTACATAAGTAATCGAAATTATAAAGAAATAATCTATAAATGTCTTAAAAAGCATACATCGTACATAGTTAGATTAATTAAAATGTCGTTCAATTGTAAATACTGAAACATCACATATAATATAAAAATAAACTGTATCGAATGTGTGTATTCGGACAAAATGTTGGTAGAATAATATGTAGTTAGTGCTTAACATTTTTAAAGTATTTGATCCACTAAATATCATATATACATACATATATACTTCAAGTATAATACTTGTCACTATTCACTAAAATATACATATACAAGTATATGTAGTATTAATATACATATAACTTATACAGTGCATACTTATACATTAAAAGTTCGGGTTCGGGTTCGGGGTCGGGGATTTTTGTTATCCCCATCCCCGGTTTTATAATTCGGGGATTCCCCATCCACATCCCCATCCCCGGTCAACTCAGGGATTCCCCAGTCAAATCGGATTTGGGGATCGGGTCCCCGTCGGGTACGGATTTTTTTTGCCCTCTCTACTAACCATATCCAATAATGTTCTGTTTCGCCTTTCTGCCACGCCATTTTGTTGTGGCGTGCCCGGCATAGTATATTGAGCACATATGCCGCGACTTTCGAGGAACTTTGCAAAGGGACCAGGACATTGTCCAGATTCATCATACTTTCCATAATATTCACCACCTTGATCAGATCTTACGACTTTCACTTTTCTGTCAAGTTGCCTCTCAACCTCATTTACAAACACCTCAAGGGCATTTATAGATTGAGATTTTTCATGCAGCAAATAGACATATCCATAACGTGAAAAATCATCTATAAAGGTGATAAAATATTTTTCTCCAGTGAAGGATGGAATATCAAATGGTCCACAAATATCGGTGTGTATAATTTCAAGGAGATTACTACTTCTTGTGGCACCTTTCTTGCTATGTTTGGTTTGCTTACCCTTAATGCATTCCACACATAAGCCAAAATCAGTGAAGTCTAGATTCGGTAGAATCTTGTTCTTCACCAATCTTTGCAATCTTTCTTTGGATATATGACCCAAACGTTTATGCCACAAGAAAGCAGAATTTTCATCGACGATACTACGTTTCATTCCAACACTATGATCAACAGTAAACAGAGATTCAGAAAAAACATCATCAAGTTTCAATTTATATAAATTATCAATAAGAATACCATAACCAATAAATGATTTATTCTTATATAAATTAAAACGACCATTTCCACCACCAAAAGTATACCCACTAACATCAAGTCTCGGAATAGAAATTAAATTTCTAGAAATTGAAGGTACATAGAGAGTATTCATTAGATCCAAGTGAAACCCGGTATCTAACTTCAGTCTATAAGTCCCTACGCCTTCAATGGGAGCCTTCATTCGGTTCCCCATAAAGAGAAAGTTATTAGTTGGGCTTGTGGTTTGGATTGTAAGGAATCCCAGCATAATATTGGAAACATGAGTAGTAGCACCAGAATCAAACCACCAAGTATTAGAAGGAACTTCAGACAAGTTTGATTCAAAGCATACAGAAACATAATGTATACCTTTCTTTACGAACCAAGCCTTACACTTAGGACAATCCTTTTGGAAATGTCCCTCTTTCTTGCAAAAATTGCATTTGTTGTCCCTTTGTTCCTTCTTTTCACCATTAGCAACCTTTGAGGTTGTAGCATGTTGTTTCTTCTTAAAGTTCTTGGGTTTTGGTTTGAGCTTCTTGTCAACTCCTTGATTCACCAGGTTAACGGAGTGAACTCTTTGTTTCTTTAGTCTTGCTTCCTCTTGAATAAGCTTACTGGACAGTTCATCAATATTCCACTTATCCTTTAATGTGTTATAATTGATGTGAAACGGTCCATATTCAGAAGGAAGTGAATTCATAATGAATTGCACCAAGAAAGAGTCATCCACATTCATACCCAGTGTCTTAAGTCTTGCTGCAGTATTGGTCATGTCAAGAACATGTTGCTGCATACTCTTTGTACCATCAAATTTCATGGTGGTGAGTTCAGCCATGAGTGTCCCTGCTAGTGCCTTATCAGCAGAACGAAACTTCTCTTCAACAAGCTTAAGAAAATCTTTAGCATTCTGATTTTCAATGCCAGGAAGAGTATACTTAATGTTGTTGGCAATTGTCATCCGCATAAAGTTCAAGCAGAGTCTGTTGGATCTTGTCCATGCCTTATGGTGTGATTTTTGAGCCTCTGTACTTTCATCAGTAACGTCAGTAGGCCTATCCTCCAGTAGCGCCAAGTCAAGATCCAAAGCACCTAAATGTAAAGTGACTTGTTCGCTCCATTCGGAGAAATTCACACCGGTAAACAAGGTAACAGAAGAAGCTTGAGAGTGAAGGTTAATTGCTGCAAAATGTACATGCTTACTAATTAAAATTCATACGAAATAAAATAAATGAAATATATATTATTGGTTTCCTTTGGGTAAACACAACAATCTATCATCATTATTAGAATGCAATGAAACTTTACACAAAAATTTAATAGACTTTGTCAAATATATAAACATCTTTGGATAACTATATACATATGACATAAATATATTAATTTTCATCTTTAAGTTTATTAGTTATATAAGAACGAATTTTCTTTTGGGTAAAATTCATAATTTTTATCAACTAATAAAAGATCAATTATAGCATTCTTTAAGACAATATAAATTATATGACTACAAATTTGAAATTAACTTGATCACTTTGGTGACTAGCAAATTAATTTCACTTAATGTCATATAATAAATTAATAAATAGCTTTAAATTGTTATTAGAATGCAATAAACTTTACAAGAAAATAAAATAGACTTCGTCAAATATATACATATCTTTGGATAACTATATACATATGACAAAGTATGCTAATTTTCATTTTTAACTTTATTAGTTATAGAAGAATAATTTTTCCTTTAGGAAAAATTCATAATTTCTATCAACTAATAATAAATCCGTAATAGCATTCTATAAAACAACATAAATTATATGACTACAAATTTCAAATCACTTTAATGTCATATAATAATGATTTTGAAAACTTTGGTGATTAACAAATTAATCTCACTTAATATCACTATAATAAATAAATAGCTTTAAAGGTAATCAATGAAGATTTAAAACATATGAGAGTTACAAAAAATCATTAATTACTTTAATATGACAACCAATTTAGTTATTAAGCATAATGAGAAACAATCAATTTATTAAAAACAAAATAACAAATGATTGTTAATTCGTTATAATAATAATAACCATTACCGTAACATTTATTAATAAACACATTACTATAATAATTATCATGAATCATGAACATAAAATATACGTAAACTCTAACAACACTACTAGTCATATATCAAGGATAGTGGAAACAATTACTGCATCAATTTTATACGGTAGCAAATACATGTCTTTTATTAAGTCACAATAACTAGCTAAGTAACAATATATATCAAATGGTTTAAGTTACTCAACCAAACTTCATTATGTCTAAAGAATCTAACATTATTATATTGTTCTTAAACAACAAGGTAATTGGTCAAATGTTTAGAAAACATTTACGCAAAGATAATTAGGGAGATGCATGTTGACACCTTTTAACAAATCTGTTATTATTATTATACACCGAAAAATATATTATGCGGAAGCGGTAGCAGTAACTGTAAAACCTCGCGAAAATTCACATAATTAACTTCGGTTAATTTAATAAATAATCTTTGTCATTATTGTAATTACCATTTTTACGGGGAAATTTAAAATTTTCTTTGTATATTAAAATGGTTACGATTACTATATTGTCAAATTCGTCAAACGACAAAACAAGTTCTCGACAAAATTAACAAAACATAAATTACACTAAACCTAATTAATAAAAACCTAATTACTAAAAATTAACTAAAAACCAATCGGGCCCTTAATCCCCTTTAGCCCAACCGGCCCACACCAAAACCCAAAATTCAAAAATAATAATAATACAAATCGACTAAATCTACTCCAAAACGTCTCGTTCATTTCAAATTCGTACACACAACCCACGTATCTTTTTGCACAATCTCGTTGAACACCTAGCCAACTATTAGTGTGTCGAATCTCAAGTTCACACGTTGAGGTTTGATACATTTTTACGAAGCATTTCGTTTAACCACAAATCGACCCAAACGAATTGTGATTAATTCATTTCTTATCCGTTTTAATCCCCGTTTGATTCTAAATGATCCTAATAATGTTTCTAAGATGAATTTATGCTCAAATGTTGGAGATGATCAAGTATAAATAAGTAATGTACGATTTTGTAAATCGTATATATGTAAAATCACTTGGTCGACATTGGCATGAGTCACCACAAACCTATTCCTTCTTTTGTGCTCTCACAAACAATATAAAAATGCATATAGAAGCTAGTTCACTGACATACATTGTCCTTGTGTTTCTTGAATGAATTTCCAAACCACACAATTCGTTTCAAGTTGATACATATATACGACATGCATGCACTAGCTTCATATCATTTACATACTCTTTCACAAACTCATTTCTCCCTAAAACATCACCCTTACAAACCTCTAGTCGAAGGTTATAATAATTGGGACTCAAGAAAGGAAATCGGGTTTTAATATATATGTAACGTTTGGGTTATATATTGGAAACGTGATATTCTTGTGCTCAATTCTATCACTCTCGACCTTTGATTCATCTCTAAGGTGTTTATAAGTAGTTTTCAACCTTTCTCAATCCATTTCCTACGTTAAATATATGTCATGCATTATATATATATATATTGTTTCATCGTCTATCCTTTTAATATAAATATACACGTATATATTTATCTTTAGAACACGAAACGTGACTAGCCTCTATCTTGGTAGGCCTAGGAGTCACGTAGCACACTTGTTTCACCTTTATTTTCATGTTACATGCATTCTACGAACCTATTTCAAACCAAGCTACACGTATAAAAATTTATTGAAACACTTAGAAAATATTTTATAACTTTCAAAATAATAAATCGATCCAATCACTCTACAAAAGCAACGTATAACTTCTAATTTCACGTAACAAGTACCCAATATTTTTGCTCGACCTAATAGACCACCTAGAAAACTACTAGTTTCATGTACACGGCTTATAAAAATATTCACGTTTTGAACCCCTAATCGAGCCAAAGTAAATCGACACCAACAAGATTTTTCAAATTAAAACTTATATAAAAAACCTTAAGTTTTGCCGGGTGGGCTTAACCAAGGCCCAACAAGACCTTACGTTTTAACAGCCCACTGGGCCTATAAAATATATTTTTAGAATCATAAAGTAAGCCCAAGTTCAAGCCCAAAAGAATTTCTATGCCCTCGCCTCTAAATTTTTAAATGGGCTTTTGTTTAGTTCGAATGAGGCCCATAAGCTAAAAAAAATAAGCTTTTTATAAAATAAGCTGTTGAAATAAGCTTGAAATTAATAAAAGAAGTCACGGAAATTTTTATAAAATTTTTATAATCATTATTGTAAAATTGGACTAAAAATGTAACGCGACAACACCTATAGGGACTAAAAGTGAAAATTGTTAAAAGAAAGGACTAAAAATGTAGAAACAGAAAGAAAGGATAAAAATTGATAATATAATATTGTTACAAGTTTATATTGTAATATTTGACATGTAGTGGACTAAAATTTTAAATATATATAAAAAGGACTAACGGTGTGACGCTAACGTCGTTAGTATAAAAGTTGTAAAATTAGAAAAAGGACAAGGACTACACTTAATCTATTTGACATTCTTATTTTATTTTCTATTTTACGGCCACCCTCACGTCATATGCATTTTCGTTTCATTTTATATATATATTATTTACTTTTACGTTAACTATATATATAACGATACTTAAAAGTTTAATATTTTTACTTACGATTTAAAAAGTGTGGAAAACTAGAAGGGGGGGTTGAATAGTTTTACGTCTTTTTCGTTTTGCTTATTTTATAAAAGATAGTTTCTAAGATGAAACTTTCAAATCACTTTAATACATAAATATATATATACTAGTTAATTTATGATTTAGTATAAATACTACTTATGTATAATATACAATTTCAAAACACTTAACTACAAAAGTATAAATACAAGATTTATTAAAGGTTTTATATATACAATGCTTATGTATAATGTTTGGAAAGAATATACAATTTCATATATTTTATGTAAGCATATATATGTGTAGTAGTGTATAGATATAATTATATGTACTAGGTTGGTTTTTGTAAGATTAGTTTTATGAATGGATTTTAGTTTGATCTTTATGTGAAATCAACATATGCACAATACTATCAATTATGACTATGTGTGAAATGCAAGTAAGTAATAAATCAAAGAGTGAGAGATGGAAATATCAAACCGAGACACAAAGGATTTATAGTGGTTCGGCTACAAGGACACCTTCCTTGTCCTACTCCACTCCCCGAGTCACCTACTCGAGAGTTTTCTTCACTAGATCAAATATCTCCTTTATGGCGGAGAAAACCGTACACACCAATATACACACCAATTTACACACCAATCTTCACACCAATCTACACACCAATCTTCACACCAATCTACACATCAATCTACACACCAATCTTCACACCAATCTACTATTATCTTCACACCAATCTTCTACACACCAATCTTCTATACACCAATCTTCTATTTTCTTCACACCTTCAAAGTACTAATGTCTTGACACCTTCAAGTCACTAATATCTTCACAACTTCAATGCACTAGTGTCTTGACACCTTCAAGCCACTAATGTCTTCACACCTTCAATGCACTAATGTCTTGACACCTTCAAGCCACTAATGTCTTCACAACTTCAATCTCCAAATGTCTTCTAGTCTTCTCCACTAGAGATCCTTAATTTCTTCACTACAAGCTCCTATTGCTACAATCTCCTATCACCACTACTATCTAACCCTTCTTCTTCACTTCAAGTTACACTTCACCCTTACAACAATTCTAGATTCTTCAACTAAATCTAGTTAACTAATACATACACCTTATTCACCAAAGTATGAAAGATATACAAGAAAATGTAAACAAACAACTTAGATAGCAAGATGATACTAAGTTGTAATACTTCTAATAGAAGTATTCTTCTCTTTGCACTTGAAAGAATGAGGCTTTGGATCACTTGGAAACAAAGGCTTATGAAATGAAATGATCAAAGGATTTTTAGGATTGAAATGGAGATCTAGAACAGAAAGTTTTTGTGCAAAAAGGTGGTGAAAAAATCTAGGTTTAAGGTGGTATTTATAGGCAACAAGTTCTGACAAAGGAGCGTGGCCGGCCCTCTTAAAGCATGGCCGGCCCCCTTAAAATTAAGGGGACCGCCCCTTATAATTAAGGGGGCCGCCCAACTGTAACGGCCAGAAAACTTGTCTTTTAGTGGGGAAAGTTTATTTGGTGAAAAACTAACTGATTTTGGTTAAATATTTGAAATCATATATTTAGTATGATTAAAACATTTTTCCTTATTACCAAAAGTGTTTTTCAAAAATATATAATAAGATTATATAATTAAATAAACTTTGTATAAGTTAATTAAATACCCCTTTGATCATACATTGCACTAAGCACTTTGTTTATTCATACCTTAAGTGATTTGTTGGTGAAAGTGATTATTTATTACTAAATACGTGTTTACGTCATGATCTTTGGTTTGATTAGTTTAGGTTTTGTGATTATCAAAACATAGAGATATCGGAAGATATGAATAATGTTTTTAGTCAATTATTTATATCAACAAAAAGGTAAAACTACGATGTATATTTTATATAAAGTATTTTCATATCATGCATGACATAATAATAATTTCACTTCACATCATCTATTCGTCATAACGAATAAAGTTTATTCGTTATTCGTTCGTAGTTACCAAATAGTATTTGGTTATATTCTCTGATAAATATATTTATCAGGTTCTGTGTCAAAGACGTTCCCATAAATCTCATCCTATCTTACTTTTCATCATTTCCAAATCAATCCAGGTGAGTCATAGCCCCATTTCAAATAATTGTTTTTAACTCATTGGGGAGATACATGCTTACATATACTTTGATAACTTGATAAGTATATGAAATAAAATAAAATACATGATTCAAATCAATTTCCTAATTAATATTAAAATAATATAATTTGTGATTTATAATATATCAATGTTTCCAATGTCATTATTGTGGTATGTGAAATATATATCTATTGATGAATTATTTGACTGAAATATTGTTATTCATATGAAAATGTTCTCAATTCGATTATTGTGGTATGTGATATAAATGTGTTACTGGCGATATATTCAAGCTGAATTTCTGATACTCAAATGGCGATATATTCAAACTGAATTTCTGATACTCCAATGATATTTTCAAACTGAATTTCTGATACTCCAATGATATTTTCAAACTAAATTTCTGATACTCAAAAGATGATATTTTCAAACTGAATTTTCTTATACTCAAAAGATGATATTTTCAAACTGAATTTCTTATACTCCAATGATACTATTTTCAAACTGGATTTCTGATACTCAAGCGATACTATTTTCAAACTGAATTTCTGATACTCAAGCGATACTATTTTCAAACTGAATTTCTGATACTCGAATGATACTGTTTTCAAATTGGTTACTGTGATACGATACTTGATTTCATGATATTATGCTAAATGAGCCCATAGGTCCTTGATATTGCCTAAGTTAGCTATCGCCATGAAGCCCCTCAATCATGAGCCATTAACTACATGAAAGTGAGTGCGAATATAGTGAACAGCTTCGAAACCTGTTAAGGATTGACCCCCTGTCCCACTAATGCTTGACGGAATGCCAATTGCAATTGGTTAGCCGCATTAGTCGTGATACACTATATTCATAGACATGTAGGAATTGACAAATCACCTACGAATAGAGGGCAAAATCTGTCATTGATTTGATAGAACACCCTCTTCTGGTTAAGCTTTGGTGTCATGAGGCTTGGTGCAATATCTATAAAGGAATAGTATATATATGTATTCAACATATATACTTAGATACAGTTGTATAGGTTCGCCCATATGTGAATTGTTTATCTGATCGATTTAGTATCATGAGTTTCCAGCTCATGTTAAGATTTTTAATGATTTATTGAATGTGATTGAATATTTATATGATTTATTTGTGAATATATTCGATAATTATTTCATTTTTGTTTGTATTTTTAACAATACCAAATATTCCTGAAATCTAACAAAATAAAGGGTTTTTCCTAAAACTCTATGAACTCACCAATCTTTGTGTTGACACTTTTAAGCATGTGTATCTCAGGTAATTTAACGGAGCAGGACAAGACACGGAGTGGGAATTTATTACTCTGATAAATTAAAATGGTGTAAAAATCAAATTTGTCATTTTTACAAGCCTTTAAATCTTTTCAAAAGATTTTAAATCAAATGGTTCATCTTTTATCAAAATTATTATTTGAATGACAAATAACTTTCAAAACGTTTCTTTTAAACCGTTTTATGTGGTTAAAACTTCGATCCTCACCGTAACACCCAAATTACTTTTCCGCTGCGACAAACTTTAAAAATGGGGGTGTTACAGTAACGATAATTCTAGATTTCAAGCATATGAAAATATCTCTATCATTTTACTTTTCATGCATCAAACAATTAAATATGCAAGTCCATCACATAAATTAATAGAAGGTACAAACAAGACGAGAATAAATTGTTCGCCATGACAAAATTAACGGTTCACAATTTTCTAGCAATACGAGATCATTTATAATACGGATTATTATCGTACTCAAAACCTTGGCTCTAGATACCACATGTAAGCAATCATAAGTGTAGACATTAACATCAAATATTCATGATGACCACATTTATCTATTATGCCACAAGATCTTAGAATATGATAATAACCACATAATTTCATAAACGAGTAAAACATACCCGAAGCGGAAGCGGATGTTGACATGATATCAAGAACACCTTAAGCACAAACTAGTTTCTCTCCCTTGACCCACTTGAGTGTAGAGAGCTTGATGGATAGCTAAATTATTCTACTTATTTGTGTGTGTTTGGGTAAGGAAAGGACTAGGTGTATATATAGGCTTAAGAGTTAGTATCTCCATCAATACTAACGAATGAAACGGTCAAGACTTAATGTACCATTATGGCATTCATCATATCATAATAAAGATTATTTGATTACATTTAAGTATTGTAACCTATAATTCAAAATGGTTTAATCATGAGACATTAATAACATGTCACATTTATACACGTCATGGAAGTCTTTTGGAGAATGACGACTATGTTAATATGCGCTTTGATTTGTCATTTACATGTTTATTCAGTTTTGCTTGTTCTCAATATGTATTGCATCGTGCTAATTATAGGGGCTGTTTGTTTAGTTTTTTTGTTAAGTCATGTTAAATTAAAGTGTCTATCTTTAGATAAATAAATGATTGTTTGTTTTGTGTACTGAATAAAGTGTCTGAATTAGAAAAAAATAATGTTATACCCTTTTATTTGAATAAGGGTCTGTTTGTTTAATTTTTTCATTAAGTCATGTTAATTAAAAGATGACTTAATACAGACAAGCTCAGTTTTATTATTTAATATTTTCAGTCATCTTTTTCTATTAAGTCACAAACAAACAGTTTTCATATGACTTAATTAATTCAGTTTTTTACATATTAAGTCAATTAGGTCGAAATCAAACACCTCCTAAGTTGGATTAGAGGTTAAGAAGTGGGAGGGTAAATATATAAAATTAGGATAAAAGGGATAGACTTAATAAAATTTGGAGACCCTCATCTCCCTGGCTTGTTCTAAGAAGTCATATGTTAGTTTTAAGCACTAAACAAACATTCATTTGGTGAGTTAATTAACTTACCTATTTTTTAATTAAGACGCTTCAATTTTTTATCAAACACTACCATAATCTTTCAAAATGACAGTCTTGCTAATTTATGAAAAAATTGCAAGGTTGACTAGCAAGGTCAAACCTTGTGGATTTTTGAGAAATGATACATTTCTCATTTTCCTCCAGTTTTCACGCTTAGATCAAAACACGAAAGTTGTAGATCTACTTTTTCGCGTTAAGTGGTCTTTTGAATCATCCAAAAATGAGTTTTTATGAGGAAGGTACGGCCAAAAGACCACAACAACTTTTTCACACGTCACGTTAGCATGTATACTTCATTCGTGCTTCGCTTCATCGCTTGATTCTTTCACGAGCCATTCTTTATAACCTTATAACTCTTAATTCACCATTTCATAAGTGTTCCTTCATCTAGAACCAAAAATGGACTTGATTTCCTTTATCAATTTCGCCTTGATCTTCATTTAATATCTTTTACTTTGTTTCACATCATTTTCTTAGCTTTTCTTCCATTATTTTCTCGAATGAATCCATAGAACCAAAAATAACAATAAAATCTAGCAAGTATGAAAATTTCATATAAACAATCGATAAATAAGCATAAAAGTGACAATAACACGTGTACATATATGTATGAAATGCGTATTTCATATATTTACTCGCGTTATCGTCACATTTCATAAATTTACACGCGTTATTGTCACTTTTATGCTTCTTTATTGGTTATTTATATGAACTTTTTGTACTTAATGGATTATATTAGTGATTTTTGGTTCGATAGATGCACCAGAGGAAATTATGGAAGAAAATTGAGAAATGATGAGAACAAAGTAAAATCTATCAAATGAAAACCAGGGCTTGGTTCTAGATGAAGGAATACTTACGAAATGGTTAACTAAGAGTTATAAGTTAATAAAGGATAGCTCGTGAAAGAATCAAACGATGGAAGAACTCATGTTAATGTTCTATGATAAAGTTGTTGTGGTATTTTGGACACAACTTTTTCAAACGAACACCTCTTTTAGGTGATTCAAAAAGCCACTTAATAAGAAAATGGATATCTACGACTTTCGTGTTTTGAGCTAAGAGTGAAGGGTATGTTGTCATGCCGTTGTGCACAGTGGCGGGACTAGAACATTTATTGGGGGGGGGGGGGGTGGGGGGAGGGGCGAATCGGAGATTTGTTTGTAACCTCAACTAAATTACCTCTAAAACCTATAATATTTACACTAGGTGCGAATTTTAGTTTTCAAAATTATCATTTTAAAGATAAACCAAACGCTCCCTTAACTAGACAACAATATCCTAGAAATATCAATATATATATTGATTATATATCTTGATGACCCTTATTGATTCTAGTATTATTAACAAAACTTATAAGCTAGTTATAGGTTCCAAATAACTTCATATAGTTATGGTTTGTTCATGAACTAAACGCCCATGTTGTCTTCATGAACCATTTAACAACAACTTGAAAAGTATGCTTTAATTGTTTAGATTGATAAAACAACGTAATGTAGTAAGTTTTAAATGGTTTTTAAGAGTTATATCAACAATGTGACTCATGAAAAAAAAAAATCGACTAGGGTTTATGGGCGATTAATGATTTTGACAAGATGATATGTTATACTAATTTTGAGTTGCAAAACATCATCCTAATCCTATGGGGAGCATCTGGTAGTTCAATTTCTAGCTTCAATTACACTTATAATTGAATTAAAATGAATTTTAATAAAATGCATAATTATTGATTAGACACTAAATTGAATGAAATGTGATGAAATGCATGTTGAAAAACTTACAAAAGATGTTGTTATATGTTTGGTTGATGTTTGCCCCTTGCGAAACAACCCCGGATTGGTGATATGATGAAGGATTTTGAAGTTTTTGGGTGTTTTGGTTCGTACTCAGTAGCAGTGGGAGGAACAAATGAGTGAATGGAGTGTTTGGGAATGGAAATAAGAAGGAAAAACGGATTTGGATATTCTCAGATGGCCGGCCCCCTTAAACATTAAGGGGACCGCCCTCGATAACAAGCCGGTCCCCTTAATCATTAAGGGGGCCGCCTTTAAAATTTTCCAAATTTCGCGGAATTCGTTTCTGGAACAAAAATATTTATACGTATATACTTAGATTTATAATATATCAAAAATACGTAAATGTCCATTGGCACGATGATAAGATACTTAACAACTTTTAATTACCGTTTCGATAATTAAAATATACCTTTGACAATTTTTGGATAAAATGATCAAAGTGTTAAGTTGATGAAGGGTTTGAGGTGTGTTCGGGAATATGTGAATAAGTGTGTGTGTATATATATATATATATATATATATATATATATATATATATATATATATATATATAAGTATAAATGTGTTTGAAAGATGGGTTGATGAGTGAGATTTGAAGGATAGTAGCGGAGATAGGATATACTTGGCGAGAGGAGTTTGTTTCATCCATAGTGTTCACGTGCGAAGGCGTTCTTGCATTATAAAAGTCCACTTGACTCATATCCCTTCATCATCATGAGTCTCCTAAAAGAGGACTTACTAGAATAACGTGAGGGGGGAAAGAAAGGGTTCGATAAAGAACGATTTCTTGGAGTTCTAGAAAGTCAACAAATGACGTATCTAGGTTATGTGCAAGTGAATATATGTGTATATATATATATATATATATATATATATATATATATATTTATTACGTATAATAGTATATATATATGTATATATAAGTATATATGTGATTCTAACAAATAGAAGACAATAACAAATTATATCTAAATAATTGACGAAATCAAACAATGTATATTAATCTAAGCATGGCAATGAGTTGTGAAAGAATGGCGTACCCGGTGGTCTTCAAAAGAAATGTTCAACATCATCAAGATGAAATAAAGACTTTGACAAAGTCTATGTTGAGAGAAAAACCAAGATTGCCTCAAGAAATGTTTGTCTAGCCATTTGATCTCCATTCTCCTTTTGGTCCAAAGTTGTTTGGTCCAAACATGTTTAACATTTGACTCGGGTGCATGAAAGGTGGTAGAATGCCCCAAGGATTGTAGCTTTGTTGGTAGCTCCACATTTGATTACTATTGTTATTATAGTTTTGTCTATTTTGATTTCTTCTTGGTTGAGGTGTTTTAGACCCAGGATGAGAATTATTTGGTTTTCTAGGTGGTGGAGTTTTAGATCTTATTTTGGGTTTAGAAGATCCTACTCCTGTCTTTAAAGACGGTTTATAAAAATCTTTAACTTCTTCATCGTTGGCGAGAGGTATTTTCTTATCATTAATAAGTATATACTTAGGATTAGATTTTAGAGGTTTTTGTTTGTTGAGTTCACTTTCAAATTTTACATTTTTAATCTCGCTTGTTGAAGCCTCATTTAAATTAAATCCTAATCCGGTTTTGTCTCCGGATGTTCTTTGAATACTTATTATTTTACTAAGTGATTGACTACTATTTTCAAATTTGTCAAGTTTGCGAAAATCTTCCCTAAGTATTTCGTTTTCACCTTTAAGCTCTTGACATGATTTACATCCTTCAAAAGTTTCTTTACCTTTTTCTAGTTGATGTATTTTAATTTTTAGTTCACGTACTTCACTTTCTAATTGATTGTTAATGTATTTTAGTGATTTGTTTTTGGCCATTACTAGTTGTCCTAATTTGCATAGTTTAATATATTCATTTTCTAGATCTTTTTCATCTAATGATATACTTTCATCACTAAAGTATTCGGTTTCGGAACGTACCTCATTTGGTGTATTCGCCATGAGACATTTTTCTTCCTTTGTCGTTTCATTCTCATCATCATCACTATCACTCCAAGCACCTCCAACAAATGCTCTTTGATTTTGATCTCTTGTCATCATTGGACATTTTCCAATAAGGTGATTTGGATCTCCACACTTGAAGCACTTTCTTTCAATCTTGTTGTTCTTGTCATCTTTAATCTTTTGAAATGTTTTCTTTTCATCATACGGTTGTCTTACGAATCTTCCTCGCCTTTTGAAGAATTTCTTGAAATCTCTTACGGCCATGGCGTATTCTTCGTCATCACTTTCGGAAGATGAGCTATCTTCGATACTAGATTCCTTTCTAGCTTTCAAGGTGATTGACTTTCTTTGCTCTCGTTTTTCCTTGACCATTTCGGATTCCTTCTTAATGATGACTTCGTAGACTTTTAGATTTCCAATTAATTCGTCAAGTTGCAAGGTTGACAAATTCTTCGATTCTTCAATAGCCGTCACTTTAGCTCGCCATTTTGGATGAAGAGCCCTAAGAAACTTCCTAACAAAATTCTTACTAGAAAAATTCTCATCAAGTGCTTTTAAACTTGTGATGATAGTGTTAAATCTAGCAAAAGCATTATCAATTGATTCCTCTTCCGGAATCGTGAATTGCTCGTATTGTTGAACAAGTAGATCTATCTTATTATCTTTGACTTGACTATTACCTTGGTGAGTTATTAGTAAAGAGTTCCAAATTTCTTTTGCGGTTTCGCACATAAAGATCCTTTCGTACTCTTTACGTGGTAGCGCATTATAAATAACCATTTTTGCTTCATTATTTTTAGCAAGTTTTCTTTTTAAATCATTATTTTGTTTTTCAAAAGGTACTATTTCATCTTTCTTAGTTTCCGGGTTATTTTGAATAGGTAAAAAATCACCATTAGTAATAACATGCCAAAGATCTACATCTTTTGACTTCACATAAGTTTCGAATCGATTTTTCCAATATAAAAATCCATCACTTTCAAATAGTGGTGGTCTTTGCATAGATTGCCCTTCTAAATATTTTTCAGATTCCATAGATCGTTACAAGTTTTAAAATACAATATATTTTAAAGATCTTGCTAGACGTGACTCCTGATACCAATTGTGGAAAACTAGAAGGGGGGGGGGGTTGAATAGTTTTACGTCCTTTTTAAAGTTTATTTCCAAAATATTTTGTTGGTTATAAAAACTTTCGATTCGATCTTAAGTGAATTCAAGTAGCAACCAATATGAGCAAGTCTAAACTAATATTGAAAGTATTGAAATATAATGAAGAAAAGATAGAGTTAGAAAGATCAAACCACAACACGCGAATTTATAGTGGTTCGGCTACAAGGACACCTTCCTTGCCCTACTCCACTCCCCGAGTACCACACTCGAGAGTTTTCTTCACTATGTCAACAAACTCCTTATGGTGGAGAAACCTTACACACCTTGGCTTACACAAGTTAACGACACTAAGCTAAATGTCGAGTTCTAATCGTAGCTAGAACCAATCTCACACCACGTGATCTTCACACCTTAATCACACCTTCACACCTTCTTCAATACTTCACACCGTCTTCACACCTAGTCAATCTTCACACCTTCTTCTATGCACAACTAAGTCACTACTACTAAACTAGTTTACAACACACCAAGATTCTACAATCAACAAGTATTCACAACACCTTAACAAATAGCTATCACAAGTGCTATATGAAACTAGCTATACACAACACCACTACAATAAGATGGATGTAGAGAAGTGTTCTTCTTCTTGCACTTGAATGGATGAAGCTTTGGATCACTTGGAAACAAAGACTTATGAAATATATGATCAAAGGATTTTAGATCTAGAGAAGAGAGTTGGATCAGAAAGTTTATAGTGCAAAAAGGTGAGGAAAATGTGCAAAATGATCCAGTATTTAAAGGGCCAGATTTTACTGTTCGGGAGCGTTGCCGGTCCCCTTAATTGTTGGCCGGTCCCCTTAATTGTTGGCCGGTCCCCTTAATGATTAAGGGGGCCGCCTAGTAAAATTAAGGGGGCCGCCCTCCTGAACGTTTGAAAAGATTCTCTGGATAAAATTTGCCCTTTTTGGTTGGAAATTTGAAATCATAGCTTTATGGTTTAATAAAGCTTTACAAAAAATGATTTACAAATATATATAAAATGTTAAAATCATTTTATATAATGTTATGTATTAATATAAACTTTCCTTTGATCATGTAATGCATAAGTTACTAAGTTTATGCATACCTTAAGTGATATAAGATGTAGAAGTAAATATTTGTCACCAAATACTTGTTTATGTCTTATTCTTGACTTAATTTGATTTAAGTTTTGTGATTATCAAAACATAGGTTTATTGAGAAATATTAATAACATTCACAAACATTATTTATATCAACACATATTTCATATACACACACAAAAAATACCTCATTTGCAGTGGCTCAAGCCATTTGAATGCCATTTCACAATTTTTGGGCCCCATCATTTAATATATATATATATATATATATATATATATATATATATATATATATATATATATATATATATATATATATATATATATATATATATTTCAAACAAACTAAATTTTCATTAATTAAATAAAAATGCATTTTTTTTAAGAACGACATTTTTTTTCACACCTATACTACATATCTCACAAATGCCTCTAACGAGACTTGAACCCACAACCTTTAAGTTTGTAGGGAACTCACATACCACTAGACCAAAGACCTTGGGTATAAAAATACAAATAACATTTAAGAAAAATACAAATAACATTTAAGGGGAAAAAAGTATAACTTGTTGTATCTAAGAAAAAAGTATAACTTGTTGTATCTAAGCTTGCATTAAATACAAATACTAACATTTAAGAAAAATACTATAACTTTTTGTATCTAAGCTTGCATTAAAAGGAATTGAATCAAAGTAAATTTTGGTGCCGCTTGGTTTGTTGGTGTGTTTAAATTAAAATTTAGATTTAAATGTAAAGTTGTAGATTAGGATTAAGATTTAGATTTGAGTAGGTGAGAGAAAAATTATATTTAATTAAAAATATTATTTTTAATTGTTAGTGGTAGATTAAAATAAAGATTTGTCATTTTAATATATAGATTTATATATTAGAAATTAATATTTATTTATAAAGTTAAGAGAGAGATAGAGAGAAAAATATATATGGGACCCATTAAAAATCAAAAGCCGTGAAATCCCACCTATTGGGTAAGGTTTTCTCTCTCTTCTACTATTTGGGACTCAATACTAAATTTAATGTCAAGTGTTTTGTACCAAACATATTATATGAATCCAAAACCTAATCCCCTTGCCAAAACCCCCAACCAAACTGCCCTTATTTATTTGGTTTGTGGTTATAGGTTTTAATACAGTAATTAATATCTATAGATGAGGGATTCATACATACCACTAAGGGTGCGTTTGGTATGCAGCGAGGAATGACAATGGGTATGAGTTTGATAGTAGTAGTGGGTCCTCAACTATGAAAGTTCCATTCCCCTCTAGTTTGAGGTATATGGAGTATGGATAATATTGAAGTTTCATAGTCATAGTTGTGGGCCCTCTCAACTAAAACAAACATCATTAATCACTATGATAGTCATAGTTCCATTCCCTTAGTACCATACCAAACGCACCCTAAGTACATGTAGGATTGATTGAAAATTTATAGAAAATGTGAGCTAGGTACACCATTCAACCTTTATTTATTATATTTTTTTTTTGTTTTCTTCTAATAATATGGGACCAATTATTTTTTATTATATTTAATTAATATTAAAATAATATTACATTTCAAATTTTTTTCTTATCAATTTCACATATAAAACAAACAATAATTTATACTATTATTTTTTTTCTTTCTCATACTTTTCTGTCAAACCATTACCAAATCCAAATCCGATTCTAATCCTTTTTTATACCATACACACCCTCAATTTTCTTAACATACTAACACAAAAAGTTAATTAAATACTTCTAATTAATATAGTGCAAATAAACATAGTTATAATTGATTTTATTATTTAAAATTTCCCGCTTACGTCCTTAGTCTCAAATTATAAATTTATTTTCTTACTTTTGGGTGTCCTAAAATACTTGTCAATTTTTATTTTTTATTTTTTATTTTTTAACCGATAACAAGACACTTTAGTGGAGAGAGAAGATATTTGATTGGTGAATAAATTAGTTAGTAGAAATTTATTAAACTTTTTGCAAATAAAAAATAAACTTATAATTTGGGACGGAGGAAGCATTTTGTTATTTTAGATCATGAACATGAACGTGGCTTGGTGGCCCAATATGAAAAAAAGCATTGCATTAGGCCAATATCAGTGTTGCAAAACAAGGCCTACAAGGTCGATTAATCGTCGATTAGGTGCTACAAGGCCGCCAGCCTTTCCGATTTGTGTAAATCGGTCAAACAACTCAGTCAACCGTGGTCAACGATGGTTAATGACGGTCAACGATGGTCAAGCTTGTCCGAAACCTTCAAATCTTGCTAGAAATACCCAAAACTCGCCGTAAAATTATTTAATAAGTTATACTTGTTGTTTATATCTATTTCAAGATGTTTTTTTTAAGAAAAATCTGGCCAGTAAATTCTAAAATTTTTCGAAAATACCTAAAATTTGCCGGAAATTCAGAAAACTTGTTGAAAATGCCAATCTGATTAATCACCGATTAATCCCGCCTAAACCGATTACAAGCTACAGGGAGGTCGAACGCCCGACTACCGATTCACGATTTTTACAACCTTGGCCAATATACATAAGCCCGTTTTACATTTGTAGAAAAATGGACTTTTCTACAATTGGCGAATGTGAAGTAACTCACATTCTAAATGGCGCGAGTGATCTCCGATGTGGTAACGAGAAAACGACGGCTTCGTTGTGTGTGCGACGTCGGAGTGGCGAGCTTGCAGCGCCACCATACCATTCCCTCTAAGTGTGAAAACTGAAGAAAAATGGTAAGTTTAGCATTTTTCAAAAATTCACAAGGTTCGACCTTGCTATTCAATCTTGTGATTTTTTCAAAAATTAACAAGGTTTGACCTTGCTAGTCAAATTTTATAGATTTTATTGGTATTATTACTTTTTTGGTAAAAAAAGAAAATATGCAGTTGGTGAAGAATATTTATAAACTTGGTTATTTTTGTTATTTAACCTTGACTCGATTAAAAAAGTTATAAAAATGTATCTTCGAGAAAAACAAGTTTGAACAATAGAAGAGTTTGATTTAAAAAGCATTAGTGTAAAATTAGTTCTTATTAAATAAAGATTTTATTTTTTTAAGCTTTTAGACTTAAATATACATTATATTTTAATTGATCATGAGAAGTTACAATCAAGTCCAAAACTTTTTAAAATTTGTTAATCTGAAAACATATTTTTGTGAACTTAACGCTCCGTTCTCGAGTTCATTTGTAGAAGGAAAGGAAAGGAAATGACAAGAAACTGAAATTTTATTATGTTCTTGAGTTTTTTCTTAGACAGAAAGGAAAGGAAACACAAAGGAAATGAAAGGAAAATTATGATCATTTTCCTATAGGAATTTTCCGCCCAAATATGGGCGGATTTGGACGGAAAAAATTCTACACCTGCACTTTTTAGTATATAATAACTGATATAACTTTCAATATTTACTCATATTCGACTCTTATGATAAAATGAACATATTTAAAAGTGCATAAATGTAATTATATATTTTTTTCTTTCTTTTCTTCTCAATTCGAGTACACAACATTATTTCTTTTCCTTTCATTTTATTTCAGCTCGAAAACATGAAATATAAAATTAGCTTTCTTTCCTTTCCTTTTCCTTTCTTTTCTATTCTTTACACATCATTTCTATCCCCACTTAGGAGAACTCGAGAACGCAGCGTAAGTGTAAAGTTTCTCAACTTTTATAATATTAGTAAATCTAAAATATTAACAAAAATATATCGTATGCTTTAAACTTTTTGAAGAACAATTATTATTATTATTATTATCATTATTATTATTATTGTTATTATTATTATTATTATTATTATTACATTGATTGTAACATTAAAACTTCACATATGTAAGTGTCATAAATACCAAACTGAAACCCGAGTTATCGAGTTATAGAAACAAATATTCACTTAATATGACTTATGTTGATATCATGTGCATATACAAGACTAACAAAGTGCAATAAAATTGGTCTCGATATATTAAGAAGGAAGTGATTTGCATACATTATACAGTAATTTTTTAGGAAACTTCAATGTAGAAGAAATTAAAGAAGGTTATAGTTAAAGTACAAACGTCTAATGTATAAATTGGTGTGTGCCAGTAAAAAACTAGAAATGTGCAAATCAATTCTTTATTAAGAAGGGGCATTTACATATATATCCTTGAAAATTTTTAAAATTACAGATATATCCTTTTGATGCATTAAAAACATTGTACTTTATGCTTAAAAAACTAGTAAAAAAGATATATATGTAATTTTTAAAATTTTCAATGATATACATGTAATTCTGCCTATTAAGAATGTCTTGAAGATTAATCACGTTAACAGAACTAAAAACAATCATGCAAAAACAAATACTGTCAAAATGATGTATATCTACACTATCTTGTAGAACTTTTATAAATATAAGTCTTAAACTTTCTAGATTTACGTAACTTGCTAAATTTAGTAATTTTAAAATCCACTATTTACACTTTTAGAGCCCGTTTGGTTTGTAGATGGGGTTAGGATTAGAATTCGAATTTGGATTAAGATTTTTGGATTTTGATTTAAATTTGGATTTGATGTAAGCGAGAGAAAATACATTATAAAATAAATATGTTATTATTTTATTTGAGAAAATACATTATAAAACAAAAGTATTAAAAGTTATATAGAAACATGAAAATTGAATGTGAGAGAAAGAAATTAAAAAAGAATATAAAATACTGGGACCCACATGAGAAAATGAAATCCACGCTATCCACGTAACTTTCCTCTATCATGTACTTTTTTGGAATGACTCACATGTTTTAACCCCACTACTTGAACCAAATAACATATTTTGAGCATCAGCGTAAACCCTTGCTTAAAAAACCTGAAACTAAAGGGGCCCTTAATAGCAATAAATTTGATGTTACAATGATAAAATATAATTACTATGATAAATTGAATATATTCATAGTTTCAAATCATAACTCTAAATTTTGAAGAAAAATGTTACATACAGTGTTTTGAAATCTGGGTCGACCCAGTCGGGTTAACCGATTCGACCCGTTCCGGCCAAAAAAAGGGGTAAAAAAATCCGGGTTTATAAAACCGGGTTAACCGGTTAAACCCGTCGGGTTTTGAGTGACCCGAGTCAACCCGGTTCTTGAAACCCGGCCGGGTTTCGTTTTTTCAAAATTTTTTAATAAAAACCCAGGTTGACCCGGTGGTCGAACCGATTGACCCGGCGGTCGAACCAGTTGACATGGTCGAAAAAATAAAAAAAATAATAAATTGAAAACTGGGTTGACCCACGGTTGAACCGGTTGACATGGTAGAAAAAATAAAAAAATAATAAATTGAAAACCGGGTTGACCCGGCGATCGAACCGGTTGACCCAGTGTCCGATGACTCGATCGGGTCGATTTCGAACCTTGTTTTCAAAACATTGGTTACATATATCTATTCAACATCTTACATCACAAGTACAAAACATTAGTTACATATATCTATTCAACATCTTACATCACAAGTACTAAAGACTATCGATTATTATCAAAAATAGCAGGTACCCGCGCGATGCGGCGGCGGGTACCGTGTGACTATATTTTCTGGTAATGTGATGTTATGAGGTCATATTTTTTTTTAATGATTAAGTTACACATAACAATAGTTTTAGGGTTGAATCAGTTGGAAAACCCCTTGCATCTTAACCTAGAGGTCAATGGTTCGATCCTCACTCCCTACAAAAGGCCGGATGTCCTTTCCTATCTTAGATAGAACTGGAAGCAGCCTCTCTACCCTTGGTAGGGGTAGACATAGTAAGACGACCGACATTTATATTTTTATTTTTATTTCAAAAAAATCATCTCTCTTTTACACTATATATATCCCCTACATTTTCATTTTTAATATAAACTATTCACATGAACCAAATATCAAAATTAACCAAAAATCAACTATACCATACAAATAATATACGGCTCAATTAGTAATTAGTGTAAAACCATTTTGAGCCTAAACAAACTTTAATCATCAATATCTATTAAAGCCCATGATAAAACTACCAAACAATTTGTGATATCATTTGGCCAGCCCAAATAACAACCAAACTGTTATATAACCCAAATGTTAAGACTTATAAATACGTTTGCAAAACCTAAATTACCTTATTCCTGCCCTAATTTTCCTTACAAAAACACGCAGCCATGATTTTCAGCCACACAAACATCACGTACTCTTCCTTTCTTTCTTATCTTGGTAATCGGACATAACCAACAATCTATGCTTGCAAGAAAATCATACCCTTTTCTTGAATATCAAACGAAAACTCTCTATAAGATTTTATGTTTTGTTGACCGTGATGGTGGTTTTGAGATGGGGTTACAATTGAGGTAGATGTAGATGTTGGGTTTTATTGTTGTTGTATACTTTCTGTTCGTGGACTATAGATGGAATACGTTTGATGTTTGTTTTTGGCTTGATTGATGATTGTTCTTTTCTTCTTTCGTTTCATATTCGTTTTTGTTTTGATATGTAACGATAAATTTTTTTCTTCTTTTGTGGAATGCATTAGTTGGTCGAGGGGGTGACTGGTTTGTGAATTTTAGAGCCGTCTGACCTTCAGTGATCTTGTGGTTGCAGTGGCGGCATCTTGGTCAGTGCAGGGGCGACCGGTCCGGTCGACCGACTACTGTACCTAGCCTAATGGCTTTATTTTTAAGTACTTGACTTAGTAGCTTGATTAGCTTGTACATTATGATTAAATGATTGTATATTTTGGTGAATGAGTGAATTAATTAGCGTATTAATTATATGTATATAGATTGTTTTTTTTTTTTTTGAAAGGTGAGTTTCAGTAACTGGGATAGCGAGCTGCGTACCACAGTTGGCATTGGCGCCCGACTAGAGCCCCCCGAAGAGCTCACAGACCAATCGACCCGATGGGAGGAAAACCTCCAACACAAGCCGCCCTAAGGCACGACACTTAAATGTTGGAGTAAACCCTGCCCCATCCAGACTCGAACCCCCGCCAAGACGGAAGCTGAGCCCTTCACTTAAGGACTTCGATATCTCAAAGATGACCACAGTGGGGTTTGAACTTGAGACCTCTCGGTCAGCAAGCCAAGGCCCAACCACTGGACCAACTCATCATTGATCTTAAAATCATTGTGCTTTACATACTTGTGCTTTGTGTTTTATGATTTGTATTTACTTAAAAACTATTGTACATTGTGCTTAAATAGTTGTAATTTTTGGTGAAGGGGTGTTTTTAATAGCATTAATGTTGTTTGGTATAATTTTGTTCTTAAAATGACACCATGCTGTTTTTTGTTGTACAATATGCTTACTTTGTTGTAATTATGAAAATTGGGTGCATTAAAGTGTTGTAAATCATGCATTATTTTTTGTAAATCTGAAATTTTAAAAAAAAAAGTGCTTAATAGATGTCATTTACAAAGAAAAAAGCAAAAACAATTCACTCCTAAAGTACGTAGTAAAATTTAAGCAAAGACAATTAACCCCCCAAACACCATGTAACAAACAAACTATGAGATAAACCCCCAGCCAGCCAGTCAGTGTATGAGATAAACCCAAACCCAGCAGCAATGGCTATAAACGTATCATCTGGTTTATGCTTCAATAAACCTTCAACATTCACATCATCATCACCTGTATTTCATAGACGACCACCGTTAACCGTCTTTGCAACAGCCTCTGCGGCTCCTCCGCCTTCATCTCCACCCACTATTCAGGCAAGCCCAACTTGTTTCTTACAATTTCTTAATTGCATTTAGGTGAAATGTTAGAGGGTGTTTGGGATTGCTTTTTATTAATAAGTAGATAAGCAATTTGGATTATTTAACTGCTTCTGCTTATCGGCTTATTTTGGGGTAAAATGACTAGTTTTCCTACTTATTTGAGATAATAAGGGGGTGTTTGTTTAAGCTTATATGTGGCTTATGAGCTTATTTTTGTTTCGGGCTTATTTTAAGACTTGTGGGCTTATATAAGTTTATTATGATAAGGGGGTGTTTGTTTAAGCTTATTAGCGAGCTTATGAGCTTATGTGATTTCGGCTATATTTCATAAGCTCTAATTTCTTGGCTTATTTTAAGACTTATATAAGGCTATAAGCTTATTATATCATAATAAGCTTATATAATCCCATAAGTCCCAAAATAAACCAGAAAAATTAGGCTTATGAAATATAAGCCGAAATCACATAAGCTCGTAAGCCCACTAATAAGCTTAAACAAACACCCCCTTATCATAATAAACTTATATAAGCTCACAAGTCTTAAAATAAGCCCGAAACAAAAATAAGCTCATAAGCCATATATAAGCTTAAACAAAGAGTCATAAAGTATATGCAAAAGGAGGTGTATTAAAAACTTTTCTACAGCATAAGCAAATTGCAAATCCTACTCTATTTCGTGATGTACTTATTTTTAAGCTGCTTATTTGCTTCGCTTAAATAGAATATATAACAATAACAAGCACCCTCTTAGTGTAACTTATAAATGTCTCAGCTTCAACTTTAAGGGTGTTTTGTTTGGTTGTGATAATTCAAAATGATTAACGCATTTTTCCGGAATTAAGGGGGTGCTTGTTTAAGCTTATATAGCGGGCTTATAGCTTATTTCGTTTTCGGCTTATGTTTCATAAGCTCACTTTTTGTGGCTTATTTTTAAAACTTTTCAGCATATACAAGCTTATTATGACATGATAAGCTTATATAACCCCATATGTCCTAAAATAAGCCAAGCCATAAGCCCACTATATAAGCTTAAACAAACACCCCCTAAATAAGCAGTTACTTAAAACTGGGATAACCATGGTTAGGTAATATTACATGTACAGCATTTTCACTGCTTTTAATCCAAATAAAAAGAGTATGACCCTAAATAAACCGAAAATGATCACCTTAATTAGTTGAACCAAACTGTTTAACAAAACGTCCTCTTAGAAAATGTTTTGTACTGTGATTTGTAGTACTATGAAACTGAGAACCATAGTCTTGCAGATTGTTGGCGGGAAAAATGTAAGCTGGCATGGAAATGTTGGCACGAGTTCTAGTAACGCAATTGGTGGATATGAAGATGAGTACGATTGGGCCGATCTTGAGACTGATCTTTACCACTGGACAAAAACATTACGGCCTGTTCAGGTACTTTTAAGGTCTGGGTTTCCCTTACCGTAATGCATTAGTATAAAACTATCGTATAGTGCTGAAATGTGACATTTTTGTGTCGATTTTTCTTAGTGGTACCCTGGTCATATAGCAAAAACAGAAAGAGAACTTAAGGAGCAACTGAAACTAATGGACGTTGTTATAGAAGTGAGAGATGCTAGGATTCCAATGTCCACAAGTCATCCGCAGGTACCTTTTATAATTATATATGTGTTATATGTTTTCTTTTGTCTGTTATCTGTGGCATAGTTAGTCGGTCCTCATGGTCTATGATTTAATATTTTTAGGCCTAATGGATTCACAATCTTTAAATTTGTTATTTATTAATGTTAATTTCAGATGGATGCATGGCTCGGTAATAGAAACAGAATATTGGTATTGAACAGAGAAGATATGATATCATCTGCAGATCGAAATGCTTGGGCAGATTATTATGGGAGACAAGGAATAAAAGTTGTCTTCTCTAATGGGAAGCTTGGGATGGTATACATGAATTCCCTATTGTATTGTAAGCTTATCTGTTAAAAAAACATCTTTATAATTAGTTGCTCTTTTATGAGAAGTGCAGGGTTCCATGAAGTTGGGAAGATTAGCAAAATCTGTAGCTGCAGAAGTGAATATAAAGCGCAGAGCAAGAGGACTGCTTCCTCGTGCGGTGAGTTGTACAGAGTCTCAGATACAGTTATACCAGTAACTTTTAGAATTGATTTTACATTTGCGTGGTTGTGGTTGTGGTTGTGGTTGTCAATCCTAATACCGGTGTACCTCATTTTGTTACTAGACATGTTACAATGTATTAACCACCAGTCCACCACCAAATGGCCTAGTGGTTAGGTCCTTGGTTTCCTCACAAGAGGTCAACGGTTCAAACCTCACTAGGTGTGTACATTTGGGGGTGGCCAGGGAAGGGTAGGAAATGGTCCCGGTATTAACCCGGTGAAGCCGCATACATCAAAGTCAAAAAGGCTCGCCCTTCCCTGGTAACCTGAATAGGGAAAACCTCATCTGATTGCCCGTCATGTTACAATGTGTTACAGGTGCGGGCTGGAATAGTTGGTTATCCAAATGTTGGTAAATCATCTTTGATCAATCGTTTACTGAAGCGTCGTATGTGTCCGGCTGCTCCAAGACCAGGTGTAACAAGAGTATTAAAGTAGGTTACTTTTTTTCTTTTTCTTATTAAATTATTATCAAGGCAGTAAAATGGGCAGGTTAGACAACCGGTAATATTTATGTATTGGTCTAAAACGATCTAGATCGAATTTGGTGGATCTGCCAACACCTTTATGTACTTTTTTTTAAAAATTAATTAATACATCTAATATGATGAAAATAACTATTGCATTACAATATTTAGAATGTATTTCACCCATGATGAAACAAACTTGTATTCATAAATGTGGGTAAAAAATACCGTCTATAATTTATTTGTTTTTATAGAGTGGTTTCAACATTTAGGAGGCGTTTGGTTTGTTGGTATGAATCACAATGGGTATCGGATTTGGTATGAGGTACAATGACAATGGATATGAGTGGATAGTGTATAGGTTTGATAGCCTAAAAACAAATGTTTGGTATATTATTTGTTTTGATATGGCAATTATCTAATAAAATTGCGGGACCCATAAAGCCACAACATAAAAATAGATGAGGACAAAAAATATTCACGAACTTCAAGAAAGCTAGGGAATGGTTTCAGCAAAGTTACCATATTAGTATGGTATGAACAAACCCACATGTGTTGGTATCAGGAATCCCACGTATCAATACCAAACATTGTTTATTACTTTCACACCTATACCTTCATTGTCATATATGTCAACCAAACGGGCCCTTAATTAATAATCTATTTCCTTTATGATCTTGGTAATAGGTGGGTTCGTTTTGGAAGCGATCTAGAGTTGTTAGATTCGCCTGGAATAATTCCAATGAGGATGAGTGATCAATCAGCAGCAATAAAGCTTGCTATATGTGATGACATCGGGGAGAAGTCATATAATTATACAGATGTTGCAGGCGTTCTTGTACAAATGCTTACAAAGCTTCCATCTGCAAGTATGGCCCTTCTTTCTTCAATGTTCTTTGATATTTACGATATATTTTATCTTAAATCAGTTATAAGATGCATTTTTATCTTCTGGATGCCTCTAGAAAATTGCAACATTTGACTTGACATAAACCAAAATGCTTTAACTTGGTTTATAAATTAGCACTAGGCTTCAAATGTTGATAGAATATCTGCCAACACAAATAAATCTATATCATATGGACTAAATTTGAAACTTTGAAGCTGTTTGTTTTTAATAATGGGCTAATGTGCAATTTTCATTTGTAATCTTTCCAATTATATATACAATGTTACAGCATTCAATGGTCATCAATCACAACATATAATTTGTGGTACCTTTTCCTACCCATTATTTGACAATTTACCACCATTCTTGTTTGTGGTAGATAAAAATGTTCTCTGGGAGCGTTACAAGATTGATACAGATGGCCGTTGTGGTAAAACGTAAGTTTGTTGAATACTTTTCACCTTTGGATCAGATGGAATAAATTCCAACTTGGAACTTGATCTGAGTTGTGTGACAAGTTCAAATTTTTTATATATTTATTTTATTATTATTAATTTTTTTGATATGATCATCAACTATTTCTAAAAATTTTACAAGGGATTTCGAAGTTGAAAATTAGTCCTTGAAGTCTTAAGAAAAGGTTTGCACGTTTCTTTGAAATAAATGATGTAATTTTTTTTTATGCTAATGCACAGATTTGTACACAAGCTCGCAATCCAGTTGTTCAATGGAGATGACCATCAAGCAGCCTTTCGTGTATTGTCGGACTTTCGAAAAGGGCGATTGGGTAATATGTCACTCGAGAGACCACCTGTTCAATCTCGGGTTGAATAGCCAGGTAAAATTACTTGAAGAGTGAAAGCTGAACATAGAGTAGAAACTCGATAAATTAATACTCGATTATTTAATAAACTCTCTAAGATAATATTTTTTGCCGGTCCCGACTCGGGGATAGGGTGCTAAATTAATAATTCGCTAAAATTATAAGATAATACATTTTTGATAATTTCTTTAGACCCCATCAGGGGCGGAGCCAGAAAAAAATTCGAGGGGGGGCAAAATTTTTTTTTTTTTTTTTGCCTAACAAGAAATATGATGAAAATAAACAATCAATAACAAATGAAACAAAATTTCTGCATATAGTTTTGTCACAAATGAAATTTTTAAAAAACTAAATCACAAATAATTTTGAAAAGAGTAAGGGCCTAAGGTGAAAATATCAAATAAAAACAAATTTCTAGATACAAGTAAAGTAATAAAAAAAAGTCGAAAGTACAAAAGCTGCTTTATTCTCTCTCTTCTTCCTTCTTCCCCTTCATTTCATACGTCTTCTTCCTCCTCCATTCTTTTTCTAACCATAAAACACCCATTTTTTTAAATATTGCTCATTTATTTAAGTGAAATGTTCCAAAACAACAACAAATAAAACCTTTTACAAGACTCAAACTAATTTGTAGGGGGGGCAAATGAAGAAAATACTTCAAAAATTCAAAATATTTAAACTACAAAATTTTCCGGTGGGGGGGCCCGTGACCCCCCCGTGGCTCCGCCTCTGGACCCCATATAAAATATAAATTAATAATTCCTTATTATATACCATATTACATGAATGATTTATGAAGGTTTCTTGAAAAATGACTCAATTGTCTTTTGTTGAAATCAATTTCCCCTTGAATCTCGTCTCTAATTTTCCTTAGCATGGTAAGAACTTCTCGTGTTGTTTTCTCATAGCTCAACAAGAAATTGTTCAATGTGATTGCCGCTTTAATAGCTTCGTTTCGCGAAGGGGGCTCCATTGTAGAACTTTCATCATCTTCTTCATTGTTGTTTTTTTCACACCTTTAAGATGGGAAGCCATGTTGTGTGTATGATTTGTTTGTGTTAACCTATTTTGATCTTGTATTTATATAGAAAATATTTTTAATGTCCATAAAGTGATACATCGAACACAAGAAGCATAATAAGGTGAGAGATTGAAGGTTTCTTTCAAATTGGGCCGTTCATTTGATATACATGCATTGTATACAATAATTAAGTGGAAGCTTGAAAGGTGTTTGTAAACTAAGTATTCTACTATAAATTAATAAAATATTAATTAATATATAAATTAATAATTATTAATTTATCGATTAATTAATAACTCTTTTAATTAATAAATTTTGGTGATCCCAAGTGTATTATATTATAGAGTTTCTACTGTATTAGGAGTTTGATGTTTGTAGAATAACATTCCAAAAATGGAAAATCCCAAGTCATTATGAGGCTCTTAACAACTGCTTACTTATTAATTTCAGTGTCGCAGCAATGCTGCATTCTGTTTTGGCGAACATGTGACAGGCTAATAGCTTTGATAAGGCTCTCGGGAAGATCCAAAACGAGTTGTGATCGAAGGGAACGGAATAATGTATGAAGGCCCAGATGGAGTAAAAAATCAATATCAAATAGAAGTTTCATCGCTAATACGTTCAAGTATGTAGTTGAAATTTCATTGCACCTTGGCATCATATGTATTACTGAAGAATCTGTATATCACAGTCGAAGACTAGAGGTTGTAAAATAGGCGGGGTTTACCAAAGCTCCCATCTGTCTAACCAACATATATTACAGGCTATTTTTTTAGTAGTTATTGTAAATTTAACATATTGGACTTTTTAGCTCTTATATTTTTGTGTGATTTGTGCCGGATTTTGGAATTTGGATATTAATCCAAACGTCAGCCGTTTGGGTAAATGTCAAACCAGGTCAAACGTCAACCCTAATGTTTCTACCAAAAGCCCAAAACTGCAACAACTATCGAAGACTCGAAACAGTCATGTAATATGTTTTGTCTTTTTGGATAAGTACAATGATAAATGGTGAATGTCAAAAAACCTACATGTCATTGTTGAATTTGAACCAGTAGTTGATTAGAAAGTGTTGCACCCAAAAAAGTTGATTTTAACATTTTTAATGGGATTTTTCATGTTGACACTTAAAGTGACCCTTATTGTTACTTAAGAGTTAAGATCACAATTCGATGAATGGTCTAAATTCGTTAACAAAAATAACAAGCAAGATGTAACGAATAGACAACCGTTCATGTCGTTTATATACTCCTACTTTTATCATTGTTCCATTTAATTATTGCTCACTTTGTAAGTTTCATTCCATTATAATCTACCAGTTTGTGATTTGTTGTCAAGAAAATGTCTTCCATCTAATCACAATGTTTGTTAATGAGACCTAAAGTGTAATTGGAGGGGTAAAAAAAAAAGACTTTCCTTCAACTTTCTTGCAATGTACTAGTAGTAGTTACGATTTAAATTACGGCCAGTATTCGGGCGTCTATTCCCTCCAACGCAAATGTGTATCTGCTTCGCCAAAAATAGCTGTGTAAGACATTGTTTTTGAGAAATGATGACATTAGAAGGATAAAAAGAACAAATCACAAATTTTTGTTAAACTACACCTAAAGTTTACCGGGAGTAGTGCTGAGCATAATAGACTATGGATAGGACCGAACTGAGAAATCAAACCTAACCTAACGAATATGTTTCGGTCCAGCCCTCTGTCCACCATTTCCTCATATTCGTTCTTTTGTCCAGTCCCGATCAGTTCGGCTTTACGCAAAACCGACTATTATGTTTTGTTGGATCAGACGGGATCAACGAAGTGAACCGAACCGAACACAGACAAAACATTTCGGTCGAGTGTTTTGGGCAAAATCAGTCTTCGATCTGATTCGATATTGGTCAGTCTGGTCCGGTTTTTGGACTGTGATCAACCGAGTTTGGAAGCAAATGTATTACAGTACTGTATTAGCTTTTCAAGACGGTAAAAAAAAAAAAAATCAATCTTCATCCACAAGGACACAAGGTAGATTTTAATTTTATCTACTAGGAGGGAAAGAGAGAATTTAGGCTCCCAGTTTAAATAATTTGAAAACTCCAAAAATACAAAGGGGGGAAAGTATAATGATTAAAATGATATAAGTAGGGCCCACACACACAGACCACTCCCCCTCATCATAAACTCCCCTCTTTCTTTCCCCACTGCCGCACCAAAACCCTCACCACAACCGCCGTCAAACACCGGTAACTTCTCTCCCTTCATTTTTTATTCTTCGTTAAATTAAGCAAGTTTAATTAGATCTGTATTTTTTTATCTATTCCATACTGTAAATCTAGGGTTTATTTATATTAGAGACTAGATCTTTCTCATTTTATTACCTGGTACTTAAATAAACTCTATTAACCTTTTTATTTATATATTTATTTAGGTTTTTCTATAAGTTTAGTGGTTTGTTTTGTGATAGATTTGTTAATTAATTTTGCTAGGGGTTTTAGTTTACAGTACAGGCTATGAATATTTGTCTATGATTTGTGGCCAAATTTATAATGGTTTTGTGGACTTTGACATATAAACATGATATTATCTTAGTATTATGTTTCATTTTGTTTTCTTGTACTAGAAATATGTAACGCTGTTGGCCTGAAATGTAAGGATAGTTTACTAGATTTGTATTCAAATGACTATAGTCCTATGTATGTATAGGGACTAGAGGTGTACTTTTTTTTATATTTCATGTGCAACGTCATTCCATATTAAGATATTCGATCCTACAATTGGTATCTACAAGTTGAGTTATTCGTATTAATTGTATAAAGCGGTTTATAAATGGGTGTTTTTGGGATTTTTTTTTACTTATATTGAAGCCAAAACATTTTGTGTTATCCAAACGGGTTCTGCTTATTAACTTATATTGAGGTAAAACAAACAGAATTTTTTTAAGTTATCTTGTCATCATATTTAGCCTAAAACCCTTTTATAAGTAGATTTGATTGATTTTTTTAACCTGTTAAAATTTTCGAGTATTATTACTCCGTACAAAATAGTTTTATAAGAACTTGTTGTCGAGTAGCAGGAATAAGTAACTCTGAACACCTTCTAAGTTATATTAGACAAAATGAATTAAGGCTGTAGTTGGAAGATGTGCTAGTATTGTAATAGGTTGCAAGGACTCGCGGATAATGTTTTTAAACATTGTAAAGATGATTCTCGGTGGGTATTAGATTTGTCTACTTCTGTGAATGCTTATTCATTCAGTTTTGTTAAAAATGTGATTAAATGATTGTAAAAACACCACATATGATTGTGTACATTTGCTTGTGGTCTCGTCATGTGCTAAAATCTAACCAAGTTTCATATAAAAAAGGTGCCTTGTTTGCCTTTTAGTCCAAGATTTCTTTATGCTTGTTTTGGGGTTGATTAAAACTCTGGTAACGATTTATTATGGAAAGTCTAAGCTGAATAAGTATCAAACATGTTGTTGCAGGTTATTAGATATGGATTCTACTGCACCAACTCGCTTGCACTCAATTAAGCTGTGGCCTCCTAGCCAAAGCACCAGACAAGTGCTTGTGGATCGCATAATAAAAAATCTCACTACTCCGTCCATTTTATCTAGAAAGTACGGACTTTTAAGCAAGCAAGAGGCGGAGCAAGAGGCTAAGCAAATAGAGTCTGCGGCTTTTGCCATTGCAAACCAACACTTTGAAAAGGAGCCAGATGGTGATGGTGGTTCTGCTGTGCAACTTTATGCTAAAGAGTCCAGCACACTCATGGTGGAAGCTGTGAAAAGAGGCCCGAGATCAAAGGAGGAACCAGAAGCTGTATTTGAACCAGTTGTAGCAGAACAGAACACTTTCTTTGATATTTCTGGAGGAAATCGAGCCTTCATTGAAGCAGATGAAGCCAAAGAGTTGCTTAAACCACTGCAGGAGCCTGGAAACAAGTATACTAAGATATGTTTTAGCAATAGAAGCTTTGGGTTGGATGCAGCCCATGTTGCTGCTCCCATTTTGTCATCAATTAAGGATCAGTTAACCGAAGTTGATTTATCAGATTTCGTCGCTGGAAGACCAGAGGAAGAAGCACTTGAAGTTATGAATCTGTTTTCTTCAGCTCTTAAAGATTCTAAACTGAGGTATTTAAACCTTTCGCATAACGCATTGGGTGAAAAGGGAGTAAGGGCGTTTGGGGAAATTTTGAAGTCACAAGGTAACCTTGAGGAACTGTATTTGATTAATGATGGTATCTCAGAAGAAGCTGCAAAGGCGGTTTGCGAGTTACTTCCTTCCACAGAGAAACTTAAGATTCTTCATTTTCACAATAACATGACCGGAGATGAAGGGGCAATTGCTATTGCTGAACTTTTGACAAAATGTCCAGTACTTGAGGATTTCAGGTGTTCTTCCACTCGTGTTGACTCTGAAGGAGGAGTTGCTTTGGCTAAGGCACTTGGCACATGCCCCCATTTGAAAAAAATTGATCTTCGTGACAACATGTTTGGAGTTGAAGCCGGGATTGCTTTGAGCAACGTAATATCTGTGTTCACCAATCTCACTGAGATATACCTCAGTTACTTGAATTTGGAAAATGAGGGAACTTTAGCTCTTGTTAACGCTCTCAAGGATTCTGCTTCATCTCTTGAAGTTCTAGAATTGGCTGGAAACGACTTTACTGCAGAAGCAGCTCCTGCTCTGGCCGCTCTTGTAATAGCAAAAAAAGAATCCTTATCCAAGATTGGCTTGTCTGAGAATGAATTGAAGGATGAAGGTGCCATAGTGATCGCCAAGGCACTTGAAGAGGACCTTTCACGGCTGACCGAAGTTGACCTAAGCACCAATATGATTAGAAGGGCTGGAGCCAGGGTCCTTTCTCAGGCTGTTGTCGGTAAATCTGGATTTAAGTTGCTGAATATCAACGGTAACTTTTTATCTGATGAAGGGGTAGAGGATGTGACAGAAATATTTAAGAATTCACCTCATCTACTTGGGCCTTTGGACGAAAATGACCCTGAAGGAGAAGAATATGACGATGAGGAGGCCGAAGAGAATGGTGATGATAACGATGAAGAATTGGAGTCCCAACTCAAGGGACTCGAACTTAAGCAGGAAGAGTAGAGGTCACATTTTAGGCATGACCTCTAGTTTCACCATTGTTTCGATTAATGAATTTAGAAGCTAGTCAGGAACCCTTTTGTAGGATGAGGGCAGGATGAATGGTTTGTTATGTATTTGACTATTTGCATTTGAACTACTATGTTTCTAGTACTTTTATTAGCACTCTACATTCTCGCACATGATAGTGCACTTTTAATTCTACTTATGTTTCCATTTTACTGTATGAGTTATGCTCTTAACTGCGCATTGATTGCTGATTTTTAGCTGGTTAAATGTATGAACTATGGAGTACCTTCATGTCCAGTTTCTTGATGGGCTGGGCTTGTTAGTGAATCCGGTATGATCTATTCAAACCTTTTTTGGGTTGGGCTTGTTAGCGACTATTAGAGCACATGGTGTCGAGCGAGTTATAGAGTTGTGTTATATAAAAAAGTGATGTCATATAAGCAATTAATCTTATAACTCATAACCTATAACTTTACCTATATGACTTAGTTTTGGCGCAATGCCTTATAACTTGGGGTTGGATTGGGGTGGAGCCATAGGGCTCTCGTTATAGGGCACCAACCAGCCTTATAACATTACACACCGTGTGCTTTTAAAACTTTAGTGATGACAAGTAAACCAGGTATTGTAAGATCTCTTGTCTTGTAACAAGGATGTGTATGAATGGGGATAATGGTATAGAAATTGATTGACATGCCTAATTTATACATAAATGACATCTACAATGTTTGACATGTGGAATGTTTCTTATCATTTTGATCTTGTCCTCATGGTACTTGTTTGGCGTGTTATGTAGTCATACCAACTGATGCTCGATGTTATCTATTGGAGAAACATCAATGTAACATATATTTTTACATCGTATTTTTATGTTCACATAGGTTTGAGTCCGCTATATAAGATCAATAGATAGATATAAAAAATCATGTACTGAATTTTTAGTGGGTGTTTATTTAAATAGCAGTAAACTCATTTAGAAAATGATTTTCGCAAAGTTTATAGATTCATGTTTTGTGGTATTCTCCTCTGTTATCGAATATAAAAAGAAAGGATTTTTAATCATGATTATATCCTATTTGCAAGTGCTAATCGTGAGAATCATTTTGCAGTACCAACAATATTCATAAATAAAAAATGGAATCAGTTTGAGTTGACGATCCACACGCACCAACAATTTTTTCTGTTAAAAAATGTAGGCATGTATTCATTTCTTAATCAAAAGTAACTATAAAATCCAACCGAATTTTGGGTGATTGCATCATGTTTTTGCAATCCTATCATTTGGTTAATAGTATAGAATCAAGAAATGGTACACATTAGTTAATTATAAGACTATTTAAAATGCTGAAGTTGGACCAGACAAAAAGAGTGTATGAGGGCAAATTTGATGGTTAAGGTTTTGATAGAGGGACACTTTGCAATAACTGGTAAAATATTAATTTTGGAAAAGAAAAACAGAAAGATAGCAAAGTTATATATATGCATTCACAATTTCTTCTCTTTATATTGATAAGACATCTTACTGTATCATTATATGAAATTTTAGGGCATTGTATGCCTAATCTTGTGTGTCAGTATTTCATTGATGACACCAAAGAGACAAATTTTTTTCACAAACTAATAAACAACTTTCACATCCATTTATGCCTAACATTAGACACACAATTAGGCCTTTCAATCATTTTCCGAATTTTTATATGTAAAATGATTGACTAATGAGTACACATTGATAATTAGTTATTGATTACTATTAAAACCTAAGACGTTACAATAGACTTGGATCAACTAACTATAGACCTATCGAGCTCAATTTCCACGTGTCTTCATGCTTGATAATGATAAACGTTGTTACGTTGCAAATAGGCTATGTCTTACTGATTGGTCTACTGTTTTGAGAAGGCATCCGAGAGGAGGTAGAGAATCTTCCCAATTTTTTGATTTGCAGCATTTAATAGGGGCTATTGAGCTAATTGATCATAAGAGCATTGGGTACAATAACACCAAGTTAAGTTTTAACAAATCGCCACGTCAGCGTCACATCAGCTTTAACAAAAAAAAAAAAAAAAAAAAAAAAAAAAAAAAAACCGGTGTGTTAACATTTTTGAGTTAAAGCTTAACTCAACATTTTGGGCCCCACTTTTATCATAATTAAACAATAAAAACTGAGTTAAAGCTTTAACTTAGGGGGCGGTATGCTAACATTTTTAAGTTAAAGCTTAACTCACACAAAACTTCACCTTTCACGCTGCGTTAACTTGGTAACGCAGGGTGTTAACTTAACTTTAACTTGGGGGGACGGTATGTTAACTTGGGGGTTAACGTGGAAATGTTAAGGTTTAACGTAGAATGTCAACGTACCGAATGCTCTAAGGATACATGGCAATGGTCGCTGACATTACCAATGGATTCTCTATTGCGTTGGTGCGTTCCTTCATTGATTCCCATACTCTAGACGTGGGTTCTTCCGCTACTCGTTGGAACAATAATATTCCCATAAAAGTAAACGTTTTCTTGTGGAGGTTATCGCTAAACAAGCTCCCTTCTAGGATGAATTTGGATAGGAAAGGTATTGAAGTTGATTCGCTTCTTTGTCCCACTTGTCATGAAGACGTCGAAACGGTCAGTCACACCTTTTATAATTGTGAGATGGCTAAAGATTTGTGGGCTTTGTTGGCTAGATGGTGGGAGCTTGATATTCCTGTTTGCGAGGACATTTCAGAGTGGATCACGTGGTTAGATTCTTCATCCCTCTCTAGTAAAGCTCGGTTGGTCCTCGATGGTGTGGGAGGGGCTCTTCTATGGTCTATTTGAAATTTCCACAATAGATTACTTCTCTAATTCTCCTCCCAAGAAAGCGGTGCTTTGGGAATTGGGATAATATTGTTTCGCAATCATTTTTATGAATTTCTTCTAGAAATCCTAAGCTCAAACTTAGCTCGGTAGGTTGGTTGAAACCCTTTAGCAACTATAGCTATCTTATAATTTGTTCTAGTTTTTGCTAGTTTTTTTTTTTTTTTTTTTTTTTTTTTTTTTTTTTTTTTTTTTTTTTTTTAAACCGCCGTTCACAAAAAAAGAAAAAAAAAAAAAAAAAAACCTAGACCTAACAATTATAAATGAGATATGATTTGCATAAATATTCTTTTTATTAGCACACTCAAATATACTGTACATGTATCTAATGTATTAATTAGAGTGTCTCAATTACTACTTAATGTGTGCAAATCAATTCCCATTATAAATATCTACAAGCAACTCATAAAATTTATTCCCGTAACTAGTTTACCTTTGATTCGCCAACATATATGATTCACCATTAAATAACGTACACTTGTAATCGGAATATTCATCTTTTATTGGATTATTTTCACTATTTTATTAATTGGGTATGTACTACAACAGAATGGTTTTTATTCATTGTCATTTATCATTAGTGTGGCTAAACAATCGCATAACTTTTGAAGGACATGAAACAATTTAAGAAGCCAAAAATGCAAAAATAAATAGAGGATCATTTTGTTGCCAAAAAAAACGCCAAAAGGGTGAACGGGGGAATCAACTTTTAATTTTGACCATCAGATTAAAAAATGTAGTAGTATATAATTTTGATGCTTTCATATTTATTTACTTTTATTCGTCATTTTGACCATCCAGCTAGTATTATTTGAAATACTTTAGAGTTTTTTATGTCTTCTATTTTAATCATCGTTGACATTGTAATCCTGAATTGTTGTTGGTTGAAGTTTGGAACCTCTTACCCTACAAAATAAACCGATGTAATGTCTTTTCATAAGATTGAAAATTCTAAAAGATATTCTAAGAGTGAAGGTTACGCGGCAATTGTTCAACTTAACTATAATAAATCTATACTATCTATAATGGAAAAATGGTCAAAAGTGAAATGTTGAGTTTTCAATAATGGTGAAATGAGAGATAAAGTGAAATGTAATTAATACTCTTATTAAAACACCCCAATACTTAGAAGTACAATTATTTATTCACATTGTACAACCAAATTAAATACAACCAATCAAACACAAATCGGGTTGACCCAGTTTAATTTGACCCGTTTTCGACTCAACCTAACAAGTTGACCCGGTTTAACTCGACCCATTTTTCGACCGGAACGGTTCAACCGGTTGAACCAACCGGGTCGAACAGGGTTTCAAAGCATTATCCATTACTTAAAAAAGTACAATGATTTATTCATATTGTACAACCAATTAAAAACATATCTACCAAATTAAATACAACCAATTAAAACACAAACCGGGTTGACCCGGGATGCTTCAAACCCGGAGGGTTGACCCAGTTTAATTTGACCCGTTTTCGACCCAACCTAGCAAGTTGACCCGGTTTAAATCGACCCATTTTTCGACAGGAACGGTTCAACCGGTTGAACCACCCGGGTCGAACCGGGTTTCAAAACATTATCCATTACTTAAAAATACAATGATTTATTCACATTGTACAACCAATTAAAACATATCTACCAAATTAAATACAACCAATTAAAACACAAACCGGGTTGACCTGGGACGCTTCAAACCCGGCTGGTTGACCCAGTTTAATTTGACCCGTTTTCGACCCAACCTAGCAAGTTGACCCGGTTTAAATCGACCCATTTTTCGACCGGAATGGTTCAACCGGTTGAACCACCCTGGTCGAACCGTGTTTCAAAACATTATGTTTAATTCCCAAATCTTCAAACTTTTATTATTTTTCGTTTATAACCTATAAATTTTTTTTATCAATAAACTATTTGTCGCTATAAAATCCCGTTGCTATGCACGGGTACTCGTCTAGTATAAGGAAATCGCTCAACGTAGCCTTAAAGGCTACTATGTTTAAGTTCACGCATTATTTGTTTGTATCGTCAATAATAACTGTAACAATGTAACTCTTTAAATTTAACTTCTCTCAATCATCTCTATGTACCACAAGTTATACATGTTTTGTTCTTTGAATGTAGCTTCTAGGATTATTTTAACAAAATCGTAAATTTAAAAGGCCAAAAACACATATTAGTACCATGAACTTGGCAGTTTGGATCATCTAATACTCTGAACGTTTAAGGGTGCAATATCATGAATTTATTAAGGCCAAGCAATGTGTTGATGTGGGTCATGTAGCGGGTCAAAACAGTGTAACTCGTGGGTTAGAGTAACGAGCTTCTCATCCATCTAATGTTTATCGATTTAGAATGCCCCAAAAAGTGTCAAAGTTGTACCAAGAGTTATATGTTCAATTTATGTATTTTCATAATTTCATAATTCATAGATTGAAATGGAGTGTTTGAGTTATCACCCAATATCGATTCCTTGCACTCTAAAAGTGAACTTTGTATTTAGACGTGATGTTTATGATAAATGAAATATGTTTTCAAGATTTGAAGTTTTGGTTAGTCTGATATGTCCAGTTTACGAAAAATGAAAAAGTGCAGGTCAGAAAGTGTGTACGATGTAGAGGAAACCACCTCACACGCCAAATCGGATTTAACACATGGTGGTTTTAGTCTCAACGATGAATCAAATGATTCTAAGGAGGAAGAGGTTCTGGAAGTTCGACCAACGGGCAGGGACAAGGCTAAGAAGAAAGCGTCATCCTCCTCTGTTCCTTTGGAATCTTCAGCTGCTATTCCTGTGTTGATCGATTAGTCGATAAATAGAAAAACGTCGCATCGGGTTTCTTTTAATAAAAGAATATAGCCTAGGAATCTTATTTAGAGATGAAGTAGCGACAAATGGAATCGGAAGAACAGGGGCGTAAGCAGCGAATGGAATTGGTACAACATAAGATTTCACAAAAGCAAGATGAACTTGAGCTGCAACGTCAAATGTTTAGTTTCAACAAGAAAAGAAAAAGAGCAAATACCTCATTTTCTATCATTCTTCCAATGACTATTTGACTGTACTACAACTAGAGAAGAAATTGGAGATGAACCAAAAATAAAGAAAAAATATAATTTTGACTATTAGTTTAAGTTTTTAATTTTTATTGTAACTTTTTAATTTTATTTGAAATATTAATGTAATGTTTTAATTTGTTAATGGAATTATAATTTTAGTGTTAAAAAAGATAAAAAGGAAAAAAAAAGTTGACCTCGGTACTATTACGGCCAGTTGATCATGAAGATGGTTGTAAAGAGGGAAAACTGAGTTGGCAGTGATGACCGCGCTCATATGTGGTCACCGTTATGGGTAGCCTTAGATCATCAGATGCAGTAGCTTGAGTCAAAACCTAAAAACTGTGTCACGTCATGCCACCTCATCATTTTACTATTTCGGTTCCCTTATTACTCACACACCAAAGAACCCATCCTTTTTGGCTCAAGTCAAAACACCTTTTTTGATAAAACACAAAAAACCCAAAACCCAATTAAAAAAAATAAAATAAAATAAAAATAAAAAATCTCCAGATTGGCGAAAGCTATTGGCTTCACCCACTCAATGGCACGGGAGGGTGGGGTGGCTTGGCTTTAGCTCAAACCAATTTCTTGTCACGTTTGAATGGTGCCTAGCAAACGTGACATGCAAGCCATTGGCTTCACCCACTTAATGGCGCGGGAGGGTGTGGTAGTTTGGATTTAGCTCAAATCATTAGGGACGGAGCCAGAAAGAAATATGACCGGGTGCACAAATTTTTTTGAACGGTAATATAATAGAGTTAAAAAGTGGATTAAAACGAATATTTCATTAAAACGATAAATAAATGAACATATTACCTTCTAGTTAGTGATTCTACGATCTCCCATAGCAAAAAAACACTTACGTGCACCCTCATTTTTAACATTAATAAGTTCTTCTTTATCTATAGCACAAGCAGGGACGGAGCCAGGAAATTGTATTAGGGGGGGGGGGGGGGGGGGGGCTCAAAAATTTTTTTTTCCCGATAGTAACATACAATTCCTTTTTTTAGAAGCCGGATTGAAATTTGAAGCGTTCGACATACGGGCTCAATGATATTTTTTCGGTAGTAACATACAATTACTTGGTTAGTTAAGAAAAGGAACAAAATGGGCAAACGTTGACGTAAATGATAGTACATATGGGGAATTAAAGAAGATAAAAGTGCCACTGTTAGATATTAATTGGCCATGGCCGGAGTTGGATTGAAGACTTTATCAAACCCAAAATATGATGAAAAAACCTGCTTCTACGAAGACGGATCCATTATTTTTTATTATTAAGGGTAGCGCAGAATAATATGTGGCTTTCGTTTTTACATAAGAAACAATCTACTTAGTCTCAAAAACAAAGAAACCTTATATAAAAAAGTAATCATCACCCATCCGATTACGCAAATCAGTTTTAATGAGCTTCATTTAAAAAAAAACATCTTTCAACCGTAGCGGTAGCAACAGGCAAGACTAAAGCCAACTTCAATGAATCACTACTTTTCATATATATTATAACTACGACAACAACAAAAATACCCCATGACAACATAATTGGGGTACTATTCATATTCTAATATATTGTTGACTATTACTTAAACTTATTATCCCTATTTGTCTTAATAGAAATTGCATAGTTATTCACCTATTCTTATTGCCCTAAACCCTTATTGATGATGATAGACTATACGGAACCAACAAATTAGTCAAGATTTCATACAACCAATCAAAACATGAAAACTTTAAAAGACATAATAAACAAATGAAAGATATATGTTACGACTTGCGAACCTATTTCATCTTTGTGGTGTTGGTTCAATTTTGGATTTTGTAAATTCTTAGGATGATGAATAAACTTGTTCTATTAATAAACCTATTTCATCTTTGGGCTTTTGTGCTTTAATTTACTAAACTTGTTTCATCTTTGGGATTTTACAAATTTTTTTATTTGTAAGTATACAAACTAAATAATACTAGAGACACATTTTAACGCATCGGGTGCATTTAAGATACATTTAGGAAAAATCGATAATTTTTTCAAAACTTAACACTATATAGAAAAAATCCATGGGGTGCACGCGGCACCCTCCTGGCTCCGTCCCTGCTTGGTTGTATAAAATTGTTGGTGCGTGAATCGTCTTGAATATATTTCTTGCTTTTAACAATGTAAATTACACCATTCGGTACAAACTTTTTCCGCTCAAAATTTTCTTCTTAAATTCTCTAAACAAAAAATTTCTGCATCATAGAATTTTATATGATTGGTTGGATTATATTTTATTATGTTTTATATAAGATTGACCAAGTATGTATACTACCATGGGGTACAAGTTGGTTTCACAACAAGATGGTTTTTAAGTCCGAGCGTCCGTGAAAAGAAGTTGTTTTTTATAGTATAGTTTTCCATTCTTTTATGTGGAGTAACTCGAGAGGTAAGTGTAATATCACTTGGTTGGGTTGGCTTGCAAATCTTTTACTTGTAATTTTGCAATGTTCTCGGTTCTAGCTTCTTGCTAGCCCCGTTTTTTTTTTTTTTTTTTTTTTTTTTTTTTTTTTCTTTTCGCCGTTCAAGAAATAAAATAAAAAACATGAGGTACAAGTTAGAAAATCAGTTGTAGTTTTGTTTGAAACGTAAGGATGACTATGTAAAAAATATTTTGTAGAACCAAAGTTTGATATTCACTGATCAAATGCTATCCATGGATAGGATTGTCATAGTCTACATTTAAAATTAACTTGAACCTGCATGTAGTTTTTATATCCACATTCTTTTTACAAAAATTCAAATTTCTCATCATGCTGAAAATATTTATTTTTGAACACTACCAAGCAGACTATTTGCTCTGCTTCAATTATTTAGGGCCCGTTTGGTTTGTTGACGGGGATAGGATTTGGATTTGGATTTGAATTAGAATTCGGATTTGGATTTGGATTTTGATTTGATGTTGGAAAGAGAAAACATATTATAAAATTAAAAGTAAAATATTTTAATAGTAAAAATAAAAACTAAAATTAAAAACACTCACTTGATTAAGAGAGAGATAGACCCAGACATGCAAATGGGCCCACCTTCTTTGAAAACCCACCACACCCCTCATGATTTGTAGACAACGTATATTTAGGCATGGTGTCCAATTATTCAGATTCTAAATTTAAACAAACATCTATTTTTTACTTTCATCCCAAAAGCTAACCCAAAACATCCCAAACAAACGGGCCCTTATTTTAATAATTAAGAAGTATAACTCGTTGAACGATGTTCCTATACACGACCCCGATATCCAGATCATTTATGCTAAACATTCCTCCTTAACACATACTACGTATCATATAATCAGTGAACCATCACCAAGGTGCCTAGTAGTCAGACATGCTAAAATCATCGCAAGAGGTATCTTGATCAAAACGATCAAAACACACCGGATATGCATCGTGGCGGTGGCCACCTGAAAGAGTTTGAAACAATTATAAGGATAGTTAAGTTATGCTACTGATACGGGGGATTGCACCCTCGCAACAGGTTTTACCTCTCAAGGGATCTTGAGAAGCTTGCAATCCCCACCAGGCAGTGTACTTGATCATTGTAGTATAGTATAGTGACAAGTACCGGGAGATTGATCGTTTAACTCAGGAATAGTGTCGCTAGAATTAGAAAGCCTACTAAACTAGGTCTAGAGATGAGGGATGACTCTTTTTGTATTTTTTTATATTTTATGAAGGCAAGTAAAATCTCGGGTTTTGAAGGAGTGGGCGGAATTAGTTGCTAGTCAACTAACCCAATTAACTACAAATGCAATCAAAATAAAATAAAAGAAATGAAATTAAACTAATGTGGTGGAAACAATAATGAAAAAAGTTGTGTTTACTTAGATTTCATTACTCCCCACATATTTTTTACCGGTTGATTAGCTTGTTACAATTGCATGGATGACGGGTTATATTCCTTAATACTAGTCGTAGGGCCGTGTACAATATTCCCTAACTCTATAAGATCCTACTTCACTCCTATGTCGAGCCGACTAAAAGCTCCTAATATGGGATCATTAGAATTCACTTATGCATTAAATACAACCAAAAATCGTAGTACACCTCCGATCATGTTTCTTAAGACGTTCAAGCAAGTTACCAATGGAAGTCTGCCAGTTTTCTTAAGCCTAACATCGAATACAATCATCCGTAACAATTATAAACAAACAATCAACCAATAATCAACATCTAGGTTTCACTACATCTAAGCAAACACAATAAAAACATAGCCTAACATGTTAAAAGAAAGACAAACATAAGATAGAATCAAACAATACATAGACATATTGAATGATTATTGGAGAACTTATCTTTATTAAAACATGGAAGAAAGAAGGTTTTGAAACCCCTTCAATAAGCAGGAAATTCGACCTAGGGTTTGTGTTTTGATATTCCACAACTTGTTCCACACTTTACAATGAAAAATTGGAAAAATATATATAGACAGAGCATCCTGACGGCGTCATGTATTAACTTCTGACGCCGTCAACTCGCCGCCAAATGAAAATTCGTATTGCCTAGATCCAGTCTTGACGCCTTCATGTGTAAATCTACTCTGGGCCGTCACATGCATGTTGACCTTGACGGCCTTGGTGACGCCGTCAGGCTATTAGCACTGAAAACACTCTGGGCTGTCACGTTATAATTTCCACATCCACCTCTTTTGCCACTCTTGACGGCGTCATGTGTTATGCCTTGACGTCGTCAGGTACTGTTCCCAGCAAGGAATTTGAGAATTTACCGTTTTCTTCACTTTATGCTCCAAAAATGACCAAAACGCCTCCTTTTCCAGATTTCTCCTCAAAAGTACCTAAAATAACAAAAAGAACGATTTAGGGCAATAATTGATCAAATAATCACGAATTCGGGCTTAAAGGACCCTTTAAAAGCGGTGCACTTTTTGCCTCATCAAATACCCTTACACTTGAGATTTGCTTGTCCTCAAGCAAATGCGCTTTTATTCTAATCAAAATACAAGTTAGGGGTCATTTAACACTAATATAAAAGTAATTACAACAAATAATCGTTCCACTTAAAACCAAAAATAAGCACGAAGGTCATACACTAGCACCTCACAAATAGTGTTTAGATACTCACATCTCTCGGGTGTAATAGAATATATATCACAATACGGAAATGGAAAACATCTCTCACCACATGTTATAGCAAATAGGTTACCATAGGCTTGGGAAATGATCAAACCTCCACCATTTGGCGTAAGCACCTAGGATAAACTATCAAAGAGGTCTTTTAAAGGGTTATAACGTTAGGTGTAGGGATATGGAAAACACGGTTTTGTTGGATAAAGGTAATATTTACTAGTGGCGAGTTAATTATCTTGGTTAATTACATGTACAATATGGCGTTGCTAAGCCAAGACTCGACTCGACTTAAGCTAATAAATCAAAAATAACAAAAACTTAAAACAAACATAGGATGAAACGGGATGGTAGCCCGTATGTTTTTTTTTTTTTTCTCTTTTTATTTTATTATTATTATTATTATTATTATTTTTTTGAATACACTTTTACCCTACCATCAAAAATAATACATTATAGGGAATTTGCATTCCCCTTACACTTGAATTTTTACATACTTTACTATAAACTACTCTAATGACTCGAATCAAGATAATCAAAACACTTGGAGTACTTTTTAAGATTAACGCACATATGGGGGTAATAATTTGATGTTCTTTCCCATTACTCCATAACACTAGTACTTTACTCATGAGTCCCAATCGTCCCAAAATAATATGTACAAGATATGACTCGACTTATGATACGTGGGAATCGCACCAGGCTTTACCTCTCAAGGGATCTTGAGAAGCTTACAACCCCCACCAGGCAGTGTACCTGATCGTTGTAGTATAGTATAGTGACAAGTACCGGGGGATTGATCGTTCAGCTAGGAATAGTGTCGCTAGGATTAGAAAACCTAAATACTAGTTCTAAAGGTGAGGGATGATTATTTTTGTATTTTTATATTTTTTAGAAAGCAAGTAAAAATCTCGTGTTTGAAGGATTTGGGCGGAATTAGTTGCTAGTCAACTAACCCAATACTAAAGATGCAATCAAAATAAAATACAAGAAATGAAAATAAACTAAATTAACTAAGGTTGTGAGCAATAAGTGGAGAAGTTGTGTTTACTTAGATTTCACTACTCCCTAGATATCTTTTACACGTTAATTACTTGTTATAGTTGCGTGGATGACGGATTGTATTCCTTAATACCATTCATGGGGTGGTGCACTTAATTCCCCAATCCTATGAGTGCCTACTTCACTCCTATGTCGAGCCGGCTAAGAAGCTCCTAACATGGGATCATTAGAATTTACTCATGCATTAAATACAACCAATAAAACCTAGTGCACGTCAGTTCATGTTTCCTAAGACGTTCAAGCATGTTACCAATTGGAGATCTGCCAGTTTTCTTAAGCCTAACATCGAAATCATTCATCCAATACAACTATAAACAAGTAATCAACACATAATTAACATCTAGGTTTCATTAGATCCAAGCAAACACAAGATAGATCTAGCCTAGCATGATGGAATTAAGACAAGAACAAGATATAGACAACCAACACATAGACATATTGATTGAATTAAAAGAATACTTATCTCAATTACACATGAAAGGGTTCAAGGGCTAAGAACCCTTGAAAAACCTGTAAAATTCGTACTAAGTTTGGCCTTAGAGTTTCTCCAAAACTTCTCTCTTTTTTATGTGTAAAAATTAGAAAACTATATATAGGAAATAGGGTCTGACGGCGTCAAGACCAAATTGGTGACGCCGTCATCTCACCGCCAAAATACTCCTCGGACTGCCTTGATCTACTTTTGACACCGTCATGTGTTGTGTGTTCCCAGGCCGTCATGCATTTTACTCTTGACAGTCTACCTTGTGACGCTGTCGTTTCTGTACTGGATCGTCATGAAAAATACTCTTGACGCCGTCAGAATTTCCTTCTTGACGCCGTCACCTACTGTTCCCAGCAAGAAAAATTAAGACTTTGGCGTTTTCTTCACTTTTATGCTCCAAAAACGTCCGAATTGCTTCCTTTTACAGATTTCTCTCCCAAAGTACCTAAAATCACAAAAGGAACGATTTAGGGCAATATTTGATCAAATAAATTCAATTCCGGGCTTAAATGACCCCCTAAAAGTGGTTCATTTTTCGCCTCATCATATACCTTACACTTGAGATTTGCTTGTCCTCAAGCAAATGCGCTTTTATTCTAGTCAAAATACAAGTTAGGGGTCATTTAACACTAATATAAAAGTAATTACAACAAATAATCATTCCACGAAAGACCAATAGACAAGCACGGAGGTCATACACTAGCACCTCACAAATAGTGTTTAGGTACTCACATCTCTCGGGTGTAATAAAGTATAAATTACAATATGGAAACGGAAAATATCTCTCACTACCTGTCATAGCAAAATAGATTACCATAGGCTTGGGAAAGGATCAAACCTCCACCACATGGCGTAAGCACCTAGGATAAACTATCAAAGAGGTCTTTTAAAGGGTTGTAATGTTAGGTGTAGGGATATGAAATACACGGTTTTGTTGGATAAAAGAAGTTTTTACTGGTGGCGAGTTAACAATCTTGGTTAATTACATGTACAATATGGCGTTGCTAAGCCAAGACTAGACTCGACTTAAGCTAATAAATGAAAAATAACGAAAACATAAAATAAACATAGAATGAAAAGGGATGGTAGTCCGTATGTTTTTTTTTTTTTTTTTTTTTTTTTTTTTTTTTATTATTATTATTTTTTTTTTGCATACACTCTTACCCTACCATCCAAAATAATACATTATAGGGAATGTAAATTTCCCTTACACTTGAATTTTTACATACTTTACAATAAACTAATCTAGTGACTCGAATTAAGAAAATCAAAACACTTGGAGTACTTTTAAGATTAACGTACATATAGGGGTAATATATGATGTTCTTCCCCATTACTCCATAAAATAAGTACTTTTACCCATGAGTCCCAATCGTCCCAAAACAATATGTACAAAGATATGACTCGACTTAGCAACCATGTAATCAATTAGATAATTAACTTAGGGTTTAACAAGTAACAATAATGCACTAAAGATGAATGCATACATGGAAGGCTAAGGCGATTTGGGTGTAAATTTAAGTGGGGTGTAACAAATTCTTCCTTTAAGTAAAATGCTTAAAGTTAGAAACGAAAAGATAGGCTCGGAGGGGTGTACTAGGGGTTTCGTGTACTAAAAATGAGTACAACGCTAAGGTGTGGGAAAAATTAGTTGACTTAACTAGCCAAGTAATATGACATAAATGGTCAAGTAATCATGATACGGGTTTAACACAAAGGTGATCCTAATGCCTCTTATCATGTAGTAAATCCTACCACACGAATGTAGTCTCACTAGCGGTCTCGGGATGCATCACTAACGCAAGTTCTAGAATCTAAACGCTACCAGTACACAAATAAGCACTAATAGTAAATGCTTTTCCTATCAAATTTAAAGGCGAACCTCACATATTTGGGTGGAAAATTTTTCTGAATATACGGTTATGTGCTAGTCATACAATCTCCTATCCATGAGACGCTTGCTATGGCTAAAGTTTCACTCCTAAATGTTGTAAAAAAATTTAAATTTGGCGCTAAAATTGCACTAACAAGTATTTCTCATAGTTTTATTACATATCTACCATTAAACAAAACAAACTCAAGCGAAAGTGTACATGTAAGGTATCATCATTTTACCCTCCCCTTACACTTAAGATGAACATTGGCCCCAATGTTCAAGTAAAGAATGTAAAAGTGAAAAAGTAAAAAGAATGAAATCAAATACTCCCCTGATTCGCTCGGTATGGATAATAAGGTGGCCAGGTAAAATCTTCCTCCAAGAAAATGAACAATCAAAGCTTCCCTTCCAGAATATAAATCATCTTCTTGTCATACCTAACCTGTGAATCCTGAGAAAATAGACAAGACAACCTCGCATAATATCGGCGGCAACCTACATAAGTTACTAAATCCTAGAAAACAAAATAAGATATAATGCTTGTGGAATGAAGTTTGCAGATTTCCTGGAGATTATAAAACTTAATAATTCACAAAAACCATAAGACTCCGTTAGAAAAACAAAACCGGTAAAATTTCCAGATTTTTAAACGTGACGCCGTCAAGAGTTAACTCGTGACGCTGTCAGAAGTGACCTGCAGAAATTCTTATGTTAAGTTTCCGGAAAATTTCTGGAAAAACTTGGTCCTACTTCCTGGAAAATCCTGCAAAACTTCATTATGACTCAATACAAGCATTTGACTCTAACAAATACGAATATACATGTTCATTTAATATTGTGGAGAATCATGATCGGTTTGTTTCTTGAAAACATATTTGGGGTTTCCCCTTACACTTATTTTTTGCAAAAATACTTTTAGGTGGAGTTAAGACTAGGTCAAAACAACAAAGTAAAGTATTTCCACTATTTAATTGAGAAACATGATCTGCCAACAACAAAAATAAAGCATGCATACGGAAGCAAATAACAAACAAACAAAATAAAATCACACAAAACATGGGTTGCCTCCCAAGAAGCGCTTTTCTTTATTTACGAGTCTTGTAGCTAGACTCAAGGTCATGAGTTACTACGTGACCTCATCCCTTGAAATGATATACCCCATGTAATTATGATCATTACTGTTATGGTGGTAGTGCCTTAACCTATCGATACTTGCAATCACCATTCCCCCCACTTCACTTCTTAAGTTAGCCATCCCATCTTGGCTCACGCCTTCAATTGTGAAAGGCCCATACCACCAAGGACTTGGTTTATCAGGTGGTATCTTTGTTTCCAAGTGTCTCAAGAGTACCAAGTTCCCTTCCTCAAATGGTACATGATTTTCTGCGGGTTGAGTATGTTCGAATTCGACCTGAACCTTATTGCTTTTGCATCTTTCATATTTAGCCTCCTTATAGCTTTTGATTCTTGCCTCCTATGCAAGAATTTTATTCTGAACACGAATGGGTGTCGTGTCAATGTTGTTTTTGATCTTTCTCCAACTCAAACTCTCATGCCCACTTCGCGGAGTCATGGGGAAGCTAATCTTTCTTTTTCCAGATTTGAGCTCAATTTTCTTACCTTCATATTTAATGACAGCCCTAGCGGTGGCGAGGAATGGTTCCCCAAGGATTATTGGCATGCATCCATCTCCTTTATCATCGATGATCATAAAATCAACGGGGTACATGAACCCTGCGACATTAACTAATACATCTTCTGCGATTCCTAGGGGGTATACGTACGAGTGTCCAGCGAGGGACAACCTAACACGAGTAGGGGCTGGCATTTTTGACGTTAGTTGGATGTAAATAGTTAGGGGCATAAGATTTACTTCCGATCCTTGGTCGGCGAAAGCACTAAGATATTTCAAGTCCCCGATGCTAGTTGGTATCTCAAAGTTCCCACATGCTATCTGCTTAGTAGCCACTTTTTATACGAACAGCCTCTCGAATACTGATCCCCCAGGTAACGTATCATACTCATCTTTTGCCTTCTCCTCTTTCTCCGAACCCTGTTTGGAAGGTTGGTTACGCCCATCACCCTTAATCCAATTTGTTATGGTGTTTTCGTTTATATCATGTTTCAGGTAGTGACTCAAGGGTTGGGATTTTGGTGGTTTCTCTAAGGTCTGTTTAGTAGGGGCTTCTACCTTCTCGTTATCCTTGTGGACAATTGTGATGGAATTAACAAATTGGGTAGTGGGAGTGGCGCTTTCTTTCCTTAGTAGCATTCTTTCGGGGGTTTTCTGGTTGGCATACTCCTCTAATAGACTCATCATCTCATTCATCTTCTCCTGCATCTCCTCTTTTTGCTTATAGACTGCTTCCTCGAATCTAGCAAGCCGATCTGAGTGAGTTGCCATATATTCTCTCATCCTAGCTTCAAGCTCCGAGCTAAGCTCCTCGGGAGGGGAACAAGGTGGGGCATAGTTTTAAAAAGTCTCGACATTTTCTCTAGAGGGTGACTCAGATAATGGTGTTGTAGTTGGTTTCGAGACAGAATTGACAGTAGCCCGTCTAGGACTTAAAGGTCTCCTTTGCCTTTCCTCAAAATAGTCAACTTTTGCCTCGAGTTTGCATAGGAGTTCATCGGGGATTTCGGTGGTTCCTCCAGATGTTGAGACTGCATTGATGGCCGCTTTAAGTTGTATGATTAAACTCCCACATCTCATGATTATCAGCGGCGAGCTCCTCGATAATTGCCCAAGACTCCTCTCTTATCACGCAGTTTACCTCCCGCGGCCCTATCGATTGTGCGCTTAGTGTGATAATCAACATGGTCGTAGAAAATCTGGACTAGTAACCAAAGGTTTATACCATGATGAGGGACCTTATGGAGGAGATCCTTAAAACGGGCCCATGCTTCGTAGAAAGTTTCACCCTGATGTTGTTCAAACATCAAAATGTCATTTCTAAGCATTGCAGTCTTCCCCGGTGGGAAGAATTGAGTAAGGAAGCGATTGGTGAGATTATCCCATGTGGTGATGGATCCCGCGGGTAAACGCTCAAGCCATTGACTAGCTTGATCCCATAGAGAGAATTGGAATAGGCGTAATCGGGTTGTCTCTCTAGTTGCAACATCTAGGTCTATGGAATCTACGATTTTAAAGAAGTCCTTAAGATGTTGATTTGGATCTTCGGAACGAAGTCCATGGAATGCACATCCGCTTTGCACCAACCGGATGGTGTCGGATCGCAAGGGGGTCACATTGGCTCCGGTGAGCTCAATGGTGTTTCGGTAGCCTTGGTGGCTAGGTCGGGAATACTCTCCTAAGGTTCGGGGCCTAAGAGGTTCTAGTGGTGGGTTTTGTTGTGGTGGGATGACGGGTTCAAAGATGTTCCCATCGTCCATGATGTCGGGTGGTGAAGAGTTACGAACAAAAACACAAAGAAATAAGATAGACTAAAGTAAACCTAAAAATAAAAATAAAATCTTACTAGAAAGGAATCTAGCAAGTAGACCTAATAAAAAGAGATTCTAACCTAGACAATAACTATTCCCCGGGCTGCGGCGCCAAAAACTTGATACGTGGGAATCGCACCAGGCTTTACCTCTCAAGGGATCTTGAGAAGCTTACAACCCCCACCAGGCAGTGTACCTGATCGTTGTAGTATAGTATAGTGACAAGTACCGGGGGATTGATCGTTCAGCTAGGAATAGTGTCGCTAGGATTAGAAAACCTAAATACTAGTTCTAAAGGTGAGGGATGATTATTTTTGTATTTTTATATTTTTTAGAAAGCAAGTAAAAATCTCGGGTTTGAAGGATTTGGGCGGAATTAGTTGCTAGTCAACTAACCCAATACTAAAGATGCAATCAAAATAAAATACAAGAAATGAAAATAAACTAAATTAACTAAGGTTGTGAGCAATAAGTGGAGAAGTTGTGTTTACTTAGATTTCACTACTCCCTAGATATCTTTTACACGTTAATTACTTGTTATAGTTGCGTGGATGACGGATTGTATTCCTTAATACCATTCATGGGGTGGCGCACTTAATTCCCCAATCCTATGAGTGCCTACTTCACTCCTATGTCGAGCCGGCTAAGAAGCTCCTAACATGGGATCATTTAAATTTACTCATGCATTAAATACAACCAATAAAAACCTAGTGCACGTCAGTTCATGTTTCCTAAGACGTTCAAGCATGTTACCAATTGAAGATCTGCCAGTTTTCTTAAGCCTAACATCGAAATTATTCATCCAATACAATCATAAACAAGTAATCAACACATAATTAACATCTAGGTTTCATTAGATCCAAGCAAATACAAGATAGATCTAGCCTAGCATGATGGAATTAAGACAAGAACAAGATATAGACAACCAACACATAGACATATTGATTGAATTAAAAGAATACTTATCTCAATTACACATGAAAGGGTTCAAGGGCTGAGAACCCTTGAAAAACCTGTAAAATTCGTACTAAGTTCGGCCTTAGAGTTTCTTCAAAACTTCTCTTTTTTTTATGTGTAAAAATTAGAAAACTATATATAGGAAATAGGGTCTGACGGCGTCAAGACCAAATTGGTGACGCCGTCATCTCGCCGCCAAAATACTCCTCGGACTGCCTTGATCTACTTTTGACGCCGTCATGTGTTGTGTGTTTCCAGGCCGTCATGCATTTTATTCTTGACGCTCTACCTTGTGACGCCGTCATTTCTGTACTGGATCGTCCTGAAAAATACTCTTGACGCCGTCAGAATTTCCTTCTTGACGCCGTCACCTACTGTTCCCAGCAAGGAAAATTAAGACTTTGGCGTTTTCTTCACTTTTATGCTCCAAAAACGTCCGAATTGCTTCATTTTCCAGATTTCTCTCCCAAAGTACCTAAAATCACAAAAGGAACGATTTAGGGCAATATTTGATCAAATAAATTCAATTCCGGGCTTAAATGACCCCCTAAAAGTGGTTCATTTTTTGCCTCATCAACTTAGCGACCATGTAATCAATTAGATAATTAACTAAGGGTTAAAACATGTAACAATAATGCACTAAAGATGAGTGCATACACGGAAGGCTAAGGCGATTTGGTTGCAAATTTGGGTGGGTTGTAACAAATTGTTCCTTTAAGTAAGATGGTTAAAGTTAGAAACGAAAAGATAGGCTCGGAGGGGTGTACTAGGGGTATCGTGTACTAAAAATGAGTACAACGCAAAGGTGTGGGAAAAATTAGTTGACTTTATTAGTCTATTAATATGACTTGAATGGTCAAGTAATTATGATACGGGTTTAAACACAAGGGTGATCCTAATGCCTCTTATCATGTAGTAAATCCTACTACACGAATGTAGTCTCACTAGAGGTCTCGGGATGTATCACTAACGCAAGTTCTAGAATTTAAATGCTACCGGTACACTCATTAGCCCTAATAATAAATACTTTTCCTATCAAATTTAAAGGCGAATCTCACATATTTGGGTGAAAATGTTTTAAGTGGTACGGTTTTGTGCTAGCCATACAACTCCTATCCATGAGACGCTTGTTAAGGCTAAAGTTTCACTCCTAAATGTTGTAAAAAATTTTAAATTTAGTGCTAAAATTACACTAACAAGTATTTCTCTTAGTTTTATTACACACCTACTATCAAACAAACAAACTCAAGTGCAATTACATCCTATAAGGTATCATCATTTACCCTCCCCTTACACTTAGGATGAACATTGTCCCCAATGTTCAATTAAAGAATGTAAAAGTAAAACATATAAAAGAATGAAAACAAATACTCCCCTGATTCGTTCGATGTGGATAGTGTGTCAACAAGGTTAGATCTTCCTCCAAGAAAATGAACGTTGAAAGCTTCCCTCCAGAAATAAAAATCGTCTTCTTGTCATATATAACCTGTTAAACCTGAGAAAATAATCAAGGCAAACCTCGCGTAAAATCGGCGGCAATCTATATATACTAACAACTCCTAGAAAACAATTTAAGATATAATGCTTGTGGAATGAATGTTTGCAGATTTCCTGGAGTTTATAAAACTAAAGAATTAACAAAAACTCTAAGACCCCGGTATAAACAAAACTTGCAAAATTTTTCAGAATTTTTGTACCTGACGCCGTCAGAATGTTCCTGGAAAAATCTTATGTTAAGTTTCCGAAAAATTTCTGGAAAAACTTATGCCTTATTTCCTCGAAAATCCTGCAAAACCTCATTATGACTCGATACAAGCATTTGACTCTAACAAATACTAATATACATGTTCATTTAATATTGTAGCGAATCATGTTCATTTTCGTTCTTACAAACAAATTTTGATTTCCCTTACACTTAGCTTTTGCAAAATACCTTTATATGTAATTAAGACGAAGTTAAAAACAAAATAAAGCATTTTCACAATTTACTTTGAAACATGATTTACCAACAATAAAAATAAAATATGCATACAGAAACAAATAAAATCAAACAAATAAAAATGAAATAAAAACACACAAAACATGGGTTGCCTCCCAAGAAGCGCTTTTCTTTATTTACGAGTCTTGTAGCTAGACTCAAGGTCATGGGCTACTACCTGACCTCGTCATTGGTCACATTCTCTAGGTCATCCTCAATTTTAGTTTTGTATTTCGGACCTAGTTGCAAACATTCCTTGTAGAAACCAAATATTCTACTCATGACATAATCTACTCCTCTACGTCTATCCTCATCATTCCTATAGTAGACCACTTGCTTGTGTTCCTTTTCAAGGTTTGATAGAAGACGGAATTGTTCAATCTTATAGGGCATTTGGTAAGCTATTTCATCGTTCTCATCCTTGAATCTAACTATCCCTAGGGACGGGTCATATTTCATCTAAGAGGCTTCAACAAACAGTTTTCCGAATACTACTTGACTTAGGCAACCATCTATTACCGGACGAATACCCTCTACAATCACAAATTCTGTAACATAAGTGAAGATTCCTACAAAGACATGTAATCCTTTCACTCTTCCTATAAAGTTGCTCATCCAATTCGTGTTGGGCATCATCCTATATCCAAGTTGCTTCTTCATTACCCAATTATAATAGGTCCTAGTCATAATGTTTATGGGAGACCTAAGATCGATGTAAGCTTTCTACACATGCATATGCCCAATGTTGCATGGTATGTTGATGTTAGAGGGATCACCCGCTTTGATGAGTGGTGAACCAAGGACGTATGGTGTCTCGGGGTCATCGAATAGATCCTTATGGTATTCTCGTTCTTCCTTGGTGGGTGACTTATCAAAGTATTCCTCTACATTTTCTACTTCCTCTAACTTTTCTTCCTTAATATCCTCAACTTCCTTAATCTCATCCTTATGTCCAGTTTCTAGTCCAACTTCATCCTTGTCACTTTCTTCTATATTCTTATCTATTGGCTTAATGGTGACAACATTGACAAAGTGGACGTGTTCGGATGATGAGGGGTCCTTAATTTGGATTCCGCTACTAGTGTCCCTAGTGTCCTTCCTAGGTGTAGTTAGTACTTGGTTGTTGAGGGCTTTTAACAAGTTGTCAATTTTATTATTCATTTCCATTTGTTGTTGATTAAATTCGGTTTCAAACTTAGCTATGCGAGCTTCTTGAGATGCCATAAACTTGGACATCAATCCTTCAAGATTATTGGTACTACCATAGTTATTGGAAGGATTGTTGTTGAAAGTACGGTTAGAGGGTGGACCGTTTGGTTGGTAACGATTAGGTGGATTGGAAGAATTGTTTTGGAGCATGTTTTGGTTTTGTTTCCACCTAAGCTTCGGGTGATTTTTCGAAGAAGGATTGTAGGAATCACCGTAAGGGTTTGGCTCGGGTTTGAAAGTGTGCCACTTGTCTCCCGCTTCGTCGGTACGCGAGGATGCGTAATCCACAAAAGCTTGTCCGGGGAGTTCCACGCAATCACGAGTGTCATGGGGACCACTACATAATTCGCATGAAGAAGTGATTTTTTTCACTTGGCTTGAAGGCCTAGGAGCTTCGTAGGATTTCATGAGAAACTTGACTTGGTCCTCAAGTTTCATAATCCTACGGTCGGGAGTGCTAGAATTATTTGAAGGCAAAGATATTGCCTTGACCGTTTTGTTTAAATCACGGGGATCGTTCCAACTTTCGTTGTCATAGAGAGCAAGATCTTCTATGAGTTCCCATGATTCTTCCGCACTTAGATCACGAAGCTTGCCACCGGCCGATTGGTCAATGGTTCGCCTTGTGGAGGGATCGATATGGTGGAAGATTTGGACTTGGAACCAAAGATCTATGCCATGATGAGGGACTTTTTGGAGTAAGTCCTTGAAACGAGTCCATGCTTCATATAGAGTTTCACCTTGATGTTGTTGGAACATCAAGATATCATTTATAAGCTTAGTAGTACTCCCCGGTGGGAAAAATTGAGCATGGAAACGAGAAGTGAGATCATCCCAAGAGGTGATCAAGCCATTGACTAGCTTGGTCACGTAGAGAGAATTGGAATAGACGTAATCGGGTCGTCTCTCTAGTTGCAACATCAAGGTCTATGGAATCTACGATTTTTAGGAAATCCTTGAGATGTTGATTAGGATCTTCAGAACGAAGTCCATGGAATGCACATTCGCTTTGCACCAACCGGATGGTGTCAGATCGCAAGGGGGACACATTGGCTCCTTGAGTGAGCTCAATGGTGTTTCGATAGCCTTGGTGGCTAGGACGGGAGTACTCTCCTAAAGTTCGGGGTCTAGGAGGTTGGTTTGCTAGTGGTGGGTTTTGTGGATGGTTTTGTTGTGGTGGGTTGATGCGTTCAAAGATATTACCACCTTCCATGATTTCAGATGGTAAAAGTTACGAACAAAGAAACGAAGAAATAAGATAGACTAAAGAAAACCAAAAAATAAAAATAAAAATCTTACTAGAAAGGAATCTAGCAAGTATATCTAATAAAAAGAAATTCTAACCTAGACAATAACTATTCCCCCGGTTGCGGCGCCAAAAACTTAATACGGGGGATTGCGCCCTCGCAGCAGGTTTTACCTCTCAAGGGATCTTGAGAAGCTTGCAATCCCCACCAGGCAGTGTACCTGATCGTTGTAGTATAGTATAGTGACAAGTACCGGGGGATTGATCGTTCAACTCAGGAATAGTGTCGCTAGGATTCAAAAAAGCCTACTAAACTGGTCTAGAGGTGAGGGATGGTTCTTTTTGTATTTTTTTATATTTTATGAAGGCAAGTAAAATCTCAGGTTTTGAAGGAGTGGGAGGAATTAGTTGCTAGTCAACTAACCCAATTAACTACAAATGCAATCAAAATAAAATAAAAGAAATGAAATTAAACTAATGTGGTGGAAACAATAATGAGAAAAATTGTGTTTAGTTAGATTTCATTACTCCCTAGATATCTTTTACCGGTTGATTAACTTGTTACAATTGCATGGATGACGAGTTATATTCCTTAATACTAGTCGTAGGGCCGTGTACAATATTCGCAAACTCTATAAGATCCTACTTCACTCCTATGTCGAGCCGACTGAAAACTCCTAACATGGGATCATTAGAATTCACTTATGCATTAAATACAATAAAAAATCGTAGTACACCTCCGATCATGTTTGTTAAGACGTTCAAGCAAGTTACCAATGGAAGTCTGCCATTTTTCTTAATCCTAACATCGAATACAATCATCCGTAACAATTATAAACAAACAATCAACATCTAGGTGTCACTATATCTAAGCAAACACAATAAAAACCTAGCCTAACATGTTAAAAGAAAGACAAGCATAAGATAGAATCAGACAATAAATAGACATGTTGAATGATTATTGGAGAACTTATCTTTATTAAAACATGGAAGAAAGAAGGGTTTGAAACCCCTTCAATAAGCAGGAAATTCGACCTAGGGTTTGTGTTTTGATATTCCACAACTTGTTCCACACTTTACAATGAAAAATTGGAAAAATATATATAGACAGAGCATCCTGACGGCGTCATGTATTAACTTCTGACGCCGTCAAATCGCCGCCAAATGAAAATTCGTATTGCCTAGATCCAGTCTTGACGCCTTCATGTGTAAATCTACTCTGGGCCGTCACATGCATTTTGACCCTGACGGCCTTGGTGACGCCGTCAGGCTATTAGCACTGGAAACACTCTGGGCCGTCACGTTATAATTTCCACATCCACCTCTTTTACCACTCTTGACGCCGTCATGTGTTATTCCTTGACGTCGTCAGGTACTGTTCCCAGCAAGGAATTTGAGACTTTGTCGTTTTCTTCACTTTTATGCTCCAAAAACGTCCAAAACGCTTCCTTTTCTAGATTTCTCCTCAAAAGTACCTAAAATAATAAAAGGAATGATTTAGGGCAATAATTAATCAAATAATCACGAATTCGGAGTTAAATGACCCCTTAAAAGCAGTACCCATAGAAGTTTTACCCATAGAAGTAGTACCCTTCTTAGGTTCACTAATTGCCGCCTTTGGGACATATTTGACATTCTGTTTAACCGAGGGACCAACAAATCGATTACCATTAGTTTACTTGGCTTTACCCTTCTTCTTATTCTTACCCGCCATCTGGAAACCGTCTTTATCCAGCACCACACTTGGATTAACAACATGTGGATTAGAAACAATAGGAGGACTCACCACCTTTTTAGGACACTGATCATGAGTGTGACCAAACATCATACTTACATTACACATGGGAGGTCTCCATTCATAATCAACACAAATAATAGCTTTAGTAAAACCCTCCCCAAAAAGTGAAAAGAAACCAATAGTAACAACATCTACAAGATCAACTTCAGAGTTGATCTCAATAAGACACCTAGCAAAGCTACTTCTTACCCACAAATCCTTACACATAGAGTTTGTATAAGAATCAAGCAAAATAGGTTTTCCAATAAACATAGCAATCAAACTAATACCATCCTCTTCAAACACTTGAAGAGGAACATCATGCAATTTAACCCATACCGGAATACGAGTCAATTCTTCCTTATGCAGACTAGTATCCATAGACCATTTCTTAAGTTTTATTGGAGATTTGCGTATCATCCATGGACCACCTTCCAAAACAGCTTGTAACCTAGCTAATGTATCAAATTTAAAGAAAAAGAAACCTTTAGCATTCATCATAACCCTTTTCAACCCGTGTTTCCCCCAGTTATTCCTAGCATAATATTCAACAACCAGAAATGCCATCATATTTCCAATAAAATAACCATACTATGTATGTTCCAACCGTGTACTAACCTTTTCAACCACTTCGCGGGGGACATATATGTTAACACCTTCAAAAACGGGTTCAACAACCGGTGGACGAAACGAAGTATCAATAATAGGTTGAGCATCCCTCAAACCTGCAGCTCCAACGTAAGATGTGCCATTATTATTGATATCCACAGCTTGGACAATGGGAGACTCATTAGTAGGTTTAGGAGTTGTAGATTTAGCTTTAATTTCAGCCGCAAAAGCATTCCACAAATCAACAAGAGCATCTGTAACCATTGTGCGAGCATTACTATCCAATTCAGCCCATCTCAGATATTTACCAGCCTCACAACTCAAAGTGAACTCATTGATGTCCTCTAGTGTAATAAGCGAGACACCAAATAGAGCTACAATATAGTCATGCTTCATCTTAATTAAAGACGCCGCATTAGTGACCTCGTTAGGATTAGCAAGACCACATGTAGGTACACCAATACGAGGGTAGCAGCATGTGGAACCGGCTCCACATACCTTTCACGAATGTTATCATCAACCTGAACAGGAGGAGATGACGAGTCAAGTGTAGGCTGCGTCGCCACACCTGTAACATCCTTAGGTCTAGACTTCTTATGTTTCCTCACAGTCACATTCGACAACAAATCTGCATTCTTCTCTCCCAAATCCGACATCATTAAATCCAATAACCACGAATCAACATAAACAAAAGATGGAAACAACTGGTCTTCAATAGTAATGAGAAAACCCTAATTGAGAACAAGGGTTTGTAATCCTTCAAAGTGCATTAAAACTTACATGCTGTAATGATGACTTCCCGATTGATAATGATGTCTCGAATTAATAGTCGATCGTAATTATGATAGGAATTGAATTATCAAATTTGAATTATCATCTTGTCTATCTAGGATCTACTGATCCTGTTGTTCTCATGTTACTAAGATAATATGTTAGTGTCTACAAACCTTCTATTTTGATGCAAGCAAAAACAACTTTTTGAACTGTAACACACCAAAAGATTCTTCATTAAACTCGTCATCAACTTGTAACCATCAAAGCCATTTAATTATAATCTATTAATTATGTCATGCTTGATGCATCAATTCCCTAATAATTAATTCTATTTAAGTTAGGCTTTGACATTAGTACATTGAGTCTAGTATAAAATCACAATGATAGAAAGAAGTTTTAAAAAGGCACCAATTTTAGAGGAGGATGCAAAGTGATGACCAAAAATATCACCAAGAAAGGAATCCTTGCTAAGCTCATTGTTGGCTCACTTTTGCATACTAAGGTGTGGTGTGCCCAAAAAAGATTTGATTTTATTGGCTATCTCTAAATTATTTATGACTCCTTTTCTTTGTAACCAGTCAAACTAAAGTTTCCAATTTGCATCATCTCAATCAATTAATTTATATAATTCTACGCGTTTTTATGTTAGAATAAGCCTTAGAAATACAATCAAATTTTTTATTTTGTACAAATTTATGGAGCCTTAACTTTAGACCCAAAATTTCCACTATAATAGCACAATTTTTTAATTTTAATTTTATTTTTTCATCATCATCATCATCATCATCATCATCATCATCATATACAACAAAATGAAGCCTTAACGGAATGGGCAAGGTAGATGTGTGTAGATTTTGGTCGGTCAAAAAGGGTCAACCCACTTGCACCTTTTTTCTTTAGAATTTCAATACTTTATTTCAATATCAACTAGTATACTAGAATACATGTGATCTAACTTATGAGAATAATCATAGCCGTATACGAGGGTGTGCGAGGTGTACCCCTGCTCAAGGACTCAAATTTTTAAGAGCGCAAAGTATATATCTTATTATATATTTGGGACTTCAAAATTCATTAACAATAAAAATTGTTAGGGTTGTACAATTTTATGTTGTAAAATTTTGTTAAAACTTAAGATATATCATCAAAATACTATGTTTTTAGCTTTAGTAGTTGGTATAATATATTTATGGCGATCATAATTAGTCATCGCACAAGCTTTCGCACAGGGCCCCGTTTTGCTTAGCTACGACTCTGAGAATAAGACTAGCTAGGATGCAACAAAACTTAATGTCCAAATTGGCAAATTTCAATAATATTCTACCAAAAGATCAACTTGTACATCCTAGGGCTGGTGATCTAATTGCTATTGTTAATGGATGTTGCTATACGCGCAAAACTTTCATTAGTTTGAGTAGAGATCGGTGTGACAAATCATCTGTAATTTGGAACGATAGGATCTGCGATCCAATTAAGATCATGATGTAGTCTAACTATGCGTATATGCGACAAATTTTCACTTGTGGTTTCTACCAATGCTAGTGTTTTGATCTATTGCTATAATCTTAGGGAGATAAAATATCTTGTAGCAACATATTTTAGAATAGAAGAATATATATCATGGCTTGCATACAATATACTACTGAGTAAGCTAATAACTACATGATACGATTTAGTTTAAGAAAGAGAAAGACATGCATATTTTCCTTGAATACTCTCTAAATTCGTTATGCAACATATTTTGTTATAGTTAGGGTAAATGATAAATAATCGCAAAATAGTATTATAAGTACGTATCCGTGTTTTCTTGGGTGTAACCTTAATTAATTAACAAACTTTGTAGAAAAGTTTCACCTTGACAAATGAACTTATCAAATGTGTTACACTCGATAATCTTGATTCTGTAGTTTTTGAAAATCTTAACGAATATATAATAAAATATCAATTTTTACAATATGCAATGGTTCAAGAAAATGAATAAATTCTAGTGGCATCACTTTAAGAAAAAGCGACCTGTCATGTTATAATCTTCTATAAATACACCCCACAACCCCTACACCATTTTTCTCATACTTTCTCATTTCTTCCAATCCATAACTCACAAAACAAAACTCATTACCATCACTAAAAAAACTTGGGTTTTGTTTATTTCCTCACAAAGATTCAATCTTTTGGTCACCCACAAATTTCCTTTAAAAAAAAAAAAGAAAAAAAATCTAATTCCAACTTGTTTCCTGTTTTTCTTGCATTTCAACATTGAATTATCATGGCCTCAGTTGTGTGTCAAGGTTTGCAAGCATGCATCGAGCCTCTACTAATCGAAACAACCATTTTAACTCACAAATCGTCTTCAAAGCCAACCCAAGTGCCCCCAAAACCGACACTTGAAGTGAACTCTAACAATGGTGAGAATGTTAGCAAGAAAAAGGGGTGGACGACATTCTTAAGTGTTCTTGAAAAACCATCTTCAAATCATGTCAAAAATGAAGAGGTTTACGTTCATCCAATGGTGAAGCGTTCGGCTTCAGCATTGAGTTCTATGAGCTTGGAAATGTGTACTGAGAGTTTAGGGGCTGAAACTGGAAGTGATGTGAGTGAAAGTAGTGATGAGTTTACTTTGGAGGAAAGGGAGAAGTATCGTAGTTTAATGCGGTCAAAAGCTCGTGCTTTAGACCGCAAAATGGTGAGCCAGCGTAAAGTTGGCGGGGGATTTCCGCCACCTTTGACATCTATTAGTGGCTCAGATGGTACTGTGAAAGTTAAGCCTCATAGGGAAGGTGGTAGGTTGGTTATCAAAGCTGTGAGTATTTCTGATTGTGGTACTAAATTTGAGGCAGAACGTGCAAATGGAAGACTTAAGCTTTCGTTGTCGAAGGATTGTTTTGTAAAAACTGAAACTGGAGGGGCTAAAATGAAAAATACGGGCATCGAAAAAGAATGTTGTGATAGTGACGCAGAGGAAGGAGGTCGTGGTGGTCGGTGGTGTGAGATGAATGAAAATATAAAGAAAGTTGGGGGCAAAACCGGACTAAAAATCCGGTCTTTAAAACGACCATCTAGGTTACCAAACTCATTTGATCATGATTCAAGTGAGTTCGGGTTAACCAAGTGCAAAGATGGTCGAAATGGGAATAAAGGAATAGGAAATTGGAGTTTGTTTCGAGTGGTTATTTCTTAAAATAAGCCCTGGAGCGTTCGTGATTATCTTCAAAAATTTTCAGTAACAATCATAAATAAATAACGCTCTACTGATTAATAATTAAGATTATCATCATCGTGATTGTTACATGCATAGGCTTATAATGGAGTTATGGTTGTATTGGGCTGGCCTGGGTCACGTCGGGCAAATTTTGCACGAGCCTAGTAGAATAATACCCTCGTGTATCATGCGGATTTATGCTTATTCTTGTCAGATGTACGTATTTATTTCGTGGATTAATATTATCTTTGTAGAAATTTAGATATTATGGTAGAATAAATATTTTTCTAATTAATTTGCATGCATGGGTGTTTAATCACTTTTCTTTTCTCCTTATTTCTAACTGTTATCTTGAGCTAAAATTAGACATGCAAGGTTCATCTGTTGCTCCCATCACATATTAACTACTAAATCCTTAAAAAGCCATTGCGATCAATTAACATGATAAAATGTAACAAATAGGTCGTATTTCCACTTACAAGCACCAATGCTTATAATATAATTTTATTTACAAAAGTAGCAATAATATACGAGTAAAAGTTTTCCCACAAAGGCAAATCCCATATGCTTTATTATTTAACGAATCTTCCAAATTATTGTAAAAGACGTAAAAACTAGTTAGTGGCCTTGTGCTGATTGAAAGCATATATAGCTATTTTATTAGACAACTTCTCATATTTTCAAAGCTTTGATTTCAAAAAGGTGAACGTAGGAATGTATGGGTTGGTAGCTGAGGGGACCGCATGACCATGCAAAATCCTCGTTATAAAATTGTGAACTAATATTGCAACTTCTATTCTCAAAAGGTTTCACTTTTTATCCTTCAATATTAACAGTTTCATAATGGTCTTTGTATACGTTGTTATTTTTTCCACATTTAGATATGTTTGTTTAAACTTGTACTAGCCCATAAGTCACAAAATAAAGCAAAAAAGTAACATTAGCTGAATAACATAAGTTCATAAGCTCATGCATAAAGATGCTTAAGCGAACACCCCTTCGGGTATTAGGGATTGCCTATAAGCAGAAACAGTTTCGTGTTATTAAAGTTGATGCCCACTAATTTTTAATTAGAATATGTTGATTCTAGGATGAATTATCATTGTTTTACCTTTAACAATATAACCTCAATTTTATTTAAACAGAGTAGATTAGACTTATGCAAAACCTTATTATTTTTTCTCAAGCATATTCAATTTTTTAGGATAAAAGAAATTTAATCATTATTTTACCAAGAACTTAAATTATGACATGATACATCATTAAATTAAATACGTAAAACCATTAGGAAAGAATAGAATTAGAGTATGATAGTACATTTACATAATACTTTGCCCTATATTTTAACCTGTTTTTTATTGCATTAAGTGAAGGTTACAAAGAAACTAAATATTGCAAACATTGCAAACATTCTCAGCAATGCCCATATCATAACTTTTCTTGCATGGCGTACGGCAATCTGGATATAAAGAAAAGACAAATACACCCACTAAACTTTTCCAAAAGCATCGCAGAGGTCCAAACTTAACATTTTCGTCGCCGTGAGTCCCTTTTTCAAGTTTTTGAGGCCGATTACGTCATTTGACCTATAATCCGCTAGTCAACGCCGTTCCTTTCCGTTACATTTTGTTTTTAGCACTAAGGCATAATCGTCATTTCGCATTAATGTGTGAGTAAGTACCACACAGCTTCTGCAGTTGCTACAGTGTATGCTAATAAAAGCTTAACTTTTTCACCACTCATCCCTAAACTCTCTTCTCTCTCATAAAATCTTATCCTAAATATTTCCGATGAAATCTTAACAAAGGTTTGTCGCGGATGTGGCAGGCGGGCAGTCGTAAGAACCTGTTAATGTGAACGCCGGAAGGCGTTACTATAGTTGTACTGTTGATGTGCGTTAATGGTTGGGTTTCTTTAAGTTAAAATGTCACGTTTAGTTTAATCATGGTTTAAGTCTAATGATTGTTTTAGATTAAAAGTTTATTTTCAAGTTAGGAGTTTTTTTGGTAAAAGGGATCACTCTGGTAAAATACATTACGCCAAAAATGTTTAAGTACAACGGATGAGACTGAATCTTGCTTCTCGGCCCGTTACATGGGCAACAAACAAGCACCTAAATTGCAACAATCAAATCAGTACATAAGAAAGATATGCCAATCTTATGACCTACCAAATAATATAATTATCTCTTACCACGACCTCGGAGCTTGATTTTCAAGTTAGGAGTTTAAGAGTCAATGTATTGCTTTTTGCTTTTTAGGGATCAACATGTCCCATCAATGGGTGGTACGATCCACCAATGCCACCAAGAGCAAAGGAGGTGATCCTCTACTTGAGGAGGCACCTTCACCGGAATGAGGCGGCACTACAAGAATGCCAAGCCGGCCTCATGGCTGAGATATTAGTGGTTGTTAATGCGAGAGACAACGTAATCGAGCTAGAGGCTGCTCACCAAGCATCCATAGCTGATCTCCTTCTTGAAAAGGAGAAATTTTGCCGTTTGAGGAACTTGTGTGTATTCTCTTGGATAATCATCGTTTTAGTTTTCATTAGTTTTTTTATGTTTTGGAAACCTTTCTAGAAAGTAGAAGTCATGTACAGTAGTTTGTTTTGTGTGTTTAGGAAGCTTCAATGTAGGTTGACTAATAGAAAGCATTGACTTCATCTACTTTGGTCCTTGGCTAAGAGTATAAATATGTTATTCTTGTGGTGCCTTTATTGGTTTACTAGTAGGTTAGCCACACAAACATTATCCAATGCAAAACACATCCTACTAAAATGATCAAAGATGGATGTATTAACATAAAATTGATCTGGTGTTGATCATCCATTTATGATTCTTCGTTGGTCTTTCTCAAAATAGAAAAACATTATCCAACTCACAACACAGATTCAAGTAAGACAGGTCCAAGTATCAAAGATGGAAGTATCAACGATGGATGTACAGACACTACTTTCAAGTATGAACATAAACTTGCTCTGGTGTTGTTCATCCATTGTTGATTCTTCTTTGCTCTTTGTCAGAATACACAAACATTATCCAAGTAAGAACGCAAGCTGGTAAATTGACTATTAAATAGTCAATTTTCATGTGTAATGACAGTAATTGACTTTGTAAAAGTCAACAATCTGTGTAAACTTGCAACAATAGGTAGAAACTTGGTAAAGTGGCAAATGGATACATTTAAACATAAATTAATCCCATAGAGTAACATGAGATGATTTCTTACATAATGCAAATTGGATATATTTCCAAATGCATAAAATTTTGTAGTCTACAGAGTTCAGAAACACACATTGTTAAAAGATCGAAAACCTTGTCTAGAAATTACATATTTGATGAAAACCATTGTCATTGAAATACTTAACTAACATTTTTTTTGTAGTGAAGCCATCTTTGCTGCTATAATCTTCTTCCTAGTCTACAATTGTTTTGGAGCCACACCAGAAGCAGAATCAACTTGACTTCCAGATTCAGGATGGACCACACTTGCTTCAGAATGACTTTCAGACTGACCACAGGTTTCATGTACATGACTTTGAGATTGAGCAGTTTGACATTGAGCTTGTTCATTTGCTTCAAAGCCTTCAAGCCAAGTGAACAAAATCACTTCTTCATTCGAATTATGTAGTGGTCCCCATGACACTCGTGATTGCGTGGAACTCCCCGGAACAACTTTTGCGGACTACGCATCCTCGCGTACCGACGAAGCAGGAGATAAGTAGTACACTTTTAAACCCGAGCCAAACCTTTATGGTGATTCCTACAATCCTTCTTGGAAAAATCACCCGAACCTTAGGTGGAAACAAAACCAAAAGAATTCTTCCAGTCCGCCTAATCGTTACCAACCCAACGGTCCACCCTCCAACCGTACTTTCAACAACAATCCTTCTAATAACTATGGTAATACCAATAATCTTGAAGGATTGATGTCCAAGTTTATGGCATCTAAAGAAGCTCGCATAGCTAAGTTTGAAACCGAATTCAATCAACAACAAACGGAGATGACCAATAAGATTGACAACTTGTTGAAAGCCCTCAACAACCAAGCGCTAACTACACCTAGAAAGGATACTAGGGACGCCTATAGCGGAATCCAAATTAAGGACCCCTCGTCATCCAAACACATCCACTTTGTCAATGTTGTCACCATTAAGCCAAAAGATAAGGATATAGAAGAAAGTGACAAGGATGAAGTTGGAGTAGAAACCGAGACTAGGGATGAAATTAAGGAAGTTGAGGTTGATAAGGGAGAAAAGTTAGAGGAAGTAGAAAACGTAGAAGAGTACTTTGATAAGTTGCCCACCAAGGAAGAACGGGAATATCACAAGGATTTATTCAATGATCCCGAGACACCATATATCCTTGGTTCACCCCTTATTAAAGTAGGCGATCCCTCTAACATCAAAATAACATGCAACATTGGGAATATGCATGTATGGAAATCTTATATCGATCCTAGGTCTCCTATAAACATCATTACTAGGACATATTATAATTGGGTAATGAAGAAGCAACTTGGTTATAGGATGATGCCCAACAAGAATTTGAAAGTAATTTTGTTGGAAGAGTGAAAGGATTGCATGTAATTGTAGGAAACTTCACTTATGTGACCGACTTTGTGATAGTGGAGGATACTCGTCTGGTAATAGATGATTGCCTAAGTCAAGTAGTGTTCGGAAAATCGTTCGTTGAGGCCTCTAAGTTGAGTTATGATTCGACCCTAGGGATAGTTAGATTCAAGAAGGAGAATGATGAGATTGCTTACCGAATGCCCTATAAGATTGAACAATACCGTCTCTAATTAAACATAGAAAAGGAACACAAACAAGCGGTTTACTATAGGAATGATGAGGATAGACGTAGAGGAGTAGACTATGTTATGAATAGAATACTTGGTTTCTACAATAAATTCTTGCAACTAGGTCCGGAATACAAAACTAATACAAGAGATGACCTAAAGAATGAGACCAACGATGAGGTCACGTGATAGCCCATGACCTTGAGTCTAGCTACAAGACTCGTAAATAAAAAAAAGCGCTTCTTAGGAGGCAACCCATGCTTTGTGTGATTTTTAATTGTTTGACTGTTATTTGTTTCCGTATGCATGTTTTATTTTTATTGTTGGTAGATCATGTTCCAAAATAAAAATGGTGAAAATACTTTATTTTGTCGTTTAAATTAATCCTAACTTCATACAAAGGTATTTCACAAAAGATAAGTGTAAGGGGAAACCCTAAATTTGTTTCTAAGAACAATATCGATCATGATTCTCCACAATATAAAATGGACATGTATATTCGTATTTGTTAGAGTCAAATGCTTGTATCGAGTCATAATGATGTTTTGCAGGATTTTCCAGGAAGTAGGACACAAGTTTTTTCAGAAATTTTCCTGAAACTTAACGTAAAGATTTCTGCAGGTCACTTCTGACGTCGTCATGAGTTAGGTCCTGACGACTTCATGTGTAAAATTCTGGAAATTTTGCTAGTTTTGTTTTTCTAACGGAGTCTTAAAGTTTTTGTTAATTCTTTAGTTTTATAAACTCCCAGAAATCTGCAAACATTCATTCCACAAGCATTATATCTTACATTTCTTTCTAGGATTTATTAGTATATATAGATTGCCGCCGATTTTACGCAAGGTTGCCTTGTTGTTTTCTCAGGTTTAACAGGTTACGTATGACAAGAAGATGGTTTATTTTCTTGAAGGGAAGCTGTAGAAAACTAGAAGGGGGGGGGGTTGAATAGTTTTGCGTCTTTTTCGTTTCAATAAGATTTTGCTTTCAAGTAATTAATGGTAGTTTGTAAAAACCCTTTGAAGCTAAAGTATAGATGCAAGTTAATTCACATATGTCACATAAATACTTCTTATTTAAAGTGTTAAATAGAAATTATAATTTCATATATCTCACTTAAATATAAGTTTGTATTTATATATGTGTTGATACAAAAGTTGGGCGTACCTGGTTATTGGGCTTTGCTCTTATATCAATTTGTTCCTTAGCACTTTATTACCTGCGTACTAAGAAAAATAGAATAACACCGTTAGGCTTATCGAGGGATTGTCTCCCCCGATTAGACTCCGGCGTGAGAGTAAGTAATCGAATTTAGGTTTTAGTTGAAGAGTTAGGGATTGTGTAAATCGTACCTTGAATGAGAATCGTATGATTCTATATATAGGGGCTAAGAAACCGTGTTTCTTGCTCCTTACTCTTCGCACGCATGGTGCTTATCCGAGGTAAGGATATCTATTCCTTGAATAGATAATCCTTATCGCGTACCCGGTGGGTTAGATTGGGCCTTTGGGCTTCATGAGCCCAAAGCGTTGATACTACGGCCCATACCATAGTCATGGTAGCCCATTCGTGATGGGCTTAGGTGTAAGTAATGTCTATCATTTGGGCTTGCGGCCTAGATGTAGGCTATACGTCATCATGTCCCCCCAGTCTAGTGTGCGCGGCGCGTAGCCGCGGGTACTAGACTTAATATCATCAGCGGTAAGCGTGGCGGGAGATTGAACAAATTGTTACCGCCTTTTTTGGAGGTGCAATGCACCTAATAGGTTCAAAATAGTTGCCTCGGAAATCGGGGGTGGTGTCCACGTATCTCTTGGGATTCGGGAAAAAGTGCATGTACCTTTTCACCTTCTAGCCACACATTCACTGTGAGTGGGTTCCACGTGGATAGGGATTAGGGTTTTTACCACCCCTATATAAGGGTCACCGCCTCCTTTTTTACACACACAGTAAAAACACACACACAACTACTATTCACCTTCTTCTTCATTTTTAGAGCGTATTTTACAAGAAAACCTTTTAACCTTCGTAGGTAATTTTTGTGTGCGTCTTCTTAGGTTTAAGATGAAAATTGTCGCTCAGTTAGATGAGTTTCGCTCTGCGATGTCTATCGAGGATGTGATGCATTTTTCTTCCGACTATTTTGTGCCTTTGGATGTACGTCCAGAGGCGCCAGATGTCGATGCGTGTATAGCCGACTTCCCCGAAGGAAAGATAGGTTTATACACGAAATTTTTTGAGTACGCTAACTACCGCGTACCTATATCTGTATTTCTGAGCGATTTGCTCAATCACTATCGCCTTCACATCTCTCAGCTGCACTGTATAGGTGCGGCGAAGGTGTCGAATTTTGAGATAAACTGCCGTTTATTCGCGATAGAACCTACCGTGGACTTGTTCCACTCCTTTTACCACTCAACGTGGTCAAACGGTTGGGTATCCTTTGCGAAGCGCCCGGGGGCGTTTCAGTGTTATCCGAAAAAAGTTGACGCACTCAAGAATTGGAGGGAATATTTCTTTTGGGTAGACGACGTGGTCTTTCCCTCCAATTTTGAGTTTTATACTCAGGCGTCCTTACCAAGGGATGGGCGTCCCGCACCCGGTTCATATAGGATTGCTGACGCGCAGACGTTAGATGCCAATCGATTGGCCATTAACCCTTATCCGGAGGAGTTTTTGGTTCATGTAGGATTGAGTCGCGCGTATTTTGGCGCAGCAGATGAGGTTCCCACTTTCCTAAGTGAGGATGGCCGGGGTGGGTGTTCATCCTTTGTAATTGTTTGTAAGTTTTTCATTCTTTATCTTCGCGCATTTGCCAACTAATCTTTCGTTGTTTGCTTGCTTTATTTTTATATGTGCAGAAATGGACTTGTTTGCGGTGGTGAAGCTTGATAAACCAAAGCAGGTCACCATAGGGGTTCGTCCCTTGAGGGAAGGGGAGCCGCCCCTACTTGACGCGACCGCGGGGCATTTGACTGCTCTGCCCTCGGCCGCTCCTGAGGATACGCCCCCACTCGTAGTGACGCCTGTGCAGACTGTAGCTCCCGAGGTGGTGGCGGAGCCTACTGAGAAGGCGGTGCCTGAAGTGGAGGTGGCGCACGAAGAGGCGCGCTCAGGGTTATCTGATAGTATCCGGATCCTGAAGCCTGAGGAGGTGCTGAGAGAGGAGGTTGCGCAGAGTTCAAAGCGCAAGGCTGAGGCTGGTGGGAGTGGCAATAGGAAGAGGCGCCGACACGTCATTGGAGACGCGGAGTCGAACGCAGAGGAGACTTCTACCTCTGGCGCTCGATTGAAGGTGGATGACGCTTCCCCGTTTTTGTAAGTGTAAATTTGTGGTCCTCTCTTTTTTCCTTTTTATATTGTTATTACTTGTTGTAATCCTTGGCTTTCTTGCGTAGGGATGATGGCGCAAAGGATGATGAAGTCTCCTCTCCACAGAATGAAAACAAGGAGGGGGATACCTTGGCTGCTGATGGTGGTGAGGCGCAGCAACTGCTTGATGAGTTGGCTGCGACTACTGCCCGTCAGGCTGAGCTGGTGGCGCAGCTGAAGGGAAAGCGTGCTGGGGAGAGTCGTGCTCTAGCCCAGAAGGAGGAGGAGCTGGAAAAACTTCGCGCGCAACTGGCGGGCGCGCAAGTTGAGCTTGGGGAGTCAAGGGCGTATGCTGAGAAAATCGCCCAGGACAAGATGAGCATCTTGGCTGATCTGCTATATGCGAGGGCGAAGCTCGAGCAGATAAAGGCCAAGACGTCGTGGTCTGTGTCGTTCCTTGAGGAGAAAAGATCTGAGCATTATGCTAGGCTTCAAGAATTCAAGGAGCGCATGGAGAAGACGCTCGTGGTGTATGAGGAGAAGCTGCGCGCCCTCAGCATTGAGTACGACGAGGAGCTGTACCCTCATCTTATGTCTGTGATAGCTGAGCGCAAGTATTCTTACACCCTTGCCGTTTAAAATTGCTTGTTCACTTTATTGTGTATCTTACCTTATTATCTCTTTGTGAATGCAGGTGGTTGATCAGCCATGGGCTTCGTCTGGCAGCTCTAAGTACTTTAGAGTCTGCGGAGGTGGTGGAAGCCTTTGGGAAGGTTGTTCACTGCGCGATGGCGCGTGGCCGTTCGCAGGCCATGGAGGAGCTCCGTGAGGCCAAGTTGATGGAGAAGGACTTGGCGGAGATTCCTGGTTATAGCGCAACAGCGTATGATGAGCTGGTGCAGGCGATGGCGGGGTTGAAGGTTCTGGAGCTGCCGCATATAGGGAAGTTGGAACGCGACCAAGATGACCCCATTGATGTGCTCATGGCGGGTCTGACGTTGCAGCGTCATCTTGGGGAGAATGCAGAAGAGGAGTTAGATTATTATCTAAAGCCTGATGTCTCGCAGCTTCAAGTTCCAGTTTTTGCGCGGCCCCGTGATATCCTCAAGCCTTTTGCTTTGGAGAAGGAAGTTCCTTTGAAGGAGGTGCTGGAGCGTCACGAGCAAAGGCTTGCAATAAAAAAGGGTATTAAGGGCAAGGCTGTGATGTGCGGCATTGGTGCTGCGCACCTTCCTCGATCTGATGGCGTGGCTGTGAGTGTTCCGACCGTTTCACTCAAGGATGCTATAACCTTGAGTAAGCTGAAGGAGGCGGGTAGTTCCGCCGCACCAGAAGAGAACCATGATCACCGCCATAATATATAGGTTGTTTGTAAATGTATGTATTTTTCCTTGTAATTTTAATAAATATGGAATAAGATACATTTTGTTATAAGTTCGTAACTTAAATGTGCTTGCATTGTTTGCTAAGTGTTGATTTATTTTACTAAGTCTTTTAAGTGCGTGACTTAAATATACTTGCATTGTTTGCTAAGTTTTGATTTATTTTACTAAGTCTTTTAAGTGCGTGACTTAAATATACTTTTTATTATCTGACCAAGTGTCTTGGCTCGTTATGTTGCTAAGCTTGTACGGTGTACTTGGTATATGCGCATCCGTCGTGGGGTGCGCATGCGAATCTTACCTCAACGTCTCGAGAGTAAGGCGCTTAGCAAGGATTCGTGATCCAATGTTGATGGGTTTGCAACCCTCTTATTCAACAAGTCAATTAGTAGGTTAACTTATCCTTTATGCCTTCGTGGGTCTTTAAGTGGTGCATGCACGCCATGTAGGTAAAAATATAAGATAGACAATATTGACATATATGCAATAAAGTAAAAGTGCGCTATGGAGTTAGCTAGAAACCATAACATTTTATTAATACTTGCAAGTTTATTGAAAAAATAGAAAATATAATTCCTAAAAAAGAAAAGAAAGACAAACACTTATTGGGCACCTCGTAGGGTGTGAGTGTGTTTGTGTAAGGGCCGTAGCCTAAAAGTAACATTTCTTGAGGTTACAGATGTTCCAAGTGCGCGCCAGGTCATGACCTTCCATGTCGCGCAACCTGTACGCGCCGTTGCCGAGCGCGTCCGTGACCTCGTAGGGTCCTTCCCATTTGGGTCCGAGCTTGCCTGTGTCTTCTGCGTGGCTTGCGTCATTGGCGCGGTAAACAAAGTCCCCTGGTCTGAATGAAGTGTTTTTGACTCTTGCATCATAATACTTCTTCATTTTTGCCTTAGCCTTTGCTTCTCGTATAGCTGCACGTTCGCGTCTTTCTTCCAGTATATCTAAGTCTATGCGCCGTTCCTCATCATTTGTTGTGACGTTGACCTCTGATGTGCGTAAAGTGGGCATTCCTATCTCAGCTGGTATGACGGCTTCTGTTCCATAGACTAAGGAAAATGGCGTGTCGCCAGTACTGGTTTTGATTGTCGTGCGATGCGCCCATAAGACATGCGAGAGCTCATCTACCCATCTTCCTTTGTGTCTGTCCAGGCGCGCTTTTATTCCTTCGCCTAAACTGCGATTGGCGCGCTCAACTAGGCCGTTGGTTTGTGGGTGTTTGACTGAAGCAAAGTGTTGTGTTATGTTCAAACTGGTGCACCAATCTTTGAATGGGTTATCACAGAATTGTTTTCCGTTGTCTGATACGATCTCACCTGGTAGGCCGAAGCGACAGACAATATTGTCCCAGACGAAGTGTTTGACTTGGTTTCCCGTAATGTTCACCACAACCTTTGCTTCGATCCACTTTGTAAAATATGAAGTGGCTACGATGAGGAATTTTATTCCTCCCGCTGCGACGGGGAAAGGTCCTGCGATGTCAATACCCCATTTGTAAAATGGCCAGGGTGAGGTGATTGGTGTTAGCTCGTGCTGTGGTCGGCGCGGAATAGGTCTATGTACTTGGCAGTTGCCGCACTTTCTTATTAGGTCGCGTGCGTCGCGGTGCATTGTTGGCCAATAGTATCCTGACCTTAAAGCGCTTGCCACCACGGATCGTGGCCCTGAGTGCATACTACATGACCCAGCGTGAATCTCGCGGAGTACGTAGTCTGCTTGGAGGGGTCCAACACATCTGAGCCATGGTTGTAAGAAAGATCGCCGGTAGAGTACGTTGTCGCGTAATTCGAATCGTTGCGCTGTGCGCCGTATTCTTCGAGCGTCTTTATTATCTTGGGGTATGATTCCCTTGCTAATAAATTCGATGATAGGTGTCATCCACGTAGGATCTTGTTCTTCTATCACCGTTGATATTTCCATATCCAGGATTGACTTGTTCTTTAGGGTTTCCACCAATACCTGTTTTGAAAGGTGTGCGAAGCTTGTGGATGCAATCTTGCTGAGTGCGTCCGCCTTTCTGTTATCTCCTCTAGGTACTTGCTTTATTGTGAACCTATCAAAGTTTTTGATCAAAGATTTTGTCTTATCCAGGTATTGGATCATGTGGTCGTCTTTGGCTTCGTATTCTCCTAACACGTGGTTAGCGACTAGCCGAGCATCTACATTTGCTTCTAGATTGCGTACACCCATTTGGATTGCGATGCGTAGTCCGGCTAGTAGGGCTTCATATTCTGCCTCATTGTTTGTGGCTGTGAACTCGAAGCGTAGCGCATAGGTGAATTCTATACCTTCTGGATTTGTGAGAATAAGTCCTGCGCCTGATCCATCTGCACATGAGGATCCATTGGTGAACAGTGTCCATGGTTCTGGTAGATCCGTTTTAGCTGCAGATGTTGGGCTATCACCCTCTGGCTTCTCCACGATGAAATCAGCTAAGACTTGTCCTTTGATAGCAGTGCGCGGCCTGTATGAGATGTTGTACTCACTTAGCATTACACTCCATTTTTGTAAGCGTCCTGATGCGTCTGGTTTAGAGATAACTTGTTTAATTGGCTGATCAGTGATTACCGCAATGGGATGCGCTTGAAAGTATCTGCGCAGTCTTTTTGCGGCGAACACTAGAGCCAAGACCAGCTTTTCCATGGCACTGTAGTTAACCTCTATTTTCTTTAAGGCTTTGCTTACAAAGTATATGGGTGTCTGGACGGAGTCTCTGTCTGTCAATAGTACTGCGCTAACTGCTCCATGGGTTGCTGATAAGTACATGATTAGTTCTTCCCCTGGTCGCGGTGCGACTAGTTTGGGAAGAGATGCCAGATGGTGTTTGAGTTTTTGGAAAGCTTCCTCCGCTTCGTTGGTCCAGCGGAAGTCTCCCTTTTTTGTGCACTTCGTGAGTGTTTTAAAGAGGGGAAGGGATTTGTCTGCTGACTTAGATAAGAAGCGATTCAGGCCTGCCAGCTTTCCATTCAGTGACTGGACTTCTTTGAGTGTGCGCGGGGAGGGGAGATCAATAACAGCCTTCGTCTTTTCTGGGCATGGTTTGATTCCATCGGGTTCTATTAAGTATCCGAGGAACATGCCTTCAGTTGCGCCGAAGGTGCACTTTTTGGGATTCAGTTTCATGTTTATCCGCCCCAACGTTCGGAATGTTTCCTCGATGTCGCGCACCAATTCGTCCTCTGTATGGCTTTTTATAACAAGGTCGTCAACGTAAACTTCCAAGTTGCGGCCTACTTGTTTTTCGAAAGCTGTATCCACCAGCCGTTGGTATGTCGCGCCTGCGTTCTTTAAGCCAAAAGGCATTTTTGTGTAGCAGTATACCCCTTGACTGGTGTGGAAAGCTGTTTTCTCTTCATCTTCCATTGCCATTTGGATCTGGTGGTACCCTTTATATGCGTCTAGGAAGCACTTGAAGGGGTATCCACATAAGGATTCGACCTTCCAGTCTATCTCTGGCAATGGATAGCAGTCCTGCGGGCATGCTTTGTTGAGGTCCGTGAAGTCCACGCACATCCTCCAACTACCATCGCTCTTTTTTACCATAACTGGGTTAGAAAGCCAGTCGTGGTAGTACACTTCGCGCATGATGCTCGCATCTACTAACTTGTGTACTTCCTCCGAAATAGCCTTTGCACGATCTGGGGCCTGGCCGCGCTTCTTTTGCCGTATTGGAGGGTATCCTTGTCGGATTTGTAACTTGTGCTCTGTGATAGAGCGAGGTACTCCCGTCATATGCTTTGGTTCCCATGCAAAGATGTCTAGGTTCTTTTGCAAGAGTGCGCATACGGCTGCTTTACCTTTGTCAGATAAAGATCCTCCAATCGAAACTTGTTGTTCCGGATAATCTGGGTGAATAGCGACCTTTAAATTTGGCGATTTTTCCGTGCGCTGTTCTGGAATAGTCTCCGCTTCGGTTGTCACTGCGATGCATTCTCTTGGTGGTACCGTTGTGTTATAGAGAGTGACTACTCCTCCTTCAACTGGGAATTTAAGCATTCCGTGTGCTGTGGATGGTACTGCGCGCATGGATGATATTCCTGGTCTTCCAATTATACCATTGTATGGTGAAGGAGACTTGATTACCATAAAGTTTATCCATGCCGCGGTTGAGTGTTGCTCATCTCCTACGACCACCAATAAGCGTAACTGCCCCATGGGCCAAATCTTCTCTCCTGTAAATCCTGTTAGTGACATTGTAGCTGGTGTCAACTGACTTTGGATTTCAGGTCGCAGCCTTTTGAAGCAGTGATCATACATGATGTCTGCGGATGCTTCTCCATCAATATACATGCGGTGGATGTCGTGTCCCCCTGCATGTATTTCAATGGTCAGAGGTTCTACAACTGCGTTGTCCGCAGCTATTGTAGGGAAGGATATCTCTTTTTCTGGAGAGAATTTTTGGCTAACTTTTTGCTTTATCTTGCGCTGCCATGATTGTATCATGTATATAGTATCAGCCTTTTCCTTTGGGGGTTCTTTCTTGCCTCCATTTATCTGTCTCTCTTTTCCTTCCTTGATGTTTTTTACGAGGTGGTCCATCCTTCCTTCTCTAACTAATTTTTCGATTAGTTGTTTCAGTTGGACGCACTCGTTGGTTGTATGACCCTTTTGGCCGTGGTACTCACAGTATCCACTACCTAGGCGCTTTTCTTCTGCCGTGCGCATTGGTGGTGGTCTTGGGAAGTTCGCGCCTTCTGTTGCAAATATCTCCCTCGGAGTTTTAGTGAGAGGAGTATATTTGTCGTTGTCTCTTCCGCTGCGATAATTCCTGCTGCGGTTGTTGTTTTGATCATTGGATTGTTTCCGCGGCTGTTCTTGTTGCCTATAATTTGGATATCCTTTCTTACTGTCCGCAGCAGCTGCTTCTCCTTGTATAAAGGATCGGGTGCGCTTTGTTAGCTCGTCGAAAGACTGTGGAACTCTGTCATTAAGCTTCCGGATGAGTTCTGGATTATTAATTCCATTCATGAACCCTGAAATTTTTAGGATTTCGGGACATGCTTTGACTTGTATGCACTCATCCTTGAAGCGTTCCATAAAGGCGCTGGTTGATTCCCCTTGACGTTGCTTCACCCTTGCCAATTCCACTGGATTTTTAGCGCACTTCTTTCGCTGGGTGAAGTTGTGGCGGAACGCTTTCCGTAATTCCTCAAAGCCGCCTATACTCCTACGTGGGAGTTTGCTAAACCATGTGCGCGCGTTCCCTACTAATGTGGAATTAAACATGTGACACCACACAGGCTGTGGCCAATTTTCGATAGTTGCGGCTGACTCGAAAATTTTTAGGTGGTCGTCTGGGTCACCTGTTCCATCATATGTCTTCACATTAGCGGGCATGCGCCTGCGCTTGTCGTCTGAGTAATCACTTATGCGTCGTGTAAACGCGTCAATTTTTTGGCGTCGCCATGGGAGAGACATATCTTCGTTCTCTTCCTCACGACGTCTCCCTCTTGATTTCCAGTGCCCTGTTTCTTTATCCTCGTTGTCCGAGGAATCACTGGAAGAAGGATAATCTCTCCTTCGGCGTTTGCGCCTGCTCCTTTCAGAAGAGGAGCCTGAGGGATCTCTACTTGGGGATCTTCTTCTCCCCAATCTGTCTTGGATCCGCCTACTTCCGGGCTTGGACGATCCTTGGCTTGGCGAATGCTGAGGCCCTAATCGATCATGTATTCCCCGACTGCCAGGTCTGGAGTGGACATTGGTGCGCCTACCGCTGTCTCCAGAATTTTGTGAGTCAGATACCGTACCCAACCTGTCATGGACATTGGTACGTTCTGTACGTCTTCCTCGTGGGTGACGTGGTGGTGATGGTTCACGTTCTGGACCAAAATTAAGTCAGGTTTGTAGATCCGCACCTGCTCTTCTTGCCGCCCCTTCCTGCATGAGGGCGGTTAGGGTTTCATAATTTTGGGATACAAAGTTACCCAAAGTTAGATCGGGTATGTCCTCAGTCGTTGCAAGGATTTCTGCCTCAGTATGGGGCGCCCGGTTTCGTTCAGGCGCGCCTGGCGGCGCAGTGTTGTTCGCTACAGGTGTAGCTTGATGAGGAGTGGTGAAGAGGGTGCGTTGGAGCTCCTCAACGCTTGGGACCACTGAAGAGATTATAGGTAGTTCCATTGCTGGAGGAGGCTGGGTTGTTCCTGCCCCTTGGTGATCAGGTGTGCTGGTTGTCCCAGCAACCTGTTTAGAGGTCGAATCTTGTCGATTCTTCTTTTGGTGGTCACGTTTTTCTGACTGCGGAGTCCGCTGGCTCGAATTCTTGTGTTTCGTCATTCTAGTTCGTTGTAGGGTCCCACGGATGGCGCCACTTGTTGATACAAAAGTTGGGCGTACCTGGTTATTGGGCTTTGCTCTTATATCAATTTGTTCCTTAGCACTTTATTACCTGCGTACTAAGAAAAATAGAATAACACCATTAGGCTTATCGAGGGATTGTCTCCCCCGATTAGACTCAGGCTTGAGAGTAAGTAATCGAATTTAGGTTTTAGTTGAAGAGTTAGGGATTGTGTAAATCGTACCTTGAATGAGAATCGTATGATTCTATATATAGGGGCTAAGAAACCGTGTTTCTTGCTCCTTACTCTTCGCACGCATGGTGCTTATCCGAGGTAAGGATATCTATTCCTTGAATAGATAATCCTTATCGCGTACCCGGTGGGTTAGATTGGGCCTTTGGGCTTCATGAGCCCAAAGCGTTGATACTACGGCCCATACCATAGTCATGGTAGCCCATTCGTGATGGGCTTAGGTGTAAGTAATGTCTATCATTTGGGCTTGCGGCCCAGATGTAGGCTATACGTCATCAATATGTATATGTGTTTTAGTGATTGTATATACTTTAATTTACTAATGTATAATTTATGTTTTGAATGGAACCTAGTTTGATCTTTATGTGAAATCAATATATGCACAACACACAAGCAATTGTAACTAATAATGATATGCAAGTAAGTAATTAATCAAAGAGTTAGAGATGGAAAGATCAAATCGAGAGACAAAGGATTTATAGTGGTTCGGCTACATGGACACCTTCCTTGCCCTACTCCACTCCCCGAGTCACCTACTCGAGAGTTTTCTTCACTAGATCAAAAACCTCCTTTATGGCGGAGAAAACCTTACACACCAATTAGCACACCACAACAATATCACACCACAATCACAACTTCAACACAACTTCTTCACACCAATCTTCTTCACACCTATCTTCTACATACCAATCTTCTACACTTCAAATTTCTTCACAACTTTCTACTTTGCTCCTAGCTTCTTCACAACTCAATACTTCCTAAATCTTTTTCTTCACGCCACTAGTTTCTTCACACCTTCACTACTAAGTCCTATCCACTACCCCAAAATATATACTACTTCACAACTTCTAGGCTTCAAGGTCTTTTCAACTTCAAAGCTTCAACTTCTTTGTCCTCACAACTATCTCCACTTCAATGAACTATCACAACTTATTTCTTCTATCACTAATCCTATCCACCTCTACTTCTTCACTTCTATTACTACTTCACACCTTCAATAGATCTAGATCCTATATCTAAATCTATCTAACCAATGTTTACAATATGTTCTCAAAGAAATAAATGATATACAAGATGAACTAAACAAACAACTTAGATAGCAAGATGATACTAAGTTGTAATACTTCTAGTAGAAGTATTCTTCTCTTTGCACTTGAGTGTTGAGGCTTGAATCACTTTGAAACAAAGATCAAAGTATATAAGATCAAAGGATTTTTAGAAGATGGAGAGGGAAGTTTAGATCAGAAAGTTTTAGTGCAAAAATGTGAGGAAAAAATCCAGGTTTAAGGTGGTATTTATAGGCAACAGAATCTGACAGAGGAGCGTGGCCGGTCCCCTTAAATCATGGCCGGCCCCCTTAAAATTAAGGGGACCGCCCTTTATAATTAAGGGGGCCGCCTAGCTGAAACGGCCAGATTCTTTGTCTTTTAGTGGGGAAAGTTTATTTGGTGAAAAACTAACTGATTTTGGTTAAAAGTTTGAATTCATATATTTAGTATGAATAAAACATTTCTCTTTATTACCAAAAGTGTTTTTCAAAAATATAAAATATGTTTATATAATTAAGTAAACTTTGTAATACTTAATTAAACTTTCCTTTGATCTTATAATGCATTAATCACTATGTTTATTCATACCTTAATTAGATGATGAAAGTGATTATTAACTACTAAATACTTGTTTACATCATTATCTTTGATTTAATGTGTTTTCGTTTTGTGATCATCAAAACGTAGAGATATCAAAAGATATGAATAACGTTTTTAGTCGTTTATTTATATCAACAATCTCCCCCTTTTTGATGATTACAAAACCTAAACTCATTAAATCTAAAAATTAATTTTTAGACAAGTATTAAGTGAGTTTACATTCACTTCTCCCCCTTTTTGTAGAATCAAAAAGGTTTAAGCCAATAAGATAAAAGAAACTCCCCCTTGATGTATGCTCCCCCTCGTTTGAGAGCAACAAGGGTTCGAGGAATGGGGTTCTTGCAAGAAAAATATTAGAAGCACAAGCATGACACAAGCAAACACATATAGCATAGTACTAACTAATAATGAGCATGGCAAAAGAGAATTAGAAACATATATTAAATTGTCCATTAAAAGAAAATGATTACGTCAACCCATAATCATTGTTACATAGATTACAAAGATGAAATTCTAAGCTAAGTAGAATGTCCTAATGTGCCAACAAGAAGTGTCACCAAACTTTATTGAATCCCAAAATGGTTGAGGAGATTTATTTGAAAATGTGAACCATAAGCATGTAAAATGCTTGATGGTTTAGTGGAGGTAAACATTTGGTTGCATGGATGTTGTTGGGTTTGGAGATGTGGAGCTTGTAGGTGGTGAAATTGAGGATGGGTTTGTTGATTGAGGGTTTTAATGTTGTTCAAGTGATGGTGTTTGTTGAGATCTAGTAAGAAGATACTCAATCCAAGTAAAGTGCTCATTCAATGCAATGGTTTGTTGTTGGAGGAAGATGCAACAAGGGCAATTGTTAACATGCTTCTCAAGTTGGTTTTTGTTGTGTGGTGATGATGGTGAGCTTGATTGTGGTGGATCCAAATTGCGTTGAGCAAGATGTAATGCTAAAAGAGCACTAAGCTCATGTGCCTATTTTAGCTCCTCAACGAACTTCAAGTGTTCGGAGGAAGGTGATGGTGGTGGAGCTTGATAGTTGTCTTGGGTGAAAGTTTGAACATGCAACATGGGAGTGGCATGTGAAGTTGTAGGATGTGGTGGTGGTACTCTTGGTGGCGGAGACATGGTTGAGCTTGGATAGTCATGAAAACATGAAATGTGTGGGAGAGGTTCTTCATGAGTGGGTGATGTTTTTGTTGAATGAGCAACATGTGAAGTGTTGATTGAGAGATTGGGATTGATGTTTTGGGATGGAGCATGCTCATCATAAGAAGAGGCATGAATGAGGGAATGAGTGGGTGGTTGTGAGATGAATCATTGTTGTGGTTTTGAGGTTTAGTAGTTGGTTGACTTGAAACAACATCACTTGAGTTATGACAAGAATCAAGTTTCCTCCTCCAAACGGGTTTGACGGAGATCCTTGCGGTTCTTGAAATCTTAGGTTTTTGGTTGTTGGGAGTAGGGCTGCAATCAAGTCAAGCTTTTATCAAGCAACTCGAGCTCGAGCTCGAGATGGGCTCGATCGAGTCAAGCTTTTATCAAGCTCAAGCCCAAGCTCAAGCCCAAAAATTAGCTCGAAACATTTAACAAGCCAAGCTCAAGCTTTGGATAGCTTGGCTCGAGCTCGTATCAAGCTTTAATATATATATTTTTTCATTTAAATTTCATATAAATAATTAGGAGCTAATTTGATTATTAACCAAAGTAGAAGGGATTAGTTTGTAAACTTGAAAATGTTTATATTTTGTTGATATGTTTTAGACATTTGAACCTTAATTAGTGCTTTGGCTTATGTTTCATTCTGATGTTCGACTTGGGTACGAGAATGTGATTCTTGGTTTTATTAGTGTTAAATCAATCTAATTTGGTTTTCAAATATGGTTTTAGCTTGTTTTACTTTATACATATATTTATTGTTGAGTTTAGCTATTGAATACAATATTTTTGTATACAATCAAGCTTTTCAAGCCAAGCTCAAGCTTTGCTTGAAACCTACTCAAGTCAAGCTCAAGCCTGGATAATGAAAGCTTGACAAGCTATCAAGCCAAGCTCAAGCCTAGTGTTTTTCTTTCAAGCCAAGCTCAAGCCTTGTTGAGCTTGAGCTCGGCTTGACTCGATTGCAGCCCTAGTTGGGAGATGACATGTTTTGGTGTGATGCATTAATGATGGGAAGAGGGTATTTATAGTGTAAGAGAAATGTGGTTTAGGAAGGTAAATTTTGAGGGATAACATGGGACAAAATATGTTTGTGAATTTTGGGAAGTATAAGCTAAGATGGGTCAAAAAGTGATAAAGAAAACAGTATCCCCGACCATCAGATGGCCGGTCCCCTTAATTAGGGGCCGGTACCCTTTATAATTAAGGGGGCCGCTTTATATAATTAAGGGGGCCGCCCATCTGGTGATTCCCAGAATGCCAGAAATGGATTTTTGGCAGAAAATTTTCAAAAAGGTTGTGTTTTTGGATTTGGATTCAAGTAAGTTTGACTCTTTGAGGCAATATAGGGCATACTATTCATGAATGTAGAGATTGATATAGAAATAATAGAAATAAGCAATAAATTTCTAATAATCATGCAATCTATTTATTTAACATTTAAGATATGCAATTAAGGAGGCAATAAAGTAACTAGGCTATATAAGCAACTTATATGAAAATGATAACACTAAGCCTAGAGCAAACATATTAATAATTGTTAACAAGTAACACATAGGTGGATATGATTATATGGACTTCAAGACTTGTTACAAACAAGATCCATATGGGCAAGTCATGATTCTCATGAAATGATTTGATTAAATTGTGAATGTCATTTCCAATAGAGGTGTATGACACATGTGAGAAGGTTAAATATGTTTTAAGCAAAACGTTTTTAGTTTTATTCAACAATGTTTTGAAGTAACTTCAAGTGTGCATTACAATAACGAAAAAAATTTTTAATCTTGTTTTTTATTAAAGTAATGGTTATGAAAGAAATCTTAGTTAAGTAAAGAAATATATCATTCAAAAAAAGAGAAGTTTTTTTTTTTTTTTTTTTTTTTTTTTTTTTTTTTTTTTTTTTTTTTTTTTAAGTATGATGTTTTGATCATAATAATTAAGAAGTTGCAAGTGAAGGATTTGAAATGGAAGCTTGTCATTTTCATGAGAATCAATTAAGCCCATTGTCACATATAATAATCTTTAAAGACACCTAAAGATGTTAAAGTGAAATGATAGATACTTATGATCTAAATGCAATGGGACAGGAAAGAGTAAGGTAAATAGTTCATGGATACAAGATAGACATATGTATACATATATATATATATATATATATATATATATATATATATATATATATATATATATATATATATATATATAAGGAACATCATAATATCAAGTTGCAAACAAATATCAATTATAATGTATCTATTAATACAACTAGTAAGATCATATGGCTTAAATGATCTACAATAGATCATAGAAGATTTAAGAAAAATGATAATAGACTAAACACAAGAAGGTTAATAATGCTAATATCATGCATGCCTATATTAGTGTTAGTAATCTAAAAGTATGGCAACTTATCAGTTAAATCGTATTCACACACTAAATAAAACATTCTAAAGTATAATGTATCATTGACAAGTATTTGAAAAGAAAACTTATCTCAGGTCCAGCTTTTCAAAAAGGATGGGCATGACGGTGAAAGAAGAAACTTAGGAGGCTTCATCATGAAAACGTAACCGATACACCATGATACCAATACTCCAAGAGTGAAGAACAAAATACCGATACATGAATAGATCCGCAACAACGTCATAGGCGAAACATTTGTAGAAAGTGAAACAATATGATAGAGACCAATATCCGTCAAAGGTAATAGAGTGAGATGAGTAGATTAACATGTAATAGGCTCTTCATTCGTAAATTACCTAAACAAGATAAATAGTTTGGTACCCAGATTCTCATGGGTCCTAGTTGGTTAGATAACAACATCCATTGCATTTGAATGCACATGATGTGGATGTCGTCGATAAGTACAAGAATTCATGAATAGTTTGTTTTAATAAACAAACAATGACTTTCTTGACTAGAATAAAAAGTGATGAATGTTAATAGTATTAGTTCTAGATTTACTCACTAGATTTAACAAATTTTATTTGTTTTAATGCATTTGTTGAAGGATCATTTACGATAAATCCTATCCCGGTTTTATCATAGAATGGCTTTTGAATGCCGAGAAGATATTTTAAAGATTTAGAGCTATTTTCGAATTTTGCCAATGTTTTTGCTTTTTCATTTTCCATTTTAATTTCATGTTTGTAGTCTCGACATTTTTTACATACAAGATCGATTTCAATATTACTTTTAAGTCTAGACATTTTGTCTTCTAAAATGATTTCCTTTTCAAAGTTGTTTTCAGCGGATGTTGAAAATTCGTTCTTAAAAATAATTTTTGAGTCAATGTTGCAAAAATGTTTGAAGTTGTTTTCCATTTTTAAAAATTCTAATATAAATTGATCATAACAAAAATGTTCAGTTTTGAATTGTACCTTCTTTGTAGTTGTACATTCCTCACATGCTATACGGTGATCAATTTCATTTTCCATGTCGCTCCATGTTTTGTTTGTAGTTTCACTTGGATCTAGGAACATGTAGTTCTTGCCATCAATACTTGTGTTCTCATTTGTTTGAATATTCTCATGAGCCGTATTATCATCTTCTTCTTTGCACTTGTTGCACCATGATTTATTCACGCTCTTTCTTTGGATTTGACTTATGTATTCTTCGTTGTATATACCTTCAATGATCACATTTGAACTAGTAGTACATGTATTTACATCAACTAAATATTTATTTACTAAATTTTCTAGATTAACTATTTCTTGTGCAATATCAAGTTTATTATCTTTGGTTTTACATTTCTCTTGGTGAATCTTTTAAAGATATTTCCAAATATCATTTGCCGTTTTACAATGAAATAATCTTTCATATTTAACATTTGGCAGAGTTTTGAAAATAAGTAATTTGGCTTTAGTGTTTTTATCAATATTAGTTTGAAGATTATTATATTGATTTTCAAATTCTATTTTGGTTGGTTTAAGATCACCAATTGAAATGATATGCCAAAGATCAAGATCTATTGATTTCACATAGTTTTCAAATTTGTTTTTCCATTCAAGAAAATGATCATTTTCAAGTAAAGGTGGTTGTTGTGCAAATTTCCCTTCTACATATTTTTCAAATTCCATAGATAGTTGCAAGTTTTAAAATACAATATATTTTAAAAATCTTGCTAGACGTGGCTCTTGATACCAATTGTAGAAAACTAGAAGGGGGGGTTGAATAGTTTTGCGTCTTTTTCATTTCAATAAGATTTTGCTTTCAAGTAATTAATGGTAGTTTGTAAAAATCCTTTGAAGCTAAAGTATAGATGCAAGTTAATTCACATATGTCACATAAATACTTCTTATTTAAAGTGTTAAATAGAAATTATAATTTCATATATCTCACTTAAATATAAGTTTGTATTTATATATGTATATGTGTTTTAATGATTGTATATACTTTAATTTACTAATGTATAATTTATGTTTTGAATGGAACCTAGTTTGATCTTTATGTGAAATCAATATATGCACAACACACAAGCAATTGTAACTAATAATGATATGCAAGTAAGTAATTAATCAAAGAGTTAGAGATGGAAAGATCAAACCGAGAGACAAAGGATTTATAGTGGTTTGGCTACAAGGACACCTTCCGTGCCCTACTCCACTCCTCGAGTCACCTACACGAGAGTTTTCTTCACTAGATCAAAAACCTCCTTTATGGCAGAGAAAACCTTACACACCAATTAGCACACCACAACAATATCACACCACAATCACAACTTCAACACAACTTCTTCACACCAATCTTCTTCACACCTATCTTCTACACACCAATCTTCTACACTTCAAATTTCTTCACAACTTTCTACTTTGCTCCTAGCTTCTTCACAACTCAATACTTCCTAAATCTTTTTCTTCACGCCACTAGTTTCTTCACACCTTCACTACTAAGTCCTATCCACTACCCCAAAATATATACTACTTCACAACTTCTAGGCTTCAAGGTCTTTTCAACTTCAAAGCTTCAACTTCTTTGTCTTCACAACTATCTCCACTTCAATGAACTATCACAACTTATTTCTTCTATCACTAATCCTATCCACCTCTACTTCTTCACTTCTATTACTACTTCACACCTTCAATAGATCTAAATCCTATATCTAAATCTATCTAACCAATGTTTACAATATGTTCTCAAAGAAATAAATGATATACAAGATGAACTAAACAAACAACTTAGATAGCAAGATGATACTAAGTTGTAATACTTCTAGTAGAAGTATTCTTCTCTTTGCACTTGAGTGTTGAGGCTTGAATCACTTTGAAACAAAGATCAAAGTATATAAGATCAAAGGATTTTTAGAAGATGGAGAGGGAAGTTTAGATCAGAAAGTTTTAGTGCAAAAATGTGAGGAAAAAATCCAGGTTTAAGGTGGTATTTATAGGCAACATAATCTGACAGAGGAGCGTGGCCAGTCCCCTTAAATCATGGCCGGCCCCCTTAAAATTAAGGGGACCGCCCTTTATAATTAAGGGGGCCGCCCAGCTGAAACGGCCAGATTCTTTGTCTTTTAGTGGGGAAAGTTTATTTGGTGAAAAACTAACTGATTTTAGTTAAAAGTTTGAATTCATATATTTAGTATGAATAAAACATTTCTCTTTATTACCAAAAGTGTTTTTCAAAAATATATAATATGATTATATAATTAAGTAAACTTTGTAATACTTAATTAAACTTTCCTTTGATCATATAATGCTTTAATCACTATGTTTATTCATACCTTGAGTGATTAGATGGTGAAAGTGATTATTAACTACTAAATACTTGTTTACATCATTATCTTTGATTTAATGTGTTTTCGTTTTGTGATCATCAAAACATAGAGATATCGAAAGATATGAATAACGTTTTTAGTCGTTTATTTATATCAACAGAAGCTTTGATTGTTCATTTTCTTGGAGGAAGATCTAACCTTGTTACCGCATTATCCACACCGAACGAATCAGGGGAGTATTTGCTTTCATTCTTTTACCTGTTTTACTTTTACATTCTTTAATTGAACATTGGGGACAATGTTCATCCTAAGTGTAAGGGGAGGGTAAGTGATGATACCTTATAGGATACACTTTCACTTGAGTTTGTTTGTTTGATAGTAGATGTGTAATAAAACTATGAGAAATATTTGCTAGTGCAATTTTAGCGCCAAATTTGAATTTTTTTACAACATTTAGGAGTGAAACTTTAGCCATAGCAAGCGTCTCATGGATAGGAGATTGTATGACTAGCACAAAACCGTACCATTCAGAAAAATTTTCCACCCAAATATGTGAGGTTCGCCTTTAGATTTTATAGGAAAAGTATTTACTATTAGTGCTTATGAGTGTACCTGTAGCATTTAGATTCTAGAACTTGCGTTAGTGATGCATCCCGAGACCACTAGTGAGACTACATTCGTGTATTAGGATTTACTACATGATAAGAGGTATTAGGATCACCCTTGTGTTAAACCCGTATCATAATTACTTGACCATTTAAGTCATATTACTTGGCTAGTAAAGTCAATTAATTTTTCCCACACCTTAGCGTTGTACTCATTTTTAGTACACGAAACCCCTAGTACACCCCTCCGAGTCTATCTTTTCATTTCTAACTTTAAGTATCTTAGTTAAAGGAAGAATTTGTTACAACCCACTTAAATGTACAACCAAATCGCCTTAGCCTTCCGTGTATGCACTCATCTTTAGTGCATTATTGTTATTTGTTTTAACTCTAGTTAATTATCTAATTGATTACATGGTTACTAAGTCGAGTCATATCTTGTACATATTGTTTTGGGACGATTGAGACTCATGGGTAAAGTACTAATGTTATGGAGTAATGGGGAAGAACATCATATTATTACCCCCATATGTGCGTAAATCTTAAAATTACTCCAAGTGTTTTGATTATCTTAATTCGAGTCATTAGATTAGTTTATTGTAAAGTATGTAAAAATTCAAATGTAAGGTGAATATTCATTCCCTATGATGTATTATTTTGGATGGTAGGGTAAGAGTGTATGCAAAAAAAAAAAAAAAAAAAAAAAAAAAAATAGAAAAAGAAAAGAAAAAAGAACATACGGACTACCATCCTGTTTCATTCAATGTTTGTTTTATGTTTTTGTTATTTTTCATTTATTAGCTTAAGTCAAGTCTAGTCTTGGCTTAGCAACGCCATATTGTACATGTAATTAACCAAGATTATTAACTCGCCACCATTAAAGATTGCATATATCCAACAAAACCGTGTATTCCGTATCCCTACACCTAACGTTATAAACCTTTAAAAGACCTCTTTGATATTTATCCTAGGTGCTTACGCCATGTGGTGGAGGTTTGATCCTTTCCCAAGCCTATGGTAATCTATTTTGCTATGACAGGTAGTGAGAGATGTTTTCCATTTCCATATTATGATATATACTTTATTACACCCGAGAGATGTGAGTATCTAAACACTATTTATGAGGTGCTAGTATATGACCTCCGTGCTTGTCTTTGGTCTTTAGTGGAACGATTATTTGTTGTAATTACTTTTATATTAGTGTTAAATGACCCATAACTTGTATTTTGACGAGAATAAAAGCGCATTTGCTTGACGATAAACAAATCTCAAGTGTAAGGGTATATGATGAGGCGAAAAATGAGCCGTTTTTAAGGGGTCATTTAAGCCCGGAATTGCATTTATTTGATCAAATATTGCCCTAAATCATTCCTTTTATGATTTTAGGTTCTTTTGGAGTGAATTCTGGAAAAGGAAGCATTTTGGACGTTTTTGGAGCATAAAAGTGAAGAAAACGGCAAAGTCTTAATTTTCCTTGCTGGGAACAGTACCTGACGGCGTCACAAGGATCTACATGACGGCGTCAAGAGTAAAACAAGAGGTGAAGTGGATAAAGTCCGTGACGGTCCAGAGAGTTTTACACTAAGGGCATGACGGCGTCACCATAGGCCGTCATGGTCCAATTGCATGTGACGGCCCAGAGTAACTTTGCACATGACGACGTCAAATCTGGATCTAGGCAATCCGATATTACTATGGGCGGCGAGTTGACGGCGTCAGACATCTCTTCTTGACGTCGTCACGATGGAAAATCTATATATAGTTTTGCAATTTTCATTCATAAATATATAACTTTAGAGGGATAACTTGGAGAAACCCTAGCACGAATTTTACTATTCTTTCAAGGGGTTTTACCCTTTGAAACCTTTCATGTTCAATTAAGATAAGTATCCTTTCAATTCATTCAATATGTCTATGTGTTGGTTGAATATATTTATGCTTGTCTTGAATTTAACATGATAGGCTAGATCTCTTGTGTGTTTGCTTTGATGTAGTGAAACCTAGATGTTGATTATGGGTTGATTGCTTGTTTATAGTTGTTACGGATGAATGATTTCGATGTTAGGCTTAAGAAAACTGGCAGACTACCATAGGGTAACATGCTTGAACGTCTTAAGAAACATGAACCAACGCGTACTAGGTTTTTATGGTTGTATTTAATGCATGAGCGAATTCTAATGATCCCATGTTAGGAGTTTCTTTCAGGCTCAACATAGGAGTGAAGTAGGAGCTTATAGAGTTGGGGAAGTACGTACACCACCCCACGAATGGTATTAAGGAATATAACCCGTCATCCACGCAATTGTAACAAACTATCAACCTGTAAAAGATATCTAGGGAGTAATGAAATCTAAGTAAACACAATTCTCCCCATTATTGTTCACACCACTAGTTTAATTAGTTTTATTTTCATTTCTGTTATTTTATATTGATTGCATCTTAGTATTGGGTTAGTTGATTAGCAACTAATTCCGCCCACTCTTCCAAAAACCCGAGAATTTAATTGCTTTTATAAAAATATAAAAATACAAAAAGAATCATCCCTCACCTCTAGACCTAGTTTTTAGGCTTTCTAATCCTAGCGACACTATTCCTAAGTTGAACGATCAATCCCCCGGTACTTGTCACTATACTATACTACAACGATCAGGTACACTGCCTGGTGGGGGTTGTAAGCTTTTCGAGATCCCTCGAGAGGTAAAGCCTGGTGCAATTCCCACACATCAGTTACTAAAAATATTAAACTACTTATTCTATTATAGGACTTAAGTTATTACGTCATTAATAGAATGATTAACCTTTTAAAATACTTAATGACTCTAAACGTATTTTAAACATTCTAAATGATTCGTTAAGGGGTTTGATCATAATGCCACACAATAAACATGTGTTGTAGCATACGAGGACTTGAGGTGTTGAATGTATGTAGAGACAAAATATGATTACGAGTAACTTGTATATTTTACGTTATGTACCAAGTTACATGTTTGTCATCAATCAAAACAAACGAGACTGTATAGATTAAATATCGAAATATATGCACTAACAATAATTTTCTGTAAAAGCCCTAGTTCTTTTCTTTCGTGGCCTACCCAATGGTTTATGATGTTTAGGTGAAAGAATGGTTGTAGGCACATTTGAATTTTTCTAATGTGGATAATCATTTATGTGCTGGATGTGGTGTTTGTAAGTTTTCTCCCAAGTCTTAAGCAAGTAACATGGATAAACCCATGATTCTACAAATCATACTTCCATTCCATTGAACCTCATATACCGCTTGGTAGTAACAACATGTTTACATGGCATACCTGCAAGCTCCCATCTTCTACAAGTACAAGCCCTAGCTTCAAAATTCACAAAACACTTAGCTCCCCATCCACTAACCTGATACTTATCTCCTTCACTCTGTAAAACAGTGTAATTGTAAGCCTCTTTAATTTATTAATCAAGTCTAACATGTATGTTGCCTTTGATGTTAATGGTCCGACACACTTGTCAATTATATGCACAACATTCACTATTCTCCGCATATAATATTTTCTAATGTAATCTAAAGCAATAATGATGGGTTGGTGCCTACCTCCCACGAGTTTCCTATTAAACACTTCACACATGTTATTAAGTAACACATCAGAATGAGCTCTCCATACATGTATAGAACATGTTTTAGTAATACAGAAAACAATGTTGAACAACAAAAGATGTACACTTAGACACAGATTTGGTTAGTACCTGAAAAATGCGAGCTTAACCAATGGGTTGGTGGTATCTTACTTAACCAAACATGGGTAGGTTCGCTAAAACTCTTGAATGCAAGCATTGCTGCCTCAAATTGTTGGACGGTTGCTGCTGCTGCTACACATCTCCACAATTGTTCCTTGTAGGCTCTAGAATTCCATTGTAATTTCATATTCTCATGTATGTGCCTAAAAAAGAATCAATGTTCCTAATGCGTAGGGTTTGCACCAGGCTTTACCTCTCAAGGGATCTCGAGAAGCTTACAACCCCCACCAGGCAGTGTACCTGATCGATGTAGTATAGTATAATGACAAGTACCGGGGGATTGATTGTTCAGCTAGGAATAGTGTCGCTAGGATTAGAAAACCTAAAGACTAGGTCTAGAAAAATTTTGATTTCGCCTCAAACGGTCAGATAATATCAACCAAGTAATGGTCAACAAGTCAAACAGCTGAGGCAAATGCTTCCGAGGAATACAGTGTTTTCCCGGGTCGTAAGTCCCAACGAGGTGTGCGATGTTTTATTATAAACGAATCTGTGATTAGTGAATCTGAACAGGGAATGGTATAAAAGTGTGTGTGTGTGTTAAACTAGGGTTTTATAACTTAAAATAACTTAGGTAAGCTAATGGAATGATTACGTGAAACCTAGATATCTAAAACGTATAAACGTACACCAATTTAAAAATCAGACGCGACTGCGTACTGAGAAAAAGGTGAGTTTTTAAAGAAAAATAAACTACAAGGGTTAAAAATGAAAATTCTATAAACTTAAACTTAAAATAAAATTAAACTAAAAATAAAACTATTTTTTAGATTATTAAATTATTTATTATTAATTATTTAATAAAAAAAAAACTATTTAACTATTTATTTAAAATCAAACTAAAAATTATAAATACTACAAATTAAACTAAAAACTTATAAAAATATTTTCTAAACCTAAAATAGAACTTGAAGAAAGTATAAAAAATAAAAATAAATCTTTTTGTCTTTTTATGAATTTTTTATTAATTAAAAACTATTTATATTATTTAAACTATTTAAACTATTTTAAATTACAAATATTATTAAACTAACTTAGAAATTTATGAAAAATTTTATATATCTAATTAACCATCATGGGAATCCTAAAAAATTATAAAAACTTTATTTTATATATTTTTAAACTAGTAAACTAATTATTATTCTATTTAATAATTAATATCTAATTAAACTATTTAAATTAATAAAACTATTAAATGAACAGTAAAAATTTTAGAAAAATTACTAAAATTATATTATGACTTATAAAAGCTATGAAAAATATAAAATATAGGTGTTACTATATAAAAATTAATTATGCTATTTATAACTTACTTATTAATTAATTATTAATAAAACTATTATTAATTATAATAAATACTAAATGACAATATAAAAATCTAAGAAAATTATGAAAAATACTTTAATATATAAGGAAATTAATAAAAATATAAAAATACAGATTACTTAATAAAAATATAAAAATGAAAATTAAAATTAAATTGTATTAAATAGAAACTATCACTTATTATTATATTTGTTTTTCTTGAATTTTCTTTTTCCAACCTATATTATACCTAAATATAACTAACTTTTATGAAAACAAATATTTTACAACTTAATAATAAGCACTGTGGAGGCTTATTACCTCCACAGTTGACTTAGTTTGACCAAACAAGGTAATGAGCTCAAACTGAGAAGTGTGGGACCCACTATGGTAAAATCTAGTTAAATTAAGTTAATTAAGCAAGTATAAGCTAGAAAGAACACATATGACACACTGAATAAGCCAATAAGCCATAATAAGCACTTGCTTATTATGGACTGAAACAGTTTAATGGACAAGGTTCAATGGCAATTCTAAGTGGGGTCCTCAATGATCTAGGTCAAACAAGAGGTCAATACTAAAAGCCCACTAGGAGGGGGGTTCAAATGTCCAAGTTTTGACAAGTGGGGCCCACTGAGGTCACCACAAAACCACCACAAAGTTGTGGTGGTGGCCTGATGTCTGCTGCACAGGGCAATCCCTTGCCCTGCAGGTTACTTTGGGCAAGGGTGGGACCCACAATAAAATTACCAAAAATACAAGGGTACTGAGACCTTGAAGTTGAGATGGTAGACTACAACTAGAAACAAGTTATAGGTTCCCAATCCAAACACATAAATCAAAACAAATACTTGAATTTTTGGAAAAAAAACTGAGATGAGCAAATTTGACTTTTGATCAAGACTTGTTACTTTGACTTTATTGAACTTCTAATGATTAATACTGATTAATAAAGTTATAATAAGCTATATATAAACTATTTTAGGCTAGAACACTTTCTTATGATTAGATTTGAAGGTTTGTGGATTTCAAATCCCTCACAGTTGACTGTGAGGGAACTTACACTAGTATTTTGACTTTTTAATGTTTAACTACTTGACTACTGAGTTGAATGATGACATTTGGGACCTAAGTAAACTATGTAAATAAACACAACCCTTAGAAACAGCCCTGAGCATAGTGAATAGGTCTGAGCCAAACACCCCATTACAAACTGATTTTTGTGATTTTCAAGACAACTCAATGCTTTAAACCTTAAATCTGATTCCTAACACTATATTAATATTATTTAAGATTAAATGAGTCTAAATTATTCATATCACAGGTATAAAACACAAGTTTGTCAAGTTTGGGTTTTACACTGTGAGGTTCAAAATTTATCAACTCCTAATCTAATGAACAAACAAACAATATTAAACTCTGCTTATAATCAACAATAACAACTAACTAGAAAAGCATAAAGATCAAAATAGAAAAGATACAAGAACAATGAAATGCAAAAATTAGTAAAAAAAAACTTACATTTGATTATCAAACTGAGAGACACAGAATCATAGACCAATCTCACTTCCTAAAGTCCCCCATAGGACTCTAATACCAAGATCATCCAGAATTAATCTTGCTCCTTGCTTCTCACTTTCTGGTTTACTAATTTCTTATTTTTCACTGTTTTTCTCTATTTTTTTAGTATCTTTCTTTTATGAATTAAACAGACAATTGAGCAGTTCCTAAGCTTATTTGAGCTTTGTCAAAGCTCAAATGAGCTTATGAACTGCTTTAACAACAACTAACAATAATAATTAACTTATTGAGATTTTTGATCTTTAATGAAAATACATAACTGAGATAGCAATCTGAAACATGAAATTAACTTTAATTAAGGATTGTTATACATGAAATTAACTTAGTACAAGCTTTTGAAACTGAAAGTAACAACTAGAATTAATTCTACACTACCTACGTTACACTACTCCTAAGCTACCACTAATAATCCATCTTCTCTGCTTCTCTTTCCTATTATATTGACTTGTTGAAGCTATTGCATTCTTCCAAGACTTTCCCAACTCATCTCATCCATCAATTTGGTCAATTGAATCTCAGCCATCAAAATTCCCTTTTTGGCGGGAAAACTGAATAGATAACTTGTGGCAGCTATTTTGCAATTAAGGGACTTTGGATGGTAGCATGAGGTGGTGGTTGAAGTTTAGAAGATATTTAGGCAAGTTGGTAAAGTATGGAAGAAAACAGGGGAGGGGTTGTGGTTTGGAGGTGAATTTGGGTGAGAATTGCATTAAATGCAAAGGTGGGGTGTACAGAGGTGATGGGAGTAGGTTTAGTGAGGTGGAGGTGATGAGGTGGGGGTACAAGGTGGCAAGAATACCACCTGGTTTCTGGTTTGGGGGGTTTGTGAGGACGATGAACAGTGGAAAGCGGGGTAGTGGTATTTGTGGGGTTTGACTGGGTTGACCAAGGGGATGGACTGGGCTAGTTTTGGGCTTCGGATTAAAAAGATGGGATGGGCTTGGTATGTAACTTGGGTTTATTTGTTTGTTTTATTTTTGGTCCGGATTTGGTTTTAATAATTCACAAGGACCAAAGTTGTAAATTGGTCAAAGTTGAGGGCTGAGTTTGGTATTTATCCATAATTGTCAAAAAGGGTTTAAATTGTCTCATGTGAATAGTACAAGGTATTTTTGATATTTTTTTATTTTTTAAAATACCCGGGGTACTAAAACTGACAAACCTTCAAACTTGAGGGATTAAATATGTAATTTATTCAAAACTTTCTCCCAGGGACTAAAAGTGACAATTATGAATTCCCTAGGACCCTTAATGATAATTTTCCTATTTTGAACACCCAGGGACTAATTCTGCCATTATTTGAAAGTCTAGGGACCAAAACTGACAAACTGCCAAACTTGAAGGACCAATTATGTAATTTCACCAAACTCCATACCAAGGACCATTCCTGCAAAAGATTATTAGTATAAGGACCAAAATTGCTTTTCTCAAAGTTTTTACATCCCAGGGACCATTTATGTCAATTTCCAAAGTTGAGGGACTAAACTTGTAATTTTATGAAACTTTGCACCAAAGGACTAAATATGTAACTTTATGATTAAAAAGGACCTTTGGTGACTTTTTCATGTTTTTAGAATTACTAGGGACTAGTTTTGACAATTTATGAAACTTGAGGGACTGAAACTGCCAATTATGCAAACTTTGTACGTTTTTCATCTGTTTTTGCATATTTTGCATTTGAAACATATAAAACACATCTCTAAGATATTTTAAGTATTTTGATACATTTATGAGTGTTTTTGTATGTTTTGGCAGTTCATATTAGTATAAAATGATGAGTATTTAGACACTCATCAATCCCCCACACTAAACTATTGCTAGTCCCTAGCAATCTATTGAGAAAAACTTAATGGATTTGAAAAACTCTTTACCAAAAGCCATTACTTCTGGAGTAGCCAGGTGTAAAAACTGTGGCACACCTGATAACCGTGTGATTTTGAGCAAACCACCAGCTGTCAACGGATTTGATTAGTCTTTACCAAAAGCCGTTTGCTTCTGGACTAGCCAACTCTTGATGGAATAGTCAACATCTTGGTGAGCTGATTACCAATTATGGTTTTTCCACAGCCTTTACCACAAGCCATAATCTTGCGGGCTAGCCAACTCATTAGCTTTTGAGGATAATGGGGAGTTGAGGAACCATACAATTTTTGGCAAATTGCAAGCCATAAACGGGTTTGAGTTATCTTTACCAAGAACCGTTTGCTCCTGGATTAGCCAATCCTGTTGTGGGTTAGACATGGAGGATTGATACCATTTATTGCGTTCTAAGTGAGAAAAAATTTTAAAATTTTGGCTAAAATGGGGGTTCTTGATGGAACATGTGTTTAAATTCGTTAGAATAACGAATCTCCCCCCACACTTAGAACTGAATATTGTCCTCAATATTCAAAGTACCGGGTGTTAAACCGAACTTAGAACGTAAGAAGGAAATATTACATAGCCTTTATTTAAGATGTATATACATACAATTATTTTTTTAGATAAAACTTCTTAAATAGAAGCTATCACTATATGTACATTTTTTTTTTTTTTTTTTTTTTTTTTTTGAGATATATACAACATGTGGGGCATCTCCCCCACACTAGGGTGTTACACACGGGTGAAAACCCATGTTTTTGCTAATATTTTTGATTCCCGAGTCACTAGCTTGACTCGACCCCGAATTCATTTGTCCATGGGGAAGCAAGTGGAAGAGACAATCTCAATCGGACTTTCATTCAAGATGTTTGGATAAACATTTGAAGCACGTGAAAGTTCCACACCGATGAGACAAGTAACCGGCTCATAATTTATAAATGAGAATGCCGGGATCAAAGATAATGTCTTCACTCCCGAAAGAGTGAAGAACAGGATAAGGAACAGAATATATGAAGAAAACAAAGAAGGTCATGATGAAAATCATGATTAATTCCTCTTCCTCAATAGGAGAATTCATTGGTTCATGAATCTCCTCATTTAAGCTCGGTTGATCAAGACATATTATGGGTATGTCTAGATCAAAATAGAAATTATCATACTCTGGTAGAGATATGATATGAGTGAGTTCACCGGAGAACTCCTCAAAGGTGAATGATTCGTATTCGGGATTGATTTGATCGAGTTCATTAGGGAACTCCTCAATAGTAAATGATTCAAAAACGGGAAGAGAATTATAAGAATGAGAAGTGGTGATACCACTTATCTTCTCTTCCGTTTGCTCAAAATGGAACGTTTGTAATTCAGGAATAGAATCATTGATCAAAACCTCACTATCCTTGACGGGGATAGGAGATGAAATAGGCTTTTCATTAAAAGCCTCGATTCTAGAAATGAGAAGATTAGCATTTAATAATGTAAGACGAAGAGATTCGTCTTGGATGATTTCTTCCTCATTCTCTTCTTCTGAGTTGACAAGCTCAGAAGGTAATTCCCCCACATAACTTATGTCTCCACAAGATAAAGAATAGTTCTCATCAGAATCAGAGAACATCTCAGTATGATTATTTGGAAAGACAAGAGGGGGAGGGATATCACACACATGATCAAGAATTCCCTGTGACTCACTTGGGATTGGGACAAGGTTCTCAACACTAGACTTTATGAATTCGTCCGATTCCTTTGCAGGAACAGTGTCAAGATGCTCGTCCCCCATGTTCAGAGAGTGAGTGGGAACCTCGGGTGTGATAACATCATACTCAGGGAGATGAGAAGGACTAGCAGTAATGGAGTCTACAAGTTCCATTATTTCTACTGCTGGTGTTTCAGTTATATTCTTTTCTCCCTGTATATCCATGGAAGGAGTCTCAACTGATGAACATGATGAGGTATCATCACTTTCATCATCCTCATCGAGAAAAACAGCATTTTGAAATTTGGTACGTGTTATAGCTGCTTGTTCTAAGACTAGTAATTCTTCCATGCTTCTTTCGTCTCTAGCAGCATGTTTTTCAGCAAGTAATTCCGTGATAGATTTATCGCGAGAATATGGAATAAATGGAAACTGTGGGGGTGTGAATGTGTCAAAACCGGATGTACTAGAACTAGAACAATGTTCAGGTTTATAATACGGTTGACATTTAAAATCATCATGAGGACCCCCACAATGTACACAAGAAAAACTTGGTGCATTGTGAAACGACATATTAGCTAACTCCTCTCTAATGTTATTAAGTTTTTCAAGAACCTCTAGACAAGGGTCTTGCTGGTTTTGAGGAGTTACTTGGTTCATTTGGTACTGTGGAGGTGGGTCTTGAAACGAATAATCGTAATTGTTGCAAGGAAATGGATTCCTTGTTTGACAATCAGAGCTAAAGTGTGGACCTCCACAGTACTCACAACAGTAAAACTGTTGAGTCTGGCTTGGTGTATTTTGATACGAAGCATCATTGAAATTTGGATAATATGACTCTTGCTCGTATGAATGTGATGGGTAGTTTGAAAAATTTGAGGAGTCGTTGAATGAGTCTTGATTAGGATCATAAGCAAATGAATTACTCGATCCACAAAACAAAAAACTCCCGTTTTGGATATCATTACCACATTGTTCACATGTACACCAACGACATGGAAAACCGAAAAGCGGCTCACCACAACCGTCACAAGGAACAAAATCTGGAGGTGGGACAAGTGGTGTGCTCTTAGAGCTAGCAATTTCCACCACTTCCGTTATGGTCTCGGGTTTTTGTTTTTGATAATTGTGAAGATTAGATAATTCGTTCTTTTCAGTTACTACCCTAAGCTCGGTACGTTTGCTTGACAAACTTTTAACCGTAAACCGTGAAAGATCAGGATTGATTTTTGAAGGTTTAGGAGCATTTGTGAGCTCAGGTTTTTGGACAACCGTGGTTTGGACGTATTTAGCACCTCCATCGTCAGAGGAAAGTACAAGGTCCTTTGTCACCTCGGTTTCTCGTTCCATTTCCCTCACTGGAGAGGGAATATGAATCGATGGTCTATCATAATCAACATGACATCTCGATATCTTTGATAAGGCAATAAGTTTTTCAACTTGGCTTTTACAGGCCCTTTGTTTAAAGAAATCGTCATCGAGAGATGCCATTAGAATCAATTATGAGATAAGTGGAAGAATGTAGAATCAAAGGGTTTTGGGGATGAGAAATGAAGAATCAAATAGGTAGGGGTGTAAAGGTGAATATTTTTGTGTTTTTGTTTTTAAAAATATAGATAAAAGATGGTAAATATACAATGGATGTGTATTCAGGTTTACTAATACGCAAAATCGTTTAGAATAAGCGCACAACCTCCCCGGCAGCGGCGCCAAATTTTGATTTCGCCTCAAACGGTCAGATAATATCAACCAAGTAATGGTCAACAAGTCAAACAGCTGAGGCAAATGCTTCCGAGGAATACAGTGTTTTCCCGGGTCGTAAGTCCCAACGAGGTGTGCGATGTTTTATTATAAACGAATCTGTGATTAGTGAATCTGAACAGGGAATGGTATAAAAGTGTGTGTGTGTGTTAAACTAGGGTTTTATAACTTAAAATAACTTAGGTAAGCTAATGGAATGATTACGTGAAACCTAGATATCTAAAACGTATAAACGTACACCAATTTAAAAATCAGACGCGACTGCGTACTGAGAAAAAGGTGAGTTTTTAAAGAAAAATAAACTACAAGGGTTAAAAATGAAAATTCTATAAACTTAAACTTAAAATAAAATTAAACTAAAAATAAAACTATTTTTTAGATTATTAAATTATTTATTATTAATTATTTAATAAAAAAAAACTATTTAACTATTTATTTAAAATCAAACTAAAAATTATAAATACTACAAATTAAACTAAAAACTTATAAAAATATTTTCTAAACCTAAAATAGAACTTGAAGAAAGTATAAAAAATAAAAATAAATCTTTTTGTCTTTTTATGAATTTTTTATTAATTAAAAACTATTTATATTATTTAAACTATTTAAACTATTTTAAATTACAAATATTATTAAACTAACTTAGAAATTTATGAAAAATTTTATATATCTAATTAACCATCATGGGAATCCTAAAAAATTATAAAAACTTTATTTTATATATTTTTAAACTAGTAAACTAATTATTATTCTATTTAATAATTAATATCTAATTAAACTATTTAAATTAATAAAACTATTAAATGAACAGTAAAAATTTTAGAAAAATTACTAAAATTATATTATGACTTATAAAAGCTAGGAAAATAATAAAATATAGGTGTTACTATATAAAAATTAATTATGCTATTTATAACTTACTTATTAATTAATTATTAATAAAACTATTATTAATTATAATAAATACTAAATGACAATATAAAAATCTAAGAAAATTATGAAAAATACTTTAATATATAAGGAAATTAATAAAAATATAAAAATACAGATTACTTAATAAAAATATAAAAATGAAAATTAAAATTAAATTGTATTAAATAGAAACTATCACTTATTATTATATTTGTTTTTCTTGAATTTTCTTTTTCCAACCTATATTATACCTAAATATAACTAACTTTTATGAAAACAAATATTTTACAACTTAATAATAAGCACTGTGGAGGCTTATTACCTCCACAGTTGACTTAGTTTGACCAAACAAGGTAATGAGCTCAAACTGAGAAGTGTGGGACCCACTATGGTAAAATCTAGTTAAATTAAGTTAATTAAGCAAGTATAAGCTAGAAAGAACACATATGACACACTGAATAAGCCAATAAGCCATAATAAGCACTTGCTTATTATGGACTGAAACAGTTTAATGGACAAGGTTCAATGGCAATTCTAAGTGGGGTCCTCAATGATCTAGGTCAAACAAGAGGTCAATACTAAAAGCCCACTAGGAGGGGGGTTCAAATTTCCAAGTTTTGACAAGTGGGGCCCACTGAGGTCACCACAAAACCACCACAAAGTTGTGGTGGTGGCCTGATGTCTGCTGCACAGGGCAATCCCTTGCCCTGCAGGTTACTTTGGGCAAGGGTGGGACCCACAATAAAATTACCAAAAATACAAGGGTACTGAGACCTTGAAGTTGAGATGGTAGACTACAACTAGAAACAAGTTATAGGTTCCCAATCCAAACACATAAATCAAAACAAATACTTGAATTTTTTGAAAAAAAACTGAGATGAGCAAATTTGACTTTTGATCAAGACTTGTTACTTTGACTTTATTGAACTTCTAATGATTAATACTGATTAATAAAGTTATAATAAGCTATATATAAACTATTTTAGGCTAGAACACTTTCTTATGATTAGATTTGAAGGTTTGTGGATTTCAAATCCCTCACAGTTGACTGTGAGGGAACTTACGCTAGTATTTTGACTTTTTAATGTTTAACTACTTGACTACTGAGTTGAATGATGACATTTGGGACCTAAGTAAACTATGTAAATAAACACAACCCTTAGAAACAGCCCTGAGCATAGTGAATAGGTCTGAGCCAAACACCCCATTACAAACTGATTTTTGTGATTTTCAAGACAACTCAATGCTTTAAACCTTAAATCTGATTCCTAACACTATATTAATATTATTTAAGATTAAATGAGTCTAAATTATTCATATCACAGGTATAAAACACAAGTTTGTCAAGTTTGGGTTTTACACTGTGAGGTTCAAAATTTATCAACTCCTAATCTAATGAACAAACAAACAATATTAAACTCTGCTTATAATCAACAATAACAACTAACTAGAAAAGCATAAAGATCAAAATAGAAAAGATACAAGAACAATGAAATGCAAAAATTAGTAAAAAAAAACTTACATTTGATTATCAAACTGAGAGACACAGAATCATAGACCAATCTCACTTCCTAAAGTCCCCCATAGGACTCTAATACCAAGATCATCCAGAATTAATCTTGCTCCTTGCTTCTCACTTTCTGGTTTACTAATTTCTTATTTTTCACTGTTTTTCTCTATTTTTTTAGTATCTTTCTTTTATGAATTAAACAGACAATTGAGCAGTTCCTAAGCTTATTTGAGCTTTGTCAAAGCTCAAATGAGCTTATGAACTGCTTTAACAACAACTAACAATAATAATTAACTTATTGAGATTTTTGATCTTTAATGAAAATACATAACTGAGATAGCAATCTGAAACATGAAATTAACTTTAATTAAGGATTGTTATACATGAAATTAACTTAGTACAAGCTTTTGAAACTGAAAGTAACAACTAGAATTAATTCTACACTACCTACGTTACACTACTCCTAAGCTACCACTAATAATCCATCTTCTCTGCTTCTCTTTCCTATTATATTGACTTGTTGAAGCTATTGCAGTCTTCCAAGACTTTCCCAACTCATCTCATCCATCAATTTGGTCAATTGAATCTCAGCCATCAAAATTCCCTTTTTGGCGGGAAAACTGAATAGATAACTTGTGGCAGCTATTTTGCAATTAAGGGACTTTGGATGGTAGTATGAGGTGGTGGTTGAAGTTTAGAAGATATTTAGGCAAGTTGGGAAAGTATGGAAGAAAACAGGGGAGGGGTTGTGGTTTGGAGGTGAATTTGGGTGAGAATTGCATTAAATGCAAAGGTGGGGTGTACAGAGGTGATGGGAGTAGGTTTAGTGAGGTGGAGGTGATGAGGTGGGGGTGCAAGGTGGTAAGAATACCACCTGGTTTCAGGTTTGGGGGGTTTGTGAGGACGATGAACAGTGGAAAGCGGGGTAGTGGTATTTGTGGGGTTTGACTGGGTTGACCAAGGGGATGGACTGGGCTAGTTTTGGGCTTCGGATTAAAAAGATGGGATGGGCTTGGTATGTAACTTGGGTTTATTTGTTTGTTTTATTTTTGGTCCGGATTTGGTTTTAATAATTCACAAGGACCAAAGTTGTAAATTGGTCAAAGTTGAGGGCTGAGTTTGGTATTTATCCATAATTGTCAAAAAGGGTTTAAATTGTCTCATGTGAATAGTACAAGGTATTTTTGATATTTTTTTATTTTTTAAAATACCCGGGGTACTAAAACTGACAAACCTTCAAACTTGAGGGATTAAATATGTAATTTATTCAAAACTTTCTCCCAGGGACTAAAAGTGACAATTATGAATTCCCTAGGACCCTTAATGATAATTTTCCTATTTTGAACACCTAGGGACTAATTCTGCCATTATTTGAAAGTCTAGGGACCAAAACTGACAAACTGCCAAACTTGAAGGACCAATTATGTAATTTCACCAAACTCCATACCAAGGACCATTCCTGCAAAAGATTATTAGTATAAGGACCAAAATTGCTTTTCTCAAAGTTTTTACATCCCAGGGACCATTTATGTCAATTTCCAAAGTTGAGGGACTAAACTTGTAATTTTATGAAACTTTGCACCAAAGGACTAAATATGTAACTTTATGATTAAAAAGGACCTTTGGTGACTTTTTCATGTTTTTAGAATTACTAGGGACTAGTTTTGACAATTTATGAAACTTGAGGGACTGAAACTGCCAATTATGCAAACTTTGTACGTTTTTCATCTGTTTTTGCATATTTTGCATTTGAAACATATAAAACACATCTCTAAGATATTTTAAGTATTTTGATACATTTATGAGTGTTTTTGTATGTTTTGGCAGTTCAGATTAGTATAAAATGATGAGTATTTAGACACTCATCAATGATTCTTTTTGTATTTTTATATTTTTTAGAAAGCAAATTAAAATATCGGGTTTGAAGGATTTGGGCGGAATTAGTTGCTAGTCAACTAACCCAATACTAAAGATGCAATCAAAATAAAATACTAGAAATGAAAATAAACTAAATTAAACTAAAGTTGTGAGCAATATGTGGGAGAAATGTGTTTACTTAGATTTCACTACTCCCTAGATATCTTTTACACGTTAATTACTTGTTATAGTTGCGTGGATGACGGATTGTATTCCTTAATACCATTCATGGGGTGGCGTACTTACTTCCCCAATCCTATGAGTGCCTACTTCACTCCTATGTCGAGCCGGCTAAGAAGCTCCTAACATGAGATCATTAGAATTTACTCATGCATTAAATACAACCAATAAAACCTAGTACACATCTGTTCATATTTCCTAAGACGTTCAAGCATGTTACACAATGGAGATCTGCCAGTTTTCTTAAGCCTAACATTGAAATCATTCATCCAATACAACCATAAACAAGTAATCAACATCTAGGTTTCATTAGATCCAAGCAAACACAAGATAGATCTAGCCTAACATGTTGAAATCAAGACAAGCACAAGATATAGACAACCAACACATAGACATATTAATTGAATTAAAGAGAAAGACTTATCTTAATAGCACATGAAAGGATTCAAGGGTTGAAAACCCTTGAAAATATTGTAAAATACGAGCTAGGGTTTACAAAGTTCGGCCCTAGGGTTTCTCCACACAAGTTCCTCCCTAATGAATGAAAAATAGAAAACTATATATAGAGTTTAGAAGGTGACGGCGTCAAGAACAAATGTCTGACACCGTCATCTCGCCGCCAAATAGTTCCTTGGACTGCCTAGATCTGGGTCTGACACCGTCATGTATACACCTTATGCAGGCCGTCACAAAATTAACTCTTGACGCCCTTCTTGTGACGCCGTCAGGTTTGCACTGGGTCGTCACCACTTTTACTCTTGACGCCGTCAGGTACTGTTCTCAGCATGGAAAATTAAGTCTTTGGCGTTTTCTTCACTTTTATACTCCAAAAACGTCCGAATTGCTTCCTTTTCCAGATTTCCAAAAGTACCTAAAATCACAAAAGGAACGATTTAGGGTAATATTTGATTAAATAAATTCATTTCTGGGCTTAAATGACCCCCTAAAAGTGGTTCATTTTTCGCCTCATCATATACCCTTACACTTGAGATTTGCTTGTCCTCAAGCAAATGCGCTTTTATTCTAATCAAAATACAAGTTAGGGGTCATTTAACACTAATATAAAAGTAATTACAACAAATAATCATTCCACTAAAGACCAAAGACAAGCACGGAGGTCATATACTAGCACATCACAAATAGTGTTTAGATACCCACATCTCTCGGGTGTAATAAAGTTATATCACAATATGGAAACGGAAAATATCTCTCACTACCTGTTATAGCAAAATAGATTACCATAGGCTTGGGAAAGGATCAAACCTCCACCACATGGCGTAAGCACCTAGGATAAACTATCAAAGTAGTCTTTTAAAGGGTTGTAACGTTAGGTGTAGGGATATGGAATACACGGTTTTGTTGGATATAGGCAGTCTTTACTGGTGGCGAGTTAACAATCTTGGTTAATTACATGTACAATATGGCGTTGCTAAGCCAAAACTAGACTCGACTTAAGCTAATAAATCAAAAATAACAAAAACATAAAATAAACATAGAATGAAACGGGATGGTAGTTCGTATGTTTTTTCTCTTTTTTTTTTTTTTTTTTTTTTTTTTTTTTTTTTTTTTTTTTTTTTTTTTTGCTTACACTCTTACCCTACCATCCAAAATAATACATCATAGGGAATGAAAATTCCCCTTACACTTGAATCTTTACATACTTTACAATAAACTAATCTAATAACTCGAATTAAGAAAATGAAAACACTTGGAGTACTTTTAAGATTAACGCATATATGGGGGTAATATATGATGTTCTTCCCCATTACTCCATAAAATTAGTACTTTATCCATGAGTCCCAATCGTCCCAAAACAATATGTACAAGGATATGACTCGACTTAACAACCATGTAATCAATTAAATAATTAACTAGGGGTTTAACAAATAACAATAATGCACTAAAATTGAGCGCATACATGGAAGGCTAAGGCGATTTGGTTGTACATTTAAGTAGGTTATAACAAATTCTTCCTTTAAGTAAGATGTTTAAAGTTAAAAACGAAAAGATAGGCTCGGAGGAGTGTACTAGAGGTTTCGTGTACTAAAAATGAGTACAACGCTAAGGTGTGGGAAAAATTAATTGACTTTACTAGCCAAGTAATATGACTTAAATGGTCAAGTAATTATGATACGGGTTTAACAAAAGGGTGATCCTAATGCCTCTTATCATGTAGTAAATCCTACTACACGAATGTAGTCTCACTAGCGGTCTCGGGATGCATCACTAACGCAAGTTCTAGAATCCAAATGCTACCGGTACACTCATAAGCACTAATAGTAAATGCTTTTCCTATCAAATCTAAAGGCGAACCTCACATATTTGGGTGGAAATTTTTTCTGAATGATACGGTTATGTGCTAGTCATTCAATCTCCTATCCATGAGTCGCTTGCTATGGCTAATGTTTCAATCCTAAATGTTGTAAAAAATTTTAAATTTGGCGCTAAAATTGCACTAACAAATATTTCTCATAGTTTTATTACACATCTACTATCAAACAAACAAACTCAAGCGAAAGTGTATATGTAAGGTATCATCATTTTACCCTCCCCTTACACTTAGGATGAACATTGTCCCCAATGTTCAAGTAAAGAATGTAAAAGTTAAAAAAGTAAAAAGAATGAAATCAAATACTCCCCTGATTCGCTCGGTATGGATAATAAGGTGGCCAGGTTAAATCTTCCTCCAAGAAAATGAACAATCAAAGCTTCCCTTCCAGAAAAATAAATCATCTTCTTGTCATACATAACCTGTAAATCCTGAGAAAACAGACAAGGCAATCGCATAAAATCGGCGGCAATCTACATATGATAATAAAACCAATAAAACAAAATAAGATATAATGCTTATGGAATGATGTTTGCAGATTTCCTGGAGATTATAAAACTAATAATTCAACAAAAACTTTAAGACTCCGTTAGAAAAACAAAACCGGTAAAATTTCTAGATTTTTACACGTGACGACGTCAAGAGTAAACTTGTGACGCCGTCAGAAGTGACCTGCAGAAATTCTTATGTTAAGTTTCCGGAAAATTTCTGGAAAAACTTGGTCTTACTTCCTGGAAAATCCTGCAAAACTTCATTATGACTCGATACAAGCATTTGACTCTAACAAATACGAATATACTTGTTCATTTAATATTGTGGAGAATCATGATCGGTTTGTTTCTTAAAAACATATTTAGGGTTTCCCCTTACACTTATCTTTTGCAAAAATACCTTTGGGTGAAGTTAAGACTAGGCCAAACAACAAAATAAAGTATTTCTACTATTTAGTTTTGAAACATGATTTACCAACAATAAAAATAAAGCATGCATACGGAAGCAAATAACAATCAAACAAAATAAAAATCACACACAATCATGGGTTGCCTCCCAAGAAGCGCTTTTCTTTATTTACGAGTCTTGTAGCTAGACTCAAGGTCATGGGTTACTACGTGATACGGGTGAGTTCCTCATTGAGGACATCATTGGGATCAAACTTAGGTTTTAGCTTCCTATCGGTTTTCTTAGTACGGTATGACCTTTCAAACTTTTCTCCATCCGGATCATACAAAGTCATCTTCATATGCCATGATCCGTCACCTTCTTCAGGTAGCTTGTCCCACCTCCATTTACACTTGTCTCCCTATCTTTTTCACTTATTCATCTCTATATTAATAGGCATTACGCTTAAGAACTCAATCATCTTCCTAAAGACTAAGGGGTCCTCAAAAGGATCTAGCTCTTCATCTCTAGCTATGAGTTGTTCCACCGAATGTGTCTTTTCAATGAAATCCTTTTCTAGATAGAATGGGCATTGAGGTCCTATAAAGTTCCTTTCTATCGAAGGTCCATATCTAGATGGTCTCCTATTAATCTCTACCCAATGTGGTGTCGGTTCATCCTCACAATCATAGCTATGTTTCTTAACATCGTATACCGACCAAGTGTCGCCCTCACCTACCACAATCTTAGACTCCTTACAATCTATCATGGCGCTAGCGGTTGCTAAAAATCCTCTTCCTACCAACAATGGACATGTTGTGTCACTAACCATGTCTAGGACGTGAAAATCCGCTAAGATAGTTAACTTTCCTACGTAAACAACTACATCCTTAATCATTCCAACCGGGTGGGAAATACTCCCATCCACTAGACCTATCAATACCTCCGTCTCCTCTAACTTTCCTAGCTTAAGTGTGGTGAAAAGGGATAAGGGAATCAAGTTGAGGCTTGACCCTAAATCGGCTAGTGTGTCGAAAGCTTCGGATCTTCCTATCTTGCAAGGCAAAACAAATATACCTGGATCATCAAGCTTTTTAGGCAACTTGTTTTGAACGAAGGGGGTCCCATTTTTGCCTAGTTTAGACTTCTCGTACTTTTCTAGGAGGGCACTATAGTGGGGAGCACGGGCTAAGACATCAATGACGGGGCGTTCAAGGTGAAGTTCCTTGAATTCATCGTCAAGGTCTTGCGTAGTAGGTGTTTCAAATATGCTTTTGACCGGTTTTATATCGGGTGTTTCATTCGATTGGTCCTTTTGAAGAATTTGGTTTTGTTTGAAACACGTGCTCATAGATTTAACCGAGTAGTATTGTGGACAAGAAGTGGGTGACGAAACTGATATGGAATTAACGTTTAGTTTGGGGTTCTTGACCATGTCGCTCGGGAGTGCTCCCATTTCTCGGTCATTGAGAACTTTCAACAATGCGTCAATTTTGGTGGTCATCTCGCTTTGCTTTTGTTTGAAATCGGCTTCAAACTTAGATATGCGAGCTTCTTGAGATGCCATGAACTTAGACATCAATCCTTCAAGATTGTTGGTACTGCCATAGTTGTTAGAAGGATTGTTGTTGAAAGTATGGTTGGAGGGTGGACCGTTTGGTTGGTAACGATTAGGCGGATTGGAAGAATTGGCTTGATTTTGTTTCCACCTAAGTTTTGGGTGATTTTTACAAGAGGGGTTGTATGAATCACCGTAAGGGTTTGGCTCGGGTTTGAAAGTGTACCACTTATCTCCCGCTTCGTCGGTACGCGAGGATGCGTAGTCCGCAAAAGCTGTTCCGGGGAGTTCCACACAATCACGAGTGTCATGGGGACCACTACATAATTCGCATGAAGAAGTGATTTTGTTCACTTGGCTTGAAGGCTTAGGAGCTTCGTAAGATTTCATGAGAAACTTGACTTGGTCCTCAAGTTCCATTATCCTACGGTCGGGAGTGCTAGACTTGTTCGAAGGCAAAGATATTGCCTTGACCGTGTTGTTCAAATCACGGGGATCATTCCAACTTTTGTTGTCATAGAGAGCAAGATCTTCTATGAGTTCCCATGATTGTTCCGCACTTAGATCACGTAGCTTACCACCGGCCGATTGGTCAATGGCTCGCCTTGTGGAGAGATCGATATGGTCATAGAAGATTTGGACTTGGAGCCAAAGATCTATGCCATGATGAGGGACTTTTTGGAGTAAGTCCTTGAATCGAGTCCATGCTTCATAAAGAGTTTCACCTTGAAGTTGTTGGAACATCAAGATGTCATTTCTAAGCTTGCTAGTTCTCCCCGGTGGGAAAAATTGAGCAAGGAAACGAGTGGTGAGATCATCCCATGTGGTGATGGATCCCGCGGGTAAACGTTCAAGCCATTGGCTAGCTTGATCACGTAGAGAGAATTGGAATAGGCGTAATCGGGTTGTCTCTCTAGTTGCAACATCTAGGTCTATGGAATCTACGATTTTAAGGAAGTCCTTGAGATGTTGATTTGGATCTTCGGAATGAAGTCCATGGAATGCACATCTGCTTTGCACCAATCGGATGGTGTCGGATCGCAAGGGGGTTACATTGGCTCCGGTGAGCTCAATGGTGTTTTGATAGCCTTGGTGGCTAGGTCGGGAATACTCTCCTAAGGTTCGGGGCCTAAGAGGTTCAAGTGGTGGGTTTTGTTGTGGTGGGATGACGGGTTCAAAGATGTTCCCATCGTCCATGATGTCGGGTGGTGAAGAGTTACGAACAAAAACACGAAGAAATAAGATAGACTAAAGAGATCCTAAAAATAAAAATAAAATCTTACTAGAAAGGAATCTAGCAAGTAGACCTAATAAAAAGAGATTCTGACCTAGACAATAACTATTCCCCAGGCTTCGGCGCCAAAAACTTGATGCGTGGGGTTTGCACCAGGCTTTACCTCTCAAGGGATCTCGAGAAGCTTATAACCCCCACCAGGCAGTGTACCTGATCGATGTAGTATAGTATAATGACAAGTACCGGGAGATTGATCGTTCAGCTAGGAATAGTGTCGTTAGGATTAGAAAACCTAAAGACTAGGTCTAGAGATGAGGGATGATTCTTTTTATATTTTTATATTTTTATATTTTTTAGAAAGAAAATTAAAATCTCAGGTTTGAAGGATTTGGGCGGAATTAGTTGCTAGTCAACTAACCTAAAACTAAAGATGCAATCAAAATAAAATACTAGAAATGAAAATAAACTAAATTAAACTAAAGTTGTGAGCAATATCTGGGAGAAATGTGTTTACTTAGATTTCACTACTCCCTAGATATCTTTTACACGTTAATTACTTGTTATAGTTGCGTGGATGACGGATTGTATTCCTTAATACCATTCATGGGGTGGCGTACTTACTTCCCCAATCCTATGAGTGCCGCCGGCTAAGAAGCTCCTAACATGGGATCATTAGAATTTACTCATGCATTAAATACAACCAATAAAACCTAGTACACATCGGTTCATGTTTCCTAAGACGTTCAAGCATGTTACACAATGGAGATCTGCCAGTTTTCTTAAGCCTAACATTGAAATCATTCATCCAATACAACCATAAACAAGTAATCAACACATAATCAACATCTAGGTTTCATTAGATCCAAGCAAACATAAGATAGATCTAGCCTAACATGTTGAAATCAAGACAAGCACAAGATATAGACAACCAACACATAGACATATTGATTGAATTAAAGAGAAGATTTATCTTAATTGCACATGAAAGGATTCAAGGGTTGAAAACACATGAAAATACTGTAAAATACGAGCTAGGGTTTACAAAGTTCGGCCTTAGGGTTTCTCCACACAAGTTCCTCCCTAATGAATGAAAAATAGAAAACTATATATAGAGTTTAGAAGGTGACGACGCCAAGAACAAATGTCTGACGCTTCCTTTTCTTCACTTTTATGCTCCAAAAACGTCCGAATTGCTTCCTTTTCCAGATTTCACTCCCAAAGTACCTAAAATCACAAAAGGAACGATTTAGGGTAATATTTGATCAAATAAATTCAATTCCGGGCTTAAATGACCTCCTAAAAGTGGTTCATTCTTCGCCTCATCAGTTCCGCACTAGGGAATAGTGCTGCTAAAGCTTGAATGATACCCTACACAAAGGAACATCAATTCATTACTAAAAAAAGTATCATTTATGAATTATATAGGTGAATATAATCAACCATAAATTAACATCACCTTTTGTCTGTCGCTGATAAAAATGTAGTTTGAATTTGGTTGCAATTCAAGATCATCTGCTAGACATTCAAGAAACCAAATCCATGAATATTTGTTTTCAGCTTCTGCAATAGCATAGGCTAAAGGGTGTATTCCATTGTTGCTATGAATACCAACAACTGTAAGAAGGTGACCAGGAAAAGGACCCCTCATAAAAGCATCATCTAATCCCAACAATTCTCTTTGACAAGCTTTATATCCTTCCTTCATAGCACCTAAGCAAACGTACATTCTTTTGAAAACTCTCGTTGGACTTGATGGATCTGTGCAGTTTGTACACTTATCCTAACTGTTGTATTAGGAACATCAATTCATTACCCATAATCTCAATTTCTGCCTTGTTTTTTTTGCCCTTAATGCCTTTTGCATAGACACTTGGACTTTGAACTGTTTATGTGAGTTGATCTTGAACAACCATGATTGGAATATCATGATTAACTTAAACTTGGTCAAGTATTTGCTTTGAGAGAAACTTGTAGTCACAAGCTTTGATCTCTCTTGATTTCAAACATTTGTGTTCATCCTTAAAAGTTCTAACACTCCATAAATCTTTATATGTATCTTTTGCTACATACAACAACCATGGGAAATCTTTTGCTTGCTCCTTTTGTGATTGCAAATATACATCCCTTCCGAGGCCTCTAGTTAACGAACCGGTTTTCCTCTTTGGGTCTGTTCCCGGCCTAATACCTCCACTTGTACCACATACTGGTATTGTTCCCACACACATAGACCTAATTATTTGTTTTTCATTCTTAATGAGTTAAAATTTCCTGTTAGTTTGTATTGGATGCAAGTTGATCTTATATTTCACTTCTTTTGCAGTAACAAAAGTTTAACCACATAAAAAAAAAATACTCCGTCGTCTACTTGTTCTGCCTTAGTTAACTTTTGTTTCTTGTATTCTCTCATATTTTTCTTCCTAATTACATACTAATTCTCATTCTCAGAACCACTTGCAAACTCATTATCATCACAGAGATGTTGTATCTCATTTTTCTTAAAAAAAATCATCTGGTACTTGGCTAGAGCTACCTATTGTGGGTAACTCCGTAGTCTCAATCAATTTGAACAAAACAACATCAACATCAGGCTCCTCAAAAGTATTCTCCTAATCAACAACTATGTTTCCATGTTGAATGTTCTCAACAACATCGACATCACTCTCATAACAATCTATTTCACTTACATTCTCATTACCTAACTCTTCATCAATCTCACAGAACTCTACAGATTTACCTTTTTGCATACGCTCAACAAGTGTATGTATTTCCTCGTCTAGATGACCAAGCTCTTGTTCAGTATCACATACCTCTATAAGACTATCTTTTTGGCTATGGTCAACACTAACCGGACTATCTTTTTGGCTATGGTCAACACTAACCGGACTATTTTTTGGCTATGGTCAACACTAACATGACTATCTTTTTGCATATGCTCAAAAGGTGTATCTATGGTCATCAAGGGCAACTCACTAGATTGTTCCAAAGTATTGACTTCCAAAGTTGGTTGTGTGACTTGACTTAAAACCTCTACCACAGGCTTTTTAACAATGTTTTTTAGGAACAATTTTTGCAAGCAATATGGAACAACAACAAGAGCTGCATTCTTCTTTGATGCATCCACATCAGCAAGAACTTTCCTAATTGACTTTGGTGACATTTCATCAACATCCAATCTTGTCTTACCATTTTCAACATAAACTTCTATCATCTTATGGTCATCAACAAGATCTTTTAATATTTCTAAATTCGAAGCCTCACCTAAGCTATATAAACCATCATCTAAATTACTACCAGGCTTAACAAAGTAATAGTAATTTTCTTGACTTAGCTCGTAACCCAATTCATACATAAGAACATCCATCTCTTCAACTGACACACTGGGCCTGTTTGGCAAGAGCTTTTTGAGGAGCTGTTAGCTTTTTGTTACAAAAATAATCTCTTTTAAAATAAGTAGCTCCGTTTGGATACATCAACTCCAAGCTTTTATTTTAAACAAATAGCTCATAAATGAAAAGCTGATTCATGAAGCTTTTTAAAAATATTGGAGCTGTTAAAACTTTAAATTACTGATATACCCTCTAAACATTTATTTACAATTATAAATATGTCCTTTTATGTCAGCTAACTTACCAAACACTTTTATTGAAAAAAGATACAGTTTGTAGCTCATGTTAACAGTTTTGCAGTTTACAGCTTACAGCTTACAGTATACAGCTTACAACTATTTTTGCCAAACATACCCACTATCAACATCAACCAAATCAACTAAAGTTTCCATACCTCCATCGTATATTCTAACAGGCCAGTATTTAAAAACACCATTGTGATGAACCCTCATGATAAACATATTAGATCTACCACCTGAAACTTATCAATAGACCAAAGCACATTACTAAACCTTAGTAGCAAATTAAAATGTACCCCTATTAGATGTAACACCCCCAAAATACCGCAGCGGAAGACTGTGTCATAGGGGTGCTACTTCATAATACAAAGTACAAGGTATAGAAAACGAACTCTAAATGAGACGTTTTGAAAAGTTACCATTCGATTAATAAATTCCGAGTTACAAACTTGAGATTCCAAAGTATGATACATAAATGTATACAAAGTTTTGAATGGTAAATGATAAAAGCGTAAGTCTTCAGAATATGCAGCTTGACTCTAAGTTCCACGCACTAGCTATCGCCTTACTAACCTGAGATAAACATGCTAAAGTGTCAACACAATGGTTGGTGAGTTCATATAGTTTGTCTTAAAACAGTTGAAAAGCCTTAAAAGAATATTCACACAGCAAAGGCATCGTGAATCCACTCAGTTGCAAGTCCCGCCATAAGAGACTTGTAACATGTGTGTCCACAACCCACTGCTAAAAGTTAGTTTATACAATGCACCGGATTATATTCACCCAAGGCCAAGACTAGACACAAGGGCGGGGGCATCTTCCCAAATAGTACTACGTCATCCAAGGTCAAGTATAGACACAAGGGTAGGGGGCATCTTCCCATGAGTACTACCAATACCTTTCTGACAGAATAAAGTATTATGTATGCATGTAAATACGAATCTTGTATTTAAATTAAGCAAGTATAGTGTAACAAGTATGTATAACGCAGTCAAGTATAATTCCAATCAAGTATAACACAATCAAGTATAAATGTTTAAGAGTATTTGTACAAGTAAGCAAGTAGTTGTGCATGTATCTCCCCCAAAGAGTTAAAAACAAGTATAAAAAGAGTAGGGGCTATGACTCACCTTAAGCTTATGTAATGAGAAATGATAGTGGTAGTCGAGTCGCGAAAGTCTCTAAGAGCAGCCTATAATAGAACGTTGCGACTTAGGTTTGGAATAACGTCTAAGAATACGAAGAATTGCCTATATATGTCTTGCATAATGTTCATGATGTAGTACTTAGTATATAGTGTAAGTCGTTGAATATAAGTGGTCTATGAAACATGTATAGGTTGTATATCTCTTACTACCGTTCGGGCCGACATAATTCAGAAGTCATGGAGTAAACGTTCGAGGAGCCAGGACACTTTAATTCGTAAATCCACAACTCATCTCGACGGCTTACTTAATGAACTCCTCACATGAGGCTCCCTACTATTGTACTATTTGATAACATATATATATATATAAGCTTTTTGATCTTTAAAAGTTATATGGTCTTTAGCCGTGGCTTTGCCTTGACCTTGGTCATTGTTACCATGGTCTTGAGACTCAACCTTGGCTTTAGCCATGGTTGTGGTCTTGGATTTAGGTCATTAGACCTCTTGGTATCATCTAATTATAACCATTATATAGTTACTCTGGTCTAAAAATGGGCTGTTAAGAATTTGAAGAAAATTATCACTCAGAAAGCGTTTTCAGGGCTCGAGCTTCTTTACTACTGAACGAAAACGTCGTTCCGGACAACTTTCGTGTTTTAACTTTTTGATGAATCGGACCAGAAGGGTGACTTTCAAAATAGCAGAATGCAAACAGTAGGGTATTGGCAGTTTTGGCGTTTTGGTTTCGCTAACTTCAAATGGTCATAACTTTTGACTCGTGTACTCGTTTTGGGTGATTCAAATTGCTATGTTTTCCTTGTTAAGTCCTATTTAACAGTAAGTAAGTATCAAATATCATAGTTGTACTATTTTGGTCATGGTTCTCCATAAAAGTCGCTAGTTTACTTGTTTAAACAACATAAGTTAACATATACATACAATAACTTGTTTTATCCATTTTTAAACATCATGAACACAATAACAAGAACATATATAGCATGAAAGGAACACAAAGAGCATGAAAATGATAATCAAGCAAGGAGTATGTTAGGGTTTGCTTACAACTTTTGGCTTTCTCTTAAGAAAGGAAGTCAAGTATGAACTAGGACACTAAACCTATGCTTGTAAACCCTTCACCATAACTCTTGTAACCCTAGCTAGCCTTGATATAACCCTTGTGAAAACCCATTAACTTCAGCCCTAGTAACCTTGTGTAGCTCCTAATTCAACCATGGAATCACCAAACAAACTTGAGAAATAATACTAAGACCTTGAACTCTTATGTGTAACTTATAGTTTGAAGATCAAAGGATCATGGTGCTAGGGATTTGTTGTGTGGCGTTTTTATGGAGATGAAAGGAAGGAATGAGCTTGCTATTTATAGGAAGATGAGGAGGTTAGGAAGGTGTTAGGAAGTTGCCTAAACTTGGAGGCCAAGTTGTACACTTGTAATGATCTAATGAACCCTTGGTGACCAAGTTTGCTTAATATACAAGTATCCTAAAGTCCAAGGCTTATCACCAAGCCACCAAGGCTTGGTGAATCATCATATACACGTTAATATGATGGGAGGAGTGACTAGGTACTTAAACTTGGTATTATCTAGCTTACGGAGTGAGTTTTGGTCCTGGTAATCGCTAACAGTAAGTCGTTAAGTCATGAAACTTAAAATCGGGTATCCTAAAAATATGAAATTTATAAATATGTTAGAACTTATTAATATAACCTATCTTAGCCTATTTAATGAGTGACAAGTTCTATCGGGTTGCTTAAACGCTGCTAAAACTGGAAACGCGGGTCTAAAACGCGTAATTCGCGTAAAACGCTGAACTGGAAAACGTAAAATTCCAAAACTTTTGGAATTGTCCTAAAATGAGAGAAAATCATATTTCTATTGTTTATAATGTTTTATGGACATATCGGGATGCTGGAAAGACGTTTAAACCTAAAAGTAAATCTCGGACACGGTTTCGTGATTTTTGCAGAAATGATCCGACGAGTGTGAAATTCTCGGATTATCATTAAAATAGTTTAACTTACGAGAATATGAAATAAAAATTTTTGATGTGACAGTAAAAAGTGAATAGTAAAATTTTCGGGAATAAAAATTAACCTGAAAATGCGAATTGTTACATTAGATATTCCAACGATTATGACAACAAAATGTATTGTATTTTTTCTTAACAGAGTTGTACAGAACGGTAACATTAACTGGATAACCTGGATTTTTTACTTTCTACAAAGTAAAATCCATGTTTTGGAATTCTGAATAATATGGAACTGGTTTTATGACATGCAATGAGGGTTTGTGAATTCTGATAATTCTTGTAAAGAAAGTTTTGGGATGAATAAAAGTGGTAGTCTAGGTGTTTATGGGGTGAGAAAAAGGGATATATAGGATATGTGGAAATAATACAGACTTGGTATTCTGAAAATTCTTGTAAAGAAAGTTTTGGGATGAATAAAAGAGGCAATCTAGGTGTTTATGGGGTGGGAAAAAGGGATAGGATATGTGGAAATAAAACAGACTTGGTATAGCGTTAATGCGAAATGATGATTATGCCCTAGTGCTAAAAACCGAATGTAACAAAAAGGAACGGCGTTGACCAGCGGATTACGGGTCAAAGGACGCAATCGGCCTCAAAAACATGAAAAAGGGATTCACCGCGACAAAAATGCTAAGTTTGGGGTCTTGCGATGCTTTTGAGAAAGTTTAGGGCCAACGGTGTATTTTTGTCTAAAATAATAAAGATGCGGTTAAATGTGACTAATGATCTAAACAAGAATTTTATCGCCCGCGTGTTGCGATGGGACTAACATCAATTATCTTATTTGGTCTATGTGTTTATTTGAATTTAGAAAGACACATAAGTTTTATCAACACTGATTTAAGATCACAAAACAAAATTGACAAAGTGATAATAAGCTGAAAAAATCCAATAAACTAAACTAATTAATTAAAATAACCTTTAAACAATATTTTATTATGAAATACGGAGTAATAACTATAGGGCAAATATTTTATAAAGGTATCATAATTGCTACTAATTTTTTTTAGGTATCGAACAATTTTTTTTTAGATAGGTACTAATCTTTCAAATTCGATCTTTTTGAGGTATTTTGTGATATTTTTGCCCCTATTAACTAATAGAAGTTTTAATAATTTAAATGACAAAAATATCAAAAAGTACCACAAAAAGACCGAATTTAAAAGATTAGTAGCCATATAAAAAAATAAAAAAATTGTTCAATACTCATAAAAAGAAATGATTACAAGTATGATACCTTTATAAAACATTTGCCCTAATTTATATAATTCAATTAGCTAAGTGTAGATGATGCACAAGTAAAGAAGCAAAAATGAAAAGTTAAAATGAATAGCAAATTTGTTTGGTAACTGATAATAATGTAGATAAACACGTTTTTGTTAGTGTCTCCTCTCCATTTTAAGTATACACAATTTATTGTGTAGTTACTTTTAAATGGACAATACTACTTTTGTTTTTTATTATATCTTGCGCAGGGTTATAAAAGGCGCGTCATGGTAGTGGTAAGGCGCAACTAAGGTACGAGGCGTGACCTCTATGTTATGCAATAGATCAATGCCTCGGCTCTAGGCATGAAAAGCGCGAAGCGTGACGCTTTTTTCGAATTTAACTATGATGACTTTTTTATATCTTTTATCTTTATCTTTTTTATTTAACAAATGAAGAAGATTACATGCAAGGTTGCACGGTATGGTGTGCCAAATGCGTGCCAACTATACTGGAGCTTTATGCAAAGGGAACAAAGGGAACATAAACACTATCTATCTACCAACCCATATGCCATCTCAATACGCGTTTATACAAAAGTCTCTAACAACAATCACTTTTATACATATACACGTTTATACAAATGTTCCTATGTGGGTCCGTCCCTGCTCTTAATAAGTGCTCACTATCGGTTTGACACACTTTTACAAAAATACACTACAACAAAAATATCATTTCTACACACTTAATTTTCACACTTTTATAAAGTGTGTAAATTTGTTTAGTTTATTCTCACTTATATATTTGTAATTTTTGTTATATTTATATGCATGAACAAATTTAAAATCAATTTGTCACACCTAATTCCTCACACTAGAGTAAGTGTGAAAATAATGAGTGTGACAATTTAATCTCCACACTTCTGAGTGTGAACAAATTTTAGAATTATCCACACTTATAAGTGTGAGCTTTTTTTTTTTTCTAACAATTTCTAGGTGAGAAGTTATGATAATTGTTTATATAATTTCACACTTATTAGCATAATATTGTTTTACACATTTATAAGTGTAAATAATTTAATAAAATTTTACGCACTTTAAAAAATTATGAAAGAATTAAGTGTGAACAAATGATAAATTTGTTGTAGCCAATAAGGTGACCCTCTTACTTTTTAAATTATATGGTTGTTTAAAATTTGGAAGTTAACAATTAATTTACGGCGAACTAGGCTATATTTGGCGCAAAGCTTTTTGAAGCTTTTTGGGGCGATAAGCGGTGATCAATGAGCTTTTTGATTTTTAGTGTTCATTTGGCATGAAAGCTGTGAGCTTTGCAAACTTTTTTAGGAAATCTCATTTTTCCAATGCTTCTTTATGAAGCTGTGAGCGGTGAGCAGTGAGTTGTGGCTAGTGCTCACAGCTACTACTTACAGCTCACAGCTAATTTTGCCAAACATAACCCTAATATAGTAAAGGGTATAATTTATGGCTCTAATGGTTTTGAGACGAAGGGGTATAAAGTGCAAAAAGTTACTACTTACGTCTCAAAATAAGTGTTCAGTATAACTTTTGAAGTTTTTACTTTTTAATTTTAACCTTAAATATTTTTGTTTATGTAATATAATACTTGATGAAAATTATACTAATAAAAATAAGTTTAAAACTCAATCCGTTTATATATCTTGCATCAAGTATTTTACATATATATATATATATATATATATATATATATATATATATATATATATATATATATATATATATATATAGTGAGATCTTTCGAGAACCATCTTATCTGCGAGAACTAAGAGAACCACAAAAAACATACATGCACGTCTTCAATAATTGTAGTTTTGCACATATGTTCGAAAAACAACATATATGTTTTAAAAACAAACATAGTTGTTCTAAAGAATTTGATAAAAAATCGGAAATACAAAATTTTTCTTTTAATGTGTGCATGTATGTTCTTATAAGGCATGCAACGACAATATTGCGGTCGTATGCAAGGTTTTTGTGAAAAAAGAGGATGAATTCATGATGATATTGAAAAACATAAGTGGATACTTACGATTATTGATGATTTGCATGTATTTTTATTTTATTTTAAGAGGCGTGCATGTATATTTTTGGTGGTTCTCTCAGTTCTCGCGGATAAGATAGTTCTCGTAAGAAAGTCTTATATATATATATATATATATATATATATATATATATATATATATATATATATATATATATATATATATATATAGTGTAACTTTCAAACGAGAATAATTTTAACTGCGAGAACTAAGAGAACCACCAAAAACATACATGCACGCCTTCAATAATTGTATTTTTGCACATATGTTTTAAAAAAACATAGTTGTTCTAAAGAATTTGATAAGAAAATTGAAAATACAAAATTTTTCTTTGAAGGTTTGCATGTATGTTCTTATAAGACGTGCAACGACAATATTGCGGCCGTGGGTAAGGTTTTTGTGAAAAAAGATGATGAGTTCATAATGATATTGAAGAACATAGGTGGATGCTTACGATTATTGATGATTTGCATGTATTTTTATTTTATTTTAAAAGGTGTGCATGCATGTTTTTTGTAGTTCTCTCAGTTCTCGCAGATAAAATGGTTCTCGTAAGAAAGTCCCCATATATATATATATATATATATATATATATATATATATATATATATATATATATATATATATATATATATATATATATATATCAATGTTATAAATGGCGTGAGGCGTGGCGTGGCGGCAAGGCCACGCCTCAAGCCTTACGCGCCATGGCGAAGCCATGGCGTTTTTTGCGGCGTGACTAAGGCGGCAAAAAAATATTTATATATTTATCATTTATGTTATAATATTATATTTTATATGCATATCGAGTTTACAAAAGGTGAGCTTACAAAAAGTGATATGTATAAGAAATAAAGTGAAAATTTGAACTATGTTTAGAAATTACTAGGCCCAAAATTTAAGCCCACATCATCCCTTTCTAAAAATGGCGCCACGCCATACGATAAGGCGCGCCTTGGCACGCCTTTTCGCGCCTTATTCCACGCCTTTTCACACGACGCCTAGACTTCACGCCTTGGTCCATTTCGTGGCGCCGAGACCACGCCTCGCGCCTTGGCGCGCCTTTTAGAACACTGATATATATATATATATATATATATATATATATATATATATATATATATATATATATATATATATATATATATATATAATACTTAAGTTCAAACCATGTGAGTAAAATACCGTATTCAGGTTTTATATTATTGTCGTTTAATCACATTTTGTCCACTGAAAGTAGGAATCAAATCAAGTATTAGATTGTGAGTCATTTCTTATCTCTTAAGGCATAGGCACATACCATTCATGCAAAACATTTAGCTTTTGCATGGACCAATTCTTTTCTAGCTTGTTATTCAAGAAGGTGACATCATGTTGCAGATAAGAATTAAGCCTAAGCCAAGTATAACACTTGCTCAGTATTGCACCACATAGGGTCTTGAGTGGATGAGAATTATGCACCCATTTACGCATAAATAAAAGTGAACCATGGGTCCGAGACATGCATTTTGTGGGTCTTGGTTAGTTGGACTACTAGTCATGTTCCAATCCTACATATATGTGATTCTGTTCTGTAACAACGTATTATATCGTGGTTTTCATAATCAAATTAAAAGCAATCATAATGGACTTAAATTATCAAGTGTTGATGTGAACATGATATGTATGATATGTCATGCTTTTATATTTTATGGGTCTTAAATTTGAAATTGATTAGAAATGGATTTTGTTGATCCTTTTTGTGATTTGGAAACGTGGCATATTATGTGTTTATTAAAAGTTGCAGTGAACAGTAGCTGTGAGCTATAAGCAGTAGTTACACTTAATTGCTCATCGCTTCTTAAATAACTATTAGAAAATCAGCAATTTTAAAAATTAGTCAAAGCTCATATTTCTTTTGTCAAACGACTAATATAATTTAAAATGGTTATTGTTTACCGCTCCAAAAAACTCCCCACACCTCTACGCCAAACATCATAAACAAAAAAAAAAAAAAATAAAGTTTGACGATCAATGGATTTAGCTGAACCAATCCATAAAACATTTGTTAACGCCACATGTTCTTTATATATATATTCACTCGTGTAAATGAGACTTTAGCAAATGGTTTCTCTTTTGTTTTTCACTCTTGAACATGTGAAAACCTGTTCATCTACCTATCAACACATTACACATCTTTGATAAAAATCGTTGGCAGTACGAAGAATATATGGAGCTTTAATTTAGATTTTTGTTTTCCACTCTTGAACATGTGAAAACCTGTTCATCCACCAATCAACACTATACACATCTTTGATAAAAATCATTGGCGGTACAAAGAATAGAGTTTAAAAGAATGGAGCTTTAATTTAGGCCAGTTTTAATCGTCACTTCTATTATTAGATCAGCACCAAATCATTATTTGATATATCACCAACCACTGTCATCACTTTTCAGCTTTAATGATCATATTAGATTTATCACCATCAAACTCATTTTTTTAACAAATTAAATTAAAAACTAAATTAAACTTTATTTATAAATTAAAAACATTACATTATTAATTAAAAACTTAAACATACAAAATTAAAAATGTATACTAATATGATAAATTCCGCATCGGCTTGATCGCCTCCTTCATCTGCAACAACCTTTCGATGTAGATTCAACTCAACTGATCAGTAGGACTCATAGAGAAGAGTTCGTCTTTTTGTCGTTGTTTTTGTTCTTGGATGAGCACCATTTGTCGCCTTTATTTAAAGCTTCTGTCTCCTTTTCGAGTTTGTTTTGTTGCATTTTCATCTTAATCCTTTTGATCTTCAAAAAGGCAATGCGATCTGATTTATTCATTGACAAACACGATTCAGTTTAACTTGCATATCCAGTGACCATCAACCTGGCCAACGCTTTATCACTGCCATTTGATATGCCGATTGAATGGATGATGCCGCCTCGTTCTTCTTCGCTATGTCCCTGCCCATTGGTCAAACTTCGTGCACCTCCTCTTCCTCCTCGTCTCCAGCCTCCATATTGAGATTAAAACTACCCATCTCTTGACCACGTTGTGTTGAACGAACTATACCTGATGACTTATATCTCTTGAACTTTTCCTGTTTCACTTTTTCAAATCGGGGAAGTTCCACCTCCTTCCATTTCGGAGCATCTTTTAAAATTCTCCACGCATGAAGAAGTGTAAAAGGTACTCCATATTCATCGCGATATTCGTCAAGTGCCCTTTGGGTGTAATCCCAGTTTCCGGCTCAACTCTGCTGCACCCTTCGAAGGACATTATCGTACACTTCCATTTCTCATTTTCCATTCTCATTTAACGAATCGTAGGTTCGAACACCAATTACCTTCGTTGCTTGCTCAAGATAACCTGAAACCTCTGTCCAAAACCCTTTTCCTTTATCATATTTCAAACGACGCTATCTTCAGAGATATGGACCCAACCTTCGAACAATGTAATTTCTTCTTCAGGGGTCCACGGAATACACCGGGTACCGTCATTGAAATTTTTAGCCATCCTATTTGGACGTCTTTTTAACGGCATCTTCTTTGGGCTTGGATTTCTTCGACGGAGAGTCGTCATTAAGATTATTAAGAAGAGACAAAGAAAATTAAGGTTCTTACATCATGAAATCCTCAATCTTAAATGGATGAATGAGAGATATAGGTGGAGGTGGTGATGAAGAACCGCCAATATTTTGTTGTGAAGAACCAACAATATTCATCGAATCGTACATTTGTGGGTTATGGTATTATGGATTTTGGTATTGTGGGTTTTGGTATTGTGGGTTTTGGTGCTGTGGTTGATACATATTTTGTTGTGTAGCGATGAATGGTGGGATTTGGTATTGTTGGTTTCCGTAGACAAACGACGGGCTCCAAAGTTTACCGGTATAGTAGGACTGAGAAGAGAATTGAAATTAAGTGTTTGGACGTTTTGTTGTTGACATTTTGGGGTTTTAGTTTTTGGAGTGTTTTGTTGAGACATTTTGTAGAAGATGATAATGCGAGTAAATATAAAGATAGAATGAGAAGTTATGTAAAAAAGGATAGGATTTGAAAATATTTATAGGTAATAAAATGGCAAAGTTATTATTATTTTTAAATAAAGAGTGACCGTTTGGTAGGGGGAGGGACCCACACAAAATTTTCCGTTTATTTTTGCTTGCGTTCGTAAATGGTGAGCACCATCACCATTATCTCCTTTTCTTTTTTCTCTTGGTCGCACGCGACACGGGGGAGTATTTATGGTTGGTGGTGCGTGAAGGGGTGTTAATGGTGACCCTCACCCACTATTAACACCAATCTTAGAATCTTTTAGTTCTCATGAACAACAAACAAAGGTGATTGGCCACTATTTGTCCCACAAAGTTTCCTATATTATTATTCTATTATACATTAGACATGCAAACGGTAGTGTTTTGATGAAAAGGGAAAAAAAATAGTTGACGTTTTGATTTAGTCACTGTCGTTTTGTGAAAGTGTCACTGCCATTTTGAGGAAGTCAGTGTTGTTTTATGAAAGAGTGATTGTCGTTTCATAAGAAGGAAAATAGACATTTACAAAACATCTTCCGGGAATATATGGCGATTAACGATAACTTTACGACTTTTTTATATAACAAATTTTATTTATCAAATATTTAATAAATATCTTGTGAACAAAAGTAACCCAATATTGCAATGCTTTTGACTTGGGTACGATTTTATAAAAAAATGTTGAACTTTAATATATGTTTTTTGAAAAATAAAACTTTCGAAACACACCCTTAATCTATCTAATTACTTTAAAAACAACCTAAAATTTTGTTTAAAAATAAATCTAATAAAAAAAAATTACGACAGCTACCCTTTACTTTTAGCTATTTATGATTTTCTTATATAACCTATACAAACTTTATTAACAAATATCTAACTAATATCTAGCGCTTTCGTTATAAAACTATACACCGTTGAAAAAGTCATCAGATTACAAACAATACAAAATGCGATGATATTGACTTACATACAATTTTATAAAAATTGTTGAACTCTAATATTTGTTTTTTGTGATTTATTTTTTTTCTATACTTTTTTTTTTTTTTAAACACATCCTTCACCTATCCAATAAATTAAAAAACTAGCCTAATATCTGCATAGAATAAATTTATTAAAACAAAATTTAAAACACACCCCTAAATTATGTAACAAGTTACAAAAAATACATTAAACTTTTATTTTTTATATAAAAAACTTTATTTATTAATTAACTAATAAATATTTAGCAATTTTCATATAAAAATATACCAATAAAAAAGACTTCAAATTCCGAATAAAACACACCCGATATTGCAACGCTTTTGGACGAGTGGAATATTACTTAGTCAAGTAGAAAGGAACTAGGTCTTACGGCACGATCACCGTATCTTTTCTTTTTCTCTCCTCTATTTCGTAAGTGACTCGAAACAAACCAACCACTAATGCAAAAACTGGTTAGACGCGATTAGTTTATGACAAATTTGAAATGTATCAAGTTCAAAACTGCTTAAACTTATTATAAAAAACCCAAAAATAAAATTAGAGACTAAACTGTTCGCAAAACACAAAAAACCCAAATCTTACTTAAAAAAAAAAAAAAAAAAAAAAAAAAAAAAAAAAAAAAAAAAAAAACCTAAAAGTAATTTATGATATATTTAACAGGTAATATGTAACGAATTAGAATATTCAACTCCTCAGTTAATATGTGATTAATAAGTCAATAAGTTTATATGTAACTGGATAGGTAATACGTAACTGAATCTTTCTAGGTAAGTGGATCGATTTGCTCAAAAGTTAATAAGTAATAACTTTTCTAACCAACTGGGCTAGCTTAGTTGACTATCAAGGTTTCCTTAATCTACATTGGGAAGGGGATGTTTGGTTAGGAGGGGTCTCAAGTTCAAGTCCCACCCGTGACTTTTACCCCTTCAGGCAATAAAGGTGTAACGGGAGGGGGGGGGGGGGGGTCTTAGGGTCAACAAACTGAATGCTAGATCTGAACCACTAACAACCAACTAGCCGTTTAATAATAATAATAATAATAATAATAATAATAATAATAATATAACTTTTCTACGCAAGGATTCACAAGCAAGTGGATAGGTAATCTTTTATATAATAAAATAAAACCCTTATTGAGAATTTTTCATTTTAAAAAAATGCATTAATATCTTATTTAGTAATAATTTTATTTAAAAAAAATATTTTCTTATTAGATAACATTTTATATTTATCCATAACATAAGTAGAAGATAAATACAAAAAATATAGATAAAATGCAATTAATAATAGGATTAAAATTTTTAAATAATTATCCTTAATAATAAAAAACTATAATTAAACATCATAAATCAAACAAAACAAAAATTAAATTATTTGTTTTTTAATAAATAAAAATATATGATTCAAAAAATTTTAAAAAAAAAACCTCTCGCGTGCGCGGGCATTATAACTAGTCTTTTATATAATAAAACAAAAGCTCAAGTGGGGACTTTTCTATTTTCAAAACTAAACCATATCTTATTTAGTAATAATATTATTTAAAAAAAAGATTATTTTTTTATTAGGTAACATTTTATATTTATCCATAAAGATAAATACAAAAAATGTAGATAAGATGCAATTAACAATAGATTAAAATTTTTAAATAATTATCTTTAATAATAAAATTATAATTAAAAATCATAAATCAAACAAAACAAAGATTAAATTATTTGTTTTTTAATAAATAAAAATATATGATTCAAAAATTAAAAAAAAAAAAAAAAAAAACCCGCACGTGCGCGGGCATTATAACTAGTAATGTAATATATAAAGATTTGCTGGAGGATTTGCATGTGGACTGATAATATGCAACTAAATCTTTATATTTGATACTATTTATAATGTACGCGCACGCGCGGGTTTTATTTTTTAATTTTTTAAATCACATATTTTTATTTATTAAAAAACAAATAATTTAATCTTTGTTTTATTTGATTTATGATGTTTAATTATAGTTTTTTATTATTAAAGATAATTATTTAAAATTTTTAATTCTATTGTTAATTGTATCTTATCTATATTTTTTGTATTTATCTTGTGTTATGGATAAATATAAAATATTACCTAATAAGAAAATATTTTTTTTTAAATAAAATTATTACTAAATAAGGTATGAATCCATTTTATTGAAATGAAAAATTCCCAATTGGAGTTTTGTTTTATTATATAAAAGAAGTAAGAGCACTCGCAATCGTCACCTGGGTTAAATTTTAACACACTGTCACGTCAGCGCCACATCAGCTTTAACTTTTTTACTTTAACTAAAAAAAACACCCGCAATTATAACTCAACAACAATTTACAAAAACACCCCTTCATTTAGGGGGCAGAAATGAAATTATTTTTATTTATTTATTGCATTTGTATGTTTCACACCACGTTAAGTAGTTAACGTGCAACTTTAACACGAGGTTAACTTACCATCTTGCACTGGTTAACTCAGCCTTAACACGGCAATGTGAAAGGTTAACGCAAAAATCACGTTAGCATTGGGACTGCTCTAACTGAAGTTTGCATAATAACGGATCGCAGGAGGATTTGCATGTGGACTGATAATATGCAACTAAATCTTTATATTTGATATGTAACTGAAGCTTGCATAATAACGGATCGCTTGGAAAAATTGCGTTATTGCTTTATGCAAAACAAATAACCTTTATTTACAAGTTGTATATTAATACCACATATCATATTTAAATTATCAAATGTTTTCATACGTAGTTTTACATGCTCAGCTACAAGCCTACAACGCGTGGGTGCCACATCCCTCGACATCAGAGGCGGAACTACATATTAGTTAGGGGTGATGGTGCCCTCCATGCTTCGTAAAAAAATATCAATTTTTAGTGTAAAAAAATAAAATTTATGACTATTTTATTAAAGTGCACCCCACTACAAAATCAAATTGCCCTCCACCTAAAGTTAAACAATGTAAATCATTAGATCTTTATCTTAATCTTAAAAAATATCAGTTTTTATGACTCTTTTATCAAAGTGTATTACGAATTTTATTAATTTTTTCCCCCCCGTCCTCTAAGATCCTGAATACGCAACTTTCCCTCGTTACTTATGCTCGTTACACTAAGGGGGTGTTTGATACTCGCTTAATGAAATGGTTCAACATGGAATTCCTAGTCGGTCAGTGAGATTATTGTTTGGTAGGGAAAAACTATGCTCTTATTGGCTCAAATATTTTCTGGATGGGCCAGTCAAAAAACAATGGTCTATCATTCGGCGTGCAATTCTTTAGATAATATATTGCCTCTTTTAATTTTTCATTTACTACTAGTATATTTTTCTTTTTAACTTCTTTTGTGTATAAACTCTTACTGCCATGAAATAATTTTATTACTTTTTCTCGTCTTTAATTTAGCGCAAGAAAAATCATAGCATTTCAATTAATGAGATACTTCTATAATCTAAATTTTATACTTCATATCTTTATCATAGCAATATTTGTTGTAACAAACTTATTATATTAAAATTTATAATACTATGTTTTATGTATAGCTAACTTTATTTATATTATAAGTTTCATTGAATGCTAAATTAATTCATATAGAAAGTTGAACCGGTAATTTTCACCAATTATATCGTAATCGTTATTTTTCTAAAGAGTTATCAAACAACTGTTTTCATTTTGAATATTAGTCATTCAACAACTTTGAATCATTTAACGTTATTGATTCATTTAGTGCTAAATCATAATATATTATCAAACAGCCCCTTATACTCGTATCATACAGTGAAAAGATATCACAAAACCTTTATTGTTGTGTTTTTGGCCATAATAAAAATGTCAATCGTATTTAAAAAAAGTGATCAACCCAATCTATCATCCCCCCTTATTTCAACACATCTTACCATTATTGCTTGAACTTAACTTTAGTTAAATTCATATGCATATTAAGAATCATTATTGTTTACAAGAAAAATATGCATGGCTGGTTTTAACTTTCAAGTAGAATCACATGGTAACAGTGCGGCTGGAACCCAAATATCAATAGATTTGCCTTCAATTTGAAATTAGATGTACCATTATGGTATCGTTGAGAGAGATTACTACCCCCACAACAAAATCAAAATGGGACCCTTTAATATGTTCTTTACCCTTCTACCCATATTTTATGATTTGATATGGGTTCACGTACTCCAACATTATTAGACTTTCGTTTCCAAACTTTACGATGTTTTGTCTATGCATGTATCAATAAAATGGGACATAAAGACTTTCGTCTACAGATTAATGGTTAAGGAATACAATTATGGTTACGGAAAGCATTACACTTTAAACTTTACAAATTACAATAATGTGAAACACTTAGCTTAAAGCATGTCCAATGCAAGAAGTGCTTAAAAGTAAAATTATCAACTTATTCATCAACGGCCAACCTATCGTTTCAATGCTAAAAGCATTTTTAACTAAATCTCAACCTATACTCACATACCAAATTGTCATTATGTTAACTAATAGGTTGAGCAATCTCAACCTAATGCTTAAATAAGTCATCTTCAAGCTTTCCATGCAATGCATTAACCCATTTTCAACCATTTCTTGACCTCCTCATTGAAAATGCTCTTAGTATGCATGCCTTGATATTAACCCCAAAAGACCTTTAGCGGTATTAAAAGCTTGAGATTCCCAATAAAATGTCTCAAGTTCATATCCCGCTAGATGTAAACTCCTGGAAGCCACCCAGCTTAGTCATATAATCCATAAATGTAGAGGGCTAGTGATTTAGGTTTCATGGGTCTTGCTAGGTGGTCTGTGCAGTGGAATTCGCGGTTTAACTGTCGATCACCAAATTAAAATTGACCCCGTGAAATTTCGAATTTCCCTCTTAAAAATAGCAAAAGATGTCAATAATAAGACCAATCGGTGAGGTCATGAGATTGAGTTTCCAATTAAAAATAAAAATAAAAATTTAAGATTTAATGTTCATCTTTATGAAAATCTCTATATATGTACAGTAATAAGCTATTTCAAAATACTAAATCGTCATATTTACAAATAATTAAAAAATCTCAAAAGTTTTCTTGTTAAAGATGGAGACCACATGAGAATCAATGAGAAAATATTCCTTTAGCTTTACGATAACCAGCCCCCACCTTCCTCATTTTGCCCCTAGACAATGCCCAAAAAGTTTCAACATATTTTTCATCATTATTAACAGATTGTTTGAATTTTCAGTTTGTTTCTTCTACTGTAGATTACTGGATGTTTTTATGAGAATAACATAAAATACTTCAAAGCAAATAGAATTATGTATCTAAATTTAAACATAAACTCTTGAAGGTATAACACATTAGTAGGTTGCATCTTCTTGAAGATAGTGGATTTGGAGCACATATGCAAACATTGTCTAATTTATTCCCTTTAAATTTAAATTCTTATAAGTTATAAACTTATATCTTTGGTCATTAGAATCCGAGTTCATCATTATGTGTATTATAAAATAGACCCTTCATTGTGTAAATTTGATGCGTGATCCATAAGAGATTCGACAACATCTACAAGAAGCGAACCTGAAACCTCGATCTTGTTTGAGAAGAGATAAGTGATCCGGTGAGAATCATTGAGTCAATAATAGTCATGAGGTGCTTTTGAATTAACCATTGAAGAAAAAGGAGTGATAAAATGAACAAGCAAACCATGATAGTGAAGAATCCCACAAAGAACGGAAAGTTATGACCCAAGTCAAAAAAGAGGAAGTGGCCGGTGTGGAAAAAGTAGATGAAATTAGAAAGGGAGATCTAGCAAGATAAAAAGTTGCAAAAAATATCATCTCATAATTCCCAATGCATCTAAATTTTATTTGTCGAGTCTTCCCTAAGATTTAGAGTTAGATATTTGAATCCTATAGTTTTGATTCGTTTTTGCTATATTACAACTTTTATACAATATATAAGATAATCAGTTGTATAAATGATTAAATGTGATATATCTTTTTAAGTTAATTAGATCATGGCTCCCAAACAGGGGCAGACCTAGCATGGTTTTCAGGGATCCTATGAACCACATGCATATCTTCTTTTGCATAGTTTAATATACAAGATATAAATTGTCCGCACATTGGGGTTGCGGCGTAATTGTAATTCGTTTTCGTTTAAAATGTCTCGTATGATTATATTTCTTTAGCTATATTGTAGGCGAAGAGTTGTGCGCAATTTGAGTTGATAAAAAACTCAAACAGTTCAACCATAATTAAGCTGCGGTAAGATAATAATTCGTTTAAATCTAAATGTATCTCGTTAGATTGTACATTACTTGGCTATAATTTTATGAGAAGAGTTGTGCGTTTGAGTCGATAAAATACTTAAACAATTGACAATTCAACCTTAAGTCTAAAAATCATGTGTTACAGGCCTTGATTATTTTTATTGTAGTAGTAATGCATTTTATCATGAGTCCTTCACTAATCACAATGCTGCTTCTAACTATGATGCAGAGTTATTGACTCTTAACATTTTAGGACTTGTAAGTGGCTCACCTTATTAATTTACATGCAACCAGTGACGGAACTAAGTATTAAAGGGAGCGGGTGCAAATAAATTCAAACTATAGTATAATACAAGGGCACACATTTTATAGACCGGTGCAATTAAAAAAATCAAAGATTTTACGAATATTAACACTACAAATCATACTTCCATCGGGTCTCGTGACACCACGAGACACCCGTTCACTGCATGTAATGTTGGACATGATGTCACATGCATCAACAAACATATAACAATAGTTGAATATATTAATTTTCGAATACTTCTAGCAAAATATAACATGACACATGAAATTGCCGTTTCACTAAGAAATACTTTTTCCCCACAATCACTGCTTGCAACGAGTCACTGGAATCTTTGAACAGCCAAAAAATGCATATGCTGAATCACACTAAATATGATTTTTTAGAATTACTGTTAGAAGGCAATGATACTTTCCGAGTTCTTTTGTGCTTACATTACTTCCATATTTCAAGTTATAGTAGTTACTCTATGATATCAACAGGTCTTTATCTGTGTCATGCCACATCTCTTGTAGTAGCATGGTGTTTGAAGTATCGATTATCAATAAAATATATTGCAAGGCTAGATCGACACCATCCATGGGTGCTCCACTAACCATTGACTTGACCAATACGAGAGAGGTAAATCACGACTGCCAAGAGTAAGTAAAACAAAGGGGCTCAGGTTTTGAGCAAGTCGCCAGCCTAAAATGACTTTTCATGAAAACTGTCAGTAATACGAATGAAATTCAAAAATACTATGATTTCGAGAGGTAGTTTAATTAACTCCAATGATGCTTTGTACAATAACAACATACTCAATCCTGCCAGAGTGGGGTATGAGGAAGGTAGAATGTAGACATATCCTACTCCTACCCCAGGATAAACCCGAGAGTAAGGAGTCTGCTTCCAGTGAGACAAAAAGATAAAAACAAGCAAACGAGCATATATGGTACATAGACAGAAAACCAACAAAAGAACATAAGAGAAAAGAATATAAACATAAATAAGAAAAACACCACAAGAAACCTAGAAAATAAAAAAGATAAAGCGCTAAAGAGACAAGGGACACGAGCAACATACAAGATCAAAAGCAGAAACGCGAAAAGCAAAAAGCAAAAGGGCAAGAGCACCAAGAAAAATGAGCAAAGAAAGGGGGCAAAAGGCAAACAAGACCAAAGCCACAGAAAGCAACAAAGATCAAAGCAGGGCAACGAAAAGGAGCCTATCTTGATCCTATCGAAATCACATCTCAGGTATTTCGTCTTCTCCTACCGGAAGGCCAGTGTCTTCTATTGCCTCCCTCGAGTGCTCAAGTCTATTGTTTAACCCTTCCGCCAATTCTGCCACCAACACAATATCGTCTGCGAATATCATGCTCCAAGGGATGCACTCTTGAATCCCTCGTGATAACTCATCAAGAATCAAGGCGAAGATGTAAGGGCTAATGGATCCATGATGAAGTCCTACTTCACAGGGAAAAACTCTGTGACCATACGCGGGTCTTCGCCCCTAGTACATATCCCTAATGACTCTTAAGTATCTCCTTGGCGTTCCTTTATCTATCCAAGTTCTCCAAATCAACTCACGTAGAACACTCTCATAGGCCTTTCTATGTTAAGGAAAACCAAGTCTCTTTGTCTTTCTCTATACTTCTCCATGATGATTTGTAATAACCCTAATACAATAACTAAATTACACATACCAGACCATATCTAACAATCAATATTTCTAAAGATATATTATTATGGATAAAATGTTATTTACTATTCCAGTCAAGGAATTATCATTGCCTATTACCGTTACGGAGCTAACAATAATACTGTAACAAAAATAGAGAAAAATAAATGACATGTGAGATGAGTAGGATTATGGGACCCATAACAAACAAAATGGACCAAAGAGAGATAGACAGAGAGTATGTAATTATTTGCCTATCCCCACACTCCTTGTGAATCTCTGTCAATTCCTCCAGCGTTCAGGACTAAAATCCTACAGATAGATAATCTGAATGTACCTTCTCTTTGAGTTCTTTTTTGGCACATTTTGGCACACTTTCTACTGTAACTGAAAACTTCAGAACATCATCAACTCATACAACTCTCCAGATAGTATATAACAGTACGTGTCAACTCGATATTTATAGTTAAAATATACGATATACGGAACTTGGATACATATACATTTAGGTGGCGTATAAAATGTTTCGATATGTGTATGACCTTAATGAGAAAAATAAAATGACATTTAGATAGATTCACTTTTTTTAGTTACCATCTCAACAAAGAAATTTCTCATTCATATATAGTCTCGGCGTGATACAATTTACAATATTTAGTCTTTAAATTTAATCCAATTGTCTAATGTCAATAGTCAATTTGCAACATCAGCATATCAACATGAAAAAGGCAATTTCTTGAGCTTTATGGACCCTTTATGTTACAAAGATTGATTAAGATTAAATTAATTTTCTAGTGGGTTGTTTTAACAAATTTAATCATGTACAGAGAGTATAGACAAAAATAAGCATATTAGATGTGTAAACCACAGTCATACTAATCTTCAGAAGATTTTGTTGTCTCGTTAGTTGTTTTTTATGACCTTTTACCAAAGACCAACAGGGAAAACACACGCTGCATCCACAACGATAAAAAGACACCGCAAATAATGTAAAGTAAATTGTATAATACAATTTGATCAGACAACACAATGGCAATTTTACCAATATCATGACAAATTAGATAGTACTCCAGATTCAGTAATAAGATTCACGTCGTATGATTCATGAATCAAATGGATATGCTTATGACAACAAAGCAACCAAAAGGTGCTGAGTGCACGTTTTTGAGAAAAGCGAAACCTTTGGGATAGGAAATTTCAACAGAAACCATAAATTACTGTTTCTTCTAAAAGACTAATGAAAAAATTGAGATACTAGATAAGTAACATGAGAGCTAAAACTATACAAAGCAAAATTGGGAGCAGAAAAATTTAAAGTATCATTAATAGTCTATAGAAAAAATGGTCACTGTTCTTTCTATAACTGGTACTTTATAACTGTAGGTAAATTACTGAGAGTAACAAACCGCTTGTTCTAACTCCAATGGCGCAGTTGGCAGAGCTACTTAACTGGACATACCCTTTTTAATGGCATAGGTTCGGTATGCTGTCAGTGCAATAGCAACAGCAGCTCCTACTGCAATTTGTAATAAACAATAGATGGGTTGATTAAGGTTGTGTTTTATCTCAATCAGGTAAAATAGAAAGTTTAACTAAAAGGGGAATGGGTCAAATGTTTGAACGGAATGAAAGTAGAGCCAAGTTTATAGTTAATCCATACGAACTTATTAATCGTGTTTATTAATTAAGTTACTCATATTTGTAACAACCACCTAACTGTTTTGTAATCATAATTAACACATTCATTATCTATATAAGGTTTTTGCTAAGAAAATAAAGTGTTTGCAGGTCAAGCAACCTGGCCCATCCGTTTCAACCCAACCCTGTTTTAACCCATTACACAATTCGTGTGACCCGCCCTTAATTCCACCTTTAGTGAAATACGAATAGGCATTACCTGAAGCAACAATGAGAGAACGGTTCACAAGCTGTTGGTAATGTTTCTTGTTTCTCCCCTGCTCAGTCTCAGGAATATTCAAGTGACATTGCTCAGCTGCATTAACAATCTTCCGGAAGACGCTATTCATATTATTTTCTTTTACGTTGATATGTATTGGAGCACCAATTTTCATAGCCTGAGAAATCTATAGAAAATGGTTGCAAATTGCAATGTCATAAGTCTGTTATTTTCACAAGGGTTTCAAAAGAAAAAATTTAGTAGAATAATATACCATCTTGGTCTCTTTAATTTCCGTTGGATATGATTGCGAGCCACTCTTAGCAGAAACAAGGAGACAAGGAACACCATACCCACTTTCTTCTCCTTCTCTAGCTACGTCCATGAGCAATTCCGATGCCCTTTTTAAAGAACACTCATCCGAACTGTACCAATGTTAATAGTGAATTATTATAGGTGGCAAGATAAAAGATCCAATAATAATTTTATTGTCTACGAAAACCATAAGTAACCTATACCAAACTAAAAAAGTACATCAGCACCTAATAAGACTTGAAAACATAGTCAAGCTCACCTGTCATAAACAAAAACTGCTACATCACAGGCAGCTAATGAGTCCTTACTGGATAGAAATTCTTTAACATTATCTTCTTGAATTTCATGCAATATAAGAGTCTTCTTTATCCCCTAATTGGCACAGACAGCCGTCAAAAAGATGAGCAGGGCATTATAATAACGACTTAGCAGATTGCACAATTAACATTAAAGTAAAAACTACGTCCATGTATACATCCAGTTTTGCCCTTCAGATGGTGAGACTACCTCATGTGTACAAAGAAAATGAAGGCAAGTACATAAGATCGCCCAATAAGGATAAAGAATAAAGACACCTAAAACAGAATAGGTGGATAAGCACACTACAATCACAATGTTTCACTCAGACACTCACCCCACGTTGCTCAACGGAATTGACTTTATAGCACTGATTGCTTGTTATATCATAATTGTTTAGGAAAGGCCTGCAAACAGATTGAGCGCAGGCTTTAAAAGGTATAACAGTAAACATGTATCAAGGAAGTGATAAACTGAAGCCAAACCACCCAATAAAAGATGTTAAAGAGGCGCACCTTCCTACAAATGAGCTCAAAAGAGCAGATTTTCCAGCATTTTTTGGTCCAAAAACAAAGCACTGAAAAACATGTCTGTCTGTATGTTTCTTCTTTACATCTAAGGATCTTTTCCTAGTAACACGAAAGGCTGTTGCCGGATCGCCGGTATATCCCAAGTATATCAAATAAGCCAAACTTTGAGCTGGATCAAGTAATGTCATTAATGCCCACTGCGAACAAAAGCTTAGTGTTATATAAAACTTATGAATACCTATAAACTTTTGCCTGTTATTTGGTTTTAAGTAAAGTTCTGTACGGAGTAATTAACTACAGAGGATAGGACATACCTGAGAGATAAACGCCGAAAGTTCTAAGTCTCCTTGTTCAGTTCTCTCCACTGAATCGTCGTAAGGAGCTTCATCCCAAGGACTGATAGTCGAAAAAGAAATCACATGTAATACTGTTACTAATGATGGAAAATTGGGAACAATGTTTCATTTTTTGAAAAAATAAAATAAAATGAAGAAAGCTTCAATACTTGACTTGATTGAGTTGATTCATTTATTTCTGAAAACAAGATCCAGTTTGCTCATATTGTACGATGCCAATTACACGGGCATAAAGTGCCAGTGGATGTATCGCATTAACCACTCTTACAATTGGTTTAATTCATAAGATTAGATAGGTATTTCAGTCTCAAGAGTTACTACTTAAAGTGCGGATAATGTGATGTCAAACACATGTAAGCAAGCCAGAATGTGAATACAAACACTGATGCACTTATATATTGGCTTAAAATATCTTCTTGAAAAGTTTCTACCCAATATTGAGTTTCGCAGTTACATGGTAATTAAACCTACACAAGATGATATCCAGCATCGTATCAATATCAATTGTATCTTTTGCTTAAAACTTAGTACCAATTAAAAGAACATCTCAAGGAGCAAAAGTACCACTTTTGGCATACATACAATGAGGAATCACATACTTATATCAAATATTGGAACCACCTAAATATGCATGCAGCAAGTCAATAATAAGAAATATAAGATTGCTCCAAGAGAAACCAACTCACTTTTCTGGTGCAGTTGAAAACAGCTCATCAAGTTCAGAATCTTGTAAAGCTCCATCCTAGCATGTGCAAAGGTTTACGGTTTAAAACAGTTGTGCATGTCTGCTAAAAACTAATGAATGCCAATCTAAACTTAAGATGATGCTAAGGTCAGAATCAATTGACAGAAAATTATGCTGTAATATAATGTGAGTACAAAGCTTACCTTGTTAGAGTCGAACAAACTAAAAATCTCCTTCAGGAAGTCCAAAGCTGCACTTGTCAATTCGACACTCTACAATAACACAACCATTCAAGGATTTTTGCCATTTCTTAGTACTGATTGATTTATGATATCCTCAGATCCAAGAAACTGGAGAATCATACAAACTTTAAGAATACGACATGTTTAATTTCTTTATAACCAACCACATAACGTTGCATGAAAACATAACTTGGTCATTCTAATATAAACACATATATTCTCAACCAAATCCTGTTGTTAAAAAACATACAATTTCATTACATCCCTAAAGAATACACATTACACAGTAATGATCAATGGTAGCAAATTTTATGTTCTACTTGTGTTAAAGAGAATGACCTGATCAGGAGCCCTTTCAGATAGAGCAGGAATATTTTCTTTCTGGAGTTCAAGTTCATCATTGTAACCAAATTCCCTTAAGACGGTCCATGTAGTCTCAAGCCGTCCCTTTTCAATAAATACAGCATGAAGATATTGAAACCCTTTTAGAGTAAGCCCATGATGATTGATTCCTTCAGGTACCTTCTCATTAACCACTCGCTTAACATCCTCTATTTCAGAAGGGCTGAGAGGAGCATTAAAACACTTAACCTGTCAATGCAAGGTAAACAACTAGTTCTTTATGTCATTTACAGAAGCATTATTGCATTCTATTCTCAATCCCATCACTGAATAGAACACTTTTTTCTAACGGCACTGAATAGAACACTTAGTAGACAAAAGAAGTCTAGCTAGGACCCAAGTCTAAAAGAAACGTAAAAGTATATCACATTTTGCAAGACGATATGTTGAGAATTACCTGAAATTTATTCAACTCCTCGTCATTTAAGGCAGAATCCATATCATGATCACAAAGAACGAATATCCTTTTCAATGCTCTTATGCAGCGAGGTCTCAAACTTTGAGATTCTTGGTCAAACAAGGGGGCTGTTGGATGAAGCACCGCTTTTTGAGCATAATAAAAAACCTCAGCCACCTATAAAGATCGGGAAAATTAAGTTACGCTATAATTGTGTCGCAATGTGCATGTACATATTATTACGGTAAGTTTGAAAATCAAGCAGCAACTAAAATCTCATGCAATAATACTTCTCTATATGCATAACACCATAATCATCAAGCAAGTCAAGGGAAGCTAAATAACACCACAAGAGGTAATAATCACACACAGATAATCATCTTTTCATAGCACAAATCATCACATTTTACAATGATCTTCAAAACAATGACACACCTGAACAAGGTTTGCTGCAGAACACTCTATGCAAGTCTCAATCTCCCTAAACTTTTGCATTATTGGACCCATGACCAGCTCTAAATTAATAGGATAATGCTCATCCCGTAAATCTAGCATACATCCAGCCAATACCACTGGTATATTAGCCTACACATTCAAAAACCAAACTTACACAATAATAATTCAAAATCAAACTTATCCAATACAGAATAAAAACAAACATATCAAAACCTTCAAACGCCGAATTTCCGGAAGCCAATAATTCTCAAGGCGAATAAGCGTTTCAGGTTGATCACAAGCATACGTCAAAACTACTGCATCAGCAAGCAATAACTCTTCCTCAACCCTAGCCTTACCTTCCAAACTACATTAACAGAAAATATTGAAATTAAAACAAAATCAAAACTAATAAAACATCAAACTAATTGTCTCAATCATTTTTTTTTGGGTCACGTTTTGGTATATATACATTCACTTGTTCTACCAATTTGGTAAGTTAGATAATAAGTTACCTACAGAGTGGTCAAAACATTGTCTGTGGCCAAAAGAGGGACCAAGTCAGCATAAACATACTTTCTAATTTGTTTGTTTTAGTATTTAAACTTTTATGTGCTAATTTTTTACAGTAATTTGTTGTATCGCCATGTCAGCATATAAATTAGTTACATAATAAAAAATCAAGTCAACATGATATCTCGAACTTTTTAAATTATTGTATCTTTTATTAGAGCATTGGGTGTGGTGGCTTGAGCCGTTTCGCTACCTCACCGCCACCTCAGCTTTTCCCATTTCACATTCCCACACAAATTAAAAATACCCCTTCACTAATAACTCGAGCCATTTCATCCCTTTTGGGACCCACCATACACAATTAAAACACAAACCCAACAACAAAATTACCTAGTTAAAAAAAAAAAAAAAAAAAAAAAAAAAAGTGGAAATGGCTAATCTGAATTCACTCACTTGGAAAATGGCAGGGGGGGGGGGGGGGGGGGGGGGGTGTAACATGCGAAATGGTATGCCATTTTGGTTGTCACATAGGAAATGGCGAGGTTGCTATGTGACCATACCCAATGCTCTATGATAGTTAAGGTGATGACGTGCACATCTATTAAACTATGTAAGATATTATGAACTCCGTGAATTCTGGCAAAATTTAGATGTTGATGGGGGAGTCACTATATATGTATGTATGTATAAATATTTGTCTAACAATAATATTGACAACAAAAAGACCTAAATACATGTCTAACAACAATACACTGATGACTGTAGGAATTTTGTGGTTTGTGAATGGTTATAATCTGGATATCAATCTCAATATCACTTTCAGATTAAAGTATTTTAACTATATATGCCTCGGGTTCACAAAATCCTTGATCGGATAAGATAGACTAGCAATTGAAATCTAAGGCACGAGAAATCAATAAAAAACGTTAATATTATTTGATGGTATGTTCTGAAAATGAGACAAGTTATTTTCGGTTATTTACCAACCATTGTGTTGGTTAGCAAAAGGTGGGAAATTAAAAGTCACATCAATTGGATTTGGTAGGTAAACCATTAACAACCGATTAGTGAAAACTGTTTAGGGGCGTTGCCCCTTTGACCCTCTGTTGTCGTGACGGTATCAAACTAAGTAGTGTGCACGTACAATCACATAAAATAAGCTAATAACACTAAACAAACAAACACTGACGCATGCCGTAATAATAATAAAAAAAAACCATGATTAAGAGATGGAAAATAGTAAAAATACATATGTATAGTATGTGTTAACGAATGACTTAGGGATACATTCTAGGTCTCTCTATTTATATCAAAATTAGGGATACAAGGTCAATCAAATTAAAAATTAAAGGTTAAAGAAGATCAAGTAAGTTTTAACCTAGATGGAGTATCAATAATCTTAACGGGAATGCCGTCAGGATAATACTCAGCAGGAAGAACAGTCTCAGGAAGAACCGACGCAACCGTTTCCAGAAATTCATCGGTAGCAGCCGCAGCGATCAAGCTAGATTTACCAGTAGCAGCATCACCAACGACCACGACGCGAACAATGCTCCGGTGACACGCCATCGCCTTTGAGTTACCAGACATTTAATAACAACTATATGAGAGCGTAATACAAAAAAAAGTGAGATCGTGTATTAACGTGAACCGTAAATTAGATGGGATCTAGTTGTGAGAATATGATCAGGTACCTGTGAGATGACGTTGAATTTGTATTTAATTGTTAGTGTTGCGATCGTGCGTGATAATACTCATAATAGTGTTTAAAGAAATAATATATGCATGATGATGGCTTGGAAAAGAAGAGATTAATGGACTGCGATGGTGTGTGAATTTCTACGAGGGAGTGTAAGTGACAAAATGAGCTTTCCTTAAGGGTATAAGTGACAAAATGAGTTTGACCAAATTAGCTGTAATAGGAGAAATTACGGGCAGAGTTCATTACCTAAACCATTAGCGACTAACAAGCCGTTCTAAAAATAATAATAATAAAAATAATAATAATAATAAATAAATAAATAAACAAATAAAAAGAGCTGGATGTGTTACAAGTTATTATTACATGGAGGTATATTGTAAATTAATCAAAGTTGAAGCTTCTAATTCTAAAACAATATAAAACCCTAAAATTAAATTTACATGTATTAGAAGCTTCCATATAATCATTTATCATATTTTGAAGTGTATTTAAGTGATTTGACGAATTAGAAGCTCTATAAGTATTAGTTTCTAAAAGCTCATTTTCATTAGCTTGAACATATAAAAGCTTATAGGTTGTAAAAGCTTCCATAAACTTGTGATTTGTCGAACAATTGCAAGCTATCTTATGTTAAAAGTTCTAAGATCGATCTCACAAACTTGTCACCAAACACACCTTATTGATGAAAAGATTTTCTTTTGATTTATTTTTTCAGTTTACTAGTTAATTTTATGGTTTCATGTCATAATAAGTTAGAAAAACGAAAAAGTAAACTTATTATATCACACCATGGTTATGATTGTATGATCATATACGAGCTCACATATAAAATTGTATTTTTGAGCCGGATCAAAGGATCGCACACATGATTGTGAAATAAAAAACAATTCGATTATACTACATGCCATGTATTTTTTTCCCCCAACTTAAGCCCAATTTTGGCCTACTTTAAGCCCATTTACATTATTACTCCTTTATTAATCGTTATCCTAAGAAAGAAATAAGAAATACAGAGCCTTGATTCTTAAAATGCAAACACAAGCTCAATTCATCTCTAGTATATCGTATATCTTTTGTACCTAAATCATTTTTTTATAGAAAAACTTGTACCTAAATAATTTATTTAACAATTGAAACATGATGTAACTATGTATAGCATTATATCTAATTATATGAACTTTGATATTTTCATATATTATCTAAATTAGTCTAGTATATGAAATATTACGTGGAAATGAAACTATAATCCTTGTTAGAAAAAAACTACATTTTAGTATGATCTTACCCGATCCTATGATCATGATCTTGCAAAGACGAAAATGATCTCATGTACGATCTTGAAAACATCGTGTCACACGATATAAAATGTGACCACAAGAATACAAATACACTCACCATCTGCATCATGAGTTAGTTTTACTATTTCGGGTTTCTTTTTTTAAGTGATGCACAAATGACCTATTTTGATATAGATTAGAACAGTTTGGTTTGAGTCTCGTTTGTTAGTATCTTAGGTGTTTGTTGTTAGATTTCTCTAATTATGTGCAAAACTTGATTCATATCCGGAATTTAATAATAACGGGTATTTGATGGGTTAAACTCTGTTTGGTTATCAATCCATAATATGAGAAGATGTTGGTTCTTAGCTCAGTTAGAAACCTGATATTTTCTTGCAAATAAAAGAAATAAAGTCATTAAACACGTTAACACGATATTAGTCTTGAAAAAGGTTGAGTCAATTCACACCAAACCGTGAATTGACTCAACCTTTTTCATAGTCCCACACCAAACCGTGAATTGACTCAACCTTTTTCATATGCCCTCCAAAAAATAAGCTTGTGAGCTTGTAGAGTTTTAGTGAGATCATAAGCCCATCGAATAAGCTTAGGCAAACACGCCCTGCTAGTTTCTCTTTTGCTATTGCTATTAGCCCATTTATAATGAGAGAGCGAACGTGCAAACAAAATGATTGTCTTACATTCAGATAAAATAATTACAGTCCTTTATGATTGAATGTTCTTTTTGTGATGTACTTGAAAATGTGTCTGTAAAGAAAGCAGGCAAAATTATGCTGCTGTAACAACTAACATACAAACTAATTTGAGTATTATATAGTCAAATCAGATTAAGAAAAGCAAGTTGACAAAATGAAGGGAATATGAAAACTATAAACCATGAAATGATGAAATTGAGCTATAAACTGGCTTCACGATTGGCCCAGTGTAAGCCCGTAAGCATATTCACAAGATTTTATAGCTATATATAGAGTATCAACCAATTGTTTAAGAAACTCATGATCCACCTCCACCCACATGACTTTGGTCCGCAACATAACTTATATATATCAACCAGCAATACTTCTCATACCTCCGATATATCAATCTAGTTAAATTTCAGTAATCATATTATAGATGTTGTTTTCACATATATAAGCTAAAATTTCATCTCCCTTTCGCTCCTTGCCTTGAATGGCCCGTCTTCGAACATTAGTAAGTGTGAAAGTAAATATAATATACTGTAATAAAGTTTGCAGATATGAAATAAAACTTCAAGTAAATCTACTTTCAACCAAAAAACTTGTCTGCAAAGAGAACTAATTAACTGTTTTGTTTTCGTACATGAAAGACCATTAATATGGAACACTTGCCCTCTCTAGTGAGCATAAATTTCAATACTCAAGGAACATGGAAAGTTGGTTAAAAAAACTGATTCAGCTCGAAAAGAAAATGATAGAAAATATTTATACTTTTGTTGGTACATGGATTCCTAGCAGGATATCACTATAAGGATTTAAAACAAAAACATGGAAATATATTTTTTTTCAAAGAAGTTCACGTTTATAATGAGCTGACTTGAGACTTCTGAAGAAACCCACCACAGGCACCATCATCATCGTTTAACCTCTAATCTACTCAATTTCTAAGCACATGCCATGTAATTAAAAGTGTGGTGTTAAAAATCAAGCAATACACAATAGCTACGAATTTACAAGTTTATTACTTCAGAAGTCAAAATACAACTACAAGGAGCGAAATACCCCTAGCTACGCAAACTTGACTTTATATATAGTGTGATAAAGGAATTTGACTAATAATCAAATACCTAAAAGGTTAAAATACCCCTAATTAGTAAAACGAAGTTAAGAAGATTTACTTATAAGAACTACAATCACGCTCAAATATCTTATAAAGATTACTAGTCAAGAAATAAGTAAACTTTGGATGTGTTATGGTTTACTGGAAATTTAAAATTAAGGCTGCTGTTAAGAGAAGATTTACTTTGTAGGGGTGTGGTTTAGTGGAAAAATAAAAAATTAAGACGGCTACTGTCTTTTTTTAAGAGAAAGTTAATTAATAATAAATCACAACATGCAATATTGCAAAAAACTACAATCATGCTCAAATATCTTATAAGGATTACTAGTCAAGAAATAAGTAAACTTTGGATGTGCTATGTGGTTTACTGGAAATTTAAAAATAAGGCTGCTGTTGAGAGAAGATATACTTTGGAGGGGTGTCATTACTGGAAAAATAAAAAATTAAGTCGGCTACTGTCATTTTTAAAGAGAAAGTTAATTAATAATAAATCACAACATGCAATATTGCAAAAAGCACATATAGTAGGACCAACAAAAGTAAGTGTCGAAAAGGTGACTAAAACCTAAGTGATGATGGTAGGGTTTTGGACTAAAAGGAGAAGCAACTCATCCTCCACCATGCATCCCACTTTCCCATCCTATGGCAACAAGAAATGGCAATTTTTTAATGGGTGCTCCAATATTGACTTTGTGATATGGTGAATAGATTGGTGGGTTTTGCAAAAAAATGATGCACACTGTTGATTATCAAACAACCAATTGCATAAACTAGTCTATGGTACTGACATTTGGAAACTAAACAATGGCCAGGTTACAGGTTGTGACGTTGGGTAACGGGTTTGAATAAAGGAGTTTAAGCAGCCGAGAAAAAAATTATCCATATTTGGCCAACTTAACCTGTAGGAGTTAGAACATAACCTAAATCGACCCATTTTCAAATAAATGTGTAACAACAGCCAACCTAGAATTTTTGTGTCTTATCAATGTACCTAACGGTTTCCTACTTATGTTAGGGGGCAGTACTTCAATAACCCTAGAGCTGAGAATTTATGAGTTATAAAAGAATAAGGACATCATATATATGGACAAATTATTTATCAAATACTTTCCATGTGCTTGATTAGTAATCTTAACACTCTTAGCTCATGGTGACCGGTGCTAATAACCGGTCACAATTTCAATCCGCTTACTTATTAGTGAACCGATTTAGGTTGTGTTTTATCTCAAATGGGTCAAAAAAAAAAAAAAAAAAAAAAAAAAAAAGCCTATATGGTAAATAGGTTCAAAGTCGCCAAAGGTCTGTTTTTCATATCACGCATCCTCCTAGATTATTTTTATTCAAATGTTTACATTACTATTGTAATATTACTGTTTCTGTAATCTGAACTAACACATTAAGCATTTATTAAACATGAACAAAAGTGTTTTGGGTCAACCCAACCGGACATGTTTTGGCCCGAACCCGTTTTTTGACCTCTTATCCGACACCACCCAACCAATCACCTACCCATCTCTAGTGATAAGACTCCATTCCAATTCTAAGCCACAGCAGACAAATACCAAATTTTGAGTAATGGAATTCGATAAGATCATATATAGTTATTTTCCTAAAATGCATATTTTCTATCATTTATCTAATAGTTGATAATTACTCATGATCATTTTCTAGCACTCATCTCCTGTACCTTGTATCCAGACAAGGTCATCATGGGACCCCATTCAGGTTATTTTATAGTTGATGCATTAACATGAGTGGAAATGGACGGCATGCAAGTTTTACGCGTTATTGCATTTCACCAACGACTTCTATACATGGTTTCTTTTTTAGAGAATTATGTAATCAATGTAAGACACATAAAGGGTTAGAAACTTACATGATCTGCTTAAGGGGGTCAGACACCATGTCTCCAACTTGTTACTGCACCAAAATCAGAGGCAATCCTTTGACCAGTAAACATGTTTACATAAATATATTTTAAATCAGCCAAAGCTATGCAGATCACTAACAAATCCTTCAATCATGTTTCATATTGTAATCTAACAATAGAAAAATTGGAGTTCAATAAGATAGCAGGCATGGAACCTATATAACATATTCTGCAAGACATTCAAAAAAGATAATTCACTTCTAGAACATACTCAAGAGGCAGGATTAGCGGCCAGACCCACAAATGAATACAAGGATTAAGCAAAAAGCTGTGGTGATAACGATAGTGAAAAGTTAGGTAAAGAATGAACCATATATTTGATTTCGTCTTGTTCTAGCAGAAATGGACGTTTATAATTAAATTCAATAAATAATTTATCACTTTCAGTCGGTTGACTGTAGTAGGGCATGAATGACTTAGTGCTAAAAAGACACCATGATAAATACAGATGTTGGTACAACCAATCATCATAAGAAAGTGACAGTAAGCACATTGCTTGCGTGCCTTTCAATTTTGTCTGCACTTGGACCTTTAAGCCATCGATCAAATCCTTTTATCGGCCAGCATCATTCAATTTATATGCACTCGATCCGTTGCATATTTACATATAGATGGTTGCTAAAAATCTACCTAATCTCATCATCATTCCAAGGCTTTAACACAATCAAGATCAAAACTCCCTCTATGTAATTACTTTATACATTAACAAAATAACAAGATATGTTACTAAGCTAAATCCTGAACCAGCTGACCCGTGTTTTTAAATGCATAATCATTCTTTGAACAGCTAAAACAAAAGTGGGGTCCTTGAATAAGATCATGGTTTTGTGGACTTCGGAAGTCAAAGTTAGCAGGCGGATGCAAAAAAGATAACATGCATATGGTATAATTACCGAGTGAAAATTTCTATTTTCCATTGGTAAATGATGATTCATGCCATCAAAAATTACATGACTAGAAAAATTCATAATATTTTATGCATAGGGATTAACACAAATGTCCCCACGTGCAACTTATGTAGAAGCATCAGATCAATCTCAGCCTCCATTTAAGGCAGCATCATTTAAGAGTCATTCATGCAGACAAGATTATACCTCATTAAAACCAATTTGCACAAGATTTGAGAGTTAAAAAGACTAGAAGCCAACACATGAGCCTTGCAAACTTCAATTTATCATGATAGTTATTGTTGAAGTTGGAAACAAAATGAAAAAATGTCTACCTGAAAAGCTTGAGTGTCCTTAAGATCCTCATTGATGAAGAAGAACATGCTTTCACATTTTACCAAGTTTAATATTCTATAATTCACGAGTAATGCAAAAATCATGCATACATGGATTATTCAATTTTTGCATAAAGGAGACTAGTGTGTAAATAAGGTAGAAATTGTAGAAATCAGAGGGAATACTGAAACATATTTATCAAATTCACCAAATAATAAAGATTACAAAATATTAAATAGACTACAAAACTAACCTCTAGTAACTAAACGGGTTAAACCCAACGGGCTTGCGGGCCTTTATTATCTAACACCTCCTCTCGAACTCGCAATGCTGTAGCAGTAAACATTAAGAGTTTGCCAAACAGAAAATAAACTAAAAATGAAAAACAAACTAAAGCAGACACACAGATGCAGCACATTCGGAAGATGATTTAGACAGATGCAAATAAAACCAGACGGAACCAGATGCAGAACCACGTGCAAAATCAAACAGAACCAGGCAAAATCGGAGCACAACCAGATGTAGAACCAAAGGTGATCTCAAGATGCAATACATAACTACTCAAGACCTAGTCGGATTAGTTAAAACTATTGCATCACCGACACAAAACCAATCCAATCACCAATGCAAAACCAAGTATAATCAAACCAATCTTCAAATTCTTCAAATCAGGATGTTGGAAAATTTAGTGCACTTGGGGGATTAATTCACACCTGGTAATGGGTTTAGAGGTACAGAGTGTACACCCATTTGGTCACTGAATCCCCTGACTTAATAGTGGTTATGCTAGTGTGAATCTGTTTCTGCTAGTATGGATTCTGCTGATAGTGGATTCTGCTGCTAGTGGGATTCTGCTACTAGTGTGATTCTGCTGCTGGCATCAGTTTATTTTGCTGCTCGTTTTTAACCACTGATTCCTACTATTATAGAAAGTATTATGATATAATTAATGGGCCGTTAATTATACATAATTCCATGGGCTAGGGTTTGAGTATTCTCTATTATAAATAGAGGTCATAATACATCTGCATGGTACGATACAACACAAACCCTAAACACTTGAATACGTTTTTGTTCTTGATTTGTGCCTAAAACAAGTACATCACTTGGTCTTATCCCATAGAGATATTCGTGTAACCCAGACATAGGGTTGAATAGTTTCTATTGGAAAGTGATTACATGATTTCAAGTGAATATCCGGTGCTATTGATTATCTTAATCCTAATCTGGGAACACTTATAAACACTAAATAACCAACAATCAATAGAAACTATTAGTGATAATCAATGGCTGCTGCTATGAGACAAATGGCTGCTAACTTTTTCAAGTTGAAAAGTTTGAAGGTGTTGATTTGAGAAGATGGCAAAAGAAGATGCACTTCTGTTGGGAATTATTCTATTAGTTACCACGGTGAGTGAAGATATTACAACTGCAAGAAGATTGTACTTGCAGTGGAAACTCATTACCACTGCAAGAACAAATATTACCACTGCTCACTTGTTAGCTGTTAGAGAAACGCGTATTGATAAACATAGAAAAGATTTTGTGTATATCTTATTCTATTAGTATTATACTTATCTTGTACAAGAGGACTCCTTGTTCTATAAAAGGAGATCCTAGATGATAACTTTGATATACGTTTTCTTAGAGCTTCAAGGTGTAACCCTAGTGATATCTCAGATCACTCGTATTATTATTATTAATAATATTGGAGCTAGTTGTTTTGTTATATTCATTGTTCACACATTAATCTGTTTCACTTACAATTAATCTTCTAAGTATCATTAAGTATATTCCGCATACTTAGTGATATCACTCAAAGTATCATTATCAACACAAGTTCAAGGTGTACACGATCCAACAAGTGGTATCAGAGCAAGGCTTTGATATTTTGATTTAGAAGATCCAATGGCAGATTCAAAAGATACAATGGAGACAGAAACAAGCCAATCTAATATTGCTGCAAAGCTTCCCAAGCTTAAAATTAATGACTTTGAGATGTGGAGGCTTATGATTGAACAATTCTTTATGGTTCAAGACTACACATTATGGGAGATCATAACGTGTGGAAATTCATTCAAACCTGGTACAACTGTTGAGACAGTTGGTGGCAAGCCAGTAACAAAAGTAAATGCTGGTCCAGTTACAAATGATGAAAGAAACCAACTTAAGAATGATTTGAAGGCTAGAGGTTTGCTATTGATGGCTCTACCCAGAGAACAAGTCCAGGCTTTTACCAAATACAAGGATGCAAAGACCCTCTTTGATGAGATATGTGAAGTATTTGGTGGTAATGACTATACCAAGAAAACTCAAAAGACTTTACTGAAGCAGACCTATGAGAATTTTGGCTCATCAAGCAATGAATCTCTTGATAGCATATTCACAAGGCTACAAAAGATTGTAACTCAGCTGACTGCTTTTGGAATTGAGGTAGAAAAGGAAGACCTCAATCTTAAATTTTTAAGAAGTTTACCTGCTGAGTTTGATACAAATGTTGCTGTATGGGAGGACAAGTCAGATCTTGAAACAATGAAGCTTAATGATGTGTACAATAACTTCAAAGTTATTGAACAGAGACTTAAGAAAGCTGGCAAGTTAAAGACAAGTTCTGCAGGAGTTGCACTCATATCATCATCAGGTAATGACAGTTCTGATGATGAAAGTGACAGTGATGATGACAGTGGTAACATGATTGTTTCCACTGGTAATGGAAATGTTTCCACTAGGAGCTCAAAGAAGCAGATTGCAGGACTAAGTGATGCTACTTTCTATGCCTTTATATCCAGCCATGTGGGTGGTTCAATCCTCAATCATGAGGACTTGGATCAAATTGATGAAGATGATATGGAGGAGATGGACATCAAATGGCAGGTAGCATTGCTCAGCTTAAGATCAAAGAAGTTCTGGAAGAAGACAGGGAGAAAGATTCATATAAGTGGTGATGAGACTGTAGGTTTTGATAAAAAGAAGGTGGAGTGCTATAACTGTCACAAGAAGGGACACTTTGCAAGAGAATGCAGAAAACCAAGGAAATCTGACAATAAGTCAACTTGGTACAAGAAGGAAAAGGCCAAAGAACCTACAACAGAAGAGCCAAAGGTGCTATTGGCTATTGATGGAGTAAGCTTTGATTGGAGCTTTATGGGTCAGAATGGAGAAGATGATACAGAATCTGCAATGCTAGCCACTGAGCATGCACTCATGGCTTTCTCTGACTCTGAGGTATATACTGATAATGCTTGTTCTAAAAACTGTAAGGCTGCTAAAGAGTTAGAGGTTTCTAAAACACAATATGATGAACTGATGCTAGATTTACATCATACTAATTATAATTTAGCAAATCATAAAAGAGGTCTAGGTGTTTTAGAAAAGCAGATAGAGCATTATAGGGCTAATGAATCTAAGTTCAGAGATGATATTGCTGTTTTAAAAAGAGACTTAGATTTTTATCTTGAAGTAAATAAAGCTCTTAGGGAAGAGATTGAGAAAGTTAAAAAGGCTAGTGAGAATATTGAGATTACTAAGAAAACACTAGACCATCAATCCAAGAGCATTGACAAAATTTGGGAAGCCCAAATTGTGAGCAAAGCTAAATCAGGTCTTGGATACAATACTGTTCCACCACCTCTAAGGGGTGTTCCAGCACCTCCTGGTATTGATCTTGCTCACACAGGCTTAGAAGAGTTTCAGGATCCACCCATGACCTATGGACCAAAATTTGTTAAACCAGTTGAAACTGAAAAGGTTCATGTTGAGGTTGAGACTTTTGATAGTGCTAGTGACTCATCTCTTAAAGATGAATGTTTGAATGTTGAGTCTAAAACTAGTGTTACTGAAAATGTTAAAGTTGAGGAGAGTAAAAGCATTCCTGAAGAAGTTAAAGAGAAGCCTAGAACACAGTCTAATTTCACTAGGTCTACTACTAGGTATGCTGAAATGTACAGGGATAGGCCTAAATCTCCTAGAGGTAACATGAGAAGTTGGAATCATGTTAAAACTCGACAGTTTGGTAGTGACTTTGTGTTTTACAATAAGGCTTGTCACATATGTGGTAGCTTTGACCATTTAGCTAAAGACTGTACCTACCACATGGGAAGAAGGGAAGTTTTTACAAGGGTGAATGGATCAAATTCTAATAAAATGACTCACCCAAATCCCCTAAGCAAAATGGTTCCCAGGTCTGTTATGCTTAACACTGGCATTAAACATGTTTCCACTGCTAGACCAGCAGTTACCACTGCCAGAAGTAATAACAGAGTTTATCCTAAGTCCCCTGTCACTTCTTTTTTTAAATCTTACCAAACAGGGAAAAAGACTTATTTTGAAAAGAATGATCACAAGAACCACATGTGGAGACCAAAATTTTCTACTCCAGCAGTTTCCACTGCTAGGCATGCAGTTACCACTGCAAGACCAATTGTTTCCACTGATGTTCAAAAGAAAAGGGTAAACTTGGGAAAAGCTGTTAAGGCCTCAGCTCGTTGGGAATGAAAACCAAAAGGAACAACAAACAATCCCAATGGTGTATCAATGACCTTTGATAGATATAATTATATTGATACACGAGGCAGATCCAAGTCATTTGTGGCTTGGGTCCCCAAAAGGTACTAATTTGTTTATGATGTGTGCAGGGACAGTCAAAGATTAATGTTTTCTATGAATGACTTGATGATATTTTCTGAGTTGAACTAATATGGTTTCAAGTTGTTTGATATATGTCTGTTCTGCAAATGTTCATGTAATTGCAAGATGTGTGTTACAGTCACCAAGAGATATAGCCAAGGAAGTGGTCTAATGAGCTGTATTTAGTCTCTATTGCAAACAAAATAATGCTGAAGGTCTTACATATTATGCTAATTATGAAGATCTTTTCATTTCAAGACATAAGATACAGCTTACATTCAAGGTTCCAATTGGATTACAAAGATCATTCCTAATACATTTGGCTACTTGTGTACTACTAGCTTCTATCAATTATTACATAATACTTGAGGCTATGACAAGTACAATGAAGAAGCTGAAGCTGAAAATGGAAAAAGAAGAGAAGGAAGACTGTGAAGATGCACAAGTACCAAAGTCAAGAAAATACTCACAAACTTTGGTCCTTGGCAACATTCATCAATCATTTACTTCTGCTTCTCCTTTCCCTTATGTGTGATTTGAGCTTTATTGCTCTGTCCAATGTGTTCTTGATGCAGAAGACAAGGTTCTGGAGCAGGAAGATCCACCATCAAGTTTGATGATGTTGGGAGAGATGGATCTCTCATACTTGATCTTGGTTGAGATCTCTCTGGTGTGGAAGGAGGAAGAAAGGTTGGTTCTTCATTATCTTCCTCTGAAGATTCTTCATCAGATGTCCAGATGAAGGGAGAGACAAGCTCAGCAGGATTTGTATTATGGCTTGATTCACCCTCTATGTATGCATTCCATTTCTTGTCTTCCACATCCCATCGTGTCTTTATTTCTCTCTCAAAATCAGAACCTTCAAGTCCCCATGGATATGGTGGTACCTCTTCTTCTGATGTTGGAACAGAAGAGTGTTGATTAGAGGACTCAGGGTTTGATGACATGATTTTTGAATGCAAATTGGTTTTTGAGATTTTGTTGTGGGCTATTAGGGTTGAAAGATTGTTGGTGACTGAGATGTTGTGTTTGGAGGAGGTTAAATAAGCCAAGGTTAGGTGTTACAATAATTAATGAAGATTATTTACTTCCATCTGTTTTGGTTGGTTTGAGGAGTAACTGTGGTTTGACTTTTGAGAAGATATTTTGTGTATAGTAACTCAGTTAAAAAGATACTTGGGTTAATATTTGTGAGTTAAGATGAGATTTATTTTGTGATGTTACATCTCATTGGAGTTATAAGGTGTGTAATATTGACACACAACAAATGGTTATTGATTCACCATGTCTAACCCACATAAGAATCAGCTAGTCCATAAGCAAACGGCTCATGGTAAAGACTTATCAAATCCGTTGATAGCTGATAGTTTGCTAAAAACTATGATAAGAGCAGCACATTTTACATATTTTACTTACCACTGCTCTTTGAAATTTTGTTGATTTTTACCACTGCAAGTTCATTGTTTCCACTGAAAGTGTAAATTTTACCACTGATGAACTAGCCGTTACAACTGTGTGTCAGTAATCGTATTTCTACTAGCCGTTACCAAAAATAACTGTCTTTCCTTATTAATAGGGTTAAATTTTTGGAAATTATCTACTTACCAAATTGTATTTCTTCAAAAGATACATCTTTCTATAGATAATTATCCATCCGCGTTTTTCTCAAAACCCTATTAATATAAATTGATTTTATACGGCTTGCTTTTTACTCACGATTACTAACACTTTCATCTCTCAAATCACAAAATCATGGTGACTCTCAAGTTTGCAGACGAACACAACCAAGTGGCTTATCTACAAAAGTCAAACGTCAAGAGTGGACCTACTTTTCATCAGATTGTGGACTTTCTCAACTCAACTCATATAAGGTATGCCTTAACTATGAATCCCACAATCTTTGTTTCTCAAATCAAACAGTTTTGGAACTCTGCAGAGTCCATCACACTTGAACAGGGAGACACACATGAACCTGTGGAAGCTCTTAGAGCCACAGTTGATGGGGGTAACTATTGATGTTACTGAGTCATCTTTGAGGAGAATTCTCCAATTAGATGATCTCAATGGTATCATCACATTACCTAATTCAGACATATTCCACTACATTGGTCTGATGGGGTATGATACATCTGATCAAAAAGTAACCTTTAAGAAAGGATGTTTTTGTCCCCATTGGAGATTTTTGATACACACTCTGTTGCATTGCCTAAGTCCTAAGAAAACTTCTTATGAACAATTTGGATCAACCATGGCTTACCCTTTAGTTTGCTTGGTTTCTGATAGGACTTTCAATTTTTCAAAATTTATATTTAATAATATGAAAGGCAATGTAACAAGTTCATACAAATTTTTGATGTATCCAAGGTTTGTGCAAGCAGTGTTAAATGAATTTCAACTGCATAATCATAATAGGATTTATGACACTCCATATCTTAAGCCAAAAGTATTTCAAAACATGAGTAAGGCTTCAGATCTTTGGGATGGAGTGACTCATCCTCTTTTTACAAACATGCTTGCAAAGATTTCACAACTACAGGGTGAAGATGCAACAATCCCAGTTGTATCCCATCACACACCCACTATTTCTGTTCCACAAATTCAACATTTTCCTGCTATAACTCACACATATGAAAGGAGGCAAAAACAGCCAACTCCTTCCATGACAACATTGCATGTTGCTGATCCTTATGGTTTAGGAACAAGCAGTGGTGGTTCAAGGCTTCAATCTAGTCCAACTAGAGAAGAGCCTGAATCAATGCCTTATGATTCACCTCTCCCAACAGGTAACACAGTTGGAAGTGATGAAGGCAGTGTGACACTAACTGAATTGATGGGATTATGTACCAAATTAACCAAACAGGTTCAAACTCTGGAGAAAGATCTGGCACTGACCAAAGTACAACATGCCACAGAGTTGAATCAATTGAAGACTGAGATTCAAAAGTTGCAGACTGAAGTTGTGGATCTCAAGAAGAAAAGACATGTTCAAATTGTGGTTTCTTCTCCATCATCCACTCATGATGGTCTTTCTACAGGATCTGGTTATGATTTGGGAATTTCTTCCAAACAGGGGAGGAAACCAGATGCAGAACTTAAGGAGAGGAGTAAAAATTTTGACAAAGAGTTTACTGAGCTTCCTGATTCTGATGATGATCAAGTAAAAGATGATGATGCTCAGTCTGAGGGGAGGAAATTGGATTTTGAAGATATGGATGCTGATGCAGGTTTTAATTTTGATGATTTAGTTGGAACTGCTCAACCAATTTCCACTGAGGCAGAACAAGTTTCCACTGATCAACAACTTACCACTGCGAGTGAAAATATTCCCACTGCTAGTCAAGGTATTACCACTGCAGAGGAAGAAGCTGTCAGAAGAAGCTTAGTTAAAGGAAAGGCTATTGAAATTGCTTCAGATCAAGTGACAAGAAAGATTTCTAAGTTTGAACAAGCTCAGATTGACTATGATCATAAGTTAGCTGAACAACAACAAGCTGAAGAGTATGAAAGAATTAAAAAGATCAAGGAAGATGAAGTTGCTAGTTTCATGGAAGCAAGAAGGTTGGATAAACTTGAAGCTGTTGTAGCAGAACCTATTTCAAGTATCTCTCCAACAATTATGTATGAGAAACCTCCAGAATTTTCATATGTGCCTACAGAAGAAGAAATTGATTATTTGATTAACAATGATCAAATAATTAGGAAGAAGGCTATTGAATTGATTGCTAATACAACTTTGAATGAAGAACAAAAGTTTGCTCAACTTAAGGATTTCATTCTCATAAAAAATCAGCAGGCTCTTGATCAAATCATTGGAGATGCAAGAAAAGGTCAAAAGGTGCCAAGGAAACTTACAAAGGCACAAATTATTTCTGAGATGAAGATTTATTGTTGTCATGTTGGTAATATGAAGATGGGTCAATTCAAAGGAATGTCACATGATCAGATTGAAGGTATTTACTATAGAATCAAAAGACAAGATAGTAAATTCATTCCAATGAATCAAGAACCATTATCTATGAAGACAAAAAGGACTGGAGTGAGTCTTGAATCAAAAGAGGCAAAGAAGTTGAAGACTCAGAAACCATCTCAAGAAGAAGAAGGTCCTAGCAAGTTGACTGAAGAACAAGTTACAAACATGTTGTTCATAGAAACTGATGTGCTTAATATTGAACCTCTACAAGCAAAATATCCAGTAGTTGGATGGGAAATCTTTTCTGATAGTTTTGGTTCAGCTTGGAAGATCATCAGAACTGGAAGTGTCACAAATATTTGTAGAGATTTTGAAGATGTTATTAGATCTTGTGATAGAGAAGATCTGGATACTTTGTGGAAAATAGTTCAAGATCAGTTTAAGAAGGAAGAACTTGTTGATGTCAAAGCTAAGGAATTATGGGTTCACTTCAGAAGACTATATGAACCTGACCCAAGTGATAGATATTGGAGATTTGAAGCTCATGATCAAAGAACTTTGTGGAAATTCTATGATTCAAGTTTTGTGCATCATGTTTCTACTCGAGATGGAGTTGATGTCTTTATGTTGGTTGAGAAAGAATATCCATTGAGAGCTGGAGTATTGGATGTAATGAGAACTGTGAAGCTTAGGTGTTGGGAAAGAACTGAAGTCATAGATGATTTGCTGCAAAGGATATATGATCAAAGTGTAAGAGCAGATAAAAGATTAAGAAAAACAAGATAAGTGTTTGGAAGAATTCCCATATCCTCAGGTTTATTGTATACTTGAAGAAACTTATTGAGTTACTAATAAATCATAAGTTTAGGGGAGGATTGTTGGGAATTATTCTATTAGTTACCACGGTGAGTGAAGATATTACAACTGCAAGAAGATTGTACTTGCAGTGGAAACTCATTACCACTGCAAGAACAAATATTACCACTGCTCACTTGTTAGCTGTTAGAGAAACGCGTATTGATAAACATAGAAAAGATTTTGTGTATATCTTATTCTATTAGTATTATACTTATCTTGTACAAGAGGACTCCTTGTTCTATAAAAGGAGATCCTAGATGATAACTTTGATATACGTTTTCTTAGAGCTTCAAGGTGTAACCCTAGTGATATCTCAGATCACTCGTATTATTATTATTAATAATATTGGAGCTAGTTGTTTTGTTATATTCATTGTTCACACATTAATCTGTTTCACTTACAATTAATCTTCTAAGTATCATTAAGTAGATTCCGCATACTTAGTGATATCACTCAAAGTATCATTATCAACACAAGTTCAAGGTGTACACGATCCAACAACTTCTTGTTGTCAGGTATGAATGTGGTGTATGTCCTTACGACTGCTATTCCTGAAGATTATGGAGAAGATGCTACTATGGAACAGATGAGGGCAAGAAGCAAACGGGAGAATGATGATTATGTCTGCAGGGGTTTAATTCTCAATGGTATGTCTGATTCTCTTTTTGATATTTATCAGAATGTTGAATCTTCTCAAGGACTATGGGATTCCTTGGAAGCCAAATATATGGCTGAGGATGCATCAAGTAAATAGTTCCTTGGAAGTAATTTTAACAATTACAAAATGGTTGATTCTAGACCTGTCATGGAACAATACAATGAACTTTTTAGTATACTTGGTCGATTCACACAACACAAGATGAACATGGATGAGGCTATTTCAGTCTCTTGTATCATTGATAATTTACCTCCTGCTTGGAAAGATTTTAAGCATATGCTGAAACATAAGAAGGAGGAATTAACTCTTGTTGAGTTAGGCAGTCACTTGTGCATTGAGGAATCACTCAAAGCACAAGATATTGACAAGCCAAAGAGTAGCAATGCTACTGGTCCATCAGTTGTCAAAATGGTGGAGCATAACAACTCCTTCAAGAACAATGACAACAAGGGCAAACGTAAGTATCATGATAAGACCAAATCTCATCTTAATAAGAAACCAAAAGTGACTTGTTGGAAGTGTGGTAAAACTGGACACTTTAGGAAGGATTGTAAAGGTGTTAAGATTGACAATAAAACCAATGGATCAGGCACAAGTGGATCAGGGAATGGTAATACCAATTCTCTAAAAGGTCGGAATATATTTAATAAGTGTTTTGAGATTTATTATGTTACATATATCTGATGTATATTTTGTGCAGGATGATGATGTTGCGTGGTGGGTTGACTTTGGAGCAACTATTCATGTGCGTAAAGATAGAAGCTGGTTCAAGAATTATGAGCCAATGAATGATGGTTCTATTCTTCATATGGGAAATGAGTCAACAACCCTGGTGCATGGAAGAGGATGTGTGGATTTAAAGTTTAGTTCTGGAAAGATTGTTTCTTTGTTTAATGTTTTACATGTTCCTGATATTAGAAAGAACTTGGTTTCTAGTAATGTTTTGAATAATTGTGGTTATAAACAAGTGATTGAATCTAATAAGTTTATTTTATCTAAACATGGTGTGTTTATTGGTTTTGGATATTTGTGTAATCAAATGTCCAGACTTAATATTGTTCATGATAATGTTAATTCTGCTTTTATATCAACCTCTAAACTTAATGATTCAACCCTATGGCATGCTAGACTTGACCATGTACACTTTAAACGAATGCGAGATATGTCTAAGGATGGGTTAATTCCAGCCTTTGATATGGACACTAAAAGTGTAAAACTTGCATGATGACCAAAATTACTAAGAAACCATTTCAAAGTGTAAAACGTGAAACTAAAGTTTTGGAACTGATTCATAGTGATCTATGTGATCTACACGCTACTCCCTCTTTGGGGAACAAGAAATACTTTGTGACTTTTATTGATGATGCTTCTAGGTTTTGTTATGTTTATTTGTTACATACTAAGGATGAAGCATTAGATAAATTTAAAGTATTTAAAACTGAAGTTGAATTGCAACAAGGGTCTATAATCGAAAGATTCAGGACTGATAGGGGAGGTGAGTACATGGATACTCTGTATTTTCAGTCTGTTGGTATAATCCATGAAACGACTGCCCCTTATACTCCTCAGCAAAATGGAATTTCTGAAAGGAAAAACAAGGTGCTGAAGGAGATGGTTAATTCCATGTTGTCCTATTCAGGGCTGAGTCAAGGGTTCTAGGGTGAAGCTATGTTAACAGCTTGTTATTTACTAAATAGGGTTCCTAATAAAAGGAACAAGGTTACCCCTTATGAACTCTGGACTAAAAAGAAACCCAACCTGAATTATCTCAGGGTTTGGGATTGTAGGGCTGTTGTAAGACTCCTTGATCCAAAGTAGAAAACTTTGGGTGAAAGCGGCATTGAATGCATCTTTGTTGGATATGCTGAGCATTCCAAGGCATATAGGTTCTATGTTATTGAACCTAATGAATCTGCTTCAATTAACTCAATAATTGAATCAAGGGATGCACTATTTGGTGAGAATAAATTTTCATCAGTACTTAGACCAAGTCAGAAGATTCCAAATGGAACTAATGACATTGGTGTTTTAGAGGTCTCTGATGAGGTTTCTGATGAGGTTGTGGAACAACAACCTGAACCTGAGCTCAGAAGGAGCCATAGGGTCAGGACTCCAAAGTCATTTGGACTTGAGTTTCAATTATACTTAATTGAAGGTAAAATGAGTGAGGTCTCTGACCAATACTCCTATTGCTTTATTGTTGAGGATGATCTCAAAACATTTGAAGAAGCAATGAAGTCCCAGGATGTTGCTTTATGGAAAGAAGCTATTAATGATGAGATGGACTCCATCATGGGAAACAACACTTATGTGTTGATTGATCTACCACCTGGTTGCAAACCTCTAGGTAGTAAATGGATTTTCAAAAAGAAAATGAAGGTAGATGGAACTGTTGAAAAGTTCAAGGCTAGACTAGTCATTCAAGGCTTTTAAAAAAAAAGTCAGGAATAGACTATTTTGATACTTATGCTCCTGTGGCTCGTATCAGTACCATAAGATTGCTAATTGCTTTGGCATCAATTCATAATCTGATTATTCATCAGATGAATGTGAAGACAGCTTTCTTGAATGGTGACTTAGATGAGGAAGTTTATATGAACCAACCTCAGGGCTTCATCATGCCTGGCAATGAAAACAAGGTGTGTAAACTGATTAAGTCTCTTTATGGACTAAAACAGGCACCTAAGCAATGGCATCAAAAGCTTGATGAAGTGGTTTTGTCTAGTGGTTATTTACTTTACCAGGCTGACAAATGCGTATATAGCAAATTTGATGAATCTGGTAAAGGAGTCATTATTTGTCTATATGTTGATGACATGTTGATTTGGCACTGACCAAAATCACGTTAACCTTACAAAGGCATTTTTGTCCTCAAAGTTCTCCATGAAGGATATTGGGGAGGCTGATGTTATCCTTGGCATTAGGATTAAACATGAAAGTAACAAAATTTCTATATCTCAGTCTCATTACATTGAGAAGGTGCTGAAGAAATTTAATTACTTTGAGTGTACTCCAGTGAGTACTCCTATGGATACAAGTGAGAAGCTAATGCCTAATACTGGCAAAGCTGTATCTCAACTTGAGTATTCTAGGGTGATTGGCTGCTTGATGTATGCCACTTGTACAAGACCTGACATTGCTTTTGCTGTGGGTAAACTGAGCAGGTATACTAATAATCCTAGTGCTCATCATTGGCAAGCAATTCAGAGGGTTTTTAAGTATTTGAAGATAACTATGAATTAGAGTCTCTCATATACTGGTTATCCTTCAGTATTGGCCAGATGTACAATGGGAAGGCTTATAGCCAGATGTACAATGGGAAGTTTAGACATTTAGGTGTCAGGCATAGCATGATTCGTGAGCTTATCATGAATGAGGTGATATCTATAGAGTTTGTTAAATCTCAACAAAACTTAGCTGATCACTTGACGAAGGGTTTGGCTAGAGACTTGGTTTTGAAGTTTGCAAAAGGGATGGGTTTGAAGTCCAACTTAGTCACTAAATGCTAAGACACCCAACTCCCTCCTGAGGAAACTTGGGAGCTGAGTTCAATGTGGAAAGCTGAACATTTAGTGGACTGGAGCACATGTTTTATATTACATCCCAAGGTTGTGCTCAGAACCTGCCGGAAAAGGATGATGAAGTTTTTACTTCTCAATGGTTATTTTCTTTGAAAAAGTGCTAAGCAGGAGCATGAATAAAGAGGAACCACCTATGTAAATGTTGAAGTTTTGCCGCTTCAGGAAGTTTTGGATTTTTAGCTTTTACAACATTTATGAATTGGATATGGACACATGGCTTGTATAGTGCCAGGTTTATTTAAGTGTTTGAAAATGTATGTGTATTTTATCTTCAGGAGTTCAAATGGGTTGAAGGGTTCAATTCTTAGAACACCCTGATTCTCGGATATTTGAACGTGTAATATACTAAGATGAGAATTCAATCTTCAAGATATTTTCATTTATGCATATATTTTGTTTTGTGTTTATTTTTCATGCAAAGGAGGTGAACTAAATTTGGGGAGGATTGTTGGAAAATTTAGTGCACTTGAGGGATTAATACACACCTGGTAATGGGTTTGGAGGTACATAGTGTACACTCATTTGGTCACTGAATCCTATGGCTCAATAGTGGTTATGCTAGTGTGAATCTGTTTCTGCTGATCTGATTCGGCTGCTAGTATCGATTCTGCTGATAGTGGATTCTGCTGCTAGTGTGATTCTGCTGCTGGCATCAGTTTATTCTGCTGCTCGTTTTTAACCACTGATTACTACTATTATGGAAAGTATTATGATATAATTAATGAGCCGTTAATTATACATAATTCCATGTGCTAGGGTTTGAGTATTCTCTATTAAAAATAGAGGTCATAATACATCTGCATGGTACAATACAACATAAACCCTAAACACTTGATTACTTTCTGTTCTTGATTTGTGCCTAAAAAAAGAACATCACTTGGTCTTATCGCATAGAGATATTCGTGTAACCCAGGCATAGGGTCGAATAGTTTCTAACGGAAAGTGATCACACGATTTCAAATGAAAATCCGGTGCTATTGATTATCTTAATCTTAATCTGGGAACACTTATAAACACTAAATAACCAACACAGGAAACCAATACGGACACCATAATCAAATCATAACCCGGCGTCAAATCTAATATTAATGCATATATCAATACCAATAACCCGATACAAATACCAATACAAATATTAACATAAATTCCTGTACCACGATGAGCGAAACCATTTACCGTCAATCAAATGAAGCAAACAAATTCACCGAATAACAACAAATTAATACGATTGAATTTAAACCACACCGGTTTAGTAATCCATATTTCGAACTCCAAACAAATCAATTATCAATAAAAAAAATGATCTACCGATGCTAATAAAGAAAAATAGAATATTGGAATAGCAATCTTCATTCAAAACATTTTTTTTTACCTGGGTTCCGACTCGACATTGCGAGCCGACTAATCCTAGGGTGACTACCCTTTTGAATAACCCGGAGTTATCGCGGGTTAACCTCCGTGGCCACATGGAAAAATAGAATATTGGAATAGCGATCTTCATTCAAAACATATTGTGATGTTACCGGCCCACAACATCCCACTAACTCGTTATTTTTATACTAGAAGGGTACCTGCGCAATGCGGCGGCGGGTACCTAATGACTATTTTATAGCGAACAAATGTTTTTCATGTAACTTTTTAAGCATAGTAAGCCGACCAACATTTTCTTTTTCAACTTATTGTTTAACAATTACATAATAATTCAAATACATTTTAAACATTACAAATAAAACTTCAAATAAAATGACTAAACTAGTAATCCATCATCACGTTTATCATAACTTTCATGGATAAAACTACCAACCCATGTATATTTGGATAAGCCCATTAATGGTTCAGATTTTCGGATAGTCCAACTACTAATCCATCAACACATTTACTACATGATGATGATGGATTAAATGGGCCGTTACAACTCACAAGTAAATGGGTTTTATGAATATTAAAGTTGGCACAATTAAAGACATTTAATTTACATTTGAAGGTTGGCTTGTTAATTTCAATTTCTTAAAAAAAAAATATTTTTGATCTTACAAATTTAAGACTTCTAAATATAGATATCATAAATATATTATAAGGTAGTATAGATTCCAATACCCAACTTTCAATTCGAACGTGTATATCAAATTACACCTCCGAACAAATTAAAATCAATCAAACCTATCCAAACAAATCAAACAAGAGTAATATTTAAACAAAACTCACACAGTATATACCATGCAAATTAATTACCACTTTATTCAATGTTTTTGATTGGTATCTTTTGATTTCACTGTTTAACGTACCATGATAATAACCCAATCCACAAGCGAACTCTTTCTTTCTTTTTTTCTTTTTTCTTTTACGGATCAAACTGGATTCAGAGCTCTGATGCCATGTAGAAATCAGAGGGAATACTGATACATATTTATCAGATTCACAGAATAATGAAGATTACAAAATATTAAATAGACTACAAAACGGGCTTGCGGGCCTTTATTATCTAACAAAATAACATGAGAATGTTGACAACGTTTTCCGTTAGTGAAAAAATGATCATGATAGGTACGGATTTTGGTACAATGCATAAAGTATGAGAAACAGAATTTCCCATTACCTGGAACTTTTAGGCACCAAATCTCCTTGTGGCAGCAGCACTAAAAAATGTGGGCCAATTTTTAGTTTACTTATTTGGGCCTCTTTGTATTAAGCTTTTCTGCTCATTCTTTTTTAATCTAAGTAATGTCATTTCAAGCTGACGTCTAGCTTTCGTAGGTAGTAATGCACTTCTATGTATATCATATTTCATGTCCATGGTTTATTAGCCAAACTAATAGACATGGTCCATGACTCCATGGAAATAGTCACCTTCTTATAGTCCAGGCAAACTTGAGCCCTTCCTATCAGTAGGCATGACCCCAAAGTACTACGTAATTATTAGCACCCATAATATCCGAACCTAATACCTGCTCAGACCAAGCCCCAATTCTTATCCACTAGGCCAGCCCCTCGGGGTTGATCAAGGTTTTTAGTTCGCTTTACTAATTGAATTCTGCCCAAATTACCACACAGATCATGCTTTTAGATACATAATATAACAGTGGTCACTATCTTACACCTTTATCTTAGGCGAACCATAATGGGTTTATGATTTTCAGTACGACAATAGTACTTTTCCGTAAGGACTAATAGTTGGTCATTCAAATGCATGTCTAATCACATCAAGATAAAGTGATGGGCCACATTCTTTGTCATAGGACCGTACATGTGTTAGACATCCGGGGAAATTAAAGGTGACATTATTTCAAACAAATGAACAATTAAAGTGGTTTAGTGTTGTCTTATTATATTCCTAAGCACGGTAATGCCAATCTAAGCATGAGGTTTCTTCATACTCTTTAAAATTTGAAACTGACCTCCCTTGCAGTAACAAAATTCAGAATAACATTTGAATTCGTTTGCGCACAAACATAGACATGTCAAAAAAGACTTCACGAAGATCATACTAGTCTTGTCGGAATGTTGGTAACAATTTTATAAATGAAATAATGCCAGCAGAGTGAACTGACCTTTTTGATGATTCCTAGTAACTCAAGGTAGTATATATCTGTTCAGAAGTGACATAAAATCATTATGAACAAAAAGGTAAACTGGGATGTTGTATCGCAATATATTAATACCCTGTGGCGGATGTAAAGGTAAACATAATAACAGTATTTATCTAACTGTGACTGTTAAAGCAGAGGTAGACACGGTATCTGTCCTTAATATTGGGTATGCATATGAACCAATGGCAACTAAATTAAGTTTAGGAATCAAACTTACTTAAGAGCTAGCATCTGTTAGTACATAAAAAAGAGGATTATTATACTTAAAATTAAAATCAACTTTATATGTCAATGCACCTCTTCATATGGTACAACAATGAGATGCTGAGAAAGTTAGATGCCCATTTTATAGCTTCAAATTCCAATGCGGAGCATGCATTAATTATGCATGCACAAGCTGACACCACATGCTCTGATCAGTAAAAGGAAAAAGATACATAGAGTTAAACATACACAAGAATTCAGCACTATAAATCAAATGACAATGTGTGCAAAGGCTATCTTTTAAGGACTTCATATTTAAGAGAATGAAAAAAAAAAAAAAAAAAAAAAAAAAAAAAAAAAATTATGTATAGAGGGAGAAAATACGCATATTTTTATACTGGTTTTAATGATAGATGTGCAATATGCACATAATGCAATCATCTTATCATTAATCAACTCAAAGCATACCGTTAACTACACTGTAGTACATTGGACTTGAAAGGAATTGCACTACTAAGTTTGGAATAGACCGTTGTCCACGAATTTATGGGTAAAAGATACGAGTATAAATAGAAAAGCAGGTTCCACTTAGTTCAAGATCAATCGAGTAATAACTAGTAAGTACTGAAGTACATACACAAAGTAATTAACTTCGGTTCATCTCCGATTGGGAGACAAGTGACCATTTTGGCACTTGAGCTTGTTCCACATCTCGAGGCTGCCTTGTACTCCACTAATTCCTATATAAGGAAGTGTGACTCAACCAAAGAAAGAGTGGAAAATACATGAATACCATAATAGACATTCCTAAGGAGAATGAAGCGTCTCCTAACCAGGAGAAGCAAAAGAAGACCTTTTCCCTTTCTAATCTTTGGTATTCTATAAAAAAACACCGAGAACAACATGCAAAAAGAATTATTCATAGTATAAAGGTTGGGATTGCCTTGGTTTTAGTTTCACTTCTCTATCTGCTTGATCCAATATTTGAGCAAGTAGGAGAAAGTGCCATGTGGGCTATCATGACTGTTGTGGTTGTCTATGATTTCTTTGCAGGTCAGTACGTACTAACACATTTAATAGCAATTATTCTCTAACTCTAATAGCACGTGAAGTGGTCAGCTTATCAAGTTTTGTAACAAGTCCGCCTCTTTGATGATATGTGTGACAGGTGCCACATTAAGCAAAGGGTTACTGCGTGGAGTTGGAACAATACTTGGAGGCGGATTAGGGTGTGTGGCAGCAATTTTGGCAGAAGATTCTGGAAAGACCGGATTTACGATAGTTGTTGGAACCTCAGTATTTATTTGTGGTAAGAATAAAGTTGCAAAATATATTGAACACTTGCAGTACAGGTAAGTGTCATGAAGCATGTTTATAAGGAATATTTTATTACTGTTTTAGGTGCTGTGGCAACATACTGTAGAATGATTCCAAGCATAAAAAAGAAGTATGATTATGGGGTCATGATCTTCATCCTCACCTTCAATCTGGTAGCAGTGTCTGGTTTACATGCTGATAAAATCTTGGAACTAGCCGGCCAACGTCTTGCTACAATCGGCATGGGTTTTGCTGTCTGCATATTCACCAGCTTACTCATCTTTCCCAAGTGGGCTGGCGATGAACTTCATCTCTTGACATCCTCCAAGTTTAACAAATTAGCTTGCTGCATTGAAGGTAGGTACACCCACAAATTAGAAAAGTTGTAAACTTGTAACAATTTTGGCAAATAATCATGAACATATTCAAACAATGAATTGCAGAATGCATGGAAGCATATTTCGGGGCCAACGAAAAGAAAGGCCAGCTAAGCATTAACGTCAGCAATTGCAAATCAGTTTTGCATTCAAAGTCAAGTGACGAGTCACTGGTAATGTGACGTCTTCCTATCAAACTAGATGTAGCATATAAACAAACTTTCATTTACTGTATATATTAGTTTCCTTTTGGACATACTAAAATTTGTTTGGTTTTCAGGCAAATTTCGCAAGGTGGGAACCGTGGCATGGAAAATTTGGATTTTACTATCCTTGGGAGAAATATCTACAGATAGCAGAGCTACTCAGGGAGCTAGCTTCCACCATTTTGTCACTGCAAGCATGCATCGAGTCACCATTACAGGTCTCACTACTCTTTACCAGACTATACAAAATGACTAATGCAAATAAAACATATATTATTGAAACTAAAAAATAAGAATCTAAAAACATTTCTGGGGCCAATCCCTTAAATGACGTGTGGTGATATTTGTGTTTCAGCCCTCAACAACGCTACAACAGCTGATCAAAGAGACATGCAAAGACGTTGGGCTGTCACTAGGAGTTACAATGCGAGAGTTAGGAGAAAGTATAATGAAAATGAGAAGGGGTCAGGAAAAGGTCCTTATACTTCCAGAGTTACAATTCATAAAACTGGAGAGCATACTTTCAACTTCAGAGCTAAGAGCAATTGAAAATGTTGAAACTCTTGCAATAGCAAATTTCTTGTTTGTGCTAATGGAGATAGTCAATAAAGTAAAAGTGCTAGCAAAAGAAGTGGAAGAGCTTGGCAAGGTTGCTGGTTTTCAATCTAAATAGCTTAATACAGCTAGATTATGTATATATAATATACTAATATGGGTAATTAAACACAGAAGATATAACCCAAAATAATAACCTACAAATTTGAATGTAGAACAACACAAATTATGCCTAAGTATACACATTAGTAAATATATATGAACAAGAGAGACTTCTCTACAAAGTTTAGAGTTTTAGATGCATATTATCAAATATGGTCCTCCCTCTGTTCTTTCTTAGTTGACCTACGTTCACTTTCAATGTGAAAGTTATGTATATCATACACGTTACTCCTTCCATTCTTTGTCAGTACGTTGTCACAACAGCAGCAGCAGCAACAACAACGACAACAACAACCACTACCAATCCACCCGAAGCCGGCCAGGTATGGGGGAGGTGAGATGTAGACGGTCACACCCCTACCCGAGGGTAAAGGAATTGCTTCCAGAAAGACCTCCGGTGAGTGTGTGAGTGCGAGCAAACTGTTTTACAAGCATACAATTATCAAAAATATTAGTATTATGTTTATCCTTGCTAGTAAGCTGATATAGAACTATGAAAGTATGAATATCGCCAGCATCAAACTGGATACAGGCAAACTACATACATATTCCAGCATCAAACTGGATACAGGCAAACTACATACATATTATCGTGATTGGACAGGGAATCCAAAAAATTCCTGAGTCCCGACACATGTGATATTTATTGACCTAATTTTAACTCGCACAACAGGGTCTAAACAAATACCAACATCCAACAGGGTCTATACAAATACCAACATCCCTTTGTGTATAAGCATCCATTCATAAGTACTAGTCATTACAATTACATCTAACACGAGATAACAAAACCAACCACTCTACAAGATATCAGCCTATACAACTCGAATTCAATTGACAAGGCAGTTACCATTAAAAAAAAATAGCAATGTGGCAGATATAATGCCTCAGCGCCATGACATTCAATGACAATTCTTCCACTGAAGTTTAACATCGAATGTATACGGAAACGAAGCAAATAGTGTCATTTCAGTTTTTAAATTAATTATCACTCCTTATTCTAGGTTTATTATTCAGAAGTTGGGATAATAATCCTCATAATCAATTTGAAAAATTTACATATTATGTGGATTCAGTAGTGATATATGTAAATGATTATTATAATTATAATAAAATGTAAGGGTTTAATGGGGTTGCAATTCGGGTTGGCGTGTTCGGGTGGACAGGTTGGCGGGTCAGAAAACCCTAACCCGAACCTGACCCATTTAAATCATCGGGTTAGTTATGTCAACCCTAATCTGTTTACACATAATTCGAACCTGACCCATTTAACCCGTATATATATTTAGGTTGGCGGGTTAAATATGTTACATGGGTTAAATAGGTTAAACGGGTTTCGGGTTGACCCATTTAACTTATTTTATATACAAAAGTTGACACATTATATGAGTTAAACACGTTAAACGGGTTTGCGGGTCGACCCGTTTAACCCATTTAACTCGTATAATAAAATATAATTAATTTTTAGTTTAAGAAAAAAATCTTAAACGGGTTGGAGGGTCAACCCACTTAAATATTTCCCGACCCTGTTTAATAAACGGGTTAGATGGGTCGACCCAAACCCGACCCGATATCTATTTAGACTCAACCCGAACCTGTTAATTTTCGTGACAAACTCTTGGTTTATGAATGCGAGAATTGAAAGGAATTACCTGACAAACTCTACTGAGAATGCCGGCCTACTCGACCATCAGGCCCAAACTTCTCCCTTTTGACGTATGTTTGGCGAACAATAGCGCCAGCAATAGTTGTTTGTTTTATAAAGTTGTTTGGTAAGGTACTTCTAATTAAATTATGATGTGTAAAATGAAGTAAAAGTAGCGTTAGAATTCTAGAGCTTGTTATAGTATGTAGCGTTCGAATTATAATGATTGTTTTCATTGCTTCTTTTTATCCTCAAAATGCTTCTAAATACGCCGCGCCAAACACACCCCCGGTGTCAAGGCTCTAATTCCCCCGTTTCAAGATTTTTGGTTTTTATTAAATTATGTTAATATGAAAACTGCCTGAAATCAAGGATCTATGTTGATCACATGCAGTATTACGCGATGCTTGCCGTTTATTAATAACTAATTTTATTTGGCTTCTTATGCCAATAACAGAACCAAGTATATATACAACGCTTCTTTGTAATATTTATATCATTTTTGACACATTATGGATTTTCTATTTCACAGAAAATAGCAACATAACAGTAAAAAAGTCGTGATACCACCTAAAATATGAAGTCTTTCTAACCTATTCTCATATCGAACCTTCTCTTCTTTGATCTCACTCTGTACTTTGGAGTACAACCGACATGACTCAATCAACAAGCCGTAGTCCTTGCTGCGGTCACACCTCAATGCTTCTTTAAGCACGAACAGACTATTTCTGCCATTGACATGGGCACCTTCCATGTCTCCTAACTGCATACAAAGCTCGGTCAAGTTGAGTGTCGTGTGGGTCCCACTACCCTCCACATGTGTCACACGAAACTTCATAGTAATGATGCATTTGATTAACTGACAAGGAAGAATGTCTTTGGCAGGGACAATGGTTCCAAAATGTAACAAGAAATCTTGGTTGGTCGGCCAGTGTCTTTGACCATCGAGTGCACACCAGCTTGACAAATTTGCAGCTTGTTTGGCTTTGGTATTCACGATTATCCAGCTGAGCCTAATTCCGTCACGAAGCTCTTGCCATAGCTTACCTTCTTTCCTCTCTCCTTCAATGGAGGTAACGGGCGGTAAACCATCAGAAACAGAAAGAGTAACTTCACCTACACAAATTAAATTGATAGCATTTTAACACTCTTTAGCCATTGAATGTATCAAGAAACACAACATATACATGGTTTTGCAATATTTTTATCAAGAGACCTAAAGTGGTAAAAGTTAATGGACTTATGGGGTAGAGTAGACCATGTTTCTTTTGAAATGGGTCATTTGTCGTATGGGCTAAAAACGGGTGATGTCAGGTTGGGTTGACCCACAAACACTTTTTCGTCCATTTTTTTTATACTTTTAGTTGATAATTAAAGTGATAACTGAGAAAAAAAAAATTGCATTAACAATTATAATCTTACAATAATACCAATTTAGTAGATTGCGCACCAAAAAAAAAAAAAAAAAAAAGACTGGCGGGCAACTTCCAACCCTTTTGATCCATTAGACCCGTTTCCCTTTAGCTCAAGTTTTTTATTCAACCCAGCATAAAGCATAACCCAAATCGGCCCATTTATTAAGCAAAGATCTATAAGTAAACATTAAATATAGGAAAGTGTAATAAAATTTGGTATTAGATGGTACCTGCATGATCATCGTCTCCCGAGCAGCTGAAAAGATCAATCCTAAAAGGACAATCAGAAAACCAACCATTATAAACATTTGCATTCGGTATTCCCCAAATGACTTTTGAGCATATAGTTTTTTCCTTATATTGAATATCAACAATCGACACAAAGTCAGAAGGCGAAACTTTTTCTAATTCATCATAGTCACCATAATATTCAGCTTCTGTCCATTCTTCGGGATACTCAGGATTGTCTCTCCATTTGAATTCCGGGACATCCTTGTTTACAATAAGAGGGAAACAATCTGCATAAAACTTTTTAAACCCTCCGGTCGATAATATTAAGCTTTTGACATCGTCCCTTTTTGTTGAAGGCCACGTCGAAGAACAGATATCTTCCCATAATCTTTCTTCTTTTGAAATGGCATTGAATGATGCACAAGCACAAGATGCGGTAGCTAGGGTCGCACCATCTAGACGTCTTAGTATATCGTAGAAAAGGTCACCACTTAATGTATCCATGTTCACCATTGGTGATAGTAGATTGTCTGACAAAGCAAAATTTGAAGTACAGTTTAGTATAAACCTATAACAAGAAGTACTAAACATAAAATGGTCCTAAATCATGTTACTTTTGTTGGTACACCAATATTTGACTACTAGAAAATTCATTATGATTAAGATATTCTAGTTATTTGATGCCAAAATAGAAGGCTGCACTTGGCATGATACATATTATTCTCAAGAGTCATTGTCATTAGCAATTAACTGTTTCCATTTTTCCTCACACTAGTATTAATAAGACCACATAATATAGGGTTACTTGCATTATTATCTTAGCCTTCATGCCTAGAGAAAGTGCATAATAAAGGCTATATACTTTATTTCAGATTCTGTTTAAAGACCATACAATAAGTCAATCTCGAAATCATGGTCTACTAAACAAAATCGGAAATAAAGTGTGAAGACTGGTTAATAAAAACGTCGCGATTATAATATAGCTTTCATATAAAATTCCAACATTTAAAACAAATTGAAAAAAGCGTCAAATCCAAATCAAAGCGATAATAAACATTAAAACATGACATAAACTACAAAACCCAACAATATCATTGTCTTAGAAACATGGGATGAAATAACACACCTCCGAGGTTGTTACTTGATCTGACAAAACTATATATCACCAGAGCGAACTGATCTTCTTCTGCTGATCAGTGGGTTAATTTTTATATAAAGAGGAAGTGTTATGTAAAATGGAAGTCAAGAACATAGAATAAGAAAGATAGATGTATAGGTATATATTTATATTAGATTCTTGAATGTATGTACATGACATGTTCGTTATTTACTGGCCCTTTGGAGTTTGGAGTCGATATAATCGAGGTAGCCTATGCTTCTATGTCTCCATAGTCCATGCTGCCCTGCCACAAGACATTCACACGCCCCTCTCACGTGATGTATATCCCATTATATTATATACATGAAGCACGGAGTACAACAAAATGCAAGTCCTACAAGATCACCTTAACCTCACCTTTCATTAAAATACTACAGTAACTTTATGAAACTATGTCCCATCAAATACCGCAGGTACACTCACAAACCATTTTAGCGTCACTTTAGTTTTTTCTCTTGTTTCACTTTTCCTTATTTCCATTCATTTTTTTTGGACAAGATCACATTAACCTCACTTTTTATTAAAATACTAACTTTATGAAACTATGTCCCATTAAATACCGCAGGTACACTCACAAACCAAATAAAAAAACACAAACATTTGAGTGGGGCCTATTTCTTTTTCAAACATGCAAGGAGAGCCATTCACCTTAAGTTGTCTTGGGAGCTGGAATCACTCGTGAGAAGAGGTGATGGTCAAGGGAGTCACGAGTGAATTTGAAGTTACGGTAACTGAGGAGTTCACCACCCCTGCCTTTTAGCCTTAGAGTGAATGTAATTGTTATCATTTTGTCAGCGTCCTATTATTATTCATTGCATAATCAAAGTCACCAACAAACATACGTGGTGATGACTATCAAACCTTTTTTTCTTAATAAAACTAATAAATATTAAAGTCAAACTTTTATTAAAATTTAAAAACATTGTTAAAAGTTACGTATAAATATTAATATGTAAATGATTAGTATCGAACCCGAGACCTCGTGATTGCACACATTACAAACGAGAATAAAGTAAATAAATATATATATGTTATATGTATCGTGTATATATATATATATATATATATATATATATATATATATATATATATATATATATATATATATATATATATATATATATATATTTATAAACACTCGAGGGACTAAATAATCGTTAATATTAAACGTAAGTATTAATTATTATTAAGGAACGAAAGAACGAGGACTAGAATATAATTTGGAAGACAAGAAGGATCTGGAATCCCCTTAGAGGGGGTGTGGCCGGTCGACCCAACCCAATAGGGTCGATCCACCCTTGCTTGGTCTCCAAGAAATCATCTAGTACATATACAAGGCCTTGGGGTTAAACCTAAATATCTTTTGTGCACACACACAAACCCTAAAGTTTCCCTTGTCTCTTTTCTTTCTTGGCCGATCGGCTCTCACACCCCCAAATGGTTTTGGGTCGATTTTCCTAAAGGAAAACAAAGTGTGTTTCGTTTACTTGCATAAACCTTTATTCGTTGGTAGTTTGTGTGTACAAGAACGAGGTAATTACTCACTATAGTAATTATCAAGAGATCGAAAAAACAAAACGGTAAGGGGTTTATCATTGATTTATTTTACACAGATTCAAGGTTATTGAAGTGCTTCGGGTATGTTCTTATTTATGTTTTAGTTATCTTTATACGTGTTATTATTGATCCTTGCTTTCGCGTATGTGCTATATTGATTGTCAAACTCTAACAGTGGCATCACGAGCCATGGATAACATGTAATTGATTACTAAAACGTAATAAAAATCGGATCTTTAATTGTTTTAGATACTCCCTCCGTCCCTAAATAAATATCCAGTTTGACTTTTCAAAGTCAAACTGGTTCAACTTTGACCATAAATATATATTTGTGTGTTATATAATACATGATAAAAAAATTATACCATTGAAAAATACATTTTAAACCCAATCCATTCATATATTTTGCATCAAATATTATATAACACCAACAAAAATAAGTAAGGTCAAAGTTGAACCAGTTTGACTCTGAAAAGTCAAACTGGACATTTATTTAGGGACGGAGGTAGTACATGTTTTTTCTAGGGTTTTCTTTAAATTTTTTTTTTAATAAAATTTAAACCCTAACCCTAATATTGGGGGGAGGGGGGTCGATTTCCACTAAAAACCCTAATTAGGGTTTGTGGTTTTCTTGATTAAATTGTAATCACATAGAAACCCTAGGTCTTAAACCGGTTTTGTGAACGTACTTGTGACCTATGTGCTAATTGTTAGGTTTAATCCATGACGAAACATGCATGTTAGTCATGGATCTTGTTTGTTTATTTATTTGTCACATGTTTTATATAGATCTAAAATTGGGGAAGACTCCAATTAATTAATATATATTAAAATCAATTTATATGCTATGTGGTGTGTATATTGATTTTGGTCTACGCAATTGATACGTCAATGTATGTGACTCTCCTCCATCAAGAGGAGAAGGCCTTAGTTGATTACATGCGTTATAATACCTAGAATTGATTTTATTAGGATCTTTTTAACAAGGTTTGCATGTGGCTAATTGTTTCACGTTGTTATTATTAGTTGTTTATTTTTTTTAAATTACTTGTTTTTATTGTTTTTTTAATTGTTTGACTTGATGTAAGCAATAAAAAGGGTGATTTTCATAAAAGAAAATAATATGGACTAATAATGGTGAAACAAAAGTCATAAAGTAAGAATCTTGCAAGGTCTTATGTGCCGCTAGTGGTCCGATTCGCACGGTAATCAGCTCCCAGGCGAGACTAGCAAAATTCATACTTTATTACATAATTTTGAGATTGATCCATAAACTTTTGCTTGATTGATGTTTTGTACAAATATGCTTTTAAAATTAAGTCCTTTAAGACGATATTCATAATCGTGATTTGAAGGCTTAGAAAAGAGCCTTAGAGTCTGCCTTGGTTATCACAATCTTGAATATGTCTTAAACGAATTACTTTTAAAATCATAATTGTAGAAATTCATCTTAGGGTTTATTAAACCTCAAGTAAAACTTTGTGTATTAATTTCACGAATTGGTAATAAAAAGGTTTTGAAAACTTATGCTATAAAGATGAGTGCATGCATCTTTATACATATTTTGATCTACACATCAAAATTAAATACCCTTATAATTTAAGTTACATGCCATCTATCTATAAGAAACACTTGGAATTTTAATTTAGTAAACGTGAGACCTAGGCTAAATTACTATAACAAGGTAAAATTCTTTTAACGCGTGAGACCATAATTGTAATTTTACAGTTTCTAAGGTAGACGACTTAATTAAGTTGTGCGTGAGACCTAGAACTTAAGGCATGAGATGGGATGAAACATGCTTACAAGGCAAATTGATGAATCAATTTGATGTAATTCCCATAATGATCTAGGAATTGGAAATCTTGTTTGCCAATTATTGTTCGACATATTACTATCTTTTGTACTTGCACCACTAGCAGATCAACTGATGTGGTGGAACTATGTAAAGTTAGGTCCTAGGTTTTCAAGAAAATTTTGGTGGTTATATGAATATAGCTAATGGGTATTTTATTTTCTTGAAGATATTTATTATCGAAAATACTAATGTTTGAACTTTTATCTGTAGATATGGCTCAACCCGATACCCCATCTGTGATTTCTGCTTTCAAGAGTCATCTTGAGAGAGAAAAATTGACTAGAAAGAATTTCAATGATTGGTACCGCTCGCTTAGAATTGTCTTGAGGTCGACCGGTAAGATCAAATACTTGACCGATGAATGCCCAGCTGAACCTGCTGCTACTGCAGCAGAAGCAGTTAAGGAAGAATGGAGGGCGACACATGCTAAGTTTAATGAGGTTGCTTGTTTAATGCTCACTAGCATGAGTGCTCAATTGCAAAAGAAGTTTGAGTACTTTTTCCCAAAAGATATTCTTGAAGTACTTCAGCAATCTTATGAGAAACCTCCTGCAATTAAATTGTATGATGAAGTGGACAAGCTACACAACTGCAAGCATGGTGATGGTAAACCAGTTGAAGATTATGTGACTGAGATGAAGGAATCTTTTGATCAGCTTCACAGAATTGGATTTGGTTACCCCGAGAATGTGCAAGTGCACTTGATCAATAGGGCCCTTAACAAGGACTTTGCTGGTTTTGTGCAGAATTTCAACATGCATTGCTCGGGGAAGACAGTCTCAGAATTACTCGCATTGCTTGTTGATTATGAGAAAAGTCTACCAGCCAAGGTCAAGGCTCCTACCCCGCAAGTGTTGGCAATTCATGGTGGGAGAATCCAGAAGAAATCGCATGTGAACAAAGGCAAAAGGAAAGGTAACAAAGGCAAGCAGGTCATGGCCTATCAACCTGAACCCAAGATGAAGCAACATCAGCCTAAGCAGAAAAAGGTGAATCCACCAAACAAGAAGGATCAGGCATGTCACCATTGTCATGAAAAGGGCCATTAGAAGCGCAATTGCCCTCTCTATATTCATGACTTGCGACTCAAGAAGCAGGGGAATGAAGCTGGTAACCCCAGCTCATCAGGGGTTTAGATTTGAGAGAAAGCTGGCCTATGGACAACAATTCTTGCACGTTGGTAACGGAGCGCATGCAGGAGTTGAAGCTATAGGAGTTTATGATTTAGTGTTGCCTTCGGGCTTAGTACTATCTTTAAATAATTGTCATTATGCACCGTCAATTGTTAGAGGTGTAATTTCATTTTCATGTTTGTTGAACCTTGGTTTTAAACATACTATTTCTAGCAATGGAATTTCAGTTTCTTTAAATGGTGTTTTTTATTTTAATGCTATTGCTGTGAATGGTGTCTTTGAAATTGATATGAATAATAATGATAATGCTTTTGTTACAAATAATTCAATGTATAGCATCAACAATAAGAGAATCAGCAAAGGTCTGGATTCATCTTATCTTTGGCATTGTCGACCTGCTCACATTGGCAAAGATCGCATGAAAAAGCTGCAACATGATGGGCTTTTAGAAAAGATCAATGATGAATCATTTGATAAGTGCGAATCTTGCATTGCTGGGAAGATGACTAAGAAACCCTTTAAAAATAGGATTGCAAGGGCTAATAATCTACTTGGTCTTATTCACACGGATGTGTGTGGGCCACTTAGACATGTGTCAAGGAGAGGTGCTAGCTACTTCTTAACATTTACGGATGACTACAGCCGTTATGGTTATGTTTATTTACTTAAACATAAACATGAGGTGTTTCAAACATTCAAAGTGTTTAAAGCAGAAGTAGAGTTGCAACTAGGAAAGAAGATTAAAGCTCTTCGATTCGATAGAGGTGGTGAATACCTGAGTCAAGAGTTTATAGATTACTTAGCAAATGAGGGAATTGTCCAGCACCTTACTTCTCCATATACTCTACAACAAAATAGTGTATCTGAAAAAAGGAATCGTACATTGCAAGACATGATACGAACTATGTTTAATCTAACAACTCTTCCTTACTCGTTTTGGGATTATGCCTTGGAATCTGCAGTTCGCATTTTAAATATGGTTCCAACAAAGAAGGTTGATAAGACTCCATATGAGGTATGGACTGGAAAAGCTCCTAACTTGTCTTATCTAAAGGTCTGGGGTTGTGAGGCGTATGTTAAACGTGATTCAGCATACAAACTCCAACAAAGATCTGTAAAGTGCATCTTCGTAGGATACCCTAAGGAAACTATAGGTTACTACTTTTATTACCCAGCTGAAAACAAAGTTTTTGTTGCAAGGTATGGAGACTTCTTAGAAAAGGAGCTCATATTGTAACAATTCGCAATTTCAGGTTAACTTTTATTCCCGAAAATTTCATTATTCACTTTTTACTATTCACTTTTTACTATGCACTTTTACTATTCACATCTAAAATTTTTATTTCATATTCTCGTAAGTTAAACTATTTTAATGATAATCCGAGAATTTCACACTCGTCTGATCATTTCTGCAAAAATCACGAAGCCGTGTCCGAGATTTACTTTTAGGTTTAAACGTCATTCCAGCATCCCGATATGTCCATAAAACATTATAAACAATAGAAATATGATTTTCTCTCATTTTATGACAATTCCAAAAGTTTTGAAATTTTACGTTTTCCAGTTCAGCGTTTTACCCGAATTACGCGTTTTAGACCCGCGTTTCCAGTTTTAGCAGGGTTTGAGCACCCCAATAGAACCTACCACTCATTTTATATTTTATTATGGAGTATATTGATAAGTTCTATCATATTTATAAGTTTCATATTTTTAGGATACCCGATTTTAAGTTTCAGGACTTAACAACTTACCGTTAGCAATTACCGGGACCAAAACTCACTCCGTAACTTAGATAAGACCATGACTACTCATCTAGTCACCCTAGTTCAGCCTTGGCCGACTTATAGGGGGGGATTCACCTAATATGTGTCTTGATCTCATGCCTTAAGCTCTAGGATGAAAACAAGTGTCTTTAGGAAGCAAAATTGATAACATCTAGCCTACCAAAGTAACCTCCTCAATGAACCTTCCTAGACACCTTCCTAACCTCCTCTTCATGCTATAAAAGCAAGCTCATACCTTCATCTTTTCATCATAAAAATGCCACACAACAAATCCTTAGCACCATGATCCTTTGATCTTCAAACTATAAGTTACACATAAGAGTTCAAGGTCTTAGTATTCTCTACCTAGTTCTCAAGTTTGTTTGGTGATTCCATGGTTGATTTAGGAGCTACACAAGGTTACTAGGGCTGAAGTTAAATGATTTTCACAAGGGTTATATCAAGGCTAGCAAGGGTTACAAGAGTTATGGTGAAGGGTTTACAAGCTTAGGTTTAGTGTCCTAGTTCTATACTTGACTTCCTTTCTTTAGAAAGCCAAAAGTTGTAAGCAAACCCTAACATACTCCTTACTTAATTATCATTTTCATGCTCTTTTTTTTCCTTTCATGCTATATATGTTCTTGTTATTGTGTTCATGATGTTTAAAAATGGATAAAACGAGTATTGGTATACATATGTTAACTTATGACAAGTAAACAAGCAAACTAGTGATTTTTATGGAGAACCACGACCAAAATAGTATAACTATGATATTTGAAACTTACTTACTGTTATAAAGGACTTCAAAAGGAAAACATAGCAATTTGAATCACCCAAAACGAGTACACGAGTCAAAAGTTATGGCCATAAGAAGTTAGCGACACCAAAACGCCGAAACTGCCTATAACCTACTGTTTTGCATTCTGCCAATTTGAAAGTCACCCTTCTGGTCCGATTCATCAAAAAGTTAAAATACGAAAGTTATCCGGAATGCTGTTTTCGTTTAGGAACAACGAAGCTCGAGCCCTGAAAACGCTTTCCGAGTGATAATTTCTTCAAATTCTTAACAGCCCATTTTTAGACCAAAGTTACTATATAATGATTATATTTAGATGAGACCAAGAGGTCTAATGACCTAAAGCCGAGACCACAACCATGGCTAAAGCCAAGGTTGAGTCTCAAGACCATGGTAACAATGACCAAGGTCACGGCAAAGCCACGGCTAAAGACCATATAACTTTTAAAGATCAAAACTTATATATATGTTATCAAGTACTACAATAGTAGGGAGCCTCATGTGAGGAGTTCATTAAATAAGCCGTCGAGATGAGTTGTGGATTTACGAATTAAAGTGTCCTGGCTCCTTGAACGTTTACTTCATGACTTCTGAATTATGTCGGCCTGAACGGTAGTAAGAGATATACAACCTATACATGTTTCATAAGCCATTTATATTTAAAGACTTACACTATATACTAAGTACTACATCATGAACATTATGCAAGACATATATAGGCAATTCTTCGTATTCTTAGACGTTACTCCAAACCTAAGTCGCAACCTTCTATTATAGGCTGCTCTTAGAGACTTTCGCAATTCGACTACCACTATCACTTCTCATCACTTAAGCTTAAGGTGAGTCATAGCCCCTACTTTTTCATACTTGTTTTAACTCTTTGGGGGAGATACATGCACAACTACTTGCTTACTTGTACAAATACTCTTAAACATTTATACTTGATTGTGTTATACTTGATTGGCATTATACTTGATTGCGTTATACATACTTGTTACACTATACTTGCTTAATTTAAATACAAGATTCGTATTTACATGCATACATAATACTCTATTCTATCAGAGAGGTATTGGTAGTACTCATGGGAAGATGCCCCCTACCCTTGTGTCTATACTTGACCTTGGATGACGTAGTACTATTTGGGAAGATGCCCCCGCCCTTGTGTCTATTCTTGACCTTGGGTGAATATAATCTGGTGCATTGTATAAACTAACTTTTAGCAGTGGGTTGTGGACACACAGGTTGCAAGTCTCTTATGGCAGGACTTGCAACTGAGTGGATTTCTCAATGCCTTTGTTGTGTGAACATTCTTTAAGATTTTTCAATTGTTTTAAGACAAAACTCTATGAACTCACCAACCATTGTGTTGACACTTTAGCATGTTTATCTCAGGTTAGTAAGGCGATAGCTAGTGCGTGGAACTTAGAGTCAAGCTGCATATTCTGAAGACTTACGCTTTTTATCATTTACCATTCAAAACATTTGTATACATGTATGTATCATACTTTGGAATCTCATGTTTGTAACTTTGAATTCATTAATCGAATGGTAACTTTTCAAAATGTCTCATTTAGAGTTTGTTTTCTATAACTTATACTTTGTATTATGAAGTAGCACCCCTATGACACAGTCTTCCGCTGCGGTATTTTGGGGGTGTTACAGATTGGTACCAGAGCCTTGGTTATAGAGAACTAGGTTGCATTTAGTGCCTAGACTATAACTGCTATATACGTTTAGACTTTCCTCTTTAGTTGCCTTACACACACTACATACGCATATGCTTTTGTTAGATGTTGGTTCCACGCTGTTAGATGATGTGACTTTAGTATTATAAGGAGCCCAGAGATTAGCCGAGTCATTAAAAACATGGAGCTCAGTAATAACTAATTATTTAACTTGATCTTGTGACAGTTCTTGTTTGATGAGACACAAGATTTGAGTTAAATAGTATTATTGCTTAGCTTTAGGGATTTGATGACTTGATTATCTTACTATCTGCCTCAGAAGGCGGATTTTGTGTCAGAAATTCTTAAGTAGGATGTTTTAGAATCTCCTTATTTAAATGGATTGGGACGCCTCTTCATTTAAATAAAGAAATTGTAAATCACCGAACCATAAGTTTATGAGACCTTACTTACATAAATTTGGACGCTTCTTTATGTAAGTAATGTGTTATAAATAAGTGGGCTTAAATGTAGCCGATACAACTCCTTAACCACAACCTTAGACGAATCAGAGTGAACACCACTATATTAGAAATCTCGAATTCTCTTAGACACACCGTAAGTAGTTAACATCAACTGAACTTCGGGACGAAGTTCTCCTTAAGGGGTAGAGACTGTAACAATTCGCAATTTCAGGTTAACTTTTATTCCCGAAAATTTCACTATTCACTTTTTACTATTCACTTTTACTATTCACATCCAAAATTTTTATTTCATATTCTCGTAAGTTAAACTATTTTAATGATAATCCGAGAATTTCACAATCGTCTGATCATTTCTGCAAAAATCACGAAGCCGTGTCCGAGATTTACTTTTAGGTTTAAACGTCATTCCAGCATCCCGATATGTCCATAAAACATTATAAACAATAGAAATATGATTTTCTCTCATTTTATGACAATTCCAAAAGTTTTGAAATTTTACGTTTTCCAGTTCAGCGTTTTACCCGAATTACGCGTTTTAGACCCGCGTTTCCAGTTTTAGCAGGGTTTGAGCACCCCAATAGAACCTACCACTCATTTTATATTTTATTATGGAGTATATTGATAAGTTCTATCATATTTATAAGTTTCATATTTTTAGGATACCCGATTTTAAGTTTCAGGACTTAACGACTTACCGTTAGAAATTACCGGGACCAAAACTCACTCCGTAACTTAGATAAGACCATGACTACTCATCTAGTCACCCTAGTTCAGCCTTGGCCGACTTATAGGGGGGGGGAGATTCACCTAATATGTGTCTTGATCTCATGCCTTAAGCTCTAAGATGAAAACAAGTGTCTTTAGGAAGCAAAATTGATAACATCTAGCCTACCAAAGTAACCTCCTCAATGAACCTTCCTAGACACCTTCCTAACCTCCTCTTCATGCTATAAAATCAAGCTCATACCTTCATCTTTTCATCATAAAAACGCCACACAACAAATCCCTAGCACCATGATCCTTTGATCTTCAAACTATAAGTTACACATAAGAGTTCAAGGTCTTAGTATTCTCTACCTAGTTCTCAAGTTTGTTTGGTGATTCCATGGTTGATTTAGGAGCTACACAAGGTTACTAGGGCTGAAGTTAAATGATTTTCACAAGGGTTATATCAAGGCTAGCAAGGGTTACAAGAGTTATGGTGAAGGGTTTACAAGCTTAGGTTTAGTGTCCTAGTTCTATACTTGACTTCCTTTCTTTAGAAAGCCAAAAGTTGTAAGCAAACCTTAACATACTCCTTGCTTAATTATCAATTTCATGCTCTTTGTTTTCCTTTCATGCTATATATGTTCTTGTTATTGTGTTCATGATGTTTAAAAATGGATAAAACGAGTATTGGTATACATATGTTAACTTATGACAAGTAAACAAGCAAACTAGTGATTTTTATGGAGAACCACGACCAAAATAGTATAACTATGATATTTGAAACTTACTTACTGTTATAAAGGACTTCAAAAGGAAAACATAGCAATTTGAATCACCCAAAATGAGTACACGAGTCAAAAGTTATGGCCATAAGAAGTTAGCGACACCAAAACGCCGAAACTGCCTATAACCTACTGTTTTGCATTCTGCCAATTTGAAAGTCACCCTTCTGGTCCGATTCATCAAAAAGTTAAAACACGAAAGTTGTCCGGAACGCTGTTTTCGTTCAGTATCAAAGAAGCTCGAGCCCTGAAAACGCTTTCCGAGTGATAATTTCTTCAAATTCTTAACAGCCCATTTTTAGACCAAAGTTACTTTATAATGATTATATTTAGATGAGACCAAGAGGTCTAATGACCTAAAGCCGATACCACAACCATGGCTAAAGCCAAGGTTGAGTCTCAAGACCATGGTAACAATGACCAAGGTCACGGCAAAGCCACGGCTAAAGACCATATAACTTTTAAAGATCAAAACTTATATATATGTTATCAAGTACTACAATAGTAGGGAGTCTCATGTGAGGAGTTCATTAAGTAAGTCGTCGAGATGAGTTGTGGATTTACGAATTAAAGTGTCCTGGCTCCTCGAACGTTTACTTCATGACTTCTGAATTATGTCGGCCTGAACGGTAGTAAGAGATATACAACCTATACATGTTTCATAAGCCATTTATATTTAAAGACTTACACTATATACTAAGTACTACATCATGAACATTATGCAAGACATATATAGGCAATTCTTCGTATTCTTAGACGTTACTCCAAACGTAAGTCGCAACCTTCTATTATAGGCTGCTCTTAGAGACTTTCGCAATTTTGCTACCACTATCACTTCTCATCACTTAAGCTTAAGGTGAGTCATAGCCCATACTTTTTCATACTTGTTTTAACTCTTTGGGGGAGATACATGCACAACTACTTGCTTACTTGTACAAATACTCTTAAACATTTATACTTGATTGTGTTATACTTGATTGGCATTATACTTGATTGTGTTATACATACTTGTTACACTATACTTGCTTAATTTAAATACAAGATTCGTATTTACATGCATACATAATACTCTATTCTATCAGAGAGGTATTGGTAGTACTCATGGGAAGATGCCCCCTACCCTTGTGTCTATACTTGACCTTGGATGACGTAGTACTATTTGGGAAGATGCCCCCGCCCTTGTGTCTATTCTTGACCTTGGGTGAATATAATCTGGTGCTTTGTATAAACTAACTTTTAGCAGTGGGTTGTGGACACACAGGTTGCAAGTCTCTTATGGCGGGACTTGCAACTGAGTGGATTTCTCAATGCCTTTGCTGTGTGAACATTCTTTAAGATTTTTCAACTTTTTTAAGACAAAACTCTATGAACTCACCAACCATTGTGTTGACACTTTAGCATGTTTATCTCAGGTTAGTAAGGCGATAGCTAGTGCGTGGAACTTAGAGTCAAGCTGCATATTCTGAAGACTTACGCTTTTTATCATTTACCATTCAAAACATTTGTATACATTTATGTATCATACTTTGGAATCTCATGTTTGTAACTTTGAATTCATTAATCGAATGGTAACTTTTCAAAACGTCTCATTTAGAGTTCGTTTTCTATAACTTATACTTTGTATTATGAAGTAGCACCCCTATGACACAGTCTTCCGCTGCGGTATTTTGGGGGTGTTACACATATCTCAAGAATTCAGTGGGAGAGTATATGATCTGCAAGACGATCATGAAGATGTAACACCTTCTGAATACACTAGCCAACTTCCTGAGGAACCTGAAAGTTTAGGTCCTCCACCTGAAGTTGAAGTGGTTTCCTTTCGCATGTCTTCTAGATCTGTGAAGGCTCCTACACGTCTATGTCTTAACATGGAGTGTGATGACAACTTGATAGGGGATCTCGATGAACCTACAAGTTATAAAGCTGCTATGAATAGTCCTGAAAAGGAAAAATGGCAGGGAGCTATTAATGGGGAAATGCAATCCACGAAAGACAATGAAGTCTGGGAAGAAGTAGACCTACCTCCGGGTGCCAAGCTAGTTGGGAGTAAATGACTCTTCAAGAAAAAGACTGACATGGATGGCATTGTACACACCTATAAGTCCCGTTTGGTAGCTAAAGGCTATACTCAAACTTTTGGTGTTGACTATGAGGAGACCTTTTCTCCTGTAGCTGACATAAGGGCAATTAGGATTCTTATAGCCATAGCCGCTTACTATGACTATGAGATTTGGCAAATGGATGTCAAAACCGCCTTCTTAAATGGTAGCCTAGATGAAGACATCTATATGGCGCAGCCTGAGGGGTTTGTGAATCCAAAATTCCCAGATCGTGTATGCAAGCTTAAAAGATCCATTTATGGATTAAAGCAAGCATCACGACAATGGAATAATAGATTTAATAGTGAAATTAAGAAGTATGGATTCACTCAAAATCTTAATGAGCCATGTGTATATCACAAAGCTAGTGGGAGTAATGTAATTTTTCTTATATTATATGTTGATGACATATTGATCATGGGAAATGACATTCTAAGTTTGCAAAAGGTTAAGGCATATCTTAGAAGTTGTTTTTCTATGAAAGATTTAGGGGAAGCTGCATTTATTCTGGGAATCAAGATATATAGAGATAGATCTCAGCGATTAATTGGATTAAGCCAAAGTTCTTACATTGATAAAATATTGAAGAGATTCAATATGCAAAATTCCAAGAAAGGATATTTGCCGATGCAAGAGCAACATGGCTTGAGCAATAAAGTTTGTGCTTCAACACCTGAAGAGGTGCAACGCATGAAGAGAGTCCCTTACGCTTCGGCTGTGGGATCTATTATGTATGCAGTGAAAAGCACAAGGCCTGAGGTGGCGTTTGCTCAGAATTTAACCAGTCGATATCAGCAGAATCCAGGTGATAAACACTGGACTGCTGTTAAGAATATTCTTAACTACCTTAGGGCTACTAAAGAGATGTTCTTAGTTTATGGGGGTACTCCATCTGCAGAGCTTGATGTAACAGGTTACTGCGATGCTTCTTGGAAAGGTGATAAGGATGATACGAAGTCTCAGACGGGTTATGTCTTTGTCATTAATGGAGGAGCTATTGATTGGAGGAGCAGAAAGCAGAGTGTACTAGCAATGTCTTCTACAGAAAGTGAGTGTATAGCTGCTTCAGAAGCTGCAATGGAAGCTATTTGGATTAAGAAGTTTGTTTCAGGGCTTGGGGTTATGCCTTCGATTCAGCGACCTATAAAAATGTATTGTGACAACTCAGCTGCAATTACATTTGCCAATGAACCTGGAATCATGAAAGGCACCCGACATTTCCCGATTAAGCACCACTATGTCAGAGAACAAGTTAAGATAGGTGAAATCGAAATGCTCAAAGTTCACACAGATGAAAACTTAGCTGATCAATTTACAAAGCCTTTACCTGGCACCAAGCTTTATAAGCATGCTGAAGGAATAGGACTTAAATTAGCTGATAGTTTCATGCCCATTTGTGATTAGTATTTGAATAAGGGATGTAATGTACAATTATTAATTTTAATGAAATAAAGTATTGGTTATGTTTATTTATTCATTGTTTTAATAATATATCCTATATTTGCATGTTTAAAATCCATGAATAATTTATTATTCTAAATAGTCCGTTGTCGATTAATGATATGGGAATATCATTAAACTAAGACAATTTTGAGTATTGGTTAAGGATATACTTGAAAGTATATTGATGCGTAGTCATACCAATTTCACATGATATTCAATGAATTGAGTATTGGACTTATCCCAACAATATGATTTAAATTTATTGTGAGAATCATATTTAAAGTTATCTTTAGACTTGAGATACCAGATAAGTGTCATGGATGTAGTGCATTTTGTGGAACAATCTACCGCTTACCGTAATTGGAAGTCATAAGGGTTGTTTTCAGAATTGTTACAAAGTCCATGGGTTATTCTTGTAGTCAAGAGAGAATTCGTTCCTTCTGATTTGTTCAGAAGTTTAATACTGCTGGGCCCCTCGTAGGGTTGACAAAATGTTTGCGTGGCCACGCCCAAAGTCTATCTGGAAGACGTTCAGATGTTTTTGTAATTTTGTTCAATCATAAAGAGACGAGAAACAGAATTTAATAAAGAACCTCACATCTTTATTAATGTAGTATTAGAGGTGAAAGGATAATAATAATGATGAATCATTAAAGGTTTTCCAGGAAACCTAGCTCAGGTCGAACTGGGGGCATTGGAGTGTTGCAAGACGCCAACCAATGTCATTTTACTATTAATAGATATACGAGTGGGAGCTGTTAAAAGTTACGTATAAATATTAATATGTAAATGACTAGTATCGAACCTGAGACCTGGGGATTGCACACATTACAAACGAGAATAAAGTAAATAAATATATATATATGTTATATGTATCGTGTATATATATATATATATATATATATATATATATATATATATATATATATATATATATATATATATATATATATATATATATATATTTATAAACACTTGAGGGACAAAATAATCGTTAATATTAAACGTAAGTATTAATTATTATTAAGGAACGAAAGAACGAGGACTAGAATGTAATTTGGAAGACAAGAAGGATCCGGAATCCCTTTGGAGGGGGTGTGGCCAGTCGACCCAACCCAATAGGGTCGATCCACCCTTGCTTGGTCTCCAAAAAATCATCTAGTATATATACAAGGCCTTGGGGTTAAACCCAAATATCTTTTGTGCACACACACAAACCCTAAAGTTTCCCTTGTCTCTTTTCTTTCTTGGCCGATCGGCTCTCACACCCCCAAAGGGTTTTGGGTCGATTTTCCTAAAGCAAAACAAAGTGTTTTCGTTTACTTGCATAAACCTTTATTCGTTGGTAGTTTGTGTGTACAAGAACGAGGTAATTACTCACTATAGTAATTATCAAGAGATCGATAAACGAAACGGTAAAGGGTTTATCATTGATATATTTTACACAGATTGAAGATTTATTGAAATGCTTCGGGTATGTTCTTATTTATGTTTTAGTTATTTTTATACGTGTTATTATTGATCCTTGCTTCCGCGTATGTGCTATATTGATTGTCAAACTCTAACAAACATTACATTAAAAATATGAAGTTATGAAATTAAAATAGTAAATTAATAGTTTACATTACATTTCTCATTTCTCTTACTATGCTTAATCATCAACACTTTTTCGAGGTGAATTATTGTCTAGTAATCAACGAAACTCATATAGAACAACTCGTTTTTACATTGTTTTTATTATTAAAAGTTGAGATTCATCGTTGTAAACATGTAATTTGCATTTTTGTTTGCTTCTGCTCGTACTTCTTTTGTTCCATCTCCGTTCCCCCCGTCTTTATCTATTAAAAGGCATCAAGGCCTGATTTCTTATGTAAAAAAAGACGACATGACGCTTGCCCTTTTATTCACCAACATCTTCACAAAAGGTTCATCACTACGAGCAGCTAACAACGTTGATGGAATGGACGATGACAACCCGTTCTTCTTGGCTTTGTACCTACCCGTTGGTCAAATTTTTCGCTCCTCTTCTTTTTCGTCCATTGCGTTGTCTAAATTGAGACCACCTTCTGCTGGCTCTGATTTGTTGAATGAGGTGGAGTTCGATGTCCTTGATTTTTTAAATGAGTTGATTTCTCAAATGCCGGAATTTCCACTTGCTTAGGTTTTTTTGTAATCTTTTAAAATTCTCTACACATAAAGAAGAATGAAAGGTACTCCATACTCGACATGATATTTATCAAGTGCCTTTTGGAGGATAACTCGTCTTTGGCTCCACTCCCATTCCTTCTAACCAAATTAGCGTAACTCGAACAAAATTGATCTACTTTATGACCTAAATTCTTCCATTTGCAGTTTAACGAATCGTAAGTACGAATGCCAGTTACCTCCATTTCTTTCTCAAGGTAATTTAATACCTCCATCCAAAATCTATGTGCTTTCTTTGTATTCCATTTGGCATTATCTTCGAATGTACAAAACCTATCATTTGCACACAATGTAATTTATTCGGCCATGGTCCATGGAATGTTTACATTGTTCCCTCTAAATTGTCTTTTTAGATGTCTTTCTTTGACGTCTTTTTGCTTGCTTCTTTTTTAACCCATGACGAGTGAGTCATCTTAAAAGGGTTAGAAGAAGAATAACCTTAAGATTTATAATTTGGAAAAGGATCAAAATCATCAACGTTGGATGGATGAATAGGAGAATAGGTTGAGATTGGTTCGGAGGTGATGATGAAGAATCGTGGTACTTTGTGGTGATGTAGGATCGTTGGATGCTATATAGGTTGATGTTGTCGGTACAATTGTAGAGGTATGAATGGATAATTGTAGTATTATTGTAGTTGTGTTAAGTAAACAAATGTTTGGCTAAAAAATTAATCGGTGGTGAATGACCTAGACGGAAATTTTAATTGGGAGTTTGGACGTTTTGCAGTCAATTTGTTTTGGGGTCTTATTTTTTGGAGTGTTTTGAGACATTTTTAGAAAGTTGTAAGTATTAACAGAGAATGAGATATGAAGGTGTGAGTAAATAGACGGTATTGAGGTTGGGGGTTGTGTTGAGTCAAAATCTAACCAAATTATCCCTCACAAGTATTTAAACATTAAATCAACCTAAGTTAAGATAGCTGCATAGTAGATTACGGCTGGCGTGGTACCTTCATTACAGCCGATTGTCCCATTGGCTTACAAAAATTTTAATCAAGTTTTAGTATTTGACATAAAATCCAAAAAAAACGTGTAACTGGTCGATTCACTTATCTTGACAAGTGGATTTGTCATATTAAATAAAGTTGTGATTTACAACCGGTAAAAAGTGCAATCACTTGAAAATGGGTCGACAGACGACTATGATAATGGCCAAAAAGTTTGACCGACGGTTGTTTTTCAATAACAGGACAAAACTATGTGTCATGAATTGAGTGGACCGGTCTATCAAGCTATTTTGTGGGTCGACTTTTTCGAACAAACTAAAATTTCAAATAAATGTAATCAATATTATGAACTAAAGAGTTATATGTGTCCATTCTAAGTATTTTTCTCTAAATAAATGACAAATGATCTACAATATGTTTCGTCACATGCGAGATTTAAACTTTTGAATATCGACTAGTTTACATAGGCTAAGAAATTACACCGAGTTTTTGTTTAGTCAAAAACCAACTAAGGATCTCATCTGATTTAATTAACTTTACTACTCCATATATCATACATACATGATTTTGTATACATTTATATAAATATGTCATCGAGAATAAGTACAAATTCATTATTAGGCTACTCACAATGGTCACTCGTGACTTCATTGTGGAGCCTTCCTCTCAGCGCGAGCAACACAAAAGAATTGGAAGGGACGAAAGGTGAGCCTCCTTACCACTCAGGTAAATGTGTGTTTGTGGGCCCTCATTATTATTGTTTATTCTACTTGTGAGTATGTGTAGGGTATGTTTGTATATAATAAGTAGTTTAACGATGTTGAGGGGTGTGGTGACCATTGTAACTGAAATATGAGGAGAGTGGTGATGTAGTGAATAGTAATGTGGTGCTGAGATGGAAAGTGAGGAGAAGTTGACTATTGTGTCTAAGTCTTAGTTTTTAGATATGTCAAGAGGAGGGGCGGACCCAAAACTTATAATTATCAAGTGTGAAAAATAAAAATATAGACAAATTACAAAGTTATGAGGTTCATTTTTAAAAAAATCGTGATTTTTGACAAAATTTACATTATTTGAAGTAAATCTATAAGGTTCCCATGAACACCGTAGGTCCCTTCTAAAAAAAAGGATAAGTTAAAGAAACTAATTAACAATGATGATTCACCCATAAAGTCGAATAAAATTTATTGCTAATCATACTTTTTTTTAACAGTTGCTAATCATACTTTAAAAATCATTGTTAAACTTAATATAATTGTAAAAGCACTTAACGAGGACAAAACTTTCTATATTCACCTCATATTACATGTTTACAACCACTAATAATATGCAAATATAGTCATTGTGAGCTCATTACATGCATGTTGCTTTCACGATCATTAATTGTAACCTTAAAATGGTTAGCAAAATCCTTATTTTGAAGACATATTTATCAAGTTAAATTCACGTCGGTCTCAAGGTTATAAAAGGCTAGGATTCAGATCTATCACAAAATATTCAAAAAAATATTCGACAAAATTGTACGTTAATGTTGGAACAATAGCTAAAGCTCGTGATGAAGTTGTAAAGGAAGCCAAACGCTTAAGCTTATTTTTATGAGTTACTTAAAATAGATTTTGATTTTTAAAGGTTTTGAGAAACTGATTTATTATAAATTTTGACAATCTTATGCACAAGTGAGAAAATAATTAAAGATACAAGGTGATGCAACAAAAGAGTGTAGTTCAAATAATCAAATATAATGGCAAGGTGCTCAAGTGATTCACCCAAGCGACGAGACCTTGAAAGCAGCTTTTCTGAAAATTTAAAACCGGATTTCCTCTATAAATTCTCCGATCTAAATGGTAGAGAAGTTTAGTAATAGCTTCTATGGCTGGTTGAATGAAACCAGCCAAGATAAAAGAAGAGCGAGGTATAGTGAGAAAGCTCACCCTTGCCTTTACTCATCTTTACGATTGAATCTACACACATACGGAGTACGTAGATTCCGCGACCCTAAGTAGAAACTGATACAACGTTAATCAATTATTAAAGCTTCAAAATATAATATCTCTCATTCAACCAGTCAACGGTATTTATTTCGTTAGATCATATCAATCTGACACTCAACGGCGACTTAATGCTTAACTTGATTGAATCATGCAGACATCATGTGGAAGTCATGCATCAACGTGGTAAGTAATCAGACTATATCACCTCCCATATACAAATCCAATCTCTATTTCTAGTGAGACATACATATTCAATGTTCATCAATACCAGACTTATAAAAAGATTTTAACAAGTGTGACTTTCTAATGAGACATACATATTCAATGTTCATCAATACCAGACTTATAAAAAGATTTTAAGAAGTGTGACATTCTAAGATAATCTACTATTTTGATACTAATAAATGCACGTACGGGACCAGTATCTACTATTTCATGCAACTTGACCATAATTACTTGTTCGAAAAACAAAACACGTTGGTGTTTCTTTCAAATGTCTGTTTATCTAAAATAGTGCAAATTTTTTTGGTCTTGATCAAGAGTTTTTGTATTGATCGATCATGTGTTTATGTGACTATATATTGATGATTTGAGGCGTCGAGACATGTTTTCCTCAGATATATACTCTGTTATCAAAGTAAAAGAAAATGTATTTACCTAACAATTTCATAGTTGAACCTTCGATCCAATCTCAAAAGACGCTTGTAACAATCATCTAACTGAGCATGTCGAAAAGGGAAAAGGTCATCCCCGGACGAGCAACCTTTTTCTTCTGCTTATCAAGATTGTTATAAAGTATACACTCCATGCGGCCGAAATGTAGAGTCAAGTAAATATTCATTCAGATCACTAACAATTCAAGTCATGTTATGTTGATCGTCTGAGATTGCATTCAACTGCACTATTGAATGTGAGAAATTTCACTGTACACTTTACGCAAAGCTTCTAGTGCCTATTGCTTTCAAGGGATGAAAAGGACAAAACAATTCACCAAAAGAAATCAATGATACCCAAAAATATCATTGTCAAACTTGGCTTAAATGAAAGGGGCCGGGGTAAAAGGAAAAAAAAAAAAAAAAAAAAAAAAAAAAGGAATTTATGAATTACATGACAAAATATGAAGGGTCGTTGAGTTTAATAGAATGGCAACGGTGCCGTGACGGTTTCCATTTCTAATATATCCGTACATCAACAAAAAAATGGTTTATAAATAACAAAAGCACAAGATTAGATCATCTTCGATGTATGGATACCGTAAAGGGTCGATTCTATTAAACGTGAGTGGCCAAGCTGCCCTTTTATACGAGAAAAGTTCATTTTTGGGCTCCGATGATCTTACAATCCGCAAAGATAAATACCATATATACTAATTTATCTACTTATCCTACTACTACTTAAGTATCAGTCATCTAACATGTTGATGTTCAATTTTGAGTCGTTTATCAAGTCTATGAACAAGTTATGTAGTTAAGGGTCGTATGAAGGGTGTTTGGCAAAACCCCGAAAACACGTTTCCACTTATGTTTAACAGGTATGTTCATTAATATTTATGTATTAGGTCTATAAAGTTTTATGTCATAACAATAAGTGCAACTATGTTTTCAAGAAGAAATGGATCAAGAAAATTGATTCCTCCCGAACCGTCACTTATTTATCACACAAGCTAACCACTTGTGAATGGTTAACCGTAATATCTAAATGGAGCCCGGGAGAAACTAGCAATGTTAATCCGTGGGAGTTAAGTACAGAAAAAGTACGTGAGTACAGAAAAGTACATCCCCGGGTCGTTATGTCCCAACGAGGTGTGCGTGATAGTACAATGACTTGTAATGTGTTGAAATAATATGTATATAGAAAAATGGGAATCTGAATGACTAACACTGGAATGTGAATAGTAATAGCTCTGTCACAGCTACATGTTTAAGAAACATGCAATCAGAAACCCTAAAATAATAAAGGATATTTACAAACGTACGTTTAAGTTTAAATAAACGTAAACGTAACGAATAAAGCAAAACTTTCCCATAGAGGGGATTTGCATGCCTTAACGGCTTAAATGCAAATTAAACAAATTTAAAATATTTATTTATTAATTACAAACTTATTTAAAAATTAAGAAAACCTAAAAACCTAAAACGTGTATGTTTACGTTTAAATAAACGTCTACGTACCAAAATAAAACTGAAAACTGATCAGTATAAACCCCACAAATGTGAAATTTATATTTTTGTGATCCTAATAATAAAAGAAAACTATTTATGAATTAAAATAATTTTTACAAGAGTTTATGTAATTACTATTAATTAAAACTATTATTTACTATTAATAATTACCTAAAAATAAGAAAAATATAAAAAATGCTTAGAAAAATAAAATTAAAACTTAGAAAAGTTAAAAATATTATAAAATGAATTTTAAAACTGAAAATATATTTATTACACTATTTATGTATTTATTATTAATTATTTACTATTTAATAATTAACTAAAAATAAGAATATCTAAAATAAACCTAAATAAGTGAAATAAAAATTTTGAAAAGTTTAAAATAATATAAAAGAATTTCTGAAACAAAAATTATATTTATTATACATATATTCTATTTAGTATAATTAATTTACTATTATTTATTTATTAATACTAATATTAATTCTAATAATTATGGATGAATAGTAAAAAATATGAAAAAATTACAAAAAATGTATTTACTTATAAGGAAGGTAGGAAAAATAAAAAGGGGACACCAGCTTATTCCAATAAGCAGTTATAAGCAAAACAGCTTTAATAAGCTTATTATGCCAAAACCATGTTAAGTATATTGTATATGCAAAGGCTTACGGAACTGGTGCCCCAGAGCAGATAGAAGGGGTGTGGGTACTTATGCATGATACTAGCCTTGAGGTCCTGAGTTCGAATCCACCCACACCCATTTTTGCATTTTTATTTTATTATTTTTTTTATTTTTCTTTTTGTAAAACTATATAATAAGCTGATATATGAAACTTTAATGAAGACATCTTTTTCAAAACTTGGAAATAAGCTGTGAGAGAGCTTATTTCCACCTCAGATGGCTTTTAAGCATAAAGCTTCTAAATAGAAGCTATCACTTAATGTTAAAGTTGTTTTGGGCTTTTTCTTTTTATAAATTTATCTAAATACTACTAATATACAGGAATGATGAAAATAGAACTTATATAACCTAGAAATAAGCCATACGTGGGCTTATCACTCACTCAGATGAGCTTTTGGGCTCTCAGTGAAGGACTAAGCTCAAGATAAGCTTAGAAAAAGCTATACAGTGAAAATAAAAAGTAAAAGTGTGTATGTACAAGTATAATAGGTATATGTGAACAAAAATAAACACTGATAAGTGCTTATAAGCACAAGCTTATGGTTTAGACAGTTAAGCCTTTTTGGGCTTAACTTGGATGGATTTGAGGCCTGTTAAGCCTATAATAAGCTCCATACTTGAAAGTAAAGTATAAAAAGTATTTTGTACAAGTATAATATATATATATGTACAAGCTTATGCACTGAAATTAGCTTATAAGCTCAAAATAAGCAAATAAGCAATTCCCTGAGTACACAGATCCAAACACCCCTGCAACTAATTAGAGTGGCAATTTCAGCTTAGGAAATAAGCTTCAAAGGCCAAACCAAGTTTTTGAGTAGCAAGCTGAGGTGGTTGGCTTTTCAAAAAGCCAAAGCTCATCAAGTGAGGTCCACTGATGAGCTTGTGAGAAGCTTATGAAATAGGTTAGGTTATGGTAAGTATACTGAGGACTCAGTACACTTTTTCAAATGGTGATAAGTTAAAGCTACTTGCAGCCTAGTCAAATAAGCTACAAGATGGATTTTAAGTGCAGGATCCTAAAGCTGGGTTGCTAAGCTTCCTAAAAAGCTAAACTACATAAGCTAAGGATCACTAATGAGCTTTTGAGAAGCTTGTGGAAATGGTGCAATACCACTGAATGCTCAGAGGTATGTTGTGAGTGGGCAAACAACAAGCTCTCATTTGACTTATCTAATAAGCTTCAATAAGCTCAACAAGCACTGAGACTATGAGCTGACTTGCTTGGCTTTGTAAAAAGCTAAGCTCACACTCTCAAGTCTCAGTGAGTAGCTTATTAAGGGCTTATGAAAACAACTCACCTTCACTGTTTGCTTCAGTGAAGGGAGTAAGGTGAACAAAAAGTTGGGGTGGTTTTGATTATCTAAATAAGCTAGAAATTAACAAATAAGCTTACACATAACAAACATGCCACAAAGGCTACACAAATAAGCCAAGTTCACCAAGCATGGTCAAGTCATGAGGCTTATGCAAGCTCATAAACTTGACAGATGACTTGTGGCACAGGGCAAAAACAAGCTAAATTAAGCACTAATTTAAGCTATCAAACATGAAGAGTAAAAATTGAAAAAAATCATACAGACAGATAAGCAGTCAAACTAAAACATACTACAAGTACAGGTTCTAAAACTTAGTATTAAATCCTACACAAAATTATCTATTTAATTCAAAAACTACAAAACCTGAAATTTGACTTTTATAGTTTATGATCAAAGTTGACTTTCATCAACTTTGATCTGAAATTAAAGAACAAATAAGCTATAATAAGCTAAGAGAACATGAAACTAACAAAAAGAAACAAGATTTGAACACATATGCAAGGTTCTAGGTGAGACAATCTCACAGTACTCATCATAGAAGATCAAAGTGTCAATTTTGACTTTTATGATGCTATACCACTTAACTGAAACCATCACTGAGTCACTTAGACCATTTGGAGTACACATCAAACAAGAATAATGCCATACATAGCCTACAACACAGATAAGTCATCTCATCCAAACAACCCTTTAATGGACTTAAGTTTAACTTTTCATTATATAAGACAGTGTAAACAAATTTTATCAATTCCAGGGGTCCAAATTTGTCAAATTAGACCTTTTTAAGTATAAACAAATAGTCACAAGTGTCTATACCTAGGTTTATCAAAAATTTACCCAGTGACAGTTAAAATGGAATTTCAAGCCACACTCAAATCCAAAACATGAATAACTAATTTTAAGCTACAAAATCATTAAATAACAACAATTAAACATGAAAACATAGAAATCAAAACAGATAAATAACTCAAGCATTAAAATGCAAAAATTGTAAAAAGTGACTTACATGGTGAGACAAGCTGAGACTTTGGAACCAAGGATCAAAACCAATTCCTATAGCCTCCCATAAGGCACTAATACCCATGGCAATCCATTATGAACCATGCTCCAAGCTGAATCACACTAGAACAACTATTTTTGATTTTCTATTGAATTTTCTTGATTTTTTTAGTGATTTTTTATTTTTAAAGACTAATACTGAATTAATGTATCTAAAAGCTTACAAAGCTTTGTCAGGAGCTTATGTGGCCTATAGAGTCCAAATAAACAACACTAATCAAACAGAAATTTAAATGACATGAAATTAAAGGTGTTTAAGCTAAAACATGAAATTTTAAAAGAGACTTGCAATTAAACTGAAAGATAAAGGTTCATTACACTAATTGGAAGTGAATTAAAACATTTAAACTAGATTTTACATTTTAATTTAAAGAAAAGCATTAAAATTAATCTACGTGACTAATGGCTAATCCAAGAGTACTTCTTCCTCTTGCCTCTTTCTCCTTTTATAGCATCTCTGAGTTCCCACCATCTTCCTGGTCAAATCCCACTTGCAATCTTGGCCATTGATTAACTGTAACTCATCCTAGCCTTTAAATATACTTTTGGCGCCAAAAGTCATTGAGGTTGCTTGTAGCAGAGATTTTGCATTTAATGAGCCATGGTGGGTATAGGGGTGTAAGAGACAGCTAGGGGGTGAGGTAGGTGATGAGGTGGTAGTAATACTGTGGGTGGTGGAGTGGTATTGGAGTTGCAGTGAGGGAGGTGGAAGAAGGAGGGAAAAGGGTGGTATTGGTTGGGGTTTGACTGGGTTTGACCCGGTATTATTTATTTAACATTGGGCCTGGTTGGTTTTGGGCTTAGGGTGAGATGGGTTAAGGATTTGGTTGAGTTTGGATTAAATGGGGAAATGGATCCGGTTTGGTTTGTTTTATGTTATAGCCCAAGGACTAATTTTGCCAACTGCTGAAACTTTGAGGACTGAAAATGACAAGCTTCCAAATTTATCATAGGGACCATTCCTGCCATTTATCATTAGTACAAGGACTATATATGAATTTTTCCATTTATTTTATAAACCAAGGACCATTTATGTAATTTCACCAAAGTTGAGGGGGCGAAAATGTAATTTTCCAAAAGTTATCAAATTGTTCCAAATTGTATTTCATGCATAGTACAAGGGTATTATTTGTAAAATTCCCAGTTTTGAATACCCAGGGACCATTTTTGCCAATTTTGATACTTGAGGGGTAAAAGTTGCCAGTTTGTGTAAACTTTTATCCAGGGATCATTTGTGAATATTTTTGGTTTCCCAAGGACTTAAGTTGACTTTTTATTCATTTTGAGCATTCAGGGACTAGTTTTGACAATTTATGAAACTTGTGGGACTGAAACTGCCAATTATGCAAACTTTGTACGTTTTTCATCTGTTTTTGCATATTTTGCATTTGAAACATATAAAACACACTTTTAAGATATTTTAAGTATTTTGATGCATATTTGAGCGTTTTTAGGTGTTTTGGCAGCTCAGATTGGTATAAAATGATGAGTATTTAGACACTCATCAAAAACTCAAGTTGGGACCAGCGTACACCAACCAGTGGCTGGGGACACCTGTTGGACTAGAAAAACCCCAACCGGCAGCTGGGGGTACCCAGCCGACGGCTAGTGGTACAAAGTCAGTTTTGGTCGAAATTCGGAAAATCATATATCTTAAATCGTAAGTCGTTAGGAGTCGTAACTATCATTTTAAAGGTCTTTGAGTCTACTTTAATATAATAATAGTTATAGAGTATGAATCCTAATAGAATATTAAATGTGTATTTGAGAAGTAATGCAAGTTTACTTCGGGTCATGTTTTGTTAAAAAAAATTAGTACAAGTCACGAGTGTTTCATTACTTTAAAAAAAAAAGTTTGTTTATAGTATATGCAAGTCTTCAAAATAGAATTTTAAAAGATTATTAAATGGTTGTCTTGAATGTGTAATTTGTTTTGTTTAACGATTAACGATTTTTAAGATATATGATTTCTAAAAAAGAAAGTTGAAAGTGTGTTTAATTTAAAAAAAAAAGGTGTGAGGGGATGTATATAAGTGTTATATTCTAAATAAAAATGAGTGGTTAGAATAAGTACTTTAGTTGCTTAGTTTCCATTTTTTTTAATAAGAGTAAAGTCTAAAATACACTCGTGTGGTTTAGCATATTTAACACAATACATTCCTGGTGGATAAGTTGAAATATTTACATCCCCCGTTAGTAAAGTAAGCCACCATACATCCTTCCATTAGTAAAGTTAGCCAAAGAGGACTAACGGTGCAAATTATTTCTCCGTTGTCTCATAACGCGAGAGAAGATATTTGCATGTTAGTCCTGAGAACTAGCGGTGCAATATTATATTTTCAAATAAATTAAAAAGTGGTAAAGCAGGGCTTGAACTGGGGTAAATTCGATCACAAAACAGCGCCCCAACCAGTGGACTTGGCGTCAAATGGTGTAAATACTGTAAAACATATTTCTGTTATTATTATTATTATTATTATTATTATTATTATTATTATTATTATTATTATTATTATTATTATTATTATTATTATTATTATTATTATTATTATTATTATTATTATTATTATTATTATTAATAGATTTATTGTATATTAACTTGTTTAAGTTTCGGCCAACCTTTTCATGGTAACCCGGGCCGGTTCTTGTGGTGGGGCAAAATTCGTTGGACTCATTTTTTTTTGCTTTTTATTCTGGTGTCATCGGGGATTCATTTGGACATTGATAAAAAATATATATTTTTTACCGATATTGTTCGAAATTTAGGGCCCGTTTGGTTTGTTGCTAGGAATGACAATGGGTATAGGATTTGGTATGTGGTAGTATGACAATGGGTATGAATTAATGAGGAGAGAGAAAAATAAATAATTGATATATTATTTTATAAATAAAATAATAAATTTTTAATTTTCTTTTGCATGTAAAAAATTAAAAATATTGGACTAATATGTAAACATGTGCTATCGTGTGGCTGAAAATCTTCTACACAATACTGACAAAATGAAAACTTCCGAAACCAACTAGTGTTGTGAGGATTGTGAATAGTGTACTTTTCAGTCTATGATAGTCATAAATGATATCCACACTTGTATACCAAACATCCTTTTTCAATCTAATTCCATTCTTTGAATCCGACACCCCCTATACCAAACGGGCCCTTAACTTTTTTGCTTCGTCTTCAATTCTTCATACTTACAAAGTAAAATATTGGTCCGAAAGGCATTATTTTACGTTTTAGGTATGAAGAATTGAAAAATGAGTAAAAACATGAAATTTCGGACAAGTATCAATCACATATATATTCTTATCGAAGTCCAAATGAATTTCAAATGAATTCTCGAGGATCTGCTGGACTCGTTTTTTGGTTCTCTTTCTTCTGTTATCCTCGGGGATTCATTTGGATTTTGATAAAAATATATACGTGATCGATACTTGTTCGAAGTTTCATGTCTTTGCTCCGTTTTCAATTCTTCATCCCTACAAAGTAAAATAATGTCTTTTCGGACGAGTATTTTACTTTTTAGGTATGAAGAATTGAAGACGGAGCAAAAACGTGAAATCTCGGACAAGTATCGATCACGTATATATTTTTATCGAAGGCCAAATGAATCCCCGATGATACCAGAAGAAAGAGCACGAAAAAACGAGTCCTAGGATCTGGACCTGCCCCCAAAAACCGGCCGGCTTCACCATGAAAAGGCCGATCAAAACTTAAACGGGTTAATATAATATGAATCTAAAAAATGTTAAAAGAATTATGTTTTAGGATATTTACACCACTAGACGAGTACTCCTATGGTTGGGGCACTTTTTGGTGACGAATAGACTCGAGTTCGAGCCCTGCTTTGCCCATTTTAGTTTATTTTAAAAAAATGCACCGTTAGACTTAAAGACTAATGATGTAAATATTTTCTTTCGCTTTACGAGATCACGGAGAAATAATTTGCACCGTTAGTCTTATTGGCTTACTTTACTAACGGCGAGATGTATAGTGGCTAACTTTACTAACAGGGGATGCAAAAGTTCCAACTTATCGACAAGGAATGTATTGTGTAACACATACCAAGCCACAGGGATGTATTTGGAGTTTACTCTTTTTATAATTTTTAAAATAACTCGCATCTTTATTATATTTTGTGTATAATCATTTCCTTTATATTGTTAATCAATAATAAAATATACCGAAGGGGAATTCTATATTCCAATATGGTATTGGAGCTCTAGGTCTAATCAACGGACCATGTTGGCCGCCTTGAGTCGCCACTTTTAAGTCACACTGTCAAATCTTATTTGCCGCCGTTTATTCATTCTTTGAAAATAAAAACGCATTCCACTATTTCGACCATTACTCCTATAAAATTAAAAGTTAATTGACGCCGTCAGCCCCATTAGCTTCGTATTGAACTTCTGAAGAATGACACACCGGAATCGCCATCATATTTGTGGTGCCATTCCGTAACAATCTGCTAGGTTCTAAGCAGTCGTTTGGTTTATCTCTTTTGGATTCAAGTAATGTTTCATTCTAATCTTTAATTGTTTGGTTCAAGTTTTTTGCAACTGAAGTGGGTCTGGTAATGAAAGATTGATTCATGGCAAATAAGATGTTTTTTTTACAAATTCATTGTTTTAATAGACCCTACATTTATATCCCCACTCCCAATTAACTATTGAAAACAAAACCATCACACTTTCTTTCTAATAAATTCTTTATCAACTATTAAAATAAGTATCTTAATAAAATATTATTTTTTTCTCTTACTTTATTTTTTTTCATTCTAAACCGAATCCAAATTCAATTTCAAATCCTTTTACAAACCAAACGGGCTCTAAAAGTAAAATTTGCGTATTATTTTGTTTATAAGTCTCAAACAAATTAGATTTATTTAATATTGTCAGCGATTGTGTAACATTAATTAAGATCCAAAGACAATGCTACCAAAATCGCCGCCTTAACCGGTCGAACGTAACTTCACGCTCCACTATAAGTCTCGACAATTGCCGAAAAAATCAGTATTCTTGAGAGTATGTTTATCTGGTGCTATTGACTGCTATCAAAGTTTTTATTAAGATAGCTATCCTTAGCTTTATCTTTGTTAATTATAGGTTTTTATTCTTTTTTTTTTCACTCCAAATTTTTGCGATTTTGCCGTTCGAACATTCTTAGACATATTAAGTCGGTAGCCCAAGCTCGATTGTGATCTTAAGGGATTTTATTATGTTTCATGTACAATCATTCTCTATATATTGTACTGATGCGTGGGAATCGCAACAGGCTTTACCTCTCGAGGGATCTCGAGAAACTTACAACCCCCACCAGGCAGTGTACCTGATCGTTGTAGTATAGTATAGTGACAAGTACCGGGGGATTAATCGTTCAGCTTAGGAATAGTGTCGCTAGGATTAGAAAGCTTAAATACTAGTTCTAAAGGTGAGGGATGATTATTTTTGTGTTTTTATATTTTTTAGAAAGCAAGTAAAAATCTCGGGTTTTGGAAGAGTGGGCGGAATTAGTTGCTATTCAACTAACCCAAAACTAAGATGCAATCAAAATAAAATACTATAAATGAAAATAAGCTAAATTACACTAAAGTTGTGAGCAGTAATTGGAGAAAATGTGTTTACTTAGATTTCACTACTCCCTAGATATCTTTTACACGTTAATTACTTGTTATAATTGTATGGATGACAGATTGTATTCCTTAATACCATTCATGGGGTGGCACACATAACTCCCCAATTCTATGAACTCTTATCTCCTCCTACACCATGCCCAGCACAACTATAGGGATTGTAAACAGTGGCTCATGCATTAAATACAACCAATAAAGACCTAGTGCGCGTTGGTTCATGTTTCTTAAGACGTTCAAGCATGTTACCAATTGGAGATCTGCCAGTTTTCTTAAGCCTAACATATAAATCATTCATCCGAGACAAGAATAAACAAGCAATCAACACATAATCAATATCTAGGTTTCATTAGATCTAAGCAAACACAAAAGAGATCTAGCCTAGCATGATAGAATTAAGACAAGAACATGATATAGACAACCAACACATAGACATATTGATTGAATTAGAAGAACACTTATCTTGATTAATCATGCAAGGTATCAAGGGGTTGGAACCCTTGAAAAACCTGTAAAGTTACACCAAAATCGTACTTAGGGTTTCTCCCAAAACTTCTCTTTTAAATGTGAAAAATTAGAAAACTATATATAGAAAAATGGGTTTGACGGCGTCAAGAAGAAACATGTGACGCCGTCACCTCGCCGCCAAAACTCTTCTCGGACTGCCTAGATCTACTTTTGACGCCGTCAAGACTTATATGTTTCCAGGACGTCATGACTCTTTTACTCTTGACGCCCTTCCTACGTGACACCGTCAAATCTTCTCTGGATCGTCATGGATTTTCATGAAATTTGCCCTTGACGCCGTCAAGGTTTTGCTCTTGACGCCGTCACCTACTGTTCCCAGCATGGAAAATTAAGACTTTGGCGTTTTCTTCATTTTTATGCTCCAAAAACGTCCGAATTGCTTCCTTTTCCAGATTTCTCTCCCAAAGTACCTAAAATCACAAAAGGAACGATTTAGGGCAATATTTGATCAAATAAATTCGGATTCGGGCTTAAATGACCCCCTAAAAACGGATCATTTTTCGCCTCATCATATACCCTTACACTTGAGATTTGCTTGTCCTCAAGCAAATGCGCTTTTATTCTACTCAAAAGACAAGTTAGGGGTCATTTAACACTAATATAAAAGTAATTACAACAAATAATCGTTCCACTAAAGACCAATAGACAAGCACGGAGGTCATATACAAGAACCTCACAAATAGTGTTTAGATACTCACATCTCTCGGGTGTAATAAAGTGTAAATTATAATATGGAAATGGAAGATATCTCTCACTACCTGTCATAGCAAAATAGATTACCATAGGCTTGGGAAATGATCAAACCTCCACCACATGGCGTAAGCACCTAGGATAAACTATCAAAGAGGTCTTTTTAAAGGGTTGTAACGTTAGGTGTAGGGATATGAAATACACGGTTTTGTTGGATAAAGGAAGTTTTACTGGTGGCGAGTTAACAATCTTGGTTAATTACATGTACAATGTGGCGTTGCTAAGCCAAGACTAGACTCGACTTAAGCTAATAAATGAAAAATAACAAAAACACAAAATGAACATAGAGTCCGTATGTTTTTTCTCTTTTTCCTTTTTCTATTTTTTTCTTTTCTTTTTTCTTGATTTTTTGATTTTTTTTTTTTGATTTTTTTTTTGCATACACTCTTACCCTACCATCCAAAATAATACATCATAGGGGATGAGAATTCCCCTTACACTTGAATCTTTACATACTTTACAATTAACTATTCTAATTACTCGAATTAAGAAAATCAAAACACTTGGAGCACTTTTAAGATTAACGTACATATGGGGGGTAATAAATGATGTTCTTCCCCATTGCTCCATAAAATAAGTACTTACCCATGAGTCCCAATCGTCCCAAAACAATATGTACAAGGATATGACTCGACTTAGCAACCATGTAATCAATTAGAAAGTTAACTTAGGGTTTAACAAATAACAATAATGCACTAAAAATGAGCGCATACACGGAAGGCTAAGGCGATTTGGTTGTACATTTAAGTGGGGTGTAACAAATTCTTCCTTTAAGTAAAATGCTTAAAGTTAGAAACGAAAAGATAGGCTCGGAGGGGTGTACTAGGGGTTTCGTGTACTAAAAATGAGTACAACGCTAAGGGTGTGGGAAAAATTAGTTGACTTAACTAGCCAAGTAATATGACTTAAATGGTCAAGTAATTATGATACGGGTTTAACACAAGGGTAATCCTAATGCCTCTTATCATGTAGTAAATCCTACTACACGAATGTAGTCTCACTAGCGGTTTCGGGATGCATCACTAACGCAAGTTCTAGAATCTAAATGCTACCGGTACACTCATAAGCACTAATAGTAATGCTTTTCCTATCAAATCTAAAGGCGAACCTCACATATTTGGGTGGAAAATTTTTCTGAATATACGGTTATGTGCTAGTCATACAATCTCCTATCCATGAGACGCTTGCTATGGCTAAAGTTTCACTCCTAAATGTTGTAAAAAATTTTAAATTTGGCGCTAAAATTGCACTAACAAGTATTTCTCATAGTTTTATTACACATCTACCATTAAACAAAATAAACTCAAGCGAAAGTGCATATGTAAGGTATCATCTTTTTACCCTCCCCTTACACTTAAGATGAACATTGTCCCCAATGTTCAAGTAAAGAATGTAAAAGTGAAAAAGTAAAGAGAATGAAATCAAATACTCCCCTGATTCGCTCGGTATGGATAATAAGGTGGCCAGGTTAAATCTTCCTCCAAGAAAATGAACAATCAAAGCTTCCCTTCCAGAATATAAATCATCTCCTTGTCATACATAACCTGTAAAACCTGACAAAATAGACAAGACAACCTCGCGTAAAATCGGCGGCATCCTATATAAGTTTCTAAATCCTAGAAAACAAGATAAGATATAATGCTTGTGGAATGAAGTTTGCAGATCTCCTGGAGATTATAAAACTTAATAATTCACAAAAACCATAATACTCCGTTAGAAAAACAAAACCGGTAAAACTTCCAGATTTTAACTCCTGACGTCGTCAAGAGTAAAACTCTGACGCCGTCAGAATGGACCTGCAGAAATTCTTATGTTAAGTTTCCGGAAAATTTCTGGAAAAACTTGGTCCTACTTCCTGGAAAATCCTGCAAAACTTCATTATGACTCAATACAAGCATTTGACTCTAACAAATACGAATATACATGCTCATTTAATATTGTGGAGAATCATGATCGGTTTGTTTCTTAAAAACATATTTGGGGTTTCCCCTTACACTTATCTTTTGCAAAAATACTTCTTGGTGGAGTTAAGACTAGGCCAAAACAACAAAGTAAAGTATTTTCACTATTTAGTTTAGAAACATGATCTACCAACAATAAAAATAAAACATGCATACGGAAGTAAATAACAATCAAACAAATAAAATCACACAAAACATGGGTTGCCTCCCAAGAAGCGCTTTTCTTTATTTACGAGTCTTGTAGCTAGACTCAAGGTCATGGGTTACTACGTGATTTCATCATTTGAAATGATATACCCCATGTAGTTGCGATTATTACTATTATGGGGGTAGTGCCTCAATCTATCGATACTCGCAATCACCATTCCACCTAATTTGCTACTCACTTTAGCTACCCCATCTTGGCTCAACCCTTCGATTGTGAATGGCCCATACCACCAAGGACTTAGTTTATCGGGTGGTATTGTTGTTTCCAAGTGTCTCAAGAGCACCAAGTTCCCTTCCTCAAATGGTGTATGATTTTTTTCGTGTCGAGTATGTTCGAGTTCAATCGGAACCTTATTGCTTTTTCTTCTTTCATCCTTAGCTTTCTTATAGATTTTGATTCTTGCCTCCCATGCAAGAATCTTATTCTGAACACGAATGGGTGTCGTGCCAATGTTGTTTTTGATCATTCTCCAACTCAAATTCTCATGCCCACTTCGCGGGGTCATGGGGAAGCTAATCTTTCTTTTTCCAGATTTAGGCTCAATCTTCCTACCTTCATACTTAATGACAGCCCTAGCGGTTGATGAGGCGAAAAATGATCCGTTTTTAGGGGGTCATTTAAGCCCGAATCCGAATTTATTTGATCAAATATTGCCCTAAATCGTTCCTTTTGTGATTTTAGGTACTTGGAGAGTGAATTCTGGAAAAGAAGCCATTTTGGACGTTTTTGGAGCATAAAAGTGAAGAAAACGGCAAAGTCTCAATTTTCCATGCTGGGAACAGAAGGTGACGGCGTCAAGAGTAATTTCCTGACGGCGTCAAACCTCAATAATAAAATCCGAGAGTTCATGAAGGCGTCAAGAGTTTTCCTGACGGCGTCAAAACCCCAAGAATTAAAATCCGTAGTTGATGACGGCGTCACACACAGGGCGTCAAGAGTAATTTGTGTGACGGCCTAGGCCTTGACGGCGTCAGAAGTAGATCAAGGCCGTCCGAGGAAGTATTTGGCGACGACATGACGGCGTCACACCTTTGTTCTTGACGCCGTCATCCGTATTTTCCTATATATAGTTTTCTAGTTTTTCACATTGAAAGAGAGAAGTTTTGGGAGAAACCCTAAAGACGATTTTGGTGTAACTTTACAGGTTTTTCAAGGGTTCCAACCCCTTGATACCTTGCATGATTAATTAAGATAAGTGTTCTTCTAATTCAATCAATATGTCTATGTGTTGGTTGCCTATATCTTGTTCTTATCTTAATTCTATCATGCTAGGCTAGATCTCTTTTGTGTTTGCTTAGATCTAATGAAACCTAGATATTGATTATGTGTTGATTACTTGTTTATTCTTGTCTTGGATGAATGATTTATATGTTAGGCATAAGAAAACTGGCAGATCTCCAAATGGTAACATGCTTGAACGTCTTAAGAAACATGAACCGAGGCGTACTAGGTCTTTATTGGTTGTATTTAATGCATGAGCCACTGTTTACAATCCCTATAGTTGTGTTGGGCATGGTGTAGGAGGAGACAAGAGCTCATAGAATTGGGGAGTTATGTATGCCACCCCATGAATGGTATTAAGGAATACGATCCGTCATCCATGCAATTATAACAAGTAATTAACGTGTAAAAGATATCTAGGGAGTAGTGAAATCTAAGTAAACACATTTTCTCCAATTACTGCTCACAACCTTAGTATAAATTAGTTTAATTTCATTTTTAGTATTTTATTTTGATTGCATCTTAGTTTTGGGTTAGTTGAATAGCAACTAATTCCGCCCACTCTTCCAAAATCCGAGATTTTTACTTGCTTTCCAAAAAATATAAAAATACAAAAATAATCATCCCTCACCTTTAGAACTAGTAATTAGGCTTTCTAATCCTAGCGACACTATTCCTAAGCTGAACGATCAATCCCCCGGTACTTGTCACTATACTATACTACAACGATCAGGTACACTGCCTGGTGGGGGTTGTAAGCTTCTCGAGATCCCTCGAGAGGTAAAGCCTGTTGCGATTCCCACGCATCAGCGGTGTTGAGGAATGGTGCCCCAAGGATTATTGGCATGCATCCATCCCCTTTATCATCAATGATCATAAAATCAACGGGGTACATGAATCTTGCAACATTAACTAATACATCTTCTGCGATTCCTAGGGGGTATACGTACGAGTGTCCAACAAGAGATAACCTAACACGAGTAGGTGCTGGCATTTTTGACGTTAGTTGGATGTAAATAGTTAGGGGCATAAGATTTACTTCCGATCCTTGGTCGGCGAAAGCACTAAGATATTTCAAGTCCCCGATGCTCGTTGGTATTTCAAAGTTCCCACATGCTACCTGCTTAGTAGCCACTTTTTGTACCAATAACCTCTCGAATACTGATCCTCCAGGAAGCGTATCATGCTCATCTTCCTCTTCTTCCTCTTTCTCAGGAACCTGTCCAGAGGATTGGTTACGCCCATCACCCTTAATCCAATTTGTTATGGTGTTTTTGTTTATATCATGTTTCAGGTAGTAACTCAAAGGTTGGGATTCTGGTGGTTTTTCTAAGGTCTGTTTAGCAGGAGTTTCTACCTTCTCGTTATCTTTATGGACAATGGTGATGGAGTTAACAAATTGGGTGGTGGGAGTGGTGCTTTCTTTCCTTAGTAGTATTCGTTCGGGGGTTCTCTGATTGGCATACTCCTCCAATAGACTCAACATCTCATTCATTTTCTCCTGCATCTCCTCTTTTTGCTTATAAACTGCTTCTTCGAATCTAGCAAGCCGATCAGAGTGAGTTGCCATATATTCTCTCATCCTAGCCTCAAACTCCGAGCTAAGTTCCTTGGGAGGGGAACAAGGTAGGGTACGCCTCTGAAAAGTCTCGACATGTTCTCTAGAAGGTGACTCAGATAATGGTGCCGAAGTTGGTTTTGAGACAGAATTGACAGTGGCTTGTCTAGGACTTAAAGCCCTCCTTTGCCTTTCCTCAAAATAGTCGACTTTTGCCTCGAGTTTACATAGAAGTTCATCGGGGATTTCGGTGGTTCCTCCAGATGTTGAGACTGCATTGATAGTTGCTTCCACTGTATGATTAAAATCCCACATTTCCTGATTGTCAGTGGCGAGCTCCTCGATAATTGCCCAAGACTCCTCGGCGTTCTTATTACGCAATTTACCTCCCGCGGCCCTATCGATTGTGCGTTTAGTGTGATAGTCAACATGGTCGTAGAAAATCTGGACTAATAACCAAAGGTTTATACAATGGTGAAGGACCTTGTGGAGGAGACTTTTAAAACGGGCCCAAGCTTCGTAGAAATTTTCACCCTGCTGCTGTTCAAACATCAGAATGTCATTTCTAAGCATCGCCGTCTTCCCCGGTGGGAAGAATTAAGTAAGGAAGCGATTGGTGAAGTTATCCCATGTGGTAATGGATCCCGTGGGTAAACGCTCAAGCCATTGACTAGCTTGATCCCGTAGAGAGAATTGGAATAGGCGTAAACGGGCAGTATCTCTAGTTTCAACATCTAGGTCTATGGAGTCTACGATTTTGTGAAAGTCCTTAAGATGTTGGTTTGGATCTTCGGAACGAAGTCCATGGAATGCACATCCGCTTTGCACCAACCGGATGGTGTCGGATCGCAAGGGGGTCACATTGGCTCCGGTGAGCTCAATGGTTTTTCGGTAGCCTTGGTGGCTAGGTCGGGAATACTCTCCTAAGGTTCGGGGCCTAAGGGGTTCTAATGGTGGGTTTTGTTGTGGTGGGATGATGGGTTCAAAGATGTTACCACCTTCCATGATGCCGGATGGTAAAGAGTTACGAACAAAGGCACGAAGAAATAAGATAGACTAAAGAAGACCTAAAAATAAAAATAAAATCTTGCTAGAAAGGAATCTAGCAAGTAGACCTAATAAAAAGAAATCCTAACCTAGACAATAACTATTAATCGGGCTGCGGCGCCAAAAACTTGATGCGTGGGAATCGCAACAGGCTTTACCTCTCGAGGGATCTCGAGAAGCTTACAACCCCCACCAGGCAGTGTACCTGATCGTTGTAGTATAGTATAGTGACAAGTACCGGGGGATTGATCGTTCAGCTTAGGAATAGTGTCGCTAGGATTAGAAAGCCTAAATACTAGTTCTAAAGGTGAGGGATGATTATTTTTGTGTTTTTATATTTTTTAGAAAGCAAGTAAAAATCTCGGGTTTTGGAAGAGTGGGCGGAATTAGTTGCTATTCAACTAACCCAAAACTAAGATGCAATCAAAATAAAATACTATAAATGAAAATAAGCTAAATTACACTAAAGTTGTGAGCAGTAATTGGAGAAAATGTGTTTACTTAGATTTCACTACTCCCTAGATATCTTTTACACGTTAATTACTTGTTATAATTGTATGGATGACAGATTGTATTCCTTAATACCATTCATGGGGTGGCACACATAACTCCCCAATTCTATGAGCTCTTATCTCCTCCTACACCATGCCCAGCACAACTATAGGGATTGTAAACAGTGGCTCATGCATTAAATACAACCAATAAAGACCTAGTGCGCGTTGGTTCATGTTTCTTAAGACGTTCAAGCATGTTACCAATTGGAGATCTGCCAGTTTTCTTAAGCCTAACATATAAATCATTCATCTGATACAAGAATAAACAAGCAATCAACACATAATCAATATCTAGGTTTCATTAGATCTAATCAAACACAAAAGAGATCTAGCCTAGCATGATAGAATTAAGACAAGAACATGATATAGACAACCAACACATAGACATATTGATTGAATTAGAAGAACACTTATCTTGATTAATCATGCAAGGTATCAAGGGGTTGGAACCCTTGAAAAACCTGTAAAGTTACACCAAAATCGTACTTAGGGTTTCTCCCAAAACTTCTCTTTTAAATGTGAAAAATTAGAAAACTATATATAGAAAAATGGGTTTGACGGCGTCAAGAAGAAACATGTGACGCCGTTACCTCGCCGCCAAAACTCTTCTCGGACTGCCTAGATCTACTTCTGACGCCGTCAAGACTTATATGTTTCCAGACCGTCATGACTCTTTTATTCTTGACGCCCTTCCTACGTGACGCCGTCAAATCTTCTCTGGACCGTCATGGATTTTCATGAAATTTGCTCTTGACGCCGTCAAGGTTCTGCTCTTGACGCCGGCACCTACTGTTCCCAGCATGGAAAATTAAGACTTTGGCGTTTTCTTCATTTTTATGCTCCAAAAACGTCCGAATTGCTTCCTTTTCCAGATTTCTCTCCCAAAGTACCTAAAATCACAAAAGGAACGATTTAGGGCAATATTTGATCAAATAAATTCGGATTCGGGCTTAAATGACCCCCTAAAAACGGATCATTTTTCGCCTCATCATGTACATCATTAAAAAAAATATTGAGTAAAATACACCGTTCATCTCTAAACTTGTCCAAAACCAGTGTGTTGCGTCGTAACTTGTAATTTTCTCCGTGAGGCCCTATTACATGTTTTCTAATCATGCTGAGTCCAACTTCTGTTATTTTCCACCATTTGACTGGGATTTCTCAGTCAGCTCTTGTTATACTTTTTTATGTGAGAGGCATAATAGACATTTGTTAATTATTTTGGTGGTACAACCTTATGGACGAATAGTGTATTTACTATAAAAGTTAAGACTATCACCTTGATGACGTATAGTTTATATATGGGCCACGAGCCCAAATGATAAACATTACTCGGCCCAAACCCACCACGAGTGAGCTATCATAACGAATGACTTGGGCCATAATAATAATGGCTTGGGCTCACGAAGCCCAAAGCCCAACCAAACTAACCGGGTATGCGATAAGGATCATCTATTCATGGAACAGATATCCTTACCCCGGATAAGCACTACGCGTGTGAAATGTAAGGAGCAAGAAACCTACACGGTTTCAGCCCCTATATAAGGAATGACATCTCTCATTCAAAGGTACGATATACAAAACCCTAACTCTCTACGAGAACCCTAAATAGATTACTTACTCTCACGCCGGAGTCTAATCGGGGGAGACAATCCCTCGATAAGCCTAACGGTGTTGTTTATTTTCTTAGTCCGCAGGTAACAAGTACTAAGAAGCGAATTGGTACGAGAGCAAGAGCCAATAACCAGGAACGCCCAACTTTTGTATCAACAAGTGGCGCCATCCGTGGGACCCTACTGAGAACTAAAGACTAGAATGACAAAGAATAAGAATTCAAGCCAGCGGACTCCGCAATCGGAAAAACGTGACCAGCAGAGGAGGACTCAACAAGATCCGACCTCTAGACAGGTTGCTGGGACAACCAGCGCACCTGGCCACCAAGAGGCGGGAATAACCCAACCTCTTCCAGAAGTAGAACTACCAGTAAGGACTACCCAAATCATCCCAGTGGTCCCAAGCGCTGAGGAACTTCAGCGCACCCTTTTCACCACTACTCACCAAACCATTCCCGCAGTGAACAACACTGTGCCACCAGATGCGCCTAACCGAGATAGGGTGCCGAATACTGAGACAGACACTCTTGCAACAACCGAGGACGCACCCAATCTCACTTTGGGAAACTTCGTATCCTAAAACTATGAAACCTTGACCGCCCTCATGCAGGACGAAGCTAGGAGAAGGGCAAGTACGAGCCTACAAGCTCGATTGAATTTTGGTCCTGAACGCGAACTATCACCACTGCGTCACCCACGAGGAAGACGCGCAGAACGTGCCACTATCCATGATAGGCTAGGCACGATATCTGAGTCACGATACTCCGAAGATAGTGAGAGGCGCACCAACGTTCACTCCAGACTTGGCAGTCGGGGAATACAAGACCGACTAGGACCTCAACATTCGCCAAGCCAAGGATCCTCCAAACCCGGAAGTAAGAGGATCCGAGACAGATTGGGGAGGAGAAGATCCCCAAGTAGAGATCCCTCAAGCTCTTCTTCTGAAAGAAGTCGGCGCAAGCGCCGAAAAAGAAACTACCCTTCCTCCAGTGACTCCTCAGACGACGAGGATAAAGAGACAGGACACTGGAAGTCAAGAGGGAGGCGTCGCGATGAAGAGAATGAAGATATGTCTCTCCCATGGCGTCGCCAGAAAGTTGACGCGTTTACCTGGCGCATCAGTGATTACTCAGATCGCAAACGTAGGCGCATGCCCACTAATGTGAAAACGTATGATGGAACAGGTGATCCGGATGATCACCTGAAAGTTTTCAAATCAGCCGCCACTATTGAAAACTGGCCACAGCCAGTGTGGTGCCACATGTTCAATTCTACGTTAGTAGGGAACACGCGCACATGGTTTAGCAAACTCCCACGTAGGAGCATCGGTGGGTTCGAGGAATTACGGAAAGCATTCCGTCTCAACTTCACCCAGCGAAAGAAGTGCTCTAAAAACCCTGTTGAGCTAGCAAGAGTGAAACAGCGCCAAGGAGAGTCAACCAGCGCTTTCATGGAACGCTTCAAGGATGAGTGCATACAAGTTAAAGCGTGTCCTGAAATCCTAAAAATTTCAGGGTTCATGAATGGGATTAATAACCTAGAGCTCATCCGAAAACTAAACGACAAAGTTCCACAGACTTTTGATGAGCTAACAAAGCGCACTAGATCCTTTATACAAGGAGAAGCAGCTGCTGCAGGTAGCAAAAAGGGTTATTCGAACTATAGGCAGCAAGAGCAGCCTCGGAGACAATCCAATGATCAGAATAACAACCGCAGCAGGAATTACCGCAGTGGAAGAGACAATGACAAATACACTCCTCTTACAAAAACTCCGAGGGAAGTATTTGTAACAGAAGGTGCGAACTTCCCAAAACCACCACCAATGCGCACTGCAGAGGAAAAGCGCATAGGGAGCGGATACTGCTAGTACCATGGCCAAAAAGGCCACACAACTAATGAGTGCGTCCAGCTAAAACAACTAATTGAAAAGTTAGTAAGAGAAGGTAGAATGGACCACCTCGTAAAAAATATCAAAGAGGGAAAAGATAAACAGAAAAACGGGAGTAAGAAAGAACCCCTCAAGGAAAAAGCTGATACTATATACATGATACAGTCATGGCAGCGCAAGATAAAGCAAAAAGTCAGCCAAAAATTCTCTCCAGAAAAAGAGATATCTTTCCCTACTCTAGCTACGGACAACGCAGTCGTTGAGCCTCTAACTATTGAAATACATACGGGAGGAAATGATATCCACCGCATGTACATTGACGGAGGAGCATCCGCAGATATCTTGTACGATCACTGTTTCAAAAGACTGCGACCTGAAATCCAAAGTCAATTGATACCAGCAACAACGTCATTAACTGGATTCCCAGGAGAAAAGATCTGGCCCATGGGGCAGTTACGCTTGCTGGTGGTCGTAGGAGATGAACAACACTCAACCGCAACATGGATAAACTTATGGTAATAAAATCCCCTTCACCATACAATGGTATCATTGGGAGACCGAGAATATCATCCATGCGCGCTGTACCATCCACAGCGCACGGAATGCTTAAGTTTCCAATGGAAGGAGGAGTTGTCACTCTCTATAACACAACAGTACCACCAAGAGAATGCAATGCGGTAACAACCGAAGCAGAGACTATTCCAGAACAGCGCACAGAGAAAACGCCAAATCTAAAAGTTGCTATTCATCCTGATTACCCGAAACAACAAGTTTCGATTGGGGGATCTTTATCTGACAAAGGTAAAGCAGCCGTATGCGCACTCTTGCAAAAGAACCTAGACATCTTTGCATGGGAACCAAAACATATGATGAGAGTACCGCGCTCTATCACTGAGCATAAGCTACAAATCCGACAAGGATATCCTCCAATACGACAAAAGAAGCGCAGCCAGGCCCCAGATCGTGCAAAGGCTATTCTGGAAGAAGTACATAAGCTCGTAGACGCAGGCATCATGCGCGAAGTATACTACCATGACTGGCTTTCTAACCCAGTTATGGTAAAAAAGAGCGATAGCAGTTGGAGAATGTGCGTGGACTTCACGGACCTCAACAAAGCATGTCCACAGGACTGCTATCCACTGCCAGAGATAGACTGGAAGGTAGAATCCCTGTGCGGATACCCTTTCAAATGCTTCCTAGATGCATATAAAGGGTATCATCAAATCCAGATGGCAGTTGAAGATGAAGAAAAAACAGCTTTCCACACCAGTCAAGGAGTGTACTGCTACACAAAAATGCCTTTTGGCCTGAAGAACGCAGGCGCGACATACCAACGACTGGTGGACACAGCTTTCGAAAAACAAGTAGGCCGTAACTTGGAGGTCTACGTTGACGACCTTGTCATCAAAAGCCACACAGAGGATGAATTGGTGCGCGACATCGAGGAGACATTCAGAACATTGGGGCGAATAAACATGAAGTTAAATCCCAAGAAGTGCACCTTTGGCGCAACCGAGGGCATGTTCCTTGGATACTTGATAGAACCCGATGGAATCAAGCCTTGTCCAGAAAAAACAAAGGCTGTTATTGATCTCCCCTCACCGCACACACTCAAAGAAGTCCAGTCATTGAATGGAAAGTTAGCAGGGTTAAACCGTTTCTTATCTAAGTCAGCAGACAAATCCCTTCATCTCTTTAAAACACTCACGAAGTGTACCAAAAAGGGAGACTTTCGCTGGACTAAAGAAGCGGAGGAAGCTTTCCAACAACTTAAACACCATCTGGCATCTCTTCCCAAACTTGTCGCACCGCGACCAGGGGAAGAACTAATCATGTACTTATCGGCAACTCACGGAGCAGTTAGCGCAATACTATTGACAGATAGGAACTCCATCCAGACACCCATATACTTTGTAAGCAAAGCCCTGAAGAAAACAGAGACTAACTACAGTGCTATGGAAAAGCTGGTCTTAGCTCTAGTATTCGCAGCCAAAAGGCTGCGCAGATACTTTCAAGCGCACCCAATAGCTGTAATCACTGATCAGCCAATCAAATAAGTTATCTATAAGCCTGATGCATCAGGACGCTTACAGAAGTGGAGTGTACTGTTAAGTGAGTATAACATCTCATACAGACCACGCACTGCAATCAAAGGACAAGTATTAGCCGATTTCATCGTGGAGAAGCCATATAGCGACAGCCCGACATCTGCAACTAAAACAGATCTACAGGAACCCTGGATTCTGTTCACAGATGGGTCCTCATGTGTAGATGGATCAGGCGCAGGCCTTATTCTTACAAATCCAGAAGGTATGGAATTCACCTATGCGCTACGCTTTGAATTCACAGCCACCAACAATGAGGCAGAATACGAAGCTTTACTAGCCGGACTACGCATCGCAATCCAAATGGGTGTACGCAACCTGGAAGCAAACGTAGATTCGCGGCTAGTCGCTAACCACGTGCTAGGCGAATATGAAGCCAAGGATTAACACATGATCCAATACCTGGAAAAGACAAAATCCTTGATAAAAAACTTTGACAGGTTCACAATAAAACAAGTGCCTAGAGGAGATAACAGGAAGGCGGACGCACTCAGCAAGATCGCATCCACAAGCTTCGCGCACCTCTCAAAACAGGTATTGGTAGAAACCCTAAAAAACAAGTCAATCTTGGAAATGGAAATATCCACAGTAATAGAAGAACAAGATCCTACATGGATGACACCTATCATTGAATTCATTAGCAAGAGAACTCTACCCCAGGATTATAAGGACGCTCGAAGAGTATGGCGCACAGCGCAACGATTTGAACTACAAGACAGCGTACTCTATCGATGCTCTTTCTTGCAGCCATGGCTCAGATGTGTTGGACCTCTTCAAGCAGACTACGTACTCCGAGAAATCCACGCTGGATCATGTAGTATGCACTCAGGGCCGCGATCCGTGGTGGCAAGCGCTCTAAGGTCAGGGTATTATTGGCCAACAATGCATCGTGACGCACGCGATCTGATAAGAAAATGCAGCAATTGCTAAGTACATAGGCCAATTCCACGCTGACCACAACAAGAGCTAACGCCAATTACCTCACCATGGCCATTTTACAAATGGGGTATTGACATCGCAGGACCCTTCCCTGTAGCAGCGGGAGGAGTAAAGTTCCTCATCGTAGCCATAGACTACTTTACGAAGTGGATTGAAGCAAAGGCAGTGGTGAACATCACAGGAAACCAAGTCAAACGCTTTGTCTGGGACAACATTGTTTGTATAGTTTATATATGGGCCACGAGCCCAAATGATAAACATTACTCGGCCCAAACCCACCACGAGTGGGCTATCATAACGAATGACTTAGGCCATAATAATAACGGCTTGGGCTCACGAAGCCCAAAGCCCAACCAAACTAACCGGGTATGTGATAAGGATCATCTATTCATGAAATAGATATCCTTACCCCGGATATGCACTACGCGTGCGAAAAGTAAGGAGCAAGAAACCTACACGGTTTCAGCTCCTATATAAGGAATGACATCTCTCATTCAAAGGTACGATATACAAAACCCTAACTCTCTACGAGAACCCTAAATCGATTACTTACTCTCACGCCGGAGTCTAATCGGGGGAGACAATCCCTCGATAAGCCTAACGGTGTTGTTTATTTTCTTAGTGCACAGGTAACAAGTACTAAGAAGCGAATTGGTACGAGAGCAAGAGCCAATAACCAGGAACGCCCAACTTTTGTATCAACACACCTCACTCACTCATACTACCATCACTACCACCACCAACATCACCATCATCTCAGTCACCTCAATCGCCATCCAAAACCACCCATCATAATTATTAATTTTTTTTTCTTCTTTTCTTAATACATCTTTATCTCCGATACATAAAAAGACAAAAGGTTGTGATGTTTAAATTGAATTTCAAGTCAATATCTGAAGCAGCCTCTTAAGAAAATTGATTAACATCTAAGCGCATGAATGATTACTGTTATTGAAATTGTGTTGGAAGTTGTGGTATCTAGCTGCCCTTAGTCTCACATAGCAAAAACTCTATCAGGTCCACAATTAAACTCACGATTAAATCTATAAACTCACCAGCGTTAGATGACCTTTTAGCATGTTTTCTCAGGCGAATAAGATGACGTTTATGGATGCTAGCTATTGGAGGCTTGGCGAAATGGCATGGGTGAATGATCGACTAAAACTCTGATATTATATTGTGGACCTATCTTTTATTTATTTGAGCCTTGTCTTGTATACTTTTGAATAATTGTAAACATCTAAACTAAATCTTCGGATGTTTTATATAATGGAAATTGTTATCTAGTTTCCCTATACTTGTGTTGTGTATACCAATCCCAGTAGCACCCCGAAAGCTTGTAAGTCTTTTGTTGTACTAAATTTTGGGGGTGTTACAGATGGCCACCACGATCATGATCCCTTAAGATCGCATGAACAATCATTAGTAGTTACTCAGGAGATAATGGACAGAACAACTTATCTACACTTACAAGCTGATTTGATCGAACACGTTTGGGGAAATCGTGGAAATGAAGTCGATCGAGAGAATGAAGACGAAGACACAAGTGATGATGACAATGATGAATTTGTTGTTTAAAATTTGAATAATTTATATAATGTTTTTAATGTTATTTGAATAATTTATATGATATTTTAATTATTAATGAAGTTTTAAATTTGTTGTTTAAAATATTTGAATTAAAAAAAATTTACTTGGTTGCTACTATGACAACTTGGTCGTCGTCAGATCGCCGGAGAAAGAAAGCTGATGTGGCACGGTCATGTCTGGTCACCATTGTCACCGGTGACCGGCCTAAGTTATGATGAAATAGCTAAAGGCATTTAACCATCTATGGTTAATTAAAAACGCTCACCTACAAAATAAGGGGTCCTTTTCAAAACATTCAATACAACTATAGACGTGGCTTACCCTCATATCTACTCTACAAAACCTTGCCTTCAAACATAATTTCCTGGTGAGAGGACAAATGACACGGTCACCAACCAGGATTTCTATGTTAAATGCCCAAAGAATGAGTGGTCTCTCTTTATGATATATGTTTTTTGAATGACAGTGAGTTGACAATTACATGGTTAGCCAAAAAAAAAAAAAAAAGTTATGGAAAACCTAACTTTTCGGTGTTTATTTCTACTGGCAAGTTCGCGTGTTGCGACAGCAGGTACTCTGTAATCAAAATTTTGACGAACAATTTTTCGACTACATATTTTCGTAAGAATAACTTATGCATGGCAAGAGTTTTAGGGGTCAAAATTTATGACACACCATCACATATTAAAAATATCATAGTACTTGTTTATCACGATGCAATAACAATACGAAAATAATAGTAAGTAGTATTATGAGGTTGGGATGATTGGTGGTAAAAGATACTTGCTAGTCGATAGATGTTGTGTATAATATTCAATGCAATTTTATATAATGTATATACATAAAGAAGTATAAATTAGTCCGTGCAAATATATGTTTAAATAATCTGTATATGCCATTGCTTAACAAAATTTCATTATGGTAATCAAAACTTACACATTTTCATACTTATAATCATTTGAAAATCTTTATACTTTTACATGTAGGATTCTTTTTATTAAATTTATTATTGTCTATATCCTTGAAAAACTTTATAATTACTTCAATATTCTTCTAAATTTCATAATTACATAAATATCCTTTTAAAATCTCCAAAATTCTCATGTATATCCAAGAAAACATTTTTTTATATAATTAAATGATTATATTATCCAAAAGTATTATCTAAGAAAGCATTATTTTATATAAAATCTCCAAAATTTTCATGTATATCCAAGAAAATGGTCCTTAAAGTATCACGAAATCGCAGAAATGGGACCGAGACAAAAAGTCACGCAAAAAAGCCACTAACGTTACGCAAATTTGCAAAAAACCACCGAGAGCCCTTTTCTGTTAGTTTTCTCGTTAAGTGCCTAGTCATCGAGGGTAGTATTGTCTTTTTACTGTTCATCATCTTCCCCATTGCAAAAAAACCGCCCTTTACCGCCGCCACCACCACCCTTGCCCTCCCTAAACACTATTCATCATCTTCCATATTGCAAATGAAAACTTAACTTCTTGAAACACTATTCATCATCTTCCACACACAAAATCCCACTAACCAAATGAATCAAAATCAAATTATATTGAGCTTTATCAATGGGTCGCCGTCCAGTAATCAACTCAAGAAGCATGAAACCAAATGAAAAGACATCCGATTTCTCAGTCAACTTACGAAGATTTAGCAAATGCAAAAGAAGGTTTCTCAAATGCAACAGAAGGTTTCTCACAGGCCAATCTTCTTGGTCAAGGCGGTTTTGGGTATGTCCATAAAGGTTTCATTACATTTCAAATGCTGAATACATATCCATTTCCAGTTGAAACTATCAAAAGTTTCATTACCAGATTAGTTGAACCATGATAAATAAACTGGGATTAACTCCCTACAAACAAAAAAAGTATACACAACTAATAGCATTTTTATAGGCATGTCGGATGTGATAATGGCTGTCATTTATAGAGGAACAATTGAACAACAAAAATACTCTTCAAACTATTAAATTTCCTTTCAAGGTGGGTTATCTGTTTTTCGTTCACTGTAACCAACGTCCTTACTTTCCGACTTGAATGATATGGTATATTTTACTACACCCAACGGTAATTATAGTATATGTCAATAAAAAAACTAACTGATGCTGGTAGTCTTGTGTTTTTATAATGGCTATAAGTTGGCCTTGTATGTAATGACATCGATCATGATTGATTAAATGTTCCATAAATTTCAAATTAAATATTCATTTCTCATACTTTTCATGTAACAATCAGGTAGAACGAACATGCCTATAAAAATGCTATTAGTTGTGTATACTTTGTTTGTTGGTAGGGAGTTAATCCCAGTTTATTTATCATGGTTCAACTAATCTGGTAATGAAACTTATGATAGTTTCAACTGGAAATGGATATATATTCTGCATTTGAAATGTAAGTTTTACATTCTTTTCCACATGCTTAATTAAGAGAGTCAATGTTAAATTCCTTTTCACGGCTTAATTAAAACTGCTCCTAGTGGGAGCATGAGGAGCCAAGATCTTCACCATGTAACGCGTGAGCACTATTAGGAGCGTTTGGGTGGGGTGTGACCGCGTGAGGTGAGCAAAACAGATAACATACCTTCAAGGAGGGATGTTGTGGTCTTATTGAGGAACTCATTGAACAGATTTGGGTTGTCATTTTTTTATTAAGGAATAATTTTTAAGATGGTTCATTCCATTCCGATTTTTTATAGGTAAGGATGAATATAATTTGATTTTGATTCATTTGGTTAGTGGGATTTTGTGTGTGGAAGATGATGAATAGTGTTTTAGGAAGTTAAGTTTTCATTTGCAATGGGGAAGATGATGAATAATATTTAGGGAGGGCAAGGGTGGTGGTGGTGGCGGTGGCGGTAGAGGGTGATTTTTTTGCAATGGGGAAGATGATGAACAGTAAAAAGACAATACTACCCTCGATGACTAGGCACTTAACGAGAAAACTAACGGAAAAGGGCTCTCGGTGATTTTTTTTGCAAATGTGCGTAACATTAGTGGCTTTTTTGCGTGACTTTTTGTATCGGTCCCATTTCTGCGATTTCGTTATACTTTAGGGACCATTTTTGCATTTTACCCTATTATATAAGATTCTAATAGCACTAGGTGTAGTTGAAGAGCTCTTCCTCTTCATTCGGGCCCCACGTGTGCCACATCACCCAACACCTCTTCACAACTAACCCTTTCCTCACCAAACAACTAACTTCAACTTCTTTATTTGGGCCCCACCACTTACAACTTTATTTTTTTATTCATTTCATTAAATATAATAAATTCATTTCACTAATTATAAAAAATTATACAACATACTAATTTTATTTCATTAAAACTAAAAAAAAAAAAAAAAAAATCCAAAATAAACCGCTCACAGCCTCACACACACTCTCCAACTTTAACATCAAACACACACACTCACACACACTATCCAACCCAAAATCAACAAACCCTAATCCCTTCGTCTTATTATATGCTAACACACACGCAAAGTTACATATATACACAAGAATAAAAGAATTACAAAAGAAAGGGGGAAAAATCCATCGTTTTTATCTCTATTGCTCGGGCCTCACTTGTCAGCAATTGTGCATCGCCGTCTGCACGAGTAGGATGGTTTCGGCGAGCTATGGCGAGTTCGGGTGGTATCATGGCGAGTTGTGGCAAGCTGCCATGTCACCATCGGCGAGACATGGCGAGCTCTACACCTAGTGCTCTAAATAGCAAGTAGAATTTTGTATTACTTTCTTGACGAATCATGCAGATTTATGTTGGCTCATCTTTGCAGTTTGAATTCATTTTGATTTTTGACATCTAGGTTCATTAAATATTAAATCGTAGCAAAAGAAATTAACAACTTAAACAAGCGAAACTAGTAAACACAAAAAGAAGAGCAGTTAAATTCATAGATTATGCTCTGCTCTATGTGGACAAATAGAAACTCAACTTGCACATTTGACTCAAATTATTAAAAAGAGAAAAACAATATAAAAGAGTCACCCCATACTCAATTGCTTTGTAAAATCCTTTCATTCACTCGATAATCTTCCAAAACCTTCTTTGACTTGCTCGTGTTTTATATAACCATTGGATGTATCATGGAGAATATGTAAATTATCAATGTAGGTGTTCCTAAATCTTGATTAATGTTTAATTATAATTGAGAGGAGGGTAAATTAGTCTCAGAAATTTTAGTTGATTTTTGAAAAAGAATTTTTAAACCAAGTTATTAAATTCAGTATATATATGAGTATTTTGAAGTTTTTAAAGGATATTAACGTAATTGTAAAATGTAAAAGGATATTGACGTAATTATTAAGTTTTTAAAGGATATTGACGAAATTCTCACATTTTTGTTTGTGTATTAAAAGATGTATAAGAACTCAAAATTTAAAAACTTTCTTTACAATTTCTTCATATCTTGAGGAAAAATTTAGAAGTTTTATTTTTTTCAAATCTTTCTACACCTTTTATAAACATTTTGTCTTTTTATTTGATCTTTTTCCTGGGTTTGTAATCTTTCAGCATTTTTATGAATATTCGTCATTTTATTTGATATATTCCCTATCTTTGTAAGTGGTAACGATTATTTAGATTTAGGACAAATATAATGTTTGTTGCCGCTATGGGCTAGAGTGGTTTGTATTTTGTAGGCTTGAAGCTATCTTTAGAAATTGGGCTAAGTTTGTGGCTTATTGCAACTCATCATAGTCTCATAAACATATTTGCTAAAATCAAAGAAAGCAAAAATTTCAAACGTTATTCGTTGGGAATAAAGTTTAGATATCTTTATGTAAAGACATAGGCTATGTTTGGCGATATGTATCAGTAAGCAGTAGCAATAAGCAGTAAGCTGTAGCAATAAGCAGTAGTAGTAAGTATTAGTTGCTTGTTTAAAAAACGTGTTTGGTAACGTAGCTGTAATTGTAATTATAAAATGTAAAATTACGAAAAGGGCATATACTTATGAATGAATGTTATTTTTTAAGGGTAAATTGGTAATATTAAAAGTAAAACGCTAGCGGTATATTGGAAAGCTTCTTTAAGAAGCATTAAGATTGCAAGCTTTTGAGGTGTTGTTAAACGCTAGCAGCAGTGTTGCCAAACATGACCATAAGCATAAAGTTCTTGGATTCTAAAAGGTGTTGTGTTTATTGTTTAGTCAACACATTTTGCCATATAGTAAAATTTTCAAATATAGTTAATTTGTTCTTAAGCAAATAGAGAATATAATTATTATTTTCCAAACTTTCAAAATATCAAGTAAAAGTTTGTGTAAAGTTGCAAAAAATGTAATTAGAAAAGCATTTAGAATTATTCCATATAAACCCAATAATTAAGAATTATAATTAGTGTCACTAGTGAATAGAATCATTGTTCAATCCCCTTTTCAACACCAAACAACTTTGAAAAACTTCTTTACTTTTTCTCTAATAAAAATCAAATGTCCATCCTTAAATTTACTCTCATAACCATATTCTTCCTCATCAATCACTTCACCATCATAAACTCATCAACCTCATTCGTCGCAGAAGTATCACGCGACGAATCGACTTCCCTCTACACCTTACTTCTCTCTTTAAAAAACCCCCTCCAACCCACAACTCTCTTGCTCGACCTATCCAGCAAATACAGCTGGATAGATTGCAGTGCAGGAGCATACATCTCATCAACCCATCATTACATCCCATGCAACTCTCACCAATGCACTTCGCTCACTTCACTAGCATGCTTCAACTGCTTCGATCAACCTGGTCCAGGTTGTCACAACAACTCATGTGGGTTGTTTCCAGAGAACCCAGTTATTAAGAATACAGTTCTTGCACAAGCATTAGTTGATATGGTTGGTTTGAGTGTTAGTGATGGATATGCTGTGACCGGTGAAGTTGGTGTTGTTCCGAACTTCGTGTTGTCGTGCTCGGATACTTCTTTGTTGCGAGGTTTGCCTGATGGTGTGTCGGGTTTGGCTGGTTTAGGACGGTTTAATTATTCGTTGCCATCGCAGGTACGTTAGTTAACTTCTCGTATCTTATCTTCTTACGTTTTGAATTATTGTTGCAAGGTTTGTAGATTAGGTCCCTGTAGTTTTATTGCTTGCATTATTTTAGCTTTTAGCAACCAAGTGTGTGTATTTTGATAAAAATATTATTGTGATAAATAATGTTGGCAACCGTGTTTTCATGAAATATTGTAATTAGTGATATTAAGCTTAAAAGTCTTTTGGTATTGGTGCATTCATATTGCAATAAAGACACATTACCAGTGACTTTAAAAGGATTGATGATGGTAAAAGGACCTGTTTGGAAAATAATTGTTGAAAAAGAAATACTTTTTGGTCAAACAGTATTGATTGAAATACAATGAAAAGTATAATTGATATAATACTTTGGTCATGATGTACAGAACTATATAAGTATAGATAGTTTGATTGCTAAAGAACAAAAACTATTCACATGCTTCATAATTCCTCCGAGCAGATAATGTACTCTATAGTCATGAAAATAAAAATAATGTGAAACGCTATGCGTAAAAGGAAATAATCAATCAAATAATTATTTTTGTTGAAATATAACAAATTAAACCAACGCAATATTTTCTATCTATATGGGCCAAAATATAATTTTAAACTCAATAAGTGAATTGATATTGATATATTACATAAACGGAATCACGTGAACGATAAAAAGTACCTTCTCCAAATTAAATATACGATACACGTTTGGTAGATGAATTAATAAGTTTCTCGATCAAACAATGCCACATGATTATAGAATATTAATTGTACTGATCCTTATAACATTTTTACAACTGTATCTTGTCTTATGTATCTGTCATATTAGATGGATTTTTGTTGCTACGATTTCTTGTTATACCGACCCTCATAGAACTTGGTTAATTTATGAGTGCTTAATTTTATTTTTTTTAAGTACAAAAATAATGTTAAATATCAAATGTATACAATGCTTCAACATTGAACTTGGTTAATAAGTACAAACCAGAGTTTCTTTGGTATCACCCTTTAAAGTTTTAAGCCCTCAGGAATAACAACAAGATAATGTACATCAATTCATTACTGAGATTGGTATCTGCTAATTTCTACAACATATTAACACATAACGTTTGACTCAAATTATTAAAAAGAAAAAACAATTTAAAAGAGTTACCCCATACTCAATTGCTTTGTTAAATCCTTTCATTCACTCGATAATCTTCCACAACCTTCTTTGACTTGCTCGTGTTTTATATAACCATTGGATGTATCATGGAGAATATGTAAATTATCAATGTAGGTGTTCCTAAATCTTGATTAATGTTTAATTATAATTGAGAGGAGGGTAAATTAGTCACAAAAAATTTAGTTGATTTTTGAAAAGGAGTTTTTAAACCAAATTAGTAAATTGGATACACATGGGTATTTTGAAGTTTTTAAAAGATCTTAACGTAATTGTCAAATGTGGAAGGATATTGACGTAATTATAAATTTTTAAAAGATATTGACGAAATTCTCTCATTTTTGTAAGAACTCAAATTTAAAAAAAGGGTAAATTGCAAAAATTGTCCTTCACGTTTCACAAAATTGCAAAAACGGGACCGAGACAAAAAGTAGCGCAAAAAAGCCACCCACGTTCCACATTTTCGCAAAATCGTCACTGAGAGCACTTTTCCGTTAATTTTCCCGTTAAGTGCCATGTCATCGAGGGCATTATCGTAATTTCATTGCTACTGTTAATCAATCTTTAAACTACTGCCAATTTCATTGCTACTCAAATCTGCTGACATCATTATGCCAATTCAGCCATGAAAGCATTAAAGTCATATGTAAAAGACTTGGATTCAAAGGCAATCCCGATCTTTCTTGCTCAAGTTTCTGAGACCAAAGAAACTAGATTGACGTCCGGTGAATAGCCAATAACAATCAAGCTCACTGTTTGAGCTTTCAAAAACAAACCACTGATATGGTCAACACAACAAACAAGCAGAAACAAAAGCTGATTAAAGTACGGAAAAGAAAAGCAAAAGAGCTGCTAAAAGGTAAACTCAACCAGAAAATCTAATGGCAGCCCCAAATATATAAACCCCAATGAATGATGAATTCCAAAAACTCAAAAGCCTATACTAAAACTAAGAGTATGTTAAGAACCAGGTCATGAATAAGCCACCTAAATGAACTAATCTAGACTGAGTTAAGCTCACTTAATAGCAAAGCACAAAAAGCTAAGGAGCATTGAGCAACTGAAATTGTCATAAAAACAGTCAAAGGGGATTTCAGGTGCAAATTAAGCTAAAACCACTAAGAATTTACATCTAAGAATTGAGAATCATGTACTTCAGCTACCAAAGAACATGCAAGAGCAAGTTGAGCAAAAAGAAACCTTAATGAAGCTATTAAGGGAGCTGATGAGGGAGGTGTTTTGATTAGTTCAGCAGCAGGCAGTGGTGCCCAAAATAGTCAACAAGGCTACTTTAGGGGTCTAATAAGCTGACTAGGAAAAAATCACAAAAATAAATTAAAAATTTATACATGTAAACAAGCGATCAAAGAAGCTATAAACCAAATTCTAGGCCTAACGAGTCATTAATGAACAAATGAAAAATAGATTCCACAGGCTGTTGGGACAGTTGCAATGGGTAAGTAAATGGGTAAAAATGGTGGCTGATTGCAGGCACAAAGGTTGTCTAAAGGCTATCAATGAGTTACTTACGGATTCCTAATTTAGTTACAACGGGTCCACACTAACCTAACTAGCTATAACTAACTAAAACTCAAGCAGTAAAACAACTGAAATCTTAATACTAAAATTGAGTTTAAACATCCAACACAAGTCAATACATGGCTGAGGGGTTACGTTTGAGGCTGGAATAAGCTATCTAGAGCAATCCTAAAATTAAAACAAAAATAGTGGCAAGGAGACAAGCTGTCAAACAAGTTATAAGCCAGAATCTAGAGCAAAAGGATCAAGAACGAAGGAATGAAAAATACCTTTCCAAGGCTGTTTTGAACAAAAAAATAAAGTGTGCAGGGCTGCTGTGTGCAGTTGGTGTAGGGGGTTTTGCAGTCTAACATTACCCACCTCGTTGAGTCCCAAACAATCTTTAAACTACTGCCATGGGTATTTTTTAAACTAGAACAAGCAGATTTGAGCTAATAAGGTAAAAGCCCATATATAATAAGCCGAAAATGAAACTAAATAAGCAGTAGTTGAGTAGAAATAAGCAATTGATAAGCAATAAATAAGAAGTAAAAAAAAATAAGCAGTTGGCAAAAAGTTATCAGGTAATCTTAAGTTTTCATTGGATAAAAAAAAATACAAAGGACTTAAATTAATAATACAACATTACTGAAAATTAAAACTTGAAAATCCTAATACAACATTACTGACTAATGGCAACTCGAGAAGCCCAACTAACTGCGACTCGATTTTATGTGATGTTTCGTAGCTTGTTCTTATGTTTGGTACAATGACATGAGTTTGTGGTGAAACTTTCTCTGTTTCATTTAGATGATAAATGCAATTCATTTTTTCCATAAACAAGTGACTATTATTATGTTCTCCTTAAATCCGATTATAATATGAGATAATAATCAGTTCATTCTTTATTTTTTATCTATACATTGCTAAGGATTATGGCAAAATCATATGAGAAAATGGGGTTTATGCAACACTCTGCACCTATTCCAAAACTGCCACTGTGGCTCACTTTATACGCATCAGTTTAGATTGCGTTTTATCTTGAAAACCGATGCTTAAAAATAATGAATGGACCAAATGGGTTGCAGAGATCAAACATAATCTAGAATTTATCAAATTTTCATGCAACCCATTAATTCATTTTATTCAGATTATGAAAGGTTTTTTTGTGTGTATGTGCAACTGTTTGATTCATTTCAACCTGTACCAAATGACTAGTTCAGCACACATAATTTTCCCGTTAAGTGTTTGTATCAGGCATGTTTATAGGCACCACACAATTGGCATAATGATGTCAGCTTGGGGAAAATTTTGAGCCAGTTCAAGTAGCAGGCACATTATTCTGTTTCGAAGGAAAGAATTATATTTGTGGTGCTTATACTTGAAAGGTGTAAGAATCTTGAATCATTGGTAGAGGGTGGTGGTGGTGGTGGCGGTAGAGGGTGGCGGCGGTGGTAGAGAGTGGTGGTGGTGGTGAAGTGAAATAAAATATCAGACTCAAATTGCAAATTTAGTCATTTAATCAACAGTAGCAATGAAATGACGATAATGCCCTCGATGACATGGCACTTAACGGGAAAATTAACGGAAAAGGGCTCTCAGTGGCGATTTTGCGAAAATGTGGAACGTGGGTGGCTTTTTTGCGCTACTTTTTGGCTCGGTCCCGTTTTTGCAATTTTGTGGAACATGAAGGACCATTATTGCAATTTACCCTTTAAAAAACTTTCTTTACAATTTCTTCATGCACCAATCTCCACTATCTTGAGGAAAAATTTAGAAGTTTATTTTTTTTTTCAAATCTTTCTACACCTTTTATAAACATTTTGTCTTTTTATTTGATCTTTTTCCCGGGTTTGTAATCTTTCAGCATTTTTATGAATATTTGTCATTTTATTTGATATATTCCCTATCTTTGTAAGTGGTAACGATTATTTAGATTTAGGACAAATATAATGTTTGTTGCCGCTATGGGCTAGAGTGGTTTGTAATTTGTAGGCTTGAAGCTATCTTTAGAAATTGGGCTAAGTTTGTGGCTTATTGCAACTCATCGTAGTCTCATAAACATATTTGCTAAAATCAAAGAAAGCAAAAATTTCAAACGTTATTTTGCTACACTTTATGTAAAGACGTTGGGAATAAAGTTTAGATATCTTTATGTAAAGACATAAGCATAAAGTTCTTGGATTCTAAAAGGTGTTGTGTTTATTGGTTAGTCAACACATTTTGCCATATAGTAAAATTTTCAAATATAGTTAATTTGTTCTTAAGCAAATAGAGAATATAATTATTATTTTCCAAACTTTCAAAATATCAAGTAAAAGTTTGTGTAAAGTTACAAAAAATGTAATTAGAAAAGCATTTAGAATTAGAGTATTGCTATACTCACATAAAATTTACAAAAACTAACCCACACAATGACATAGCATGGGCTGAGTAGGATCCCACTAAATCTCTCTCTCTTTCTTTTTTAGTATAATTCTTTTATCAACTAAAAGTTAATTCTCATTACTCTGTATCTTTTTTCTTAAAAATCTATTATCATCTTCTCCATCTGATGAAGCGATCTTCATCTTCTTCATATAATTCAAGGGAAACATCATATATTTCTTCTCCTTTACATGATGATGATGATGATTTTTCATAAACACCAAAATCACCCGAAACTCATAATGTGAATTCTGACAATGAAGGAACTAAGTAAGTCCTTTTACGGCTATAAATATTTTTGATTTTTGATTTTAGTTATGAAAAGTAATTTAGTTTATTGATTATAGAAAATCGAATGAGTTTTTAGGTGTTCTTTGATCATAATTTGATATTTGGTAATGGTAGGGATTGTTGTATTGACTTGAAAAAAGAAACTAATTGCGAAATATTGAATGAAGAAGGGATTAAAGAACCGAAAATTAGCATGACTTTTGACACTATTGAAGAACTTGCTGATTTTTATGCAACGTATGGAAAGAAAAAGGGATTTGGAGTATTCAAAAGATCTTCCCAAAAATCTCAGAATGATGAAGAAACAAAGCACGTTACTGTTGCTTGTAATCGGGCTCAGAAGTCGACGTCAAACGCCAAAAATACCTTAAACCCTCGTCCCATTACAAAAACAAATTGTGTCGCTAGAGTTTGTGCGGTTCTTGCCGCTGATAAAAAGTGGTATGTGACGAAAGTTAGCCTTGAACATAATCACCCTTTTAGTCCCAGCAAAGGACGCTTTTATCGTTGTCATCGGGTAGTAAATAGACGTGTGAAAAGACAACTTGAAATCCATCAAAGAGCGGGAGTAAGAATGAATAAGAGTTTTAATACCTTTGTTGTGGAGAGCGGGGGATATGAAAATCTACCATTTAGGGAGAAAGATTGTCGTAACTATGTTGATAAAGTTAAACGGTTAAAGTTTGGAGAAGGTGATGCTGAAGCAATTCAAAGTTATTTCATAAAGGTTCAGTCTACAGATCGGGAGTTTTTTTATGCATGGGAATTGGACGAGGAAAATAGACTAAAGAGTTTGTTTTGGGCAGATGCAAGGTGTAGGGCGGCTTATGAGGAATTTGGGGACGTCATCACATTCGATACAACATATTTGACAAATAAGTATGAGATGCCAATGGCTCCTTTTGTAGGGGTAAATCATCATGGACAATCAATATTGCTTGGTTGTGGATTGATTTCAAATGAAGATACTAAGACATTTACATGGCTCTTTAAGTCATGGCTTACATGTATGTCAGGGTGTGCTCCCAACGCCATTATCACGGACCAAGACCAAGCTATGAAAAATGCAATTGAGATTGTTTTTCCGGATGCACGTCATAGGTAATTTCTAACCCACTTATGTAGTTTAAAACTATACAGCTAGATTTACATTGTCATGAATATTGAAATTTCATAGTTTTAAATATATTAGCGTGTTCTTTAATATTATTTCAGGTGGTGTTTGTGGCATATCATGAAGAAGTTGCCTGAAAAATTTGGTAAACATAAGAAATACAAGTCAATTAAGTACAAGCTTAAAAAGGCTGTTTATGATTCTTTGACTTCTAATGCATTTGATGAATCCTGGAATATAATGTTAGAAAAGTACGAACTCAAGGATAATAAATGGCTGAAAGATTTGTATGCTGAAAGACATCGATGGGTACCTTGTTTTGTGAAAGATATTTTCTGGGCAGGGATGTCTACTACACAACGTAGTGAGAGCATTAATTCATTTTTTGATAAATATTTAAATAAGAAAACTACCTTAAAGCAATTTGTGGAACAATATGAAAATGCGTTGAGGGATAGGACCGAGAAGGAGAACATAGAAGATTTTAATTCTTACAATTCGTGGTACCCACCGATTACCCGTTATGCCATGGAAGAACAAATGAAGAGTGTTTTAACCAATGCTAAGTTTAAAGAATTTAGGGAAGAGTTGATGGGAAAAATGTATTGTGGGATTGGTTCCTTAAAATCACAAAATGAGTATTTAGAATATGAAGTCTTTGAGGATGTAATGGATAATGAAGAAATAGTAAAGAAGCAATTTTCAGTTTGGTTCAGAAAGGGTGATTCGCATGAAGAATGTGACATTAGATGTATACGTCGTTTGTTTGAGTTAGGGGAACGTTGTGTAGGCATGCACTTACGGTACTCACCAATGAGAATATATATTTAGTTCCAAATAAATACATTTTACGAAGATGGAGAAAAGATGTTAAGAGAAGGCATACTAAGGCTAAAGTAAGTTATAGTAATTAGGTTGTCTGAGACGTTGGGCGTCGTTATGACAAAATGTGTAATGCTTTCTCTGAAGTTGCAGACTTGGCATCCGAGCTAGACGAAAAATGTACTCTTGTTCTTGATCGAGTCAATGAATTAAAGAGTGAAATTTTGGTTGGAAAAACTAGCGCTAGTAGCCCCATTTGTACACCACATATGAGTGCTCCTACCAAGGATAAAGATAAGATCAGTGATCCTAAAACAGTGACTGGAAAAGGTCGTCCAGCGGGAAGAATCAAGTCCATATCTGAGAAAATCATTACAAAAACCCAGAAAAAGAAGAAGGTATTCTTGTTGAACAATTTATTTCCGTCAAAAAGTTAATGAACATGTCTGTCCTTTTCATTTTATGTTTATTGTGACTGTAGAAATTGCAAGATACTGATAATATTGGAGTCGAGGGTAATGAAACAACGAAGAAACGTTCTAAGAAGGCAAACAATGTATTAAGATATGTGTTACTATTATGTTCTTATGCTTGACCATATCTATAATGGTCTGTTGTGTTTGATTGTAGGAAAATAAAGACTCCTTTGTTTCGAGTAATATAAATCACAATGGGTATGCTAGTTTTCCGCTTCACTATGATGGATTCGTTCCAAATTATGCTATGCAACATCCACAATATCCTTCGCAACTGCAGCACTTAACCTTCCCCGAATACAACAACTATCCCTCCAACTACGACACTTAATCCTGCATAGATGGTGTTTAGTATTTTTGTTATCACATTTCAATTTATCTCAGGTTATGATTTTGTGTAGTTTCTTAAGAACATGAAGTGTTGGACACTTTTCTATAGTTCTGAGATGAATGAAATGGTACTTGTATAGAAAGGGGTGTTTGGATGCACATTTTACAGCATTGTATGTTGTTTTTAACAGCTTTCATATGCTGTTTTTAACAGCTTTTATATGCTGTTTTTAACAGCTTTTAAGTGCTGATTTTAACTGCAGAGAAAGGGGTGTTTGGAAGCATATTTTACAGTTTTGTATGCTGTTTTCCACAGCTTTTATATGCCGTTTTTAACAGCTTTTAAGTGCTGTTTTTAACAGCTTATAACTGCTGTTTTTAACAGCTTACAAGTGCTATTTTTTAACAGTATAGAAAGGGGTGTTTGAACAACATTTTATAGCTTTTTATGTTGTTTTTAATAGATTTTATATGATGTTTTCAACAGCTTTTATAAGCTGATTTTGTATGATTATAAAAAGATACAACTGTAATTAAAAGGAAAAACAATAAAGAAAAAATATAAGTATTTATATGATTATAAAAAGAGAGATAAATAAAAAAGAAAGAGAGAGATTTAGTGGGATCCTACTCATCCTATGACATGTCATTGTGTGAGTTAGTTTTTGTAAATTTTATGTGAGTATAGCAATACTCTTAGAATTATTCCATATAAACCCAATAGACTATCCTATTAAGAATTATAATTAATGTCACTAGTGAATAGAATCATTGTTCAATCCCCTTTTTCAACACCAACAACTTTGAAAAACTTCTTTACTTTTTCTCTAATCAAAATCAAATGTCCATCCTCAAATTTACTCTCATAACCATATTCTTCCTCATCAATCAATTCACCATCATAAACTCATCAACCTCATTCGTCGCAGAAGTATCACGCGACGAATCAACTTCCCTCTACACCTTACTACTTTCTTTAAAAACCCCACTCCAACCCACAACTCTCTTGCTCGACCTATCCAGCAAATACAGCTGGATAGATTGCAGTGCAGGAGCATACATCTCATCAACCCATCATTACATCCCATGCAACTCACAACAATGCACTTCACTCACTTCGCTAGCATGCTTCAACTGCTTCGATCAACCTGGTCCAGGTTGTCACAACAACTCATGTGGATTGTTTCCAGAGAACCCGGTTATTAAGAATACAGTTCTTGCACAAGCATTAGTTGATACGGTTGGTTTGAGTGTTAGTGATGGATATGCTTTGACCGGTGAAGTTGGTGTTGTTCCAAACTTCGTGTTGTCGTGCTCGGATACTTCTTTGTTGCGAGGTTTGCCTGATGGTGTGTCGGGTTTGGCTGGTTTAGGACGGTTTAATTATTCGTTGCCATCGCAGGTACGTTAGTTAACTTCTCGTATCTTATCTTCTTACGTTTTGAATTATTGTTGCAAGGTTTGTAGATTAGGTCCCTGTAGTTTTTATTGCTTGCATTATTTTAGCTTTTAGCAACCAAGTGTGTGTATTTTGATAAAAATATTATTGTGATAAATAATGTTGGCAACCGTGTTTTCATGAGATATTGTAATTAGTGATATTAAACTTAAAAGTCTTTTGGTATTGGTGCATTCATATTGCAATAAAGACACATTACCAGTGACTTTAAAAGGATTGATGATGGTAAAAGGACCTGTTTGGAAAATAATTGATATAATACTTTGGTCATGATGTACAGAACTATATAAGTATAGATAGCTTGATTGCTAAAGAACAAAAACTATTCACATGCTTCATAATTCTTCCGAGCAGATAATGTACTCTATGTCATGAAAATAAAAATAATGTGAAACGCTATGCGTAAAAGGAAATAATCAATCAAATAATTATTTTTGTTGAAATATAACAAACCAACGCAATATTTTCTATCTATATGGGCCAAAATATAATTTTAAACTCAATAAGTGAATTGATATTGATATACTACTATTACATAAACGGAATCACGTGAACGATAAAAAGTACCTTCTCCAAATTAAATATACGATACACGTTTGGTAGATGAATTAATAAGTTTCCGATCAAACAATGCCACATGATTATAGAATATTGTACTGATCCTTATAGCATTTTTACAACTGTATCTTGTCATATTAGATGGATTTTTGTTGCTACGATTTCTTGTTATACCGACCCTCAAGAATTTGGTTAATTTAGGAGTGCTTAATTTTATTTTATTTTTAATTTAAGTACATAAATAATGTTAAATGTCAAATGTATACAGCTTCAACATTGAACTTGGTGAGTACAAACCAGAGTTTCTTTGGTATCACCTTTTAGAGTTTTAAGCCTTCTGGGCTAGGAATAACAACAAGATAATAATGTACATCAATTCATTACTGAGTTTGGTATCTGCTAATTTGTACAACACATTAACACATAACGTTTGATTACTTCTTGTGCAGTTTAGTAAGGTCTATGGTTCACCCCAAGTGTTCGCGTTATGCCTTCCTAGCTGTCAAAATCCCACAGCATCCGGTGTAGCCTTCTTCAACACCCACGGTCCATACTATTTCACATCAGGAGTCGACCTATCCAGCTACCTTATCTACACTCCACTCATCATAAACCCTATTGGATTCACCCTAATAACCTATTACAACCACCCTTCAGCCGAATACTTCATAGGACTTACATCAATCAAGATTAACGACAAACAAGTCGACATCAACCCGTCCCTTCTAACAATCGACAGTGATGGCTTTGGAGGGACAAGACTAAGTACCATCACATCTTACACCACTCTACACACCTCAATCTACAGACCCTTTATCCAGTTATTCATAAATGAATCAAGAACACTTAACTTAACTGTATCAACCAACCCAGTGAGCCCATTTGAGGTGTGCTTTAATGCAAGCGATGTGTATGAGACGTGGTTTGGACCTGAGGTCCCAATTATTGATCTTGTGATGCATAGTGAAGATGTGTTTTGGAAGGTTTATGGTTCAAATTCAATGGTGAAAGTTGAAGGTGAATATGGAGAAAGTTTGTGGTGCTTAGGGTTTGTTGACGGTGGTGATGAGGCAAGGACTTCTGTGGTGATTGGTGGTAAGCAAATGGAGGATAATATGTTGCAATTTGATTTGGAGAATGAGAGATTAGGGTTTAGTTCAGTTTTGGAGCATCAGACCTTTTGTGTTGAGTTTAATTTTACTGATGGTTACATGTGATCAATGTATTTATGTGACTATGATTTTATTTGTGCATTAGATACTTTTTTTTAACCTTAAAATGTTACATACGTAGTAATATTTTTGTTTATCATTTTTGTGATCTACTTCCAATATTTTATTGTCACGTTACTTTATCTTTGCAAATTCAAATTGACTTGCTATATCTCATTGACTAAATGTAATGAAGTTAAATAAGCTTCAATTTATCATTAGAAATGGCCTACCCTATCACGAACGTAATTATGTGCGCATCTAAAAGGAGTCAAAGAAACATAATTGAGTTAATGTGTACATGAAGACTAGTTATAATACCCGTGCACGCGCGGTTTTTAAAAAATTTTGAATCATATATTTTTATTTATTAAAAAACAAATAATTTAATATTTGTTTTGTTTGATTTATGATGTTTAATTATAGTTTTTTATTATTAAAAATAATTATTTAAAAATTTTAATTTTATTATTAATTGCATCTTATCTATATTTTTTGTATTTATCTTCTACTTGTGTTACGGATAAATATAAAATGTTACTTAATAAGAAAATAATTTTTTTTAAATAAAATTATTATTAAATAAGGTATATTTTTTTAAAAAAAATTCAATAAGGGTCTTGTTTTATTATATAAATATAAAAGATGAGACGGAAGTAATAGCTGTTACAGGTGTTATTATCTGGAGACGTTTCATTGGATCCACTAATGTTCTTTTAATTTATTCGCTTTACATGAAAGAGACGTTTTACATGAATATTGTAGATCATTTTAACCAAACGTGTCAAACATATGGGCATAATAAAAAGATACTAAGTTTATTATAACTCACTATTTATAATATCCGTGCACGTGCGGGTTTTTAAATTTTTTTTAAATAATATATTTTTATTTATTAAAAAACAAATAATTTAATCTTTGTTTTGTTAGATTTATGATGTTTAATTAGTTTTTTATTATTAAAGATAATTATTTAAAATTTTTAATCATATTATTAATTGCATCTTATCTATATTTTTTGTATTTATCTTCTACTTGTGTTATGGATAAATATAAAATTTTACCTAATAAGAAAATAATTTTTTTTAAATACAATTATTACTAAATAAGGTATGAATTGATTTTTTTTAAATGAAAAATTCCTAATAGGGGTTTTGTTTTATTATATAAAATATTTTATTTATTATTATTATTATTATTATTATTATTATTATTATTATTATTATTATTATTATTATCTAAAGATTAATTTATATATTGTCATCAACTCATTCTAAATTAAAGGATGACATTTAAGTTTGACTTCATCGCTAGCATAAAGAAAAACCAAGCAAAAATCATTCTGTAATCAAATTAAGAGACATTATTTATGATTAATTCCGGTTCATTTTTCATTAAACTATATAGGTTTGGATACAACCAAGTTTCCTTTAAGCAAGATTAAAGGAAATAAGCTTCTTAAACTCGAGTTTGTGAAACACCGTTGCTTCATAAGTATGTGAAATGCCATGATCTGCTGCCCTAATCGTCAACTTGTGCTCGAGCCCTGGAAGGTGTTTCCATGAGAGCACTTTCTGAAACGTGAGATGATGGTCAGGATGGTCATGATGGTGGGACGCAATCTTAAGGTTATGAGCTCTCACCGCGTATTCTCCTAACTCATGCAAGTACTGCTTTTCAACATCCCATGTCGTGCTGACTCCATTCACTGGATCGCCATTGTAGCTAGCGGTCGTGGCCGACACTCCAGAGAAGAGTAGTGCACCGAAGAAGGCTGTTGTTATTAGGAGAATAAGTTGAGAGTTTTGAGCCATTTTGATTTGTTGTTGAAAATCTAATGTGGTATAGCTCCAATTTATAGCAATGAACAAGACTCTACAATTAATGAATTCATACATTAGTGTATCCCAACTATAACCTAGATGAATTCAAGGCAGTGAATAAATGTGGAGAGGTTAACTACACGTCTCTTTCATCGTATTCACTTGGACATAATATATTGTGAACTGTTATGACTATAGCGATTAAAACAGCGTACAAATCCATCAACAACAATTATTTATTACTCATTATATTCACCGTAACATTATCATTCTTGTAGATTCTTAATTTTAATTTGTTTTGTTTGAAAAATTGTTAATTGCTCGCTTCTTATTAGGCATAAGTTTAAGCGTGACAATAATATCTCATACTCATCACTAAGAAACTATAACTAGTCAGCTATAATAATCTGTTATGAATAATAACTTTTGGTCATTTACAAGTTGAAGGACTTAAAGTGTCAACTCTGCATTCTTATTATCTCTGTTGGTCAAGTTTGTACTGCTTATGAAGAGAGTTTAGAGTACAAGGACTATTATGTAAATATAGGCTATATACGCTCATATCCGGAGCTAGGGTTTCATTATGTATGTGTGTGCAGTTACAATATTCTCTCATAACTCTCTCATTGTCTTTTTGTTGGTATTGATATCATTTCTGATATATGTAATCTTCATTAGAGTCTTGATTGATCAATCTATATTGATCAATTGTTGAGTGAGAGTGATTTGTAGTGAGGATTGGTTGGAGCCTTTCTAAAGAGGTTCAATCTTTGTCTTTGTAATTGTTTGGTAAGCACCCGTTTGGGGATTTATCTTCTTTAGCTATTAATAAGAAAATAATACACTAAGGGATGGTTGGCTGGGTGTAAAGATTGTTGTTATGTGTTTGATACCTTTTTACATGGTATCAGAGCCCACGGTGATCTGATCTAGTGATTTCTTGAGATTATAGGGTTTCAAAGTTTTTTGGGGTTTTTCATAATTTGAGGGTTAATTGGTTAATTGAGGCCGTTTTCTTAATGGTCGTGGGTGATTTAGTCTGCTCAGGCTAGATTTGGTGATTTGATGCGTGGGAATTGCACCAAGCTTTACATCTCGAGGGATCTCGAGAATCTTACAACCCCCACCAGGCAGTGTATCTGATCGTTGTAGTATAGTATAGTGACAAGTACCGGGGGATTGATCGTTCAACTTGGGAATAGTGTCGCTAGGATTAGAAAACCTAAAGACTAGGTCTAGAGAGGAAGGATGATTCTTTTTGTAATTTTAGGTTTTAGGAAAAGCAAATAAAAATCTCGGTTTTGAAGGAGTTGGGCGAAATTAGTTGCTAATCAACTAACCCAATGACTAAGATGCAATCAAAATAAAATACTAAAAATGAAGATAAACTAAATTAAGATAGAGGTGTGAGCAATATATGGGAGAATTGTGTTTACTTAGATTTCACTACTCCCCTAGATATCTTTTACAGGTTAATTACTTGTTACAGTTGCGTGGATGACGGATTATATTCCTTAATACCATTCATGGGGTGGCGTACTTACTTCCCCAATCCTATAAGCTCCTACTTCACTCCTATGTCGAGCCGGCTAAGAAGCTTCTAACATGGGATCACTAGAATTCGCTCATGCATTAAATACAACCATAAAAACCTAGTACACATCGGTTCATGTTTCTTAAGACATTCAAGCAAGTTACACAATGGAGATCTGCCAGTTTTCTTAAGCCTAACATTGAAATCATTCATCCATTACAACTATAAACAAGCAATCAACCTATAATTAACATCTAGGTTTCATTACATCTAAGCAAACACATGAAAGATCTAGCCTAGCATGTTAAAATCAAGACAAGCATAAAATATATTCAAATAACACATAGAAATATTGAATGAATTGGAAGAGGACTTATCTTAATTGAACATGAAAGGTTTCAAGGGGTGAAAACCCTTGAGAATACTGTTACAAACGACCTAGGGTTTATTAGGTTCGACCCTAGTATTCTCCACACAAGTTCCTCCCTTAATGAATGAAAAATAGAAAAGTATATATAGATTTTGTGAGGTGACGGCGTCAAGAGTAAATTTCTAACGCCGTCATCTCGCCGCCAATAAACTCCTCGGACTGCCTAGATCTAGGTTTGACGCCATCACATGTATTCCATCTTCAGGCCATCACCATATTAACTCTTGACGCCCTTCTCTTGACGCCTTCAGGTTTTCACTGGTTCGTCATGGATTTTACTCCTGACACCATCACAATTTCCTTCTTGACGCCCTCAGGTACTATTCTCAGCATGGAAAATTAAGTCTTTGCCGTTTTCTTCACTTTTATGCTCCAAAAACGTCCAAAATGCTTCATTTTCCAGAATTCACTCCCAAAGTACCTAAAATCACAAAAGGAACGATTTAGGGCAATATTTGATCAAATAAATTCAATTTCGGGCTTAAATGACCTCTTAAAAACCGTTCATTTTTTGCCTCATCATATACTCTTACACTTGAGATTCGCTAGTCCTCAAGCAAATGCGCTTTTATTCTAGTCAAAATACAAGTTATGGGTCATTTAAAACTAATATAAAAGTAATTACAACAAATAATCGTTCCACTAAAAACCAAAGACAAGCACGGAGGTCATACACTAGCACCTCACAAATAGTGTTTAGATACTCACATCTCTCGGGTGTAATAAAGTAATATCACAATATGGAAATATAAAACATCTCTCACTACCTCTCATAGCAAAATAGATTACCATAGGCTTGGGAAAGGATCAAACCTCCACCACATGGCGTAAGCACCTTGGGTAAACTATCAAAGAGGTCTTTTAAAGGGTTGTAACATTAGGTGTAGGGATATGGAATACACGGTTTTGTTGGATATAGACAGTCTTTACTGGTGGCGAGTTAATAATCTTGGTCAATTACATGTACAATGTGGCGTTGCTAAGCCAAGACTCGACTCGACTCGACTTAAGCTAATAAATGAAAAATAACAAAAACATAAAATGAAACGGGATGGTAGTACGTATGTATTTTTTTTTTTTTTTTTTTTTTTTTTTTTTTTTTTTTTTGCATACACTCTTACCCTACCATCCAAAATAATACATCATATGGAATGAATATCCCCTTACACTTGAAGTTTTACATACTTTAGAATAAACTAATCTAATGACTAGAATTAAGATAATCAAAACACTTGGAGTACTTTTAAGATTAACGCACATATGGGGGTAATATATGATGTTCTTCCCCATTACTTCATAACATGAGTACTTTACCCATGAGTCCCAATTGCCCCAAAACAATATGTAAAAGGATATGACTCGACTTAGCAACCAAGATAATTAAGTAAGGGTTTAACAAATAACAATAATGCACTAAAGATGAGTGCATACACGGAAGGCTAAGGCGATTTGGTTGTACATTTAAGTGGGGTGTAACAAATTCTTCCTTTAAGTAAGATGCTTAAAGTTAGAAACGAAAAGATAGGCTCGGAGGGGTGTACTAGGGGTTTCGTGTACTAAAAATGAGTACAACGCTAAGGTGTGGGAAAATTAGTTGACTTTATTAGCCAAGTAATATGACTTAAATGGTCAAGTAATTATGATACGGGTTTAAACACAAGGGTGATCCTAATGCCTCTTATCATGTAGTAAATCCTACTACACGAATGTAGTCTCACTAGCGGTCTCGGGATGCATCACTAACGCAAGTTCTAGAATCTAAATGCTACCGGTACACTCATAAGCACTAATAATGAATGCTTTTCCAATCAAATCTAAAGGCGAACCTCACATATTTGGGTGGAAAATTTTTCTGAATGGTACGGTTTTGTGCTAGTCATACGATCTCCTATCCATGAGACGCTTGCTATGGCTAAAGTTTCACTCCTAGATGTTGTAAAAAATTTTAAATTTGGCGCTAAAATTACACTAACAAGTATTTCTCATAGTTTTATTACATATCTACCATCAAACAAACAAACTCAAGCGAAAGTGTATCTGTAAGGTATCATCATTTTACCCTCCCCTTACACTTAGGATGAACATTGTCCCCAATGTTCAAGTAAAGAATGTAAAAGTGAAATAAGTAAAACGAATGAAATCAAATACTCCCCTGATTCACTCGGTATGGATAATAAGGTGGCCAGGTTAGATCTTCCTCCAAGAAAATGAACAATCAAAGCTTCCCTTCCAGAATATAAATCATCTTCTTGTCATACATAACCTGTTATACCTGAGAAAACAGACAAGGCAACCTTGCGTAAAATCGGCGGCAATCTATATATGCTAATAAATCCTAGAAGCAAAGTAAGATATAATGCTTGTGGAATGATGTTTGCAGATTTCATGGAGATTATAAAACTAAAGATTCAACAAAAACTTTAAGACTCCGTTAGAAAAACAAAACTGGTAAAATTTCCAGAATTTTACACGTGACGCCGTCAGGAATTTCTTCCTGACGCTGTCAGAAGTGACCTGCAGAAATTCTTATGTTAAGTTTCCGGAAAATTTCTGGAAAAACTTCGTCCTACTTCCTGGAAAATCCTGCAAAACATCATTATGACTCGATACAAGCATTTGACTCTAACAAATACGAATATACATGTTCATTTAATATTGTGGAGATTCATGATCGAGTTTGTTTCTTGAAAACATATTTGGGGTTTCCCCTAACACTTATCTTTTGCGAAATACCTTTGGATGAAGTTAAGACTAAGCCAAACAACAAAATAAAGTTTTTTCACCGTTTTAGTTTGAAACATGATCTACCAACAATAAAAATATAGCATGCATATGGAAACAAATAACAAACAAACAAATAAATTCACACAAAACATGGGTTGCCTCCCAAGAAGCGCTTTTCTTTATTTACGATTCTTGTAGCTAGACTCAAGGTCATGGGTTACTACGTGACCTCATCGTTGGGTTCACTCTCTAGGCCATCTCCTACACCGGTTTTGTATTTCGGACCTAGTTGCAAGCATTCTTTGTGGAAACCAAGCATCCTATTCATCACATATTCTACTCCTCTACGTCTATCCTCATCATTCCTAAAGTATGCCGCTTGTTTGTGTTCCTTTTCTATGTTTGATAGGAGGCGGTACTGCTCAATCTTAAAGGGCATTTGGTAAGCAATCTCATCATTCTCTTCCTTGAACCTAACTATCCCTTAAGTCGGATCATAACTCATCTTAGTGGCCTCAACGAATGGTTTTCCGAACACTACTTGGCTTAGGCAAGCATCTATCACCGGACGAGTATCCTCTACTATCATAACATCGATCTCATAAGTGAAATTTCCGACAATCACATGCAATCCTTTCACTCTTCCTACAAAATTACTTATCAAATTCTTATTGGGCATCATACTATAACCATGTTGTTTCTTCATTACCCAATTATAATAAGTCCTAGTCATGATGTTTATAGGAGATCTAGGATCGATATAAGCTTTCCATATATGCATATGCCCAATGTTGCATGGTATGTTGATGTTAGAAAGGTCTCCCATTTTGATAAGGGGTGTGCCAAGGATATATGGTGTCTCGGGGCCATCGAATAAATCCTTATGTTATTCCCGTTCTTCTTTGGTGGGCAACTTGTCAAAGTACTCTTCTTCAGTCTCTACTTCCTCTAACTCTTCTCCCTTATTAACCTCAACTTCCCTAATTTCATCCCTAGGCTCGGTTTCTACTTCAACTTCATCTTTGTCACTTTCTTCTATATCCTTATCTATTGGCTTAATGGTGACAACATTGACAAAGTGGACGTGTTTGGATGACGAGGAGTCCTTGGTCAATTTGTGGTCTAACCTTGAGGTTTCATCGTTAGCTTTATGATCTATATGTCCAGCTGGTTGTTGGCTCTGGATAGGTGTGGGAGTGGATATTGTGGGGATGGTATTCACAAAATGGATTGGTCCTAGGGGGTTAACAGGATCTTTCACGTTTGGTGATAGATATTTAAATAGCTTACTAGGACTTTTTATCTTCACAGGAGAAGTTGGCTGATTCATGATGGTAACAGATTTGACCTCTTCTGCTTGAATTGGTTTATTAACAGCGTGCTCTTTAATAGAAGTTAACAGATTACAAATCTTGTTATTCATATCGGCTTGCTGTTGTCTAAACTTAGCCTCGAGCGTAGAGAGCCGTAATTCTTGTGATAGAATGAACTTTCATAAGGCATCTTCACAGCTTTGCCTAGGAGTGCTTCGTGGTGGAAAATGCTCAGACCATTCGAGTGGGGAGGAGTCATTGAAGGATACGCTCCGCGTTTGGTACCCTTTGAAATTAGGTTTATCCTTCCATGCCTCATAGGCCTCGTCAAAGTTTCGCGGACCTCGACCAACGTGTGACGATGTGAATTCGTTATAAGCGCGTTTTGGAAGCTCCATGCAGTTATGAGTTTCGTGAGGGCCATTACACAATTTACAGGAAGAAGCGATTTTGTTCACTTGGCTTGAATGCTTAGGAGCTTCGTAAGATTTCATGAGAAACTTGACTTGGTCTTCAAGTTCCATGATCCTACGGTCGGGAGTGCTGGAATTGTTCGAAGGCAGAGATATTGCCTTGACCGTTTTGTTCAAATCACGGGGATCATTCCAACTTTGGTTGTCATAGAGAGCAAGATCTTCTATGAGTTCCCATGATTCTTCCGCACTTAGATCACGTAGCTTACCACCGGCCGATTGGTCAATGGTTCGCCTCGTGAAGAGATCGATATGGTCATAGAAGATTTGGACTTGGAGCCAAAGATCTATGCCATGATGATGGACTTTTTGGAGTAAGTCCTTGAAACGAGTCCATGCTTTATATAGAGCTTAACCTTGACGTTGTTGGAACATCAAAATATCATTTCTAAGCTTGGTAGTTCTCCCCGGTGGGAAAAATTGAGCAAGGAAATGAGTGGTGAGATCATCCCATGAGGTGATGGATCCCGCGGGTAAACGCTCAAGCCATTGACTAGCTTGATCACGTAGAGAGAATTGGAATAGGCGTAATCGGGTTGACTCTCTAGTTGTAGCATCAAGGTCTATAGAATCTACGATTTTAAGGAAGTCCTTGAGATGTTAATTTGGATCTTCGGAACGAAGTCCATGGAATACACATCCACTTTGCACCAACCGGATGGTGTCGGATCGCAAGGGAGACACATTGGCTCCTTGGGTGAGCTCAATGGTGTTTCGATAGCCTTGGTGGATAGGTCGGGAGTACTCTCCTAGGGTTCGGGGCCTAAGAGGTTGGTTAGCAAGTGGTGGGTTTTGTGGGTGGTCTTGTTGTGGTGGGTTGATAGGTTCAAAGATGTTACCATCTTCCATGATGTCTGATGGTAAAGATTACGAACACAAGCACGAAGAAATAAGATAGACTAAAGAAGACCTAAAAATAAAAATAAAATCTTACTATAAAGGAATCTAACAATTAGACCTAATAAAAAGAAATCCTAACCTAGACAATAACTATTCCCCAGGCTGCGGCGCCAAAAACTTGATGTGTGGGAATTGCACCAGGCTTTACCTCTCGAGGGATCTCGAGAAGCTTACAACCCCCACCAGGCAGTGTACCTGATCATTGTAGTATAGTATAGTGACAAGTACTGGGGGATTGATCGTTCAACTTGGGAATAGTGTTGCTAGGATTAGAAAACCTAAAGACTAGGTCTAGAGATGAATGATGATTCTTTTTGTATTTTTAGGTTTTATGAAAAGCAAATAAAAATCTCGGTTTTTAAGGAGTTGGGCAGAATTAGTTGCGTGGATGAATGATGATTCTTTTTGCGTGGATGACGGATTGTATTCCTTAATACCATTCATGGGGTGGCGTACTTACTTCCCCAATCCTATAAGCTCCTACTTCACTCCTATGTCGAGCCGGCTAAGAAGCTCCTAACATGGGATCACTAGAATTCTCTCATGCATTAAATACAACCATAAAAACCTAGTACACATCGGTTTATGTTTCTTAAGACATTCAAGCAAGTTACACAATGGAGATCTGCCAGTTTTCTTAAGCTTAACATTGAAATCATTCATCCATTACAACTATAAACAAGCAATCAACATATAATTAACATCCAGGTTTCATTACATCTAAGCAAACACATGAAATATCTAGCCTAGCATGTTAAAATCAAGACAAGCATAAGATATATTCAAACAACACATAGACATATTGAATGAATTGGAAGAGGACTTATCTTAATTGAACATGAAAGGTTTCAAGGGGTGAAAACCCTTGAAAATACTGTTACAAACGACCTAGGGTTTATTAGGTTCAACCCTAGTATTCTCCACACAAGTTCCTCCCTTAATGAATGAAAAATAGAAAAGCATATATAGATTTTGTGAGGTGACGGCGTCAAGAGTAAATTTCTGACGCCGTCATCTCGATGCCAATAAACTCCTCGGACTGCCTAGATCTAGGTTTGACACCGTCACGTGTATTCCATCTAGGCCATCACCATATTAACTCTTGACGCCCTTCTCTTGATGCCTTCAAGTTTTCACTGGGTCGTCATGGATTTTACTCCTAACGCAGTCACAATTTCCTTCTTGACGCCGTCAGGTACTGTTCTCAGCATGGAAAATTAAGTCTTTGCCGTTTTCTTCAACTTTATGCTCAAAAAACGTCCAAAATGTTCTTTTTCCAGAATTCACTCCCAAAGTACCTAAAATCACAAAAGGAACGATTTAGGGCAATATTTGATCAAATAAATTCAATTCCAGGCTTAAATGACCCCCTAAAAATGGTTCATTTTTTGCCTCATCATGATTCTTGTGGGATTCTTGGTTAGGGTTTTTTGAAACCCTATTTTGGAATTTTGGGGGTTTTATCACTTGTGATTGATTGAGGTAGTTGGGCCTGCTGTTAGTTACAATTGCACTAGACTAAGTGAATCTAGTGCTGTTGTACTGTTTTCCGCTGTGATCTGGTTTATAGCACTGTAAGTTGATTATTCTTCCTTTGAGATTACAAATAGTTAGTTAAAAAGGTGCAAACGGGGTAGTTAACTCCTTGACCTGCCAACTTGATTGGTACGGAAACATGCTCTAGCTAACCCCTAGTCTTCTTGGCTGGTATTTGGTAATTCTTGGGTGTGAGTGCTTTAATTTCTGTTTCTTATTGTCTAGTTGTGGTTTAATTGAGTTTAGGTTGCTGGAGTTTAGGTATTTGGGCAGTCTTGGAAGTTGGTTGTTGATTGATTGTGATAGTATTCTTGGTTTTATTTGCTTTATTTTTTTGTCTGTTCTTTTTTGTTTGTTAGTATGGCTACTAGTGGTGGTGGTGGTGATGCTCCACCTGTGTTGATTAGTAGTATTGATGCTGGTAATCCTTTGCATATCCAAACTAATGATAATAGTAATACTACTTTGATTCCTTTTAAATTTCTTGGTACTGAGAATTATAGGATTTGGTCTGGTGCTATGCAATTGGCCTTACGGGCTAGGAATAAATACACTTTTGTTGATGGTACTTGTTTAAAAGAGACTTATGTTACTAGCAATGTTTTATCTGGCCAATGGGACAGATTCAATGCCATTGTTTTGACTTGTACTATGAATTCTGTGTCTCAAGATGTTTATATAGGATTAGTTTATTCTGAAAACGCTGCATCTATTTGAAAAGAATTGCAAGAAATTTATAATAAGGTTGATGGGTATGTGGTTTATAATTTGTTACAAAAGATTAATAGTGTTAAACAAGGTGGTAGTTCTATAGCAGATTAGTATAGGATTATTTATTTTATGGAGAGAGTTTGGTGCTTTGACTAAGTTGCCTAAATGTGTTTGTGAAGTTAAGTGCAGTTGTGATGCTAGTAAAGAACTAGGGTTGCATCAGCAGCTTATGAAGCTGGTGCAGTTTCTCATGGGCCATGATGATTGTTATCAGCCTGTGAAAATAGCTCTTTTAACAAGGGATCCTCTACCTAAAATAAAAGATGCTTATACTACTGTGTCCAGAGAGGAATCCCATAGGGGGGTCCCTGAGTCCGCTGGTGGTGTTGAATCTAAAATGAATGCTACTTCTTTTAATGCTAAACCTTTTAACAATAATAGAAGAAGCTTTAATACTAATAATAATAACACCAGAGGGAATGTTACTAATGGGGTTAACAGGGGACCAAATCCTAATCTACTTTGTAAAAATTGTGGTAAAATTAGTCATCCTATTGAAAGATGTTATGAATTGATTGGTTTTCCACCTGGCTTTAAGAAGTTTTCTAACACTAACCATATTAAACAAAGTTTCAATGCCAATATTGATGTTAAATAGTTTGAGAAACAGTCTACTTCTAGTCCTTCTTCTGGTTTTACTTCTGATCAGATGAAAAAGCTTTTATCTTTGATCAATGATACTTCTTTTGGTAGTGTTCATGCCAATATGGCTGGTAAGGCTTCCTTTTTTAATGGCAATGTCTAGTTCAACATTAATTTTTCTATATTTTTTTTGTGTTAATAATGGTCTATATGTTAATACTATTAGTATGGGTTGGATCATTGATTCTGGTGCTAATAAGCATTTAACTGTGTCCACTATTGCTATGACTAATGTGGTTGATGTTACTAGTTTAAAGATTAATGTTGGTCATCCCAATGGTACTCTTGCTACTATTAGTCATGTTGGAAACTTAAAATTAACTAATAATGTGATTTTATATGATGTTCTTGTTATGTCTGGTTATTGTGTAAGTTTATTGTCTGTTAACAAACTTATTAGAGATAGTAAGATGTTTGTTGGTTTTGATGAGGATAAGTGTTATATTCAGGACTTGAAAAAGGAGAGAACATTAGGGACTGGTAGTGAATCTGGAGGTCTATACCTGTTTGACATGAATAAGGATTGTGTGATAGGTAAGTCTAATATGGTTCTAAGTTTCAATGTGTCTAAATTGGTTTGGCATAATAGACTTGGTCATCCTGCTGACCAAGTGTTATTTGTCTTACATAATGACTTGAATATTTCTAAAACACTTCTGTACCTGTTTGTGAGGTTTGTTACAGGGCTAACCAGACAAGGGAACATTTTCCCTTGTCTGATCACAAGTCTAAGACTGTTGGTGAACTTGTTCGCTTACACTTCTAGGGCCCTTACAGAGTTCCTAGCAGAGAAGGGTTCAAGTATTTCCTAACTATTGTTGATAATTTTTATAGGGTTGTGTGGATGTACTTAGTCAAAACTAAGGATGAGGTTTTTGATGTACTTATTTCTTTATTAAATTGATTCATAATTAGTTTGAAGTCAACATTAAAACTGTTAGGTCAGATAATGGTACATAATTTGTTAGTAAAAGAATTGCATACTTTGTTTTCTAATCTTGGAATAATACATCAGACCTCTTGTGCTCACACACCTCGGCAAAATGGTATTGCTGAAAGGAAACATAGACACTTGCTAAACGTAGCAATGAGTCTTATGTTTTAGGGGGGAATTCCTCTATCTTTCTGGTCTGAGTGTGTTCTAACTGTTGTATATCTTATAAACAGGCTGCCTTCATCTGTGTTAAATGGTAAGTCTCCTTTTATGGTTTTCTACTATTAAGTTTGCACGCTTTGTTTTTATCAGCATTTTCATACCCTTGAGGCATAATCATATAGGCATCCTCATCCAAATCACCATACAGAAAAGAAACCTAATCTTTCCCATTTGAGGTTTTTTGGTTGTTTATGTTTTTCTACTATTTTGAATAATAGCAATAAAATGTCTTTTAGGTCTGAAAAATGTGTTCTGATTCGTTTTTCAACTATGAAAAAGGCTTATAAACTTTTGATTTTAGATTCTAGAAATGTGTTTTATTCAAAAGATGTTAGGTTCTATGAAAATATATTTCCCTTTAAAATGAAAACCTGTGATTTAACTGATGTAGACTTTATAAATGAAGTTGATCACTTGAAGTTTTTTGGTGAGCCTCAAAGTCCCAATGATGAAGGGAGAGATTCATCAGTTGTGGATGGTAGTGTGCAACCATCTGATTTAAAAGATACTTCAAATGATACTACACTTGGTATGAATCAGGATGGAAGGCACACTGCAACCAACTTTGATGACCAAAACTTGTCTGAGGGCAATGTTAATGAAAATGTTTCTGTACCAACTCCCTCTTATGTTTAAAATGTTTCTGATAAAGTGCAGACACCTGTATTAAGAAGGTCTGATAGACAGTCTAGAAATCATGTTAAGCTGAATGATTATGTGTTAAATTCTAAAGTTAGATATGGTATTGAAAAATATGTTTGTTATGCTATGCTTAGTGATGATAATTTGTGCTTTACTACTAATCTTAATAAGTCTGTTGAACCTATTTGCTATGAGGAAGCCATTACTGATCCTAATTGGGTTGATGCTATGACTAATGAAATTGAGGCTTTAAATAGAAATAATACTTGGACTGAATGTTATTTGCCTAGTGGGAGAAAAGCTATTGGGTATAAGTGGTTGTGGAAGATTAAGTATAAGTCCACTGGTGATATTGATAGATTTAAAGCAACATTGGTGGCTAAAGGGTTTGGTCAAAGGGAAGGTTTAGACTATGATGAAACATTTAGTCATGTTGTTAAAATAGTCATTTTTAGATGTGTTATTAGCATTGTTGTGCATAATAATTGGCCATTATATCAACTTGATGTTAATAATGCTTTTTTTGTATGGTGATTTGGATGAGGATGTCTATATGATTATGACTCAAGGATATGAAAATGCTGATAAAAACAAAGTGTGCAAACTTAATAAATCTTTATATGGGTGAAAACAAGCTCCTAGGCAATGGAATGCTAAACTTACTAGTGTGTTAGCTGAGCATGGTTTTGAACAAAGTAAGTTTGATTACTCTTTGTTTACTAAAAAATATGGTTCTTTGTTTATGATGTTACTTGTGTATGTTGATGACATTGTGATTACTGGTAATAATGCGGATGAGATTAAAAGGTTCAAAGAATTTTCAAATTCTAAGTTTTTATTAAAAGACCATGGGGAATTTAAAGTATTTGTTTGGGTATAGAAGTATTACATAATGGTATTTGTATGTCTCAAAGGAAATATTGTTTAGAACTTTTACATGAATATGGTCTGTTGGCTGCTAAGCCTGTAGATACTCCTTTTACCTGAGAATACTGTGTTGAATCATATTGCTACTTCTTCTGATAAGTTTTTGAAAAGCTTTACCGGTTATCAGCAATTGGTTGGTAAATTCATTTACTTAACCAATACTAGACCTTAGTTATGTTGTTTATTGTCTTAGTCAACATATTCACAGTCCTTTGTAGTATCATATGAAGGTTGCTTTAAGAGTTCTTAGATAGTTAAAAGGTTCACCTGGGTCTGGTTTGCAATTTGACAGAGTTTCTGACCTTAGACTTAGAGTTTACTCTGATGCAGACTTGGCTAAATGTCCTAAAACTAGAAAATCTGTTACTAGTTTTTGTGTCTTCCTGGATCAAATTTTGGTTTCATGGAAAAGTAGAAAGCAAGCTACATTGTCTAAGAGTTCTGCTGAATACAGAAGTATGGCTTCTGCTACATGTGAAAACATTTGGTTGAGTAATTTGTTACACAGTGTGGGTATTACTGAGTTGAGTTGTTTTGTGATAATAGTGTTGCTATTCAGTTAGCAGCTAATCCTATGTTTCATGAGAAATCTAAACATTTTGAGCTTGATGTTCATTTAGTAAGAGATTAAGTGGCAACAGGTGTTATTAAAACTGTTAAAGTGCATACTGATGTGCAAACTGTTGATATTTTTACCAAGTGTTTAGGGGGTGTGCAACATTCTTTGCTTTGAAGAAGCTTGGATTGTTAGATATATTTAGGAAGCACAATGGTGAAGCAGCTGAAGTTGTGAAGGCTGTTCAAGTTGATGATTCAAAAGCTTAAGGGAAGGTGTTATGAATAATAGCTTTTGGTCGTTTACAAGTTGAAGGACTTAAAGTGCCAACTCCGCATTCTTATTATCTCTGTTGGTCAAGTTTGAGCTGCTTATGAAGAGGTTTTAGAGTACAAGGATTATTATGTAAATATGGGCCATATAAGATCATATCCGAAGTTAGGGCTTCATTATGTATGTGTGTGCAGTCATAATATTCTCTCATAACTCTCTCATTGTCTTTGTGTTGGTATTGATATCATCTCTGATATCTATAGTCTTTAGTATAGTCTTGATTGATCAGTCTTTATTGATCAATTGTTGAGTGAGAGTGATTTGTAGTGAGGATTGGTTGGAGCCCTTCTGAAGGGGTTCAATATTTGTCTTTGTAATTGTTTGGTAAGCAACCATTTGGGGACTTATCTTCTTTAGCTATTAATAAGAAAATAATACACTAAGAGGTGGTTGGCTGGGTGTAAAGATTGTTGTTGTGTGTTTGATACCTTTTTACATAATCTCGTACTACAAGTTTATCGCATATAATGTTTACATTGTAACAAAAAAATTGTAGAAGTCCCGTCACTTTTCAGATCTAATCATATCGTTTGCGCGCAGCTATATATAACCAACATGAACCCATTTGAAGTAATCAAACGCCTATCAATGTCTATTGTTGATACAAAAGTTGGGCGTTCCTGATTATGGGCGCTTGTTCTCGTATCAATTCGCTTCTTAGTACTTGTAACCTGCGCACTAAGAAAATAAACAACACCGTTAGGCTTATCGTGGGATTGTCTCCCACGATTAGACTCCGGCGTGAGAGTAAGTAATCGATTTAGGGTTCTCGTAAAGAGTTTAGGGTTTGTGTATCGTACCTTGAATGAGAGTTATGTCATTCCTTATATAGGCGCAGAATCCTTGTAGAGTTCGTGCTCCTTACGTTTCGCACCCATGGTGCTTATCTGGGTAAGGATATCTATTCCATAGATAGATGATCCTTATCTATACCGTGTATATATAGTTTATTTGGGTTTGGGCTTACGTGAGCCTATTTCTATTATTGATGCGGCCCAAGTCATAATAGCCCACGCATGGTGGTTTTTGGGGCTTAGTAATGTTTATCATATGCGCTCGTGGCCCATATATAGACTATACGTCATCATGTCCCCCCAGTCTAGTGTGCGCGGATCGTGACCGCAGATGCTAGACTAACCTTAACAGCGGTAAGCGTGGCGGGAGAACATTGAAATATTGCCGCCCATTTTGGAGTGCAATGCACCTAGTCATAGATATTTCCAAGAAATACCTCGAAAATCGGGGGTTGTGTCCACGTGTCCCTCGTAAATCGGGAAAAAGTGCATGTACCGTTTCGGTTTTTGTGAGTGGGATCTACGTGGACATCATCTAGGGTTTTTTACTCACTATATAATATTCACCGCCTCCATTTTTACAAAAACACACAGTAAAAACACACACTCACCCTTGCTCACTTTTTTTTAAAAGCGTAGTTTTGCAAAGAAAGCACTCGTTTCATTAGGTAATTTTTGTGTGCGTGTCTTAGTGAAGTAATGAAAATGGTTGCCCAGTTAAAGGACTTTCGCTCTGCAATGACGGCGAATGATGTTACTCAGTTTACCTCTGACTACTTCATTCCTCTGGATGTGCGTCCAGAGGCTCCAGATGTTGACGCGTGTATAGCCGAATTCCCCGAAGGGAAAATAGGGTTATACACTAAATTCTTCGAGTACGCGAATTACCGCGTACCAATATCTATTTTTCTGAGCGATTTGCTCAACCACTATCGCCTCCACAACTCACAGCTGCACTGTATAGGTGCGGCTAAGGTGTCGAACTTTGAGGTAAACTGCCGTTTACTTGCGATAGAGCCTACCATTGCCCTTTTTCGCTCCTTCTACCACACGACGTGGTCAAATGGATGGGTATGTTTTGCGAAGCGCCCAGGGGCGCTTCAGTGTTACACTGAAAAGGTAGACTCCCTGAGAAATTGGAGGGAGCATTTTTTCTGGGTTGATGACGTGGTTTTTCCATCGCCCTTTGAGTTTTATACTCAGGATACTTTGCCAAGGGATGGGCGCCCCGCACCCGGTACCTATAGGCTGACTGATGCGCAGACTCTTGATGCCAACCGCCTATCCATTAACCCTTATCCGGAGGAGTTTTTGGTGCACATGGGGTTGAGTCGCAATTACTTTGGCGCTGCTGACGAGGTGCCAACTTTTATAAGTGAGGAAGGCCGGGGTGGGTGTTCGTCCCTTCTACTTCAAATATGTAAGTCTTTTTTGTATGCACACCTTTAATAACTAATCCTTTCTTCTTTGTTGTTTTGTTTATGTGCGCAGAGATGGATCAGTTCGCCGTTGTTAAGCTGGAGAAACCGAAGCAGGTGACTGTGGGGGTGCGCCCTCTGAGGGAGGGTGAGCAGCCACTACTAGAGGCGACCGAGGGTCGTTTGACACTGCTGCCGGAGGTTGTCCCTGAGAATACGCCGCCGCTCCAGGTAATGCCTGTTCAGAGCGTGGCGCCAAACGTGGAGACGGCGCAAGAGGAGGCGCGCGCTGAATCTTCTGACAGCGTGGATATCCTCAAGCCTGAGGAGGTGCTGAAGGAGGAGGTTGCGCAGAATATTAAGCGCAAAGGGGAGGCTGAGAGCAGTGGTCCTAAGAAGAGACGACGCTACCTTATTGGGGATGCGGAGTCGTCCGCGGAGGAGGAGACATCCGCTCCTGGCGCGAATAAGAAGGCTGCCGAGGCCTCTCCATTTCTGTAAGTATCTGCGTCTCTATTATGTTTTCTTGTATATTGCTTGTCGCAAGATGTACTAACTGTCTTCTTTATGTATTGTAGAGATGTTGCCACGAAGAATGATGGAGTGTTCGTGGATGTGGTTTCCTCTCCGCAAAATGAAAACAAGGAGGAGAAAGCCAAGGTTGCTGAGGGTGCAGAGGCGCAGCAGTTGATGGATGAGTTGGCTGTGACTGCTGCGCGTCAGGCTGAGCTGGTGGCTCAGTTGAAGGAGAAGTATGCCGGGGAGAGCAGTAATCTCGCCCAGAAGGACGAGGAGGTAGCTAGACTCCGTGCGCAGCTGGCGGAAGCGCAGGCAAAATTGGAGTCCTCCAGGGTGTACACTGAGAAGGTCACTGGTGAGTGCTTATTCACTCACTATTATTTGACCAAAACCGGACCAAAAAGACCTAAAACCGAGCTATAAATGCCAAATATATATGTTTTTGCAGTTTTGAATGTGCAGGTACGGATATTTTGAGAAACGGACAAAATCAAGCTAAAAACAAAAATCACGAGCACGAGAGTGGAAAAGGAATCAAGAGCCGAGGCCGGGAAGCATTTTTCAAGTCCTGATCATTATTTGAGTTCAAATTGTCATAATAACCATTGAAGAATCATCAATTGGCAAGAAAAACCCTTGATTTATACTTTGAAAAGTTGACTGAAACAACCCTTAAATTTCAACAAACTACACAATTAGTCCTTGGGTTTTATAATACCAAAATCTGAAAATAACTAATACAAGTCCAAAACCAAAAGCCATTTTACCCACAGCCCACTCCTTCACTACCCAAGCCCAACTCTTAATAAAAAAAAAACCCGGCCTGCTCATCCTTTTGGTCTAACACACCCATACCCGGTCAAATATAAAACAAGCAAATAATAAAATTACACCGTACCTTTTTCCCTCCACCCAATTCACCCCCAAAACCAGACCCCATGAACCCTAAATTACCGTTTATCCAAATTACCCAATTCCCACCAATTATTTACCCAATTAAGGGTATAAAGGACAAATCCCCACATCCCTGACACCCTCTGACACAAAGAATGACACGTAGAAGCTGTTTATTGGACTGAACGCGTCACCACAAGGATTCAGGGATTCTGATTGGATGGGATTATCACAAGGGATCTAATATTGGATATTCGCAGAAGATGCCATTTCTAGAGCCCTCTGAAGACGCTCCTCACCTCAGCTCGTGGCTATATAAGCACTCCTCACCTCTCAATTTGAAGCTGTTAGTTTTTGGAGTACTGTAGTGTAGTTTTTAGAGTAGTGTTACTCTGTCGAATTATTTACTCAGCTTATTAGTTTTATAAATTTTCATTTTATTTTGTAATCTCAGTTTTAGTATTAATAAAAATTCTCAGTTTGTTCCCTTAATTTGCTTTACTGATATATTCTCAATTCAAATTAGTATAGCTTATTTGTTTCTTAAGGCTTAAATCCTGTTTTAATAAATTTTCAAAAGCTTGAAGTAAGTTTTGGTGTTTGAAATCTGCTTAGATAAGTTGGTTAACTAGCTTCTGGTCAACAAAAGTCTATGGTGCATCATGATGATGATTCTGGATATCTGATGTAATTGGTGTTTGGTTCATGATACCTGGGTTAGTTGAAGCCTATCTTAAAGATAGGCTTGAGTTCAAATGATATCCCTGTTCAGCTGGGATTGGTTCAGTAAGATCTCCTTTTGATTTTTAGTTTATCATTGCATTCTTAGTTTATAATTGTAGTTTGTAACTGAGTTCCTGAGTTCATGATACTTATAGTTAGAACTCATTGTAGATTTAGTTTTTGCAATTGATTTTTAATCTGTTTTGACCATTAGCTCAGAGATTGATGGGTTGAATATGTTTTTGATAACGCTGTTGAGTTCTTAGTAGTGTTTGGATCTGTTTCTGATTTGCTGTTATTGTTATTGTTTAGTTGATATAATTGCATAAGTAGTTTACCATTGGTAGTTACTCTCGCTTTGAATTAGTTTTAATTACTTATTGCAAGTAGTGAGTTAGAATCCTTAGGTAGTATACCAATTTTTACCCACCTTTAGTCTTACTTCTACGGCAGCATAGTGTAGGATATTCGTTGCCTTTGACAGCCTGTTGAAGTAGCTTTGTATTTCTGCGCTTGTTCTTTATTTTTGATCTCATTTATTTAGCTTTATATTGTCAGCAAAATATCCATTATAGGACTGAATTTGCACCAGACCTGAGTTGCTGAACCATCTGGTTCATAAGCTCATTTCAGCTAATCCAATTAAGCTTATGATTTGATCTTTGGTTTTCTAATTAGCCTATACCTCTAGCTTCTTGAATCTGCGCTTTAATTGGATTTTCGTACTTGTTTGTTTGCTTATAGTCAGCCTACTATAGCTTTATTCTGCATCTAGGAGTAGTTTATAATTGATAAAAATCAGTTTCATTTAGATTCAAAGTATGTGCATCTGTGTTTTAGGATTTGAGGATTAAAACAGTTTAGGAATGATTTTATAGAACACAATAGTTTAAGTGCATCTTTAGTGATTAAACATTCTCAAAATAGGTTATTAGAGTTAAGTAGTATCTGGTATTTAGGAATTGACAGTAAAAAAATCAATTTCTTACCCAATTTGAATAATTGCATCAGTTAGTTTTTATCCTCAAACAGTTTTTGCTTTTGATTCTAAATGTGCTCTTTATTAATCTTTGTTGGCTGAAGCTTGGTATCCACTTTATCTAACTGCTGATCTAGTTGTTTTTTATTTTTCAAGAAATTTTATTAAGGCTTTAGAGTAGTTTTTGGACTGCTTTAAATGACCCACTCAACCTGTTTCCCCTGCACCATCAGTTCACTCTTGTCCCACTTGCTCAGTTTCTTTAGCCTTTATCATGTTCATTATTTGAGTTTAGCTTTTGATTTTTGGTACTTTTAGAAGTTCATATTGCTAGCTTGTAGTTTTAGTTTCTAGTACTTCATTTTTAGTTTAATTGTTTAGCTTAACTTGCCCCTTAATGTGCCCGATTTTCTGATTTGATTAGTTTAAATTCAGTTTTTATTAATTGTCGAATTCAGTTATTTGGCCTTTAACCTAAGCTTATTTGCCATTTCTGAGTTCCATTAGAGTAATTAGCTGTGATTCCATTGTTCTTTTTCTGCTAGCTTAATCTGTGTTTAGTTAGCTTAATCATTAGCTTATTTTCAACTGCTTATTGATTGTATTCAATTGTTTCTGTTTGATTTTTATTCACTTCTGAGTTGCTTTGAGTTTATTTTGGCATTTTACATTTGTTCTGAAAGTTTGATCAAGTTTCTTTGGCAAGTGCTTATAAATAAGCACTTGCCATAAGCTGATTTTAAGCTAATAAGCACTTCTGCTGCTTGTTTCTTTTCCAAAATTTTATTCTGAGTTTATTTTAATATTTTAGAATTTCTGGAATTTTTCCAGATTTTTCCAACCCTTTTTACTATTTTTCTTATTTTATTTTGGTTTTAATCATTTTTAAAATCAATTTTAAATAACAAAAATCCATAAAAATACAGAAAAAGTCTTGAAAAATCCAAAAATATTTTTATAATTTCTTTTATAATATTTTAGAATTTTTAGAATTTTATTTTCATTTTTCCAAGTTATTTTTCTATTTTTCCTTATTTTTAATTCATGTTTAATTCTAAAATTAGGAAATTAATTCTAGAAAATAAATAAAAAGTCTAAAAAATATTTTTCTTTTTCTTAAAATTCTTTTTATTAGTTTTAAATTTTTAGAAATTATTTCCAAGTTCGTAGGATAATTTTTTGATATACGTTACGTTTTAAATTTTACGGTTGCGTTTCCGTTTTTACGTTTTTCATTTCGGTGCATAATAAGCTTGTAATCTTTGCATATTTCATACTTGTTTGTGATTATGTGAACTATTTGATTGCTATTTTTCATTTTCTCACTTTTCAAATCACGATTTCACGAATCGATATTCTCGATTCCATTCGCCTTCGCTGGGAAAACGACCCGGGAAATACTTTCACCGGTATTTCTTTGGAATAATTATATACTACGAAAAGACTTTATCAAAATGGCGCCGCTGCCGGGGAAGGTCGAAGTGAGTTTTTGAATATCGTTTTGAAAAATCGTGTTTTGTTAAGCCTTCCTCTATTTTGTATATATTTTTATAAAAATATAAAAATTGAAAAATTCAAAACACTTTTCCTAAAGTGTTTACAAAAATACCAAAAAAATAATAAAAGTTACAGCCTCGACTCGATCGAAAGAAAGGGCGTTGTAAACCAAATAAGTCTCACAATATAACGAAAACGTGAAATTAATTGATTATCAGATTACTTCAATTCAACAACCGATTAAGCGCGAAAATTCGTTTCTCTCGTTTCGTTGCGCGTGGTTTTGAAAGAAACGGTTTCAATTAACGCAACGTTTCACTAAAAGAAAATAAAAGTTTTTGTGATTTGTTTTTCTATAAAAATCAAAAACAAAAATAATCTTCTTATCCTCTAAAATTTGATTCTTTTTCTCAAACCCTCTTACGTTTAATTCTTATGGATACGTTTTGTGATAATTGTGGAGAACCGTTTTTTGGAGGGTTGTGTGTGTGGTGTACGTGCGACGAATGTGGAGATAATATTCGTGATGGCGTTTGTTTGAATTGTAATTCTCATACGTGTGATCAAAATTTGTTCAACAATCCGTCAAACATTCCTGATTTTTATACACCACCACCACCTTCGTTTTACTGCTATAATTGTGGAAACCCGTCCGAAGAAGGAATGCCATGTGGGCGATGTTTTTGTGATGTATGTGGATACACCAATTGTATGTGCTATACTCCGAATGCTGATACGTCTTTTGATTACAATCCGAGCTTTGATTGTTATCCTCAAAATAATTTTTGTGAGCCAAATTCGTATTACAATTGTGATTCTTTCCAAAATACATCAAATTTTGAAAATTGTGGGGGATCGTTTGAAAATTCTTATCATGAACCTAATTCTTGTTACGATTCTAATGGTTTTTACCAACCCCCACAAACTTCCGAATTTAATAATCAAAATTTTGAAATCAAATCAATGATCGAGAAGTTGAAAGAGATGGTGGATAGTCGTATGACATTTACTCCTGAGCCTTATGAGAGATCGATGGAAGAACCTCTTGTTGAAGAAAGAAAGTTCCAATTTTGTGAGTGTTGTTTGTATGATGATAGTTCCACGATCACGATCAATCTAAATCCTCAAAATGATTCTATCTCTTCTCCCGTAGAACCAGTGGACTCTCTAATAATGGGGGACGAGCCTCTTGACACTATTCCGGCAACGGAATCTGACGAATTCAATACGTCAAGTGTTGAGAACCTCGTTCCAATCCAAAGTGAGTCCGGGGAAAATTCTAACGGTGATTTTTCTTTCCATCCTTCTTTCACACCGGTTGAAGGGAGTGATGCCGTTTTAGATGAGATCGAGGCATTTCTTGTTAGTGATGTCATTCCGACAATGGTTGACAATGCTAATTTGGATCCGGAGGAAGATATTCGTGTACTTGAAGTGTTATTGAATGAAGAACCGTTAACTTCTCTTCCTCCGATAAATAATGAAGATTATGATGAAGTCGAAAGTTATTCCGATTCTCACAATGAGTATACTACGAGTGATGAAGACTCTTGTGTAGATATCGATGATTATGAAGAAGATGTTGATGTGGAAATACAAGATGAAGCTTTACGTGAAACATTGTTAAATGTCAATCTTCTTATCTCACGTATTGAGACATTGAATGATCCTCTTACTTCTTCTCCTATCCCCGTTATGGTAGTGATTCTTTACCCGAGCTTGAAATTTTTCGATTTGAAGAGACGAGTAGTGGCAATCCCACTATTCATGCTGATATCTCTCTTCCGGATTATGAGTGTTTTCACTTTGAGATCGACTCTTTACCTATTTTCGATAATCCGTTACGTGACCCTCTTTTAGAGGATGTCGATTTATTTCTTGCTGCGGATGACTCGATACCACCGTGTATTGAGAATGACGAGAATGATATTTCTTCCGATTTGCTTTCTTCTCATCCACCTGGAAAACCACCCGATAAAGTTTTTGAATCCGGTACGAATGAGAATATTTTTATAATGGTGGACGAAGTTTCTGAACTTGAATTTGCTTTTACCGTCCGGGTGTTTCAACCATTTTATACTTATACCATCATTTCTTCTTTCCACTCCACCGGGAGTGAGGACACCGTATTTGACCCTGGCATCTCTATTGCCAAGTGGCCGTTCTATCTGCTCTCCCCAAGGACGAATTAATTCGGGGATCGAGTCAAGCTCATGTGACTCGGTGAATAAAAACAAGCGCTTCGTGGGTGGCAACCCATGCTTATCCTTTTCATCTTCTTAATTTTATATTTTCTAACAACTAATGTGAGGAGAGGGTGCCTCTTCTACTCTTGTGTTCCGTGGTTGTTTGTGATGTTTGTTCAGGATTGTCCGCGATTTATGATGACTCTCGTGCTCGTTATCTTCTCACCGCTCGGAGTCTCATTCATCGGTGCTTTTGGAAATCCTATATCCGAAAATCTTATCGACTAACGTTTTCTTTGGCATAATTAATAAACGGCCCTAGAATTTTGTTAGGATTGCCTTAACCCACAAAACATTGAGGACAATGTTTAATTCTAGTCGGGGGGAGGGTGAATCTTCGATTCGATTTGACCTTGCATTTTTCACATGTCGTATACTCTTGCAACTCCGTTTTTCCACCAAAAATAAAAAATTGAAATTTTCAAAAATTTTGAAGAAAAATGAATGAAAAAGTCATGAAAAAGCACAAAAAAAATGAGAAAAGTTGGAAAAGTTGTGCAAAAATATAATAAAGTTTGAATAAGTGTTTTGACACCTTGTTGACTTTCTTGCTGGCGAGAGTAGGAATAAATATTTTGACTTGACCGGGCGTGTTGAGCCCTAGCTTGTTCCCTTAACCAATGATAATCACATAAGCTTGTGCTAGTTTTGTACACTAGGAGCTATAAAATGCGAATTCTTTCTTAAGAATCTGCAAGTTCCCGTACTTGACTTTATACATGCGTGGCTGATTATCGGCTAAGTATTCGCTGGTTTCATTATTTGGAAGCTTAATTTGCAGAGAACGAGAAGTGATAGAGTTTATTTAGAAATTAGATGCTAAACGTGGAGTAGTGGTTCTCTTTAGAGCTCATAAGAGGTACTTGTGGCTTTTTACTCCCATCAGAAACGTCACCCATATATAATAGATGTTCTAGGTTAATTAGTGGTATTTCGGTTTGAATAATATTTAGTTCTTTGTTTTCTTAAGAGAATTTTTGCTTTAGAAATTGGGTACATATCAAGGAACACCAAAAATAAGAGCATAAAGTGAAAAAATCAAAAGTCAAAAGTTGATTATCTATGTGGTTTTGGAGCTACCCGATAAGCTTCCATTGATGTTGAGAAAAAAGTCAAAGAAAGAAAAAAGTGAAAAATATGAGGAAAAGTATGAAAAAAAAAAGTGAAAAATGAAAAAAAATGAAAGTTGAAAGTATGATGAATAAGAGCTTATGTATGTAAATAAGTTGTTGGCGCGTGAGGTGCATGTGTTAAGTGATTAGTAATCAGTCACATGAGGTGCACGTGATCGTACTCCGCAACTTATATCTTTGATATTGTATGTACCCCAAATTCCTTGAAATGGACCGAATTTCTATTGCAGTGGTTCTTAAGAGAAAATGAATAACTACTTATCGTTTTAACTTAGGTATCACTATCGGACTAAAAACTATTGAAACGAGAAAATATGAAGCAACTCGTTTCTCAACAAAAATAAAATATTGAGATACAAAAACCTAGGAAATGGGAGTAAAAAGTTTCCACAAGTAACTGCTATGAGTAGTGTTAGCATCTAATTTGTAGATAAGCTGTGATCTTGTTTGTACGCTTAGTTTGGGGACTTGTGAAAAATCAAGGATGACGATTTTTATCCGTATGGTCGCTTCTTAATAGAAGTGTTTCTACTCGTTGACCCTAATAATTGTTGCAAAAATAATGAAATTTCAACAAACCGTCACAAGTTTGAAGTATGAAAAAGTCCAAAAATAGAATAAAGTAGAATAAAAGGAAAATTTTGGATAACGGAGCGTTTTCGGGAATAAATGATTTTGTAATCTCTTTTGAACCTCTTGCTACTTTTCAAAGTTAGTAAAAAGAGTATCGAAATTATTTATCCCAAAAGCATGAATTGATCACATTGCGTGAGGACACGGCAATACCTTAGTCGGGGGGATTTTGATGAGTGCTTATTCACTCACTATTATTTGACCAAAACCGGACCAAAAAGACCTAAAACCGAGCCGTAAATGCCAAATATATATGTTTTTGCAGTTTTGAATGTGCAGGTACGGATATTTTGAGAAACGGACAATCAAGCTAAAAACGAAAATCACGAGCACGAGAGTGGAAAAGGAATCAAGAGCCAAGACCGGGAAGCATTTTTCAAGTCCTGATCATTATTTGAGTTCAAATTGTCATAATAACCATTGAAGAATCATCAATTGGTAAGAAAAACCCTTGATTTATACTTTGAAAAGTTGACTGAAACAACCCTTAAATTTCAACAAACTACACAATTAGTCCTTGGGTTTTATAATACCAAAATCTGAAAATAACTAATACAAGTCCAAAACCAAAAGCCATTTTACCCACAGTCCACTCCTTCACTACCCAAGCCCAACTCTTAATAAAAAAACCCGGCCTGCTCATCCTTTTGGTCAAACACACCCATACCCGGTCAAATATAAAACAAGTAAATAATAAAATTACACCGTACCTTTTTCCCTCCACCCAATTCACCCCCAAAACCAGACCTCATGAACCCTAAATTACTGTTTATCCAAACTACCCAATTCCCACCAATTATTTACCCAATTAAGGGTATAAAGGACAAATCCCCACATCCCTGACACCATCTGACACAAAGAATGACACGTGGAAGCTGTTTATTGGACTGAACGCGTCACCACAAGGATTCAGGGATTCTGATTGGATGGGATTATCACAAGGGATCTAATATTGGATATTCGCAGAAGATGCCATTTCTAGAGCCTTTTGAAGACGCTCCTCACCTCAGCTCGTGGCTATATAAGCACTCCTCACCTCTCAATTTTAAGTTGTTAGTTTTAGGAGTAGTGTAGTGTAGTTTTTAGAGTAGTGTTACTCTGTCGAATTATTTACTCAGCTTATTAGTTTTATAAATTTTCATTTTATTTTGTAATTTCAGTTTTAGTATTAATAAAAATTCTCAGTTTGTTCCCTTAATTTGCTTTACTGATATATTCTCAATTCAAATTAGTATAGCTTATTTATTTCTTAAGGCTTAAATCCTGTTTTAATAAATTTTCAAAAGCTTGAAGTAAGTTTTGGTGTTTGAAATCTGCTTAGATAAGTTGGTTAACTAGCTTCTGGTCCACAAAAGTCTATGGTGCATCATGATGATGATTCTGGATATCTGATGTAATTGGTGTTTGGTTCATGATACCTGGGTTAGTTGAAGCCTATCTTAAAGATAGGCTTGAGTTCAAATGATATCCCTGTTCAGCTGGGATTGGTTCAGTAAGATCTCCTTTTGATTTTTAGTTTATCATTGCATTCTTAGTTTATAATTGTAGTTTGTAACTGAGTTCCTGAGTTCATGATACTTATAGTTAGAACTCATTGTAGATTTAGTTTTTGCAATTGATTTTTAATCTGTTTTGACCATTAGCTCAGAGATTGATGGTTTGAATATGTTTTTGATAACGCTGTTGAGTTCTTAGTAGTGTTTGGATCTGTTTCTGATTTGCTGTTATTGTTATTGTTTAGTTGATATAATTGCATAAGTAGTTTACCATTGGTAGTTACTCTCGCTTTGAATTAGTTTTAATTACTTATTGCAAGTAGTGAGTTAGAATCCTTAGGTAGTATACCAATTTTTACCCACTTTTAGTCTTACTTCTACGGCAGCTTAGTGTAGGATATTCGTTGCCTTTGACAGCCTGTTGAAGTAGCTTTGTATTTCTGCGCTTGTTCTTTATTTTTGATCTCATTTATTTAGCTTTATATTGTCAGCAAAATATCCATTATAGGACTGAATTTGCACCAGACCTGAGCTGCTGAACCATCTGGTTCATAAGCTCATTTCAGCTAATCCAATTAAACTTATGATTTGATCTTTGGTTTTCTAATTAGCCTATACCTCTAGCTTCTTGAATCTGCGCTTTAATTGGATTTTCGTACTTGTTTGTTTGCTTATAGTCAGCCTGCTATAGCTTTATTCTGCATCTAGGAGTAGTTTATAATTGATAAAAATCAGTTTCATTTAGATTCAAAGTATGTGCATCTGTGTTTTAGGATTTGAGGATTAAAACAGTTTAGGAATGATTTTATAGAACACAATAGTTTAAGTGCGTCTTTAGTGATTAAACATTCTCAAAATAGGTTATTAGAGTTAAGTAGTGTCTGGTATTTAGGAATTGACAGTTAAAAAAATCAATTTCTTTCCCAATTTGAATAATTGCATCAGTTAGTTTTTATCCTCAAACAGTTTTTGCTTTTGATTCTAAATGCGCTCTTTATTAATCTTTGTTGGCTGAAGCTTGGTATCCACTTTATCTAACTGCTGATCTAGTTGTTTTTTATTTTTAGAGAAATTTTATTAAGGCTTTAGAGTAGTTTTTGGACTGCTTAAAATAACCACTCAACCTGTTTCCCCTGCACCATCAGTTCACTCTTGTCCCACTTGCTCAGTTTCTTTAGCCTTTATCCTGTTCATTATTTGAGTTTAGCTTTTGATTTTTGGTACTTTTAGAAGTTCATATTGCTAGCTTGTAGTTTTAGTGTCTAGTACTTCATTTTTAGTTTAATTGTTTAGCTTAACTTGCCCCTTAATGTGCCCGATTTTCTGATTTGATTAGTTTAAATTCAGTTTTTATTAATTGTCGAATTCAGTTATTTGGCCTTTAACCTAAGCTTATTTGCCATTTCTGAGTTCCATTAGAATTAGCTGTGATTCCATTGTTCTTTTTCTGCTAGCTTAATCTGTGTTTAGTTAGCTTAATCATTAGCTTATTTTCAACTGCTTATTGATTGTATTCAATTGTTTCTGTTTGATTTTTATTCACTTCTGAGTTGCTTTGAGTTTATTTTGGCATTTTACATTTGTTCTGAAAGTTTGATCAAGTTTCTTTGGCAAGTGCTTATAAATAAGCACTTGCCATAAGCTGATTTTAAGCTAATAAGCACTTCTGCTGCTTATTTCTTATCCAAATTTTTATTCTGAGTTTATTTTAATATTTTAGAATTTCTGGAATTTTTCCAGATTTTTTCAACCCTTTTTACTATTTTTCTTATTTTATTTTGGTTTTAATCATTTTTAAAATCAATTTTAAATAACAAAAATCCATAAAAATACAGAAAAAGTCTTGAAAAATACAAAAATATTTTTAGAATTTCTTTTATAATATTTTAGAATTTTTAGAATTTTATTTTCATTTTTCCAAGTTATTTTTCTATTTTTCCTTATTTTTAATTCATGTTTAATTCCAAAATTAGGAAATTAATTCTAGAAAATAAATAAAAAGTCTAAAAAATATTTTTCTTTTTCTTAAAATTCTTTTTATTAGTTTTAAATTTTTAGAAATTATTTCCAAGTTCGTAGGATAATTTTTCGATATACGTTACGTTTTAAATTTTACGGTTGCGTTTCCGTTTTTACGTTTTTCATTTCGGTGCATAATTAGCTTGTAATCTTTGCATATTTCATACTTGTTTGTGATTACGTGAACTATTTGATTGCTATTTTTCATTTTCTCACTTTTCAAATCACGATTTCACGAATCGATATTTTCGATTCCATTCGCCTTCGCTGGGAAAACGACCCGGGAAATACTTTCACCGGTATTTCTGTGGAATAATTATATACTACGAAAAGACTTTATCAGTCACCCATGAGAAGTTGTCCGCACTGGCTGAGGTGCAGGAGGCGCGCGGGCAGCTTCATCATTATAAGTTTGGCATGACTTGGGCTGTGAGGTTTTTGGAGGAGAAGAAGGTGGAGCACTATGCTAGTATCACCAAGTTTAAGGAAAGTATGGAGAAGATCATCCAGGCTCAAGAGAACAAGCTGCGCGGCCTGAGTATTTATGGCGGGGTTGACTTTGGAGCACATTGGAAGGTTAGAGCGCGACCAAGACAACCCTATAGATGTAATTATGGCAGGGTTGACTTTGGAGCGCCACCTTTTAGAGGATGCAGAGGCGCAATCAGATTACTTCTTGAAGCTTGATGTGTCGCAGCTGCAGATTCCCGTGTTCGCGCAGCCTCGCCACATCCTCACCCCGTTTGCTCTTGAGAGGGAGATTCCCTTGAAAGGGGTTCTAGAGCGCCACGCGCAGAGGGCTGCCCAAAAGAGGGGCATTCAGGGCAAGGCAGTATTGTGTGGCATGGGTGCTGCACACATCCCCAGGTCTGTTGGGGTTCCCGTGAGTGTTCCTACTGTTTCTCCCAAGGACGCCTTGATTCTGAGAAAGCTTCAGGAGGCAGGGAGTTCTGCTGCTCCGGAGGATAGCCCTGAGCATCGCCATAGCATGTAGGCTTTTTGTATATGTATTATGTAAATAATGAAGTGTATCTTTTCTTGTAATTTTTGTGAAAAAATGTTGAATAAGATACCTTTTTGTTGATTAAGTGCGTGACTCAAGAAATATACTTGCATTGTTTGCTAAATTTAATTACTTGACCAAGTGTATTAGCTGTGTGATTTTAAGAAATACACTTGCATTGTTTGCTAAGTTTTATTATTTGACCAAGTGTCTTGGCTCGTTATTTGCTAAGCTTGTACAGTGTACTTAATATTTACGCACCCATCGTGGGATGCGCACATGAAACTTACCTCGACGTCTCAAAAGTAAGGCGCTTAGCAAGGATACGTGATCCAATGTTGATGGGTTTGCAACCCTCTTACTCAACGAGTGAATTAGTAGGTTTACTCATTCTTTATGCCTTCTTGGGTCATTAATTAGTGCATGCACGCCATGTAGGCGAAAATATAAGATAACAATATTGACATAAGTAAGTATGTATGCAATAAAGTGAAATACGCTATGGAGTTAGCTAGAAACCATAACATTTTATTGATACTTGCAAGTTTTTTGAAAAAAGAAAAAATACAATTCCTAGGAAAGAAAAGAAAAAACAAACACTTATTGGGCCCCGCTTAGGATGCAAAGGTGTCTGTGTAATGGTCGTAGCCTAAAAGTAACATCTTTTAAGATTGCAGATGTTCCAAGTGCGCGCTAGGTCGTGACCTTCCATATCACGCAGTCTGTATGCACCGTTGCCGAGTGCGTCTGTGACCTCGTAAGGTCCTTCCCATTTTGGTCTGAGCTTGCCCGTGTCTTCTGCGTGACTCGCATCGTTGGCATGGTATACGAAGTCTCCTGGCCTGAATGAAGTGTGTTTGACATTTTCATCGTAATATTTCTTCATTTTTGCCTTAGCCTTTGCTTCGCGTATAGCTGCGTGTTCACGCCTTTCTTCCAGTAAGTCCAAGTCTATGCGCCGCTCCTCGTCATTTGTTGTGACATTGACCTCTGCTGTTCATATAGTTGGCATTCCTATCTCAGCTGGTATGACGGCTTCTGTTCCGTAGACGAGGGAGAATGGCGTGTCGCCAGTACTGGTTTTGATTGTTGTGCGATGTGCCCATAAGACATGCGAGAGCTCGTCCACCCACGTTCCTTTGTGTCTGTCAAGGCGCGCTTTTATTCCTTCCCCTAAATTGCGGTTTGCGCGCTCAACTAAACCATTGGTTTGTGGGTGTTTAACTGAAGCGAAGTGTTGCGTGATGTTCAATTGCGCGCACCAATCTTTGAATGGGTTATCGCAGAATTGTTTTCCGTTGTCTGATATGATCTCGCCTGGTAGTCCAAAGCAACAGACAATGTTGTCCCAGACAAAGCGTTTGACTTGGTTTCCTGTGATGCTCACCACCGCATTTGCTTCAATCCATTTCGTAAAGTAGTCTATGGCTACGATGAGAAATTTTACTCCTCCTGCTGCAACTGGAAAGGGTCCCGCGATGTCAATGCCCCATTTGTAAAATGGCTATGGTGAGGTAATGGGTGTTAGCTCTTGTTGTGGTCTGCACGGGATTGGCCTATATACTTGACAATTGCTGCATTTCTTTATCAGATCGCGTGCGTCGCGGTGCATGGTTGGCCAATAATACCCTGACCGTAGAGCGCTTGCCACCACAGATCGCGGTCCTGAGTGCATGCTACATGATCCAACATGGATTTCTCGGAGTACGTAGTCTGCTTGAAGAGGTCCAACACATCTGAGCCAGGGTTGTAGGAAAGAGCGTCGATAGAGTATGTTGTCTCGTAGTTATGGTCTTGCGCCGCACTCTTCGAGCGTCCTTATGGTCTTGTGGTAAGACTCCCTTGCTGATGAATTCAATGATAGGTGTCATCCATGTAGGATCTTGTTCATCTATCACTGTGGATATCTCCATTTCCAAGATTGACTTGTTTTTTAGGGTTTCCACCAATACCTGTTTTGAGAGGTGTGCGAAACTTGTGGATGCGATCTTACTGAGCGCATCAGCCTTCGTGTTGTCTCCTCTGGGCACCTGTTTTATTGTGAACCTATCAAATTTTTTGATTAGCGATTTGGTCTTTTCTAGGTATTGGATCATGTGGTCATCCTTGGCTTCATATTCACCTAGCACATGGTTAGCGACTAGCCGAGAATCTACATTTGCTTCCAAGTTTCGTACACCCATTTGGATTGCGATGCGTAGTCCGGCTAGTAGGGCTTCGTATTCTGCCTCATTGTTTGTGGCCGTGAATTCAAAACGCAGCGCATAGGTGAATTCCATACCTTCTGGATTTGTAAGAATAAGGCCTATGCCTGATCCATCTACACATGAAGACCCATCTGTGAACAGAATCCAGGGTTCCTGTAGATCTGTTTTTGTTGCAGATGTTGGATTGTCGGTATCTGGCTTCTCCACGATGAAATCGGCTAAGATTTGTCCTTTGATTGCAGTGCGCGGTCTATATGAGATGTTATATTCACTTAACAGTACACTCCATTTTTGTAATCGTCCTGATGCGTCAGGTTTAGAGATAACTTGTTTGATTGGCTGATCGGTGATTACAGCTATTGGATGCGCTTGAAAGTATCTGCGCAGCCTTTTGGCTGCGAATACCAGAGCTAAGACCAGCTTTTCCATGGCGCTGTAGTTAGTCTCTGTCTTTTTCAGGGCTTTGCTTACAAAGTATATGGGTGTCTGGACGGAGTTCCTATCTGTTAATAGTACTGCGCTAACTGCTCCATGAGTTGCCGATAAGTACATGATTAGCTCTTCCCCTGGTCGTGGTGCGACAGGTTTGGGAAGAGATGCCAGATGGTGTTTGAGTTGTTGAAAAGCTTCCTCCGCTTCTTCGGTCCAGCGAAAGTCTCCCTTTTTTGTGCACTTCGTGAGTGTTTTAAAGAGAGGAAGCGACTTTTCCGCTGATTTAGATAAGAAACGGTTTAACCATGCTAGCTTTCCATTCAATGACTGGACTTCTTTGAGTGTGCGCGGTGAGGGGAGATCAATAACAGCCTTTGTTTTTCAGGACAAGGCTTGATTTCATCAGGTTCTATTAAGTATCCAAGAAACATGCCTTCGGTTGCGCCAAAGGTGCACTTCTTGAGGTTTAACTTCACGTTTATTCGTCCCAATGTTCTGAACGTTTCCTCGATGTCGCGCATCAACTCATCCTCCATGTGGCTTTTGATGACAAGGTCGTCGACGTAGACCTCTAAGTTGCAGCCTACTTGTTTTTCGAAAGCTGTGTCCACCAACCGTTGGTATGTTGCGCCTGCGTTTTTTAAGCCAAAAGGCATTTTTGTGTAGCAGTACACTCCTTGACTGGTGTGGAAAGCCGTTTTTTCTTCATCTTCGACTGCCATCTGAATTTGATGATATCCTTTGTATGCGTCTAGGAAGCATTTGAAAGGGTATCCGCACAGGGATTCTACCTTCCAGTCTATTTCTGGCAGTGGATAGCAGTCCTGTGGACATGCTTTGTTAAGGTCCGTGAAGTCCACGCACATTCTCCAACTGCCATCGCTCTTCTTTACCAGAACTGGGTTAGAGAGCCAGTCGTGGTAGTACACTTCGCGCATGATGCCTGCGTCTACGAGCTTATGTACTTCTTCCAGAATAGCCTTTGCACGATCTGGGGCCTGGCCACGCTTCTTTTGTCGTATTGGGGGATATCCTTGTCGGATTTGTAGCTTATGCTATGTGATAGAGCGTGGCACTCCTGTCATGTGTTTTGGTTCCCATGCGAAGATGTCCAAGTTTTTCTGCAAGAGTGCGCATACGGCTGCTTTACCTTTGTCAGATAAAGATCCACCAATCGAAACTTGTTGTTCCGGGTAATCAGGATGAATAGCGACTTTTAGGTTTGGTGTTTTTTCTGTGCGCCGTTCTGGAATAGTCTCTACTTCAGTTGTTACCGCGTTGCATTCTCTTGGTGGTACTGTTGTGTTATAGAGGGTGACAACTCCTCCTTTTACTAGAAACTTAAGCATGTGCTGTGGATGGTACAGCGCGCATGGATGATATTCCAGGTCTCCCAATGATACCATTGTATGGTGAGGGAGATTTTATTACCATAAAATTTATCCATGTTGCGGTTGAGTGTTGTTCATCTCCCACGACCACTGATGAGGCGAAAAATGGTCCGTTTTTAGGGGGTCATTTAAGCCCGAATCCGAACTTATTTGATCAAATATTGCCCTAAATCGTTCCTTTTATGATTTTAGGTACTTGGAGAGTGAATTCTGGAAAAGAAGCCATTTTGGACGTTTTTGGAGCATAAAAGTGAAGAAAACGGCAAAGTCTCAATTTTCCATGCTGGGAACAGTAGGTGATGGTGTCAAGAGTAATTTCTTGACGGCGTCAAACCTCAAGAATTAAAATCCGTAGTTGATGACGGCGTCACATACAGGGCGTCAAGAGTAATTTGCGTGACGGCCTAGGCCTTGACGGCGTCAGAAGTAGATCAAGGCCGTCCGAGGAAGTATTTGGCGGCGAGATGACGGCGTCACACCTTTGTTCTTGACGCCGTCATCCGTATTTTCCTATATATAGTTTTCTAGTTTTTCACATTTAAAAAGGGGAGAAGTTTTGGGAGAAACCCTAAAGACGATTTTGGTGCAACTTTTACAGGTTTTTCAAGGGTTCCAAACCCTTGATACCTTGCATTGTAATTGAGATAAGTGTTCTTCTAATTCAATCAATATGTCTATGTGTTGGTTGTCCATATCTTGTTCTTGTCTCAATTCCATTATGCTAGGCTAGATCTCTTTTGTGTTTGCTTAGATCTAATGAAACCTAGATATTGATTATGTGTTGATTACTTGTTTATTCTTGTCTTGGATGAATGATTTATATGTTAGGCTTAAGAAAACTGGCAGATCTCCAAATGGTAACATGCTTGAACGTCTTAAGAAACATGAACCGAGGCGTACTAGGTCTTTATTGGTTGTATTTAATGCATGAGCCACTATTTACAATCCCTATAGTTGTGCTGGGCATGGTGTAGGAGGAGATAAGAGCTCATAGAATTGGGGAGTTATGTATGCCACCCCATGAATGGTATTAAGGAATACGATCCGTCATCCATACAATTATAACAAGTAATTAACGTGTAAAAGATATCTAGGGAGTAGTGAAATCTAAGTAAACACATTTTCTCCAATTACTGCTCACAACCTTAGTATAATTAGTTTATTTTCATTTTTAGTATTTTATTTTGATTGCATCTTAGTATTGGGTTAGTTGAATAGCAACTAATTCCGCCCAAATCCTTCAAAACCCGAGATTTTACTTGCTTTCAAAAAAATATAAAAACACAAAAATAATCATCCCTCACCTTTAGAACTAGTATTTAGGCTTTCTAATCCTAGCGACACTATTCCTAAGCTGAACGATCAATCCCCCGGTACTTGTCACTATACTATACTACAACGATCAGGTACACTGCCTGGTGGGGGTTGTAAGCTTCTCGAGATCCCTCGAGAGGTAAAGCCTGTTGCGATTCCCACGCATCAACCACCAGCAAGCGTAACTGCCCTATGGGACAGATCTTTTCTCCTGTGAATCCAGTCAATGACGTTGTTGCTGGTATCAATTGACTTTGGATTTCAGGTCGCAGTATTTTAAAACAATGATCATACAGGATGTCTGCGGATGCTCCTCCGTCAATGTACATGCGGTGGATATCATGTCCTCCCGCATGTATTTCAATGGTTAGAGGTTTGACAACTGCGTTGTCCGCAACTAGAGTAGGGAAAGATATCTCTTTTTCAGGAGAGAATTTTTGGCTGACTTTTTGCTTTATCTTGCGCTGCCATGACTGTATCATGTATATGGTATCAGCTTTTTCTTTGGGGGGCTCTTTCTTACCCCCGTTCCTTTGTTTGTCTTTTCCCTCTTTGATGTTTTTTACAAGGTGGTCCATTCTGCCTTCTCTTACTAATTTTTCAATTAGTTGTCTTAGTTGGACGCACTCGTTAGTTGTATGGCCTTTTTGACCATGGTACTCGCAGTATCCATTCCCTATGCGCTTTTCCTCTGTGGTGCGCATTGGTGGCGGTTTTGGGAAGTTTGCACCTTCTGTTACAAATATTTCCCTCGGGGTTTTTGTGAGAGGGGTATACTTGTCATTGTCTCTTCCGCTGCGGTAATTCCTGCTGCGGTTGTTATTCTGATCGTTGGATTGTCTCCTAGGCTGCTCTTGCTGCCTATAGTTCGAATAACCCTTTTTACTGTCCGCAGCGGCTGCTTCTCCTTGTATAAAGGATCTGGTGCGCTTTGTTAGCTCATCGAATGTCTGGGGAACTTTGTCATTTAGTTTCCGGATAAGTTTTGGGTTATTAATCCCATTCATGAACCCTGAAATTTTTAGGATTTCAGGACATGCTTTGACTTGTATGCACTCATCCTTTAAGCGTTCCATAAAAGCGCTGGTTGATTCCCCTTGGCGCTGTTTCACTCTTGCTAGTTCAACAGGATTTTTAGCGCACTTCTTTCTCTGGGTGAAGTTGAGACGGAATGCTTTCCGTAATTCCTCGAACCCACCGATGCTCCTGCGTGGGAGTTTTCTGATTCAAAAACTTTTAGGTGATCATCAGGGTCACCTGTTCCATCATATGGTTTTACGTTAGTGGGCATGCGCCTGCGCTTGCGATCGGAGTAATCACTGATGCGTCGTGTAAACGCATCAACTTTCTGGCGACGCCACGGAAGAGACATATCTTCATTTTCTTCCTCGCGACGTTTACCTCTTGACTTCCAGTGTCCTGTTTCTCTATCCTCGTTGTCCGAGGAGTCACTGGAGGAAGAGTAGTCTCTTTTTCAGCGCTTGCGCCGGCTTCTTTCAGATGAAGAGCTTGAGGGACTCTCACTTGGGGATATTCTTTTTCCCAATCTGTCGTGAATCCTCTTACTCCCAGATTTGGAGGACCCTTGGCTTGGTGAATTTTGAGGTCCTAATCGGTCTTGAATCCCTCGACTGCCAAGTCTGGAGTGGACATTAGTGCGCCTCTCGCTGTCTTCTGAGTACTGTGAATCAGATGTCGTACCCAGCCTATCGTGGATAGTAGTACGTTTTGCGCGCCTTCCTCGTGGGTGGCGTGGTGATAATGGTTCGTGTTCAGGACCAAAATTGAGTCGAGCTTGTAGGCTCGTACTTGACCTTCTCCTTGCTTCTTCTTGCATGAGGGCAGTTAGGGCTTCATAATTTTGGGATACAAAATTTCCCAATGTTAGGTTGAGTGTGTCCTCAGTTGCTGCAAGAATGTCCGCCTCAGTATTAGGCACCCTATCTCGGTTAGGCGCGCCTGGAGGCACAGTGTTGTTCACTGTGGGTATGGTTTGGTGAGGAGTAGTGAAGAGGGTGCGCTGGAGTTCCTCAGCGCTTGGGACCACTGGGTGATTTGGGTAGTCCTTACAAGTAGTTCTACCTCTGGAAGAGGTTGGGTTGTTCCCGCCTCTTGGTGACCAGGTGCGCTGGTTGTCCCAGCAACCTGACTAGGGGTCGAATCTTGTTGATTCTTCCTCTGGGGGTCACGTCTTTCTGACTGCGGAGTCCGCTGGCTTGAATCCTTATTCTTTGTCATTCTAGTTCTTAGTTCTTAGTAGGGTCCCACGGATGGCGCCACTTGTTGATACAAAAGTTGGGCGTTCCTGATTATGGGCTCTTGTTCTCGTATCAATTCGCTTCTTAGTATTTGTAACCTGCGCACTAAGAAAATAAACAACACCGTTAGGCTTATCGTGAGATTGTCTCCCACGATTAGACTCCGGCGTGAAAGTAAGTAATTGATTTAGGGTTCTCTTAAAGAGTTTAGGGTTTGTGTATCGTACCTTGAATGAGAGTTATGTCATTCATTATATAGGCGCAGAATCCTTGTAGGGTTCGTGCTCCTTACGTTTCGCACCCATGGTGCTTATCCGGGTAAGGATATCTATTCCATAGATAGATGATCCTTATCTATACCGTGTATAGTTTATTTGGGTTTGGGCTTACGTGAGCCTATTTCTATTATTGATGCGGCCCAAGTCATAATAGCCCACGCATGGTGGTTTTTGGGCCTTAGTAATGTTTATCATATGGGCTCGTGGCCCATATATAGACTATACGTCATCATCTATCAACATCTTCTTGCTTTTCTTACTCGTATCCCCATCGTTTTCAGCCTTTGGTCACTACCAAGACTGACTGTGATTTGTTTTGCATTGGATATACTTCTGAATTTTAAATGTTATAGGATATGTTTCTTCATATTTTTTTTTTGAGCTACTTTCAATATTATTGGGACTTTACATTATCCTCGCAAATCCAAAACTTTAACTTGCTATATCTCATTGCTCAAAAGTAATTGAGTTAAATAAGCTTCAATTTTATCTTTAGCAATGGCCTACCCTATTACGATGGGGCAATTGCATATATACCCAAAACATGCATAATTGACATTGTACATCATGCATTAAAAACTTGTGTTTTGGGTATATATGCAAGTTTTTGAGTTTTAGTGGGTATATATGCAATTCTCCCTATTACGATTGTAATACTGTAAGTGTGTGAATCTAAAAGGAGTGCAAAGAAACTTAATTGAGTTGATGATCACTACATGATGATTTTCGTTTATCAAAATTAATTAATATGTTGTCTTCACAATAATACTAAAACTTAAGGACATTATTTAAGATTTGTTCCATAGTGAGCATAAAAAAATCCCAAGCACAATTCTTTTCTTAATCAAAGGACATTATTTAAGATTAATTCCGGTTCATTTTTCATTAAACTTTATTGGTTGCATACAACCAAAGTTTCCTCTAAACAGGTTTGAATGAAATAAGCTTCTTGAACTGGATCAATGGTTTGTGACACACCACTGCTTCATAAGTATGTGAAATGCCATGATCTGCTGCTACAATCGTCAACCTGTGCTCGAGCCCTGGAAGGTGTTGCCATGAGATCACTTTTTGAAACGTCAAGTGAGGATGATAGTCAAGATCATGATGGTCATGATCATGGTGGGAAGCAAGGTTGTGAGCTCTCACCGCGTATTCTCCTAACTGATGCAAGTAATGCTTTTCAGCATCCCATGTGCTGACTTCATTCAATGGGTCGTCATTGTGGCTAGTGGTCGTGGCAGACGCTCCAGAGAAGAGTAGTGCACCAAAGAAGGCTAGTGTTATGAGGAGAATGGGTTGAGAGTTTTTAGCCATTTTGATTTGTTGTTAGAGAACTAATGTGGTAACCAATTTATAGGGACGAACAAGACTCTAGTATTAATGATTCACACATTACCGTATTCCCAACTAAAACCTAGATGAATTCAAGGCAGTGAACAAATGTGGAGGTCAAGTACACGTCTATTTCGGTCTTAAGACAATCGTATTCACATTGCATGTACTTAATACCATTTGTGAGTTTTGATGAGTACAGCGATTGAATAAATGTACAAAATTCTTTTAACAACAATTATTTAGTACTCATCATATGCACAGCAACAATATTTATCAACCTTGTGGATTATCAATTTTATAATCTGTACCGTTCACAAATTGTTAATTGTTGATCACTTCTAATTTTAGTATATCTTTAGCTTATCGTGACAGAAAAGAAAGACCAAGTATTTATGACCACGGTGTTCTATTGCATTCCCAACTAAAACCTATACATGAATTGCAGGTAATGCTTGTCTAGCTATTTGTGGATTGTGATATGCGAGCAACTTAAACTTTGGCATATTTACAAAAATTAGTAGGTCGTAATTATTACCCAAAAAATCTCAATGAATTATTCTATTGGGCGGACACGGTTGATCCTTCTGAGTCTCAAAAGTTTATTTTGAGGCAATCATTCAGACTACAGGATGGGTGATATAGAGGTTCTGAACCAAGTTGGGCTTTGATCCAATTCCTAGGAAAGAAATCCTCGTGAAAAGTATTAAGGCACTTTCCCACTGTTGAATTTCACACAGAAACATGGAGACTAAATTTCATATCGATTGATTGGATTAGTAATCCAAAATAAATTCCTTGTAATTAATCATATTCAGTAATAATTCGATCTTTTTTCCCCTAGATTCTCGTTTAAGCATTCTAATGAAATCAACAGTTTAAAACAACATGCATGCCTAGCTATTTAAAGTCAAAATTAAGGCATCACTTATACATAAAACCTCAAACATAGAAGTCACACATATGTTCTGGATGCGTACTAATGATTAAAACGATGCGCAAATTCATCAACGCCCCATCTTTAAGTGATCAAGTCTTTGCTAGTCATTATATTTACCACCAAAACTATTTATCAATAGTGCAGAAAAAATTAGTTATCTGCAAAATTAGGATAATGAGTTGGAAAAAAACCGTAGAAAAAAGCAACATTGCTTTCATGCAATACTATAATTAGAAATCACTACTACACAAAAGGCCATTTAGATCACCTTAAAAATATCACTTTTCTTAAAACCCGATCTATTTAGTAAAAAATGGGCGGGCTTGAGAAACCAAAACTTATTTTGGAACAAAAGAGTGATGTATTTGACAAATGAATACAAAAAGATCGGCTATTTAGAATGAAAATATTTGAATTATTTGCATTTTGGGTTTAATGAAAAATCCAAAACCTTTTTTTTTTTTTTTTAATATCAAGTAGAGTAAAAAGATCGGCTATTATGTATAAACTGATCTTATTGTATGGATAAAAAGATCGGTCGAGAACAGATCTATTTAATTTTTGCTCAAATAGATCACCCTTAGTTAGAGTGGTTCTGAACCGTTCTTTTTGAGGGCTTTCAACGGATCTATTTGACGATTTCTGTAGTAGTGAATGTTTTTTCATGACAACCAAGGTAGAAGCACTCACTTTTGAAAGTTGTGCTACACTCACTGCCTAAAAGATAGGGAATACAGCATTGCTTTCATGCAATACTTTTGAATTTTAAATGTTATACTGTATTTCATCATTTTTTTGAGCTACTTTCAATATGGGTTAATGACATGTAATAGCAACGTACTTTCCCATTTGTGTCATTATCAGATACGAACCCAAAATATTACAGATATCAGATACGAACTTTCAAATTTTTTTTCATTATCAGATACGAACTTTTTTATTACAGATATCAGATACGAACTTTCAAATTTTTGTTTCATTATCAGCAACGTATTTTTTTTATTTGTTTCATTATCAACAATTTTTATTTTTAAAGTTTTTCTTATATTTGAACAAAGGAGAAAAGTACGTTGCTGATAATGAAACAAAAATTTGAAAGTTCGTATCTGATATCTGTAATAAAAAAGTTCGTATCTGATAATGAAAAAAAATTTGAAAGTTCGTATCTGATATCTGTAATATTTTGGGTTCGTATCTGATAATGGCACAAGTGGGAAAGTACGTTGCTATTACATGCCATTAACCCTTTCAATATTATTGTGAGTTTGTGACATTACGTTATCCTTGCAAATCCAAATCTTTAACTTGCTATATATATTGATTAAAAAGTAATTGAGTTAAATAAGCTTCGATTTTATTTTTAGCAATGGCCTACCCTATTACGATTGTAATACTGTACGTGTGTGCATCTAAACGGAGTGCAAAGAAACTTAATTGAGTTGATGACTACATGATGATTTTCTTTTAATCAAGATTAATTCATATTTTGTCTTCACAAATAATTCTAAAACTTACGGACATTATTTAAGATTTGTTCAATAGCGAGCATTAAAAAAACCAAAGCACAATTCTTTTCTTAAATCGAAGGACATTATTTAAGATTAATTCCGGTTCATTTTTCATTAAACTTTATTGGTCACATACAACCAAAGTTTCCTCTAAACAAGTTTGAAGGAAATAAGCTTCTTGAACTGGATCAATGGTTTGTGACACACCACTGCTTCATAAGTATGTGAAATGCCATGATCTGCTGCTACAATCGTCAACCTGTGCTCGAGCCCTGGAAGGTGTTGCCATGAGATCACTTTTTGAAACGTCAAGTGATGATGATGGTCAAGATCATGATGGTCATGATCATGGTGGGAAGCAAGGTTGTGAGCTCTCACTGCGTATTCTCCTAACTTATGCAAGTAATGCTTTTCAGCATCCCATGTGCTTACTTCATTCAATGGGTCGCCATTGTGGCTAGTGGTCGTGGCAGACGCTCCAGAGAAGAATAGTGCACCAAAGAAGGCTAGTGTTATGAGGAGAATGGGTTGAGAGTTTTTAGCCATTTTGATTTGTTGTTAGAGAACTAATGTGGTAACCAATTTATAGGAACGAACAGGACTCTAGCATTAATGATTCACACATTACTGTATTCCCAACTATAACCAAGATGAATTCAAGGCAGTGAACAAAAGTACACGCCTATTTCGGTCTTAAGACAATCGTAGTCACATTGCATGTACTTAAATATCATTGTGAGTTTTGATGCATACAGCGATTGAATCAGTGTACAAATCCTTTTCACAATGATTATTTAGTACTCATCGCAACAATATTTATCAACCTTTCAGATTATCAACTTTTTTTTTTCTTTTTTTTTTTTAGAATGGCACCACAATTGAAATACGACCCGAGTTAAACCATCCAAACGGGCAGGCCCCGGGACCCGAACCACTAGGAGAGACTTGCGAAGGGAAACCCCTAGAACTCACGGTTTCGCTCTAGGAGGAAAACCTGGATTTTTTGTCTCTTGCAAGACTCGAACCCTAGGTAAAACCTCCCCCAAGCTCCAGAAGGAGCCCAGGTGGCCAACAAATTATCAATTTTATAATCTGTACCGTTAAAAAATATGTTAATTGCTGATCATTTCTAATTTTAGTATATCATTAACTTATCGTGACTGAAAAGAAGGACCAAGTTTATGACCATGTTGTTCTATTGCATTCCCAACTAAAACCTACATGAATTAAAGACGAGTAATTTTAGTTGCAGGTAATGCTTATCTAGCTATTTGTGGATTGTGATATGCGAGCAACTTAACCTTTGGCATATGCACAAAAATTGGTGGGTCGTAATTATTGCTCAAAAAATCTCAATGACTTATTCTATTGGGCGGACATGGTTAATCTTTCTGAGTCTCAAAAAGCTTGTCTTGAGGCAATCATTCAGACTACTGGGTGATATAGAGAGGTTCTGAACCAAGTTGGGCTTTAATCCACTATGTACCTCCTACCAACGATATCCTCGTGAAAAATATTAAGGCACTTTCCCACTGTTGGATTACACATAGAAAGATGGAGACTAAATTCCATATCGATTAATTGGATTAATAATCCAAAACAAAATCCTTGTAATTAATCATATTACGTAATTCTCTCTTTTTTCCCCTGGATTCTCGTTTAAGCGTTCTAATGAAATCAGCAGTTTAAAACAACATGCCTAGCTATGTAAAGTCAAAATTAAGGCATCACTTATACATAAAACCTCATAAATAGAAGCCACACATATATTCTGGATGCGTACTAATGATCGATTCGCAAATTCATCAACTCCGGCCTCATCTTTAAGTGATCAAGTATTTACTAGTCATTATATTCACCATCAAAACTATTTATCAATAGTGCAGAAAAAGTTACTAGTAATTTTACCGGGGTGAATTAACCCTTTTACCCAAAAAAAAAAGAAAAGAAAAAGTTACTAGTTATCAGCATAATTAGGATAATGAGTTGGAAAAAATCCGTAGAAAAAGTATTGTTTTATTGTTAGACTAAAGTTAGAGAAGACAGCATTGCTTTCTTGCAATACTATAAATAGAAATGTTTTTTCAAGACAACCTAAAACATTATATAATTAATCCAAGGTAGAAACAATCACTTTTGAAAGTTGTGCTACGCTCACAGTGGCTCCTGTAGAAACGCCAAGCAAAGCCGCAATCTACTGTCACTGCCATGCATCCACCACCGCTTAATCATCCTAAATGACGGAACATAGTAAAGACGGAAGAGTTTGCTTTCCCGATACCACGAGATATTGTATATTATTAGGCATAAGTTTAGGCGTGACAATAATATCTCATACTCATCACTAAGAAACTATAACCACTCAGCTATAAAAACTAATTATTACAAGTTTATCGCACATAATGTTTACTTTGTAACAAAAAAAATTAAAGAAGTTCTGTCACTTCAGATCTAATCATATCGTTTGCAGCCACATATAACCAACATGAACCCATTTGAAGTAATCAAACGCCTATCAATGTCTGTCACCATCTTCTTACTTTTCCTACTCTTTGTCTAGTTTTTGTGGTGGTTACTTTTAGATTTGTCTGTTGTAATTTTGTTCTATTTGGGTTCCATCCTCTATTAATTAGCTTGTTTAATTGAGGTGGGACGCCTTGTATTGTAACTCGATTTTTTGGGTCCTTTATATAATGTTGCCTTTCTAAAAAAAATCTGCATCGTTTTCAGCCTTTGGTCACAACCAAGTCTCTGACTGTGATTTGTTTTGCATTGGATACTTTTGAATTTTAAATGTTATGGCATATGTTTCTTCATCATTTTTTGAGTTACTTTCAATATTATTGTGACTTTACGTTATCCTCGCAAATCCAAAACATTAACTTGCAATATCTCGTTGATCAAAAAGTAATTGAGTTAAATAAGCTTCGATTTTACCTTTAGCAATGGCCTACCCTATTACGATTGTAATACCGTACGTGTGTGCATCTAAAAGGAGTGCAAAGAAACTTAATTGAGTTAATGAGTACATGCTGATTTTCTTTAATCAAGATTAATTAATATTTTATTTTCACAAATAATTCTAAAACTTAAGGACATTATTTAAGATTTGTTCCACAGCGAGCATAAAAAAACCAAGCACAAATCATTTCTATAATCAAAGGACATTATTTAAGATTTATTCTGGTTCATTTTTCATTAAACTTTATTGGTTGCATACAACCAAAGTTTCCTCTAAGCAAGTTTGAAGGAAATAAGCTTCTGGAACTGGATCAACGGTTTGTGACACACCACTGCTTCATAAGTATGTGAAATGCCATGATCTGCTGCCACAATCGTCAACCTGTGCTCAAACCCTGGAAGGTGTTGCCATGAGATCACTTTTTGAAATGTCAAGTGATGATGATGGTCAAGATCATGGTGGTCAAGATCATGATGGTCATGATCATGGTGGGAAGCAAGGTTGTGAGCTCTCACCGCGTATTCTCCTAACTCATGCAAGTAATGCTTTTCAGCATCCCATGTGCTGACTTCATTCAATGGATCGCCATTGTGGCTAGTGGTCGTGGCAGACGCTCCAGAGAAGAGTAGTGCACCAAAGAAGGCTAGTGTTATGAGGAGAATGGGTTGAGAGTTTTTAGCCATTTTGATTTGTTGTTAGAGAACTAATTTTGGTAACCAATTTATAGGGACGAACAAGACTCTAGTATTAATGATTCACACATTACCGTATTCCCAACTAAAACCTAGATGAATTCAAGGCAATGAATAAATGTGGAGCTTAAGTACACGTCTCTTTCGGTCTTAAGACAATCGTATTCACATTGCATCTACTTAATATCATTTGTGAGTTGTGATGAGTAAGCGATTGAATCAATGTACAAATCTTTTATAATTAACAATGATTATTTAGTACTCATCATATTCACAGTAACAATATTTATCAACCTTGCAGATTCTCAATTTTATAATCTCTACTGTTCAAAAATATGTTAATTGCTGATCACTTCTAATTTTAGTTTATCATTAGCTTATCGTGACTGAAAAGAAAGGCTAAGGGTCCGCTTGGTTTAAATTAGGGAAAGGTAAAGGGAAAGGGAAAGGGTAAGGGAATGCAAAGAAATGAGGAGGTGGGTAATCAATACCTTACCCCCCGTTTTACTCTATAATGGATGATTACCCAGTAGTGGGTAATCAATACCTTTGCCTACCTCCAACCAAGCACCTCTTTAGTTATTTAGTGGGCCCGAAATTAATTTCAATCCCTTTGCCCACCCCTTAACCCCCAACCAAGCGGCCCCTAAGTATTTATGACCACTATGTTCTATTGCATTCCCAACTAAAACCTACATGAATTGAAGATGAGTAATTTCATTTGCAGGTAATGCTTATCTAGCTATTTGTGGATTGGGATATGCGAGCAACTTATTCTTTAGCATATGTACAAAAATTGGTGGTTTCGTAATGATTACCCAAGAAATCTGAATGACTTACTGTCTTGGGAGGACACGGTTAAGTTTCTGAGTCTCAAATAGTTTGTTTTGATGCAATCAATCAGATCGACTACGGGATGGGTGATATAGAGGTTCGGAACAAGTTGGGCTTTGATCCATCATGTACCTCCTTGGAAAGAAATCCTCGTAAAAAATATTAAGGCACTTCCCCACTGTTGGATTTCACATAGAAACATGGAGACTAAATTCCATATGGATTGATTAGATTAATAATCCAACAAAAAAATCCTTGTAATTAAGCATACTATGTAATTCTCTCGTTTTTTTTTCCTGGATTCTCGTTAAGGCCTTCTAATGAAATCAGCATGCCTAGCTAATAAAGTCCAAATTAAGGCATCGCTTATACATAAACCTCAAACATAAAAGTCACACATATATATGTTCCTGATGCATACTAATGATTAAAACAACGCACAAATTCATCAATGATTCAACTTTAAGAGAACAAGTCTTTTATAGCCATTATATACACCACCAAAACTATTTATCCAATAGTGCAGAAAAAATTAGTTATCTGCTGCATAATTAGGATAATGAGTTGGAAAAAATCTGTTGAAAACTACAGCATTGCTGTATTGTTAGACTAAAGATAGAAAACACAGCATTGCTTTCATGTAATACTATAAATAGAAATGATTTTTCATGACAACCTAGAAGAGTCTATAATTAGTCCAAGGTAGAAGCAATCACTTTTGAAAGTTGTGCTACACTCACAGTGGCTAGCTCCTGTAGAAACTCCAACCAGAGCCGTAATCTACTGTCACCGCCATGCATCTACCACCGCCTAATCATCCTAAATGGCGGAACATAGTTAAGACAGAAGAGTTTTCTTTCCCGATACCACAAGATATTGTATATTATTAGGCATAAGTTTAGGCATCACAATAATTTCTCATACTCATCACTAAGAAACTATAACTACTCAGCTATAAAAATCACTTACTAAGAGTTTATCAACTATAATGTTTACTTTGTAATAATAAAATTGTAGAATTTCCGTCATTTCTGATCTAATCATATCGTTTGCAGCCATATAAATAACCAACACAAACCCGTTTGAAGTAATCAAGTGCCTATCAATGTCTATCACCATCTTCTTACTTTTCCTACTCGTATCCCCATCGTTTTCAGCCTTTGTTGCCCCCATCATAAAACATCATGTCCAAACAACACCATATTACACCCTAAAAGTCCACCTCAAAACCCCTCTACAACCCACCGATTTACTACTCCACATCGGCGCCACGTTTACCACAGTTGACTGCACCCGAAACTACACCTCCACCACCTCACGCCCCGTCCCATGCAACTCACCCCTTTGTCGCTCCCTCCAATCCAATCAATCAAGTACAACCAACTGTGATATCCCTACTAGGAACGCAGTTGTTGTTCCTGCTGGCGATTCTGGTGGTGGTTGTGTAGTTTTACCTCATAACGAGTTAGCTCTTTTTGACTCACTCGCGTTACATACCACAAACGGAAGTAACACGGGTCAGCTCATTGTGTTCCCAGAGTTTGTTTTAACTTGTTCTGATAAGTCATCAAGGTTATTACAAGGCCATGCTAAGAAAGAGGTTACTGGTCTAGCAGGTTTAGGGTTTTCTAAATATTCACTCCCGGCTCAAGTTAGCACCAGTTCATCAGTTTTTGCTGTTTGCCTTTCGGGCTCACCTTCAGCTCCCGGTGTCGCGTTTTTTGACCTAGTAAAACCGTACTATTTCTTGCCTGGAATTGATGTCTCATATCATCTTAACTACACACCGCTCTTCTGGCACTCCGTCCCGAGCACCACACGGAAAAGCAACACCAAGCAACCTGAAGATGCATATTTCATTAAAGTCAAATCAATCAACATTAACTCAAAACCGCTAAATATAAACAAAAAACTCCTTAGTATCGATAAAAATGGTTTTGGTGGGACCAGGATCAGCACAACAAATCCATATACCATGTTAGAGGCATCAATCTTTAACACCTTCATAGAAGCATTTACAAATGAATCAAAAAGCATGAACCTGAAACTATCTACATCAGCTAAGCCATTTAGCTTATGTTATGAAGCTGATAAATTGTTAGAAACCGATGTCGGGCCAAAGGTGCCACAGCTTGATCTTCTGATGGATAATGATGTGATTTGGCACGTTTTCGGGAAGAATTCAATGGTGAGAATTGTGGAGGAGGGTATGGATGTATGGTGCTTAGCTGTTGTTAATGGTGGTGATCGCTCAGCTTCGTCGATGGTGATTGGAGGACATCAACTGGAAGATAACTTGTTGCAATTTGATCTTGCGAAAAAAAGACTGGGTTTTAGTTCTTCACTTTTGCAGCATAAGACAATGTGTGCTAATTTCAACTTTGGCACTAATACCACCATTAAAACTGTTTAATTAGTTGTTTTCTTAATCCTAGATTATAGCTATATGTACCAATGCCGTATTTGTGTTTCAATTTACTAGTTATAATACCTGTGCACGCACAGGGTTTTTAAAATTTCGTTTTAATTATGTATTATTATCGATTAAGAAATGAATCACTTAACATATTTCAAATGATTTTACTTGGTGGACTAAAAATATATGTATATGTTATAACCTACATATTATTTTATGAGAATGCTTTTGGATTAAAAATTATATTTTATTATTCAAGTAAAATCGATAATACTTGACTTGCATAAGATGTTAGTGATATATGCTTTTAGTTTTGCAAACCCGTGCTATCAATTTACGATGTGTTTTGTAATTGTGTCATTTCTTTTACTTATATTTTCGTTAAAATATGTAGCATATTTAGATAGCTTTGAAGATTGATTCATTTCCTTAATTATGAATAACCATCACTACATTTTTACTAATGTACCTTTTTATTTGGAAAGTTGTATTTTCATAAGTTTGTGTTATTTACTTCTTATGTTTGATCATAAAATTACTAAATTAACATAGATGCTTACAGTATAGTTTCTTTATTACATAAAGAGAAATGAACAAATATGTAATGGGTGTAACTCAAATTTAATCTTACGTTTATGTATAATATATAAGAATAATTTTTCTCTAAGCCCGAACTATATAAGGAAATTATTATTACTTGTATAAGTAAAGTATAAATGCATGAAAAAATGACAAAAAGTATATTCGCAAGTTTTTTAGGATTGTTTGAATCATTACCGACCTTTCACTTTATTGCAACTTTCTTTACAATTGGTCTAAATCATCAAGGTAAAAGACACCCATATTTTAGACTGTTGGTTGACACTTATAGTATTATCAATGATAGCAAACACCTGCTAAGTTTCATTAACTCATTTAAAGACAAATTACACTCCGAAAAAAAATTTATACCATAAAATTCCCTATATTGGCACTAAAACACATCTTTGGTACATTAAAATACATTCATGTATTATCTAAATCAGCAACTAAACTAAATTATACATTCATAACTTGAGCAGGCGTAGAAAATCATTCCACGACAATCAAGTGTTGATACTTAATCCTCCTTTAAAAAACGCACACAACAAATTGCATTACACTTTAAATTGTGCGATAAGATAATAAAACTGCAAAAACCACTAATGTGTTGCATTATAGCGAGGATAACAACAAAGTTAGTCATAACATAAAATAAGAAAACTTCATATCAGAACTAAAGGGGTGTTTGGTTATGCTTATTAAAGGTGCTTATTGGCTTATTCAATTACCGTAACACAATAAGTGTATGATAAAGCTATAAGCTTTTTTTAGAAGCCTAGTGAAAAACCCCTTAACTCACAACTAATTCTAGTATAGCTTAACGTGTTTATAGTAAAAAGACAAATATTAAGTGTAGAAGTTTTCAACAAAACATAAAAAAGAGTTACAAAAAGTTGGTGTGTATAACAAAAAAGTTAAACCATAAAAAAAAATTCTAAATACTATCAGCTAGATAAGGCATAAGCCAAAGTTCTGTTGAGGGCTCTTTCGGATTTTATTCAGAAGCAAAAAGAGGTTTAAACATAAATCATAAGTATAGAATAATGGTTGTATCTCACATCTGTGATTACCAACTCAATAACATTATCGCAATATAGTAGCGTAATAACCTGATTAAAACTATATATTCTTGCTGAATAATTCTTATGTACATACTTTTAATTCGTTTACAACGGCCAACTATTACGTTTTTTTTTTCTTTTTTTTAATAAAACATCACATCAATGAATAAAGTTAAGGAAAACACCTACGTTTTTTTATTTTTTATTTTATTTTATTTTTAATTTTTTTAGGAGGTGATTGTTTTCAAATAAGAATTGTGATGCGTGCATTTTTTTAATATAATTTAAGGAAAACACCTTCTATATTAAACAATGACTATCTAACCAAAGTTTTTTTTTTTTTTTTTTTTTTTTTTTTTTTTTTTTTTTATAATTAGCTTTGTATATCGTTTTTAACTAACAGACATGTTGAGGTTGAGGTTGATTTTGTTGTTTAACTTTAACTATTGATATCATGTTCTATAAAATGTGTGAATTTAGTAGCACATAATGAGCGTTGATGAAGTTAAAATATGCTCCGTAAAGTTTTTAAAATGTTTTTATGGATATCCATATACAAATTTTAAATAACAATTTCATGAGTCGTTGTTATAAGTAGAATCGTGTATATTTATTTTCATATTACATTATCGTGCTTACCATTTGATATTTATATTCCCGTTACTAATAATTTAGCCGTATTTCAAACCCGTGTACGTATAAATTAAACTTTTAAATAGTAACATGAGTCTTTTTTTTAAAAAATATTCTAATGGATGAAAGTTTAAAACTAACATTAGTTTAAAAAAATATTTAACGTATATTAAAACTAATTCGCATATTTACCAAATGAGTCCTTATTTAAAAAAATATTTTAATGGATGAAAGTTTAAAATTAACATTAGTTAAAAAAAGTATTTAACGTATATTAAAACTAATTAGCATATTTACCAAATTTTGTATTAATGGATGAAAGTCTCATGTAATTTTAAACAAAGTTACTATTATAAAGTATAAGGGGTATAAACTGTAAGGGGTTATTTGTGTTTTTTATAAATATATTAAAAAACATGGAAACTTGTAATTTTACACTTTACTCTATATAAATTATTTAAAATTCAATCACTAAAGTTTTATTAATTACTTCCTCTTTTTTTAAGTTTTTGCTTTCATAAATTTGACACCTATATTTTCATGCATTTTTTTTCTTAACCAAATTTCTCCACCAAATTTATTAAGTTTGACCAAAATCAATTTAATTTTGACTTTTTATTTACCAATCACGTTGCTCGATTTAGCCTACGTGGCAAAATTGAGCTCTGCTATTGGTCCAATTTTTTTTTTCAATGAGAAGGGATTTTAAAAAACACTCCGAAATGATGTAATTCTTTTATTATATAAAAGATATCTATTAGTATTTATTATGTAACAATGTAATATTACAACTAGTTATTCTTGGGTGTGTACCTTTATGGCTTTATTGGCAAAGTATTGTTCATTTGTGATTCTAAACATGTCAAAACTTTCAAGTTAAACATATGGATCAATAGAGTCTAACAATGACCAAAAATTCACAATATTTAGTATAGATCTAAAACATAGGAGTTTTAACTTTTTATGGAACCAAAAAGAATAACAAAACACGAAGTTTGAAATATTGATTTATCTTTGATATCCTATACGGCAAATTATTAAAAAAATTATTATACCCGCCACCATTTCAACTTCTCGGCAGAGAAAAAAAAAATCATTTTGAGGACAATAAAGTTGACTTTTTTTTTTCCTGGGTATTCCATCCGGTTTTGTCAACCTTGTACAAGTTCACTGCCTAGTCATAAGCCTAACCCTTTTGAGGATTCCCCTCTATTTCTTCCATACCAGAAGAACCCAAATCCATATGAACCCTAATCCATCAATTAAATTAAAAACCTACATCCTTCACATTCATCCATCACCTCCCCGCCCCTTTTGGTCCTGCCACCGACGCCACAAGTCACCACCACTTACCACCGTGAGCCGTCACTACCACAACAAAACCACCACCACTCTCACCTCCTAATCATTGTTGTGACTATGTTTGTGAAGTCCCACGCGCCTCTACCGCCACATCTTTACTCTTTTTTTTTTCTTGATTTGGTAAGGATTGAAAACTAAAAACGAGGTAAAAATACATATCCACATTTTGGCGTGAATCGAACCGTAGTCCATGGGGTACGTATTTGTTCTCTTTGATTTGGGTTATTGTTTGTCATGGATTCACGATGGGGTCCGTCTCGGTGGTGATTTGGATTGGGTATTTTGACTTATATTAATTGGGTGAGCCATTTGGGTTTTCGACTTGGTGATGTGGCAATGCAAAATGGTCTAGTGAGTTTTCTTGGTTAGTAACCAAGTTTGTGCAGACTAAGGTGGTGTTTGTTTATTAAGAGGGTCTGAATCTGAATCTGAACCGCACGTCTGAATCTGAATCTGATGCGTAAATGTCTGAATCTGAACGCATCTGAACGAAGAAAAAAAAAACTCATGTTTGAACAAGATTTTTTTTTTTTTTTTTTTTTTTTTTTTTTTGTGTCAACAAGAGGCATTCAGACGCGTTAAGTTACCCCTCTCAAGTCTTGACCATTAAGATCTAACTGCATCTGAACGCGTCTGAATGAAAAAAAAAAAAAAACAAACAAACAAACGGTCTGAATGGGAAAAATGTCTTACGATTCAGACATAGTGCCCATTCAGAGGCGTTAAGAGGCTTGAAAAAAATAAAAATAAAAAAAAAAAACAAACAAACGCAGCCTAAGTTTGGCAGCAAGCAGTTGTGGGTAAGACTTTAAGATCGAGGTTGTGGTAAGTCCTGACAGGGACATGTATGGTGTATACGTTTTGTATGCCATTCAAAAAAAAATTACTGATATTAATTACCTATGGATTATTCAAACTTTTAGGCAATTAGTTTGCCAAATACTCAACGTGTTAGTTACAAAGTATTGCAACTTCAAACATAGGGATTTAGCCGTACAATACTAACATAATTTTCCAAATATTTCATTCTAGTACGCGTACTTTTTTTTTTGTCTCACTCAATGTAACGTATTTTCAACTTTTGTACCAATCTACCCCATGAAACTTGTTTTACCGGCTAACCTTAAAATTTTTACACTAACATTCTGCCACGTAAAATTTCCACTAAATCCATTATATACCATCACTATCTCTTTTCTTCCCCAATTTTTTCCCTCCATAAATCTAAACCCTAACCCTAAATCAATTTAAGTTGCGTCAATTAGAGAAAACTATTTGCAAAGAAGATGAAGCAGGACAACAAGAAATATGGAAATATATTCTTGGTTTCACTTCCATGGCTGTGATCAAGTGTGCCATTGAGCTTGGGATACCTGATATCCTCGAAAACAATGAAATCCCAATGACTCTAGCCGAGCTAACGTCAAAGCTGGGGTGTTCATCGTTTTCTTTGTATCGGATCATGAGGTTCTTGATCCAATACAAGATATTTCAAGAAAAACGTATATCTGAAACATCTGTTGGATATGCTCTAACCCCTCTATCGGAAGGATACAATATATAGTATAGTAAGAATTAGGGCTGCAATCGAGTCAAGCCGAGCTCAAGCTCGACAAGGCTTGAGCTTGGCTTGAAAGAAAAACACTAGGCTTGAGCTTGGCTTGAGTAGGTTTCGAGCAAAGCTTGAGCTTGGCTTGAAAAGCTTGAATGTACACAAAAATATTGTATTCAATAGCTAAATTCACCATAAATATATGTATAAAGTAAAACAAGCTAAAACCATATTTGAAAACCAAATTAGATTGATTTAACACTAATAGAACCAAGAACAATATTCTCGTACCCAAGTCGAACATCAGAATGAAACATAAGCCAAGGTACTAATTAAGGTACTAATTGATGATTTCCTTAGCATTTTATTGTAAGAACATGAGAGTTTATATTGTGTTAGTGCTTGTCTACTTGAAGAAAAGATCATGCATTCGTATATAAAGATATCTTGGTTCATGCATTTGCAACTTGCAACAAGTTAACTACACTAACTGTCTAATAATAAAAGTGCAATACTATGTCAAAACTAAAGATATAGTTTCATACTACTAATCTAATATTCTAATATACACGTTAGTGGATCGATTAACACTCTTTTTACACATTTCACAACTAAGCACTTATAATTAGCTTAATGACCAAATTTGCTCCTAATTACTTATATGAAATTTATATGAAAATACATCGATATAAAAGCTTGAAAAAGCTTGATACGAGCTCGAGCCGAGCTATCCAAAGCTTGAGCTTGGCTTGTTAAATGTTTCGAGCTAATTTTTAAGCTTGAGCTTGGGCTTGAGCTTGATAAAAGCTTGACTTGATCGATCCAAGCTCGAGCTCGAGCTCGAGTTGCTTGATAAAAGCTTGGCTTGATTGCAGCCCTAGTAAGAATTGAAGACTTTTTCTTACTCACGGCTCTCCAATAGATGTAAATTAAACAATCGATTCCTATCCTACATAAATAATTGGAAGATAACTATTGTATATTATAAATGTATTTTAATTATAAATATAGTCCACATAAGTTACTAGCCAGTTTTTAAAGTTTTTACCCGGTTGCTAGTCACTTTATGGGTAGATTGGTACAAAAGTTGAAAGTACGTTACATTGAGTGGGGAAAAAAAATACGCGTACTAAAATGAAACATTTGAAAAAGTATGTTGCTATTTTACGGCTAAATCCCTCAAACATAAGCTCGTGCAGCTTGTTTAGTCATGCCCAATTATATGATTATGATTAGCGCATATCACGTTAGTGCATATCACTTTAAATGACACCCATCTCACCATGATTGTGATGTTTGTGGATTCCAAAGCCAAACAGTTACTTGTGAATTTTTACTCTTATGACAATTAGCAAGCAGTTGGTGATGTGGCAAAAAAAAAGTCAACTTTATCGCTTTCAAAGTTTTTTTTTTTTTTTTTTTTTTTTTTTTTTCGCTACCTAAAAAATGAAACGGTGGTAAGTATGATATTTTTTTTTAATAATTTGCCCTATCCTATATATTAAAGCCTAATATGATTATAGCGTCTTGCAAGTTACGAGAACCGAAAAGAAATAGACAAATACGTCAGGCATTCTCGATTTGCATACTGGGTTAGGCCCAAACAGATAGCACGCTAAACCCCAATTTCATTTTAAGTTCCAAAATCCAATCATCTAAACAATTATGCCAACCGTAGTCCGAAAACACAACAACCGGCTTTTAACATCATATTAAGAGATAATTTTTTCAGCAATTTATGCATCACTTTCAATTTAAATTTGGACTTGATTTATGCACTTTTAATTTTTATTAGAACACACCAATTTTACGTATCTTTTAATTGTATTTTAACTATAAAATGCCTTAACTGTTTGTACACAATAATGTGCAAATCATGAAAAGGCGACGGAAAATAAACAACAAAGAATTTGAATGGTTCACTCGATCAGAGAATGTCCACGGCCGAATCCAAAATGTTGATAATTTACGGATTTTTGAGGTACATACATGCTTACAATCACATAGGGTGTGTATAAATCACATAGGGTGTGTAAAACAGTTTTAGAAGAAATTTGATGATGAGCATTTAATGCAGGAAACAACAAAAAGATCGTAAACAAGTAGGAATCACTCGCATTTGACGATCAATAGGCACATAATGATAAGAAGATGTACTTCCATGGGAAGGAACAAAAATCATCTATATAAAGGAAAAAAAACAAAGGAGATCATGAGTTGGTGATAATTTTTTAAATAAGAAATCACTATTGGTAGAAGAAACTTAAGATCTTTAAGCCTTTTCTTGAGATAATATATAAAATCAAAGAGCATTAAACTTTTTTGAACGATTTTCTTAAAGTAATATAATAATATTTTATAAAATTTCCGGTTAATAAGCTTGTTGTCGTTATTTTAAACTTTGTAAATGAAGGACGCATAAAACAATTTGATGTTGAATAATGTAAACCCGTCTATAATGTTTATTGACACAATATATAGAGGCTAAATAATCTAGAAAACCCTAATGGATCCAAACTCGCGGACGAGCTCGGGCCTTATAATCTATTGCATAATGCACCCTCACAATTCGAGCAACGAAATCGCGAAAGCTCAAATTGAAGTGTAATCTAAAAAAGAAATAGTAACGGAATAAAAACATAATTTTTGTTGAAGAAATCCGCAGCAAGCGAAAGCAATTCTTCAAACAGCACTAAAAGCAAGAGCAAAGCAAATAACATATTTGTTAATGAAGACATCCGACAGCAGCAAGCGGAGACAAATCTTCATCTCCAACAACAACAAAAACAAAGACACAAAAAATAAAAGCAAAACATAGACATGGATAAATGGTAGCAGCTAGGGTTTGACAGGATAACATAAAGGAGGCGTCTCAACTTAGCCACCTAGATCTGAGAATCAGACCGTCTCCGATGCCATTTTCGGCCTATTTATTCTCTAATAGTTGAATGCATTTAATTACAATAAAAAAATTCACGAACTTGGACTTACTTAATTCTAAATTATCATAAACTTTATTTGGGATTCTATTCAATTAAAAGGGCTTCTTGCATCTATATATGAAAAAGGGCTTTAGCTTTCATTTGAATGGAATACACTACTTAACATATACTCTGTAACAAATGGTAAATTAGATTAGCGACATATGATCGACCATATAAAGTATAAACCTTTATGACATATTTGGTCCGTTGTCATCTGGTGTAATTAATATAATTGTAATATGACTGGGTTACGTAGGTTGTCTCGTTTGTAGATAAGAAGGAACTGTAATTCAGATTTGAAAAGCCTGTAAAAAGGGTTTTTTCTTTTTTTTTAGTACTGAATATACCGTATAGGCTTGAACCCTATATGCTGAACACAGTCATATGCCGTATAGGATCTACCCTATACGTCGTATGGACCTGCGCTTACATAAATGATATGTGGGAATTGCGCCCTCGCAACAGGTTTTACCTCTTAAGGGATCTCGAGAAGCTTACAACCTCCACCAGGCAGTGTACCTGATCGTTGTAGTATAGTATAGTGACAAGTACCGGGGGATTGATCGTTCAACTCAGGAATATTGTCGCTAGGATTAGAAAGCCTACTAAACTAGGTCTAGAGGTGAGAGATGATTCTTTTTGTATTTTTATGTTTTTTGGAAAGCAAGTAAAATCTCGGGTTTTGAAGGAGTTGGCGGAATTAGTTGCTAGCCAACTAACCCAATTAACTAAGATGCAATCAAAATAAAATAAAATAAATGAAAATTAAACTATTATACTAATTTGGTGGAAACAATAATGAGAAAAGTTGTGTTTACTTAGATTTCATTACTCCCTAGATATCTTTTACAGGTTGATTAGCTTGTTACAATTGCATGGATGACGGGTTATATTCCTTAATACCAGTCGTAGGGCCGTGTACAATATTCCCTAACTCTATAAGATCCTACTTCACTCCTATGTCGAGCCGTTAGAAGCTCCTAACATGGGATCATTACAATTCTCTTACGCATTAAATACAACCAAAAATTGTAGTACACCTTCGATCATATTTCTTAAGACGTTCAAGCAAGTTACCAATGGGAGTCTGCCAGTTTTCTTAAGCCTAACATCGAATACAATCATCTGTAACAATTATAAACAAACAATCAACCCATAATCAACATCTAGGTTTCACTACATCTGAGCAAACACAATAAAAACCTAGCCTAGCATGTTAAAGAGAAGACAAGCATAAGATATAATCACACAACACATAGACATATTGAATGATTTGAATAAGTACTTATCTTCAATTGAACATGAAAGAATCAAGGGGTTGAAACCGTTGAAAAAGCTGTAAAATTCGTCTAGGGTTTATGCCCTAATATCCCACACAAAGTTCCACACATTACAATGAAAAATTGGAAAAATATATATAGACTATACATCCTGACGGCGTCATGTATTAACCTCTGACGTCGTCAACTCAAACACCATGATGATATTCGTATTGCCTAGATCCACTTCTGACGCCGTCATGTAGAAAAATACTCTAGGCCGTCACGTGTATTTGGACCCTGACGGCCTTGGTGACGCCGTCAGGCCAATAAGCCTAAAAACATTCTGGATCGTCACGTGCATTTTCCACTTCCACCTCTTTTGCTAGTCTTGACGCCGTCACTAGTAATCCCTTGACGTCATCAGGTACTGTTCCAACAAGAAAATTTGAGACTTTGCCGTTTTCTTCACTTTTATGCTCCAAAAACGTCCAAAATTCTTCCTTTTTCAGATTACTCCTCAAAAGTACCTAAAATGACAAAAGGAACGATTTAGAGCAATATTTGATCAAATAATCTCAAATTCGGGCTTAAATAACCCCTTAAAAGCGGTACACTTTTCGCCTCATCAAATACCCTTACACTTGAGATTTGCTTGTCCTCAAGCAAATGCGCTTTTATTCTAATCAAAATACAAGTTATGGGTCATTGATGCATGGGAATCGCAACAGGCTTTACCTCTCGAGGGATCTCGAGAAGCTTACAACCCCCACCAGGCAGTGTACCTGATCGTTGTAGTATAGTATAGTGACAAGTACCGGGGGATTGATCGTTCAGCTTAGGAATAGTGTCGCTAGGATTAGAAAACCTAATTAATAGTTCTAAAGGTGAGGGATGATTATTTTTGTATTTTTGTATTTTTATGAAAGCAAGTAAAATCTCGGGTTTTGGAAGAGTGGGCGGAATTAGTTGCTATTCAACTAACCCAAAACTAATATATAACCAAAATAAAATACTGAAAATGAAATTAAACTAAATTATACTAAGGTTGTGAGCAGTAATTGGAGAAATTGTGTTTACTTAGACTTCACTACTCCCTAGATATCTTTTACACGTTAATTACTTGTTATACTTGTATGGATGATGGATTGTATTCCTTAATACCATTCGTGGGGTGGCATACATAACTCCCCAACTCTATGAGCTCTTATCTCCTCCTAAACCATGACCCAGCACAACTATAGGGATTGTAAACAGTGGCTCATGCATTAAATACAACCAATAAAGACCTAGTACGCCTCGGTTCATGTTTCTTAAGACGTTCAAGCATGTTACCATTTGGAGATCTGCCAGTTTTCTTAAGCCTAACATATAAAATCATTCATCCAAGACAAGAATAGACAAGTAATCAACACATAATCAACATCTAGGTTTCATTAGATCTAAGCAAACACAAAAGAGATCTAGCCTAGCATAATGGAATTGAGACAAGAACAAGATATAAACAACCAACACATAGACATATTGATTGAATTAGAAGAACACTTATCTCAATTACAATGCAAGGTCTCAAGGGTTTGGAACCCTTGAAAAACCTGTAAAAGATACACCAAATTCGTCTTTAGGGTTTCACCAAAACTTCTCTCCCTTTAATGAAAAAACTAGAAAACTATATATAGGAAAACTAGGCTGACGGCGTCAAGACAACCATGTGACGCCGTCACCTCGCCGCCAAATACTTCCTCGAACGGCCTTGATCTACTTATGACGGCCTATGTGACGCCGTCACCAACCACGGTATTTTATTCTTGGCACTTTGACGCCGTCAGGATGACTTTTGACGCCGTCATCAACTACGGTGTTTTATTCTTGATGTCTGACGCCGTCAGGGTGTAACTCTTGACGCCGTCACCTAGTGTCTTCAGCATGGAAAATTGATACTTTGCCGTTTTCTTCACTTTTATGCTCCAAAAACGTCCAAAATAGCTTCTTTTCCAGAATTCACTCTCCAAACACCTAAAATCACAAAAGGAACGATTTAGGGCAATATTTGATCAAATAAAGTCGGATTCGGGCTTAAATGACCCCCTAAAAACGGATCATTTTTCGCCTCATCAGTCATTTAACACTAATATAAAAGTAATTACAACAAATAATCGTTCCACTAAAAACCAAAAACGAGCACGGAGGTCGTACACTAGCACCTCACAAATAGTGTTTAGATACTCACATCTCTCGGGTGTAATAAAGTATATATCACAATATGGAAATGGAAAACATCTCTCACTACCTGTCATAGCAAATAGACTACCATAGGCTTGGGAAAGGATCAAACCTCCACCACTTGGCGTAAGCACCTAGGATAAACTATCAAAGAGGTCTTTTAAAGGGTTATAACGTTAGATGTAGGGTTATGGAAAACACGGTTTTGTTGGATAAATGCAATATTTACTGGTGGCGAGTTAATCATCTTTTTTAATTACATGTACAATATGGCGTTGCTAAGCCAAGACTCGACTCGACTTAAGCTAATAAATCAGAAATAACAAAAACATAAAACAAACATAGAATGAAACAGGATGGTAGTCCGTATGTTTTTTTCTTTTTCCTTTTTTCTATTTTTTTCTTGATTTTTTGATTTTTTTTTTCATACACTCTTACCCTACCATCCAAAATAATACATCATAGGAAATGTACACTCCCCTTACACTTGAATTTTTACATACTTTACAATAAACTACTCTAATGACTCTAATCAAGATAATCAAAACACTTGGAGTACTTTTTAAGATTAACGCACATATGGGGGTAATAATTTGATGTTCTTCCCCATTAATCCAAAACATTAGTACTTTACCTTCTGGAGACATCAGTCATGTGAAAGGATTACCTTCTGAGCTAGTTAGCTTAGAAGAAGAGAATGATGAGACTGACACTAAAATCAAAGATGAAGCACTTCGTGCAACATTATTGAATGTCAGTTTCCTCATTTCTAAAATCGAGGCTTTCAAAGAGAAACCCATTTCATCTCCTACCCCCATTAAGGATAGTGACATTTTTCCGATGATTCTATACCATAATTTGAAGCCTTCCATTTTGATCCTATGGGAGAGAAGATTAGTGGCAGTACCACTTCTCATTCTCATAATTCTCTCCCCAATTATGAATCATTTACCTTCGATGAGTTCTCCTGTGAACTCACGCACATCAATCCATAATATGATTCATTCACATTCGAGGAGTTCTCCTGTGAACTCACGCATATCATACCTCCACCGGAGTATGAGAACTTCTACTTTGATCTAGGCACACCCTGGATATGTCTTGATCAAACGAGCTTAAAAAATGAGATTCATGAGATTATGAATTCTCCTGTGGGTGATGATGAGTTAGTCATGATGTTTATCATTACTTTCTTTCTCTTTTTCACCTATCCCGTAGCTTCTCCTGTTCTTCACTTCTTCGGGAATGAAGACATTATCTTTGACCCCGGCATCACTGCTTATAGTTTGTACTATTTTAAGTCGGGTACCTATCTCATCGGTGTGGAACTTTCACGTGCTTCAAATGTTTGTCCAAACATCTTGAATGAAAGTCCGATGGAGATTGTCTCTTCCACATCTTGCTTCCCCAAGAACCAATTAATTCGGGGTCGAGTCAAGCTAGCGACTCGGTAAACAAAAACAGTAGCATGCATATGGGGTTTTCACCCTAAGTATGGGGGAGTCACCCATGCTGTAAAAATAAAAAAATAATAAATAAATAAAATAAAATGAAAATAAATGATGAATAAAGTGAAAAATGGTGTTTCCTCATTTAGCTTGTAATGTTTCCTTTTTACGTTCAAAGAGTCGGCATAATAGCCGGGACTTTGAATATTGAGGACAATATTCAATTCTAAGTGTCGGGGGGGGGGGGGGGGAAATTCTAGCGAATTTGGTCACATTTTACTTCTAGTACCCTCGTTTTTGGCCAAAATTTTAAAAAATTTTCACTTTATTTCAAAATTTTTATGGTTATCAGTCCACCATGTCTAATCGACAAAGGATTGGCTAATCCAGGAGCAAACGGCTCTTGGTAAAGATATCTCAAATCCATTTATGGCTGACAATTTGCCGAAAATTGTATGGTATTCAACTCACCATATCTTTGAAAAGTAAAGAGTTGGCTAGCCCGCAAGGTTATGGCTTGTTGTAAAGGCAGTGGAAAAACCATAATTGGTAATCAACTCACCAAGATGATGACTGAATTCCATCAAGAGTTGGCTAGTCCAGAAGCAAACGGTTTCTGGTAAAGACGAATCAAATCCGTTGACAGCTTATGGTTTGCTCAAAATCATTTGGTTATCAGTGTACCATAGTTCTTACTTGAACAGAAACATTTGGCTACTCCAGAAGTAATGGCTTTTGGTAAAGAGACATAAAATCCATTAAATCTTCAAAACAGTTTATTTTTGGATTCTATATTGCTAGGGACTAGCAATAGTTTAGAGTGGGGGGAATGATGAGTGTGTAAATACTCATCATTTTTGGTCAATCTGAACTGCAAAAACATTTAAAAACTCTAAGAAATGCATCAAAATACAAAAAAAATCCCAAAATTGTGTTTTATATGTTTCAGATGCAAAATGTTTAAAAACAAATGAAAAACGAACTAAGTTTGCACAATTGGCAGTTTCAGTCCTCTAACTTTCAAAATTTGACAAAACTAGTCCCTGAACATTTGTTTTGCAAGAAAAGTCAACCCAAGGCATTTAAAAAGTCAAAAGTTAAAAAATATGGTCCTTGGGTGAAAACTTTGGAAAATTTACAAGTTTGGTCCCTACAGTTTCAAAATTGGCAGTTCTAGTCCCTAGGAATTTAAAGTTTGGAAAATAAGCAACATTGGCCCTTGGGAAATTAAAGTATGGCTATTATAGACCTTGAAGTTATTTTGGAAAGTTGGCAGAGACACCCCCTATTTTCAGCTTATTGCACTTTTGGTCCTTGTGTTTTGTTAACTACAAACCTAATGGATCCATATAACTTTAATTACCCAACACCCTTTTTAAATAATCCACTCCAAGCCCAACCACACTCTCTTGGCCCAACCCCACTCACCCCTGGTATTAAACTAGGGTCAAACAACCCTAGTCAAACAAACCCCCTGGTTATCTCCCTCCCCCTCACGTGAAACACCAACACCATCATCACCAACCCTGCACCCCTGCCCCCTTATTCCCTCCAAACACAAGAAAACAAGAGGTAATACCCCCTTACACTTATCCCACGCTAACAGGCAATTGGCAGTCAACAATTTTCCCGCCAAATTGGTTTTAAAGGTTGAGATGATGTCAAAGCAAATCCAAGGGCCGGGAATGGTCAAGAGAAGAAGCCAGAAGATGACAAGACCAATGTGAAACCCTAATATAATTAGTATAAATAGATTAAGATGTAACCATTGAATGGCAGTAGGTATTTTAGTATAGAATGGGTTAGTTTATGTTTTAGTTTACTCAAGTTTTTCAATCTAGCATTGTAACTTATAGTTTCAGTTAGTTAAATTTCAAAGTTTTGAAATTACTTTTTTTTTTTTTTTTTTTTTTTTTTTTTTACTATTTCAGCGTATTTGTGATTCAACTACTTATTTATCTTTGCTTGTTTGATACTGCTTATTTGTGACTGGAATGTGTTCATTTAGAGATAACTTACCTAATTCAACTTGTGTGCTTGAGACCTATTGCAAAAATCAGCTTGTGGTAATGTATAACCAAAAACAATTAGTATGATAAAGGGTGTTTGGCACAACTTGTTTTTGGCACAAATACTCAGCTTTCACCTCTTGTTCTTTTAATTTAATCTTAGTTAATTATAGTTAGTGGATTTAGGTTAAAGTCCTCCTATTTCAAAAAGATTTCAAAACCTCAAGCAAGTTTTTCCAAATTCCATTTGTATAACTATTTCATTTAAGTAGTTTAGGTAGAATCTTATTTTGATCTTTTTCGTAGTAGTATTTAGTTCACAACTAGTACAATTAGGATAATATATTTGTAGGTTTACTTTATAAGTTAAAGCTTACCCATTTCAACCCAAAACTGCATAAGTAGCCATCTGTCTCTTAGGCCTTATTTGATACAATTTTTAGAGTTGTCCCAGTAGGATTTGGGACTTAGTTTCAAGTTTACTGTTAATTCATAGTTTAGGTTCCATTGTTCTTGGCATATTTTGAACTTTAGGATTCAACTAGGTGATTAAATTTAGGCCTGCAAAACCCCTCATCACCAGCTGGCCTGCAACTTTTGTGTCCCAAACCCCCTCAAACATGCATTTTTAAATTGGTCACTACTTGGTATCTAGACCTGAAATTTGATACCTTGCTGTTGACATAAATAATGTATGAAAACGTTATTTATATTTTTCGATATCTCTATATTTTGACGATCACAAAATGTAAACTCGTCAATCGTTTGATTACTACGTAAACAAGTATTAAGCTAGTTTATATCACTATATCCAACTTAATCACTTAAGGTATGGATAAATAAGTGCTTAATACATCTCATGATCAAAGGGGTATTTAATTAACTAATACAAAGTTTATTTAATTATATAATCTTATTATACATTTTTGAAAAACACTTTTGGTAATAAGGAAAAATGTTTTAATCATACTAAATATATGATTTCAAATATTTAACCAAAATCAGTTAGTTTTTCACCAAATAAACTTTCTCCACTAAAAGACAGGTTTTCTGGCAGTTACAGTTGGGCGGCCCCCTTAATTATAAGGGGCGGTCCCCTTAATTTTAAGGGGGCCGGCCATGCTGTAAGGGGACCGGCCAGGCTCCCCTGTCAGAAACTGTCAGATTTCTTCCCCTATAAATACCACCTTAATTCTGGAATTTTTCCTTACCTTTTGCACGAAATTTTCAGATCTACAATCATCTAAAACTCATCAAAAACCCTTTGATCATTTGTATATTAATCCTTGTTTCAAGTGATTCAATCCCTCATCATCCATTCTCATTCTAAGTGCAAAAGAAGAACTCTCTACAACCAAGTTCAAGAAGTGTTGAAGAGTTGTTGTGTATAGTGTATATATATATTCATTTGTGAATATTGTGTTGTGCTTGTTATTATTTGTTTAGAAGATATAGAAGTTGTGTAGATAGTAGAAGTTGATTAGTAGTGAAGTAGGATAGTTGTGAAGATTGGTGTGTAGAAGAAGGTGTGTAGAAGATTGGTGTGTATAAGCTAGGTGTGAAGAAGATTGGTGTGTAGATTGGTGTGAAGATTGGTGTGTAGATTGGTGTGTAGATTGGTGTGTAAATTGGTGTGTATATTGGTGTGTACGATTTTCTCCGCCATAAGGGAGTTTGTTGACATAGTGAAGAAAACTCTCGAGTAGGTGACTCGGGGAGTGGAGTAGGAACAAGGAAGGTGTCCTTGTAGCCGAACCACTATAAATCCTTGTGTTGTGGTTTGATCTTTCTAACTCTTCTCATTACTTATTTATTTACCTTTACTAATTAGTTTAGTTAGTTAGTTATTATACAATTGTTCATATAGTGCAAGTATTGAATTCACATAAACAAGAATCGAAGTTTTTAAAACAAACTTGTGCTTATAAATTTTAAAAGGACGTAAAACTATTCAACCCCCCTTCTAGTTTTCCACAATTGGTATCAGGAGCCACGTCTAGCAAGATTTTTAAAATATATTGTATTTTAAAACTTGTAACGATCTATGGAATCTGAAAAATATTTAGAAGGGCAATCTATGCAAAGACCACCACTATTTGAAAGTGATGGATTTTTATATTGGAAAAATCGATTCGAAACTTATGTGAAATCAAAAGATCTAGATCTTTGGCATGTTATTACCAATGGTGATTTTTTACCTATTCAAAATAACCCCGAAACTAAGAAAGATGAAATCGTACCTTTTGAAAAACAAAATGATGATTTAAAAAGAAAACTTGCTAAAAATAATGAAGCAAAAATGGTTATTTATAATGCGCTACCACGTAAAGAGTACGAAAGGATCTTTATGTGTTAAACCGCAAAAGAAATTTGGAACTCTTTATTAATAACCCACCAAGGTAATAATCAAGTCAAAGATAACAAAATAGATCTACTTGTTCAACAATATGAGCAATTCACGATTCCGGAAGAGGAATCAATTGATAATGCTTTTGCTAGATTTAACACTATCATCACAAGTTTAAAAGCACTTGATGAGAATTTCTCTAGTAAGAATTTTGTTAGGAAATTTCTTAGAGCTCTTCACCCAAAATGGCGAGCTAAAGTGACGGCTATTGAAGAATCAAAGAATTTGTCAACACTACAACTTGATGAATTAATTGGAAACCTGAAAGTCTACGAAGCAATTATAAAGAAGGACTCTGAAATGGTTAAAGGAAAACGTGAGCAAAGCAAGTCAATCGCCTTGAAAGCTAGAAAGGAATCCAACAACGAAGATAGCTCATCTTCCGAAAGCGATGACGAAGAATATGCCATGGCCGTAAGAGACTTCAAGAAATTCTTCAAAAGGCGAGGAAGATTTGTTAGACAACCACACGATGAAAGAAGAACATCTCAAAAGAATAATGATGACAAGTATAGCAAGAATGAGAGAAAGTGTTTCAAGTGTGGTGATCCGAATCACCTCATTGGAAAATGTCCAATGATGACAAGAGATCAAAATCAAAGAGCATTCGTTGGAGGTGCTTGGAGTGATAGTGATGAAGATGAGAATGAAACAACAAAGGATGAAAAGTGTCTCATGGCCAAATCATCAAGTGAGGTACGTTCCGAATCCGAATACTTTAGTGATGAAAATCTATCATTAGATGAAAAAGATTTAGATAGTGAATACAATAGATTATGTAAAATAGGACAACTAGTTATGGCTAAAAATAAATCACTAAAATACATAAACAACCAACTTAAAAATGAAGTGCTTGAACTAAAAATTAAAATACGTCAACTTGAAAAAGGAAAAGAAATTGTTGAAGAATGTAAAACATGTCAAGAGCTTAAAAGTGAAAACAACATACTTAAGGATGAAATTTGCAAACTTGATAAATTTGAAAATAGTAGTAACTCACTTAGTAAAATTATAAGTATTCAGAGAATATCAGGAGATAAAACCGGACTAGGATTTAACTCAACTGAATCTTCAACAAGTGGAGCTAAAAACGTTAAATTTGAAAATGAACCAAAACCTTCAATACTTAATCCCAAACATTTACTCATAAAAAATAAAATAATACCTATCGCTAGTAACGAAGAAATAAAACCATTTTATAAACCATCTTTAAAAACCGAAGTTGGATCATCTAAATCTAAAACAAGATCTAAAACTCCACCACCTAGGAAACCAAATAATTCATATCCTAGACCTAAAACACCTCAACCAAGAACAAACCATAATAGACGAAACTTTAACTATAATCAACAAATGTGGAACTTCAATCCGTGGGGAGTGTTTCCACCTTATATGCATCCAAGTCAAATACAAAACATGTTCGGACCAAATAACTTTGGACAAATGAAACAATGGGCACCAACGTAAATAATATTCGCCATCCAAACATGGAACTTTTCATTGTCACCTCTTGTCCGATTTACTTCTTGAAGACCTTGAAGATTAACGCATTAAAAGGTACACATTTCCTTTTAAGTTCCTTGTCTAGAAATGCATGCTTAGTTTAGTGTGTTATATTTATGTGATTTTACTTGACTTATTAACCTCTATTTTTTTTAACTATATTATATCTAAATATACATATATACATATATATATATATATATATATATATATATATATATATATATATATATATACTTAGCTATATTTAGGATCTTATAACCTAGAAAATTCATTTGTTGATTTTCTAGAACTAGAGATTGTTCGTTTACGAACATTTCTTTTCCCCATTTGTCTTATTGAACTTTAATGTTCAATCAACACTCATGCTGATGAAGTGAGATGAGTCGAAAAATCTATGGATGAAACAAACTCCCAGCTTCCGTTGCATACGTCTCCCTCCTATGTTCTCGTCTTATAAGCCCATACTATAATATATATATATATATATATATATATATATATATATATATATATATATATATATATATATATATATATATATATATATATATATATATATATATATATATATATATATATATATATGTACTTATGAACTTTCCACAACTTTCTCGTGTACTTGATAACTTGATAAATTTCATCCGAAATGATCAAGAAAATTTAATTGGCAAATTGTCGATTAAAAGTGTCAAGTAATTCCTTTCGTGCGAATACCCTCCAACGTATTTTTGATTAAATATAAATCTAATACATACATATGAATAGATATTATTTTTTTTTTTTTTACAAAAACCAAAATCACAAAAATCGAATTTTGGAGGGCGGCCCCCTTAATGTTTAAGGGGACCGGAAGCCAAATGAAGGGCGGCCCCCTTAATGTTTAAGGGGACCGGCCATCTGATTGTTCAAATCCGTTTTTCTCCTTTTTCCTTTTGCCAAACACTCCACTTTTTCACATACCCCTTCCACTGCTTCTGCTGTGACGAAAACCAAAACCCAAAAACCTCTCAAATCACTTCCAAATCACATAATTCGGGTTAATTCGCAAAGGGCAAATTCATCTAACACAATCACCATTACTTATTGTGAGTTTTTCATAACACATTTCATCTAATTTCATCTTATTTGATCATACTCATGATTATGCATGTTTTATAAAATTCGTCAAATTTCATAATTTCTTTCGAATTAAGCCTTAAAACTCCATAACCAAATGCTTCCCTTAGGATTAGGATGATTTATCAACACTAGAAACTAGTTATTATGAACTATCATGTCGAAAATTTTTTGAAAAATTTCATACACTCCTTTTCAAAATTTTAGTAAACACATTGTTGAATAATGATTTGAAAACGTGTTAAAACTAATCACATTGTACGTTTGTAACTTGTAAAACTTGAAATTACATTTTTCGACTAAGAAAAATTATATTGGTTCACAATATAGGGGTGTTTGGATTATGTCCAAATAATATCGAAACATAGTCATTATAATTTTTATAAAACTTTGTTATAATTATAAATCTTAAAATTGTTTATCGAACTCGTCAAGATATATAATTCATATGTATATTGACGCACTTGAGTTTTAAGTCACTAGTTAAGGGAGCGTTTGGTTTATTACTAAAAATGACATTTTTAAGTAAAAATACAAACCATCTTTTTCAAAAACAAATCACATGCATAAGAAACTCGCAAGAAATAACTAGTTTTACAATCTAATGTAAATCTAGTAAATTTCATGATATATTAAGATGTTTAAAGGGGCGTTTGGATTTGTCCATAACTACTAATTAAACATCGTAAAGTATATCTAGAACGAGTTAAAAACAATATTAAGGAACATGGTAATCTACTTCTTAGGATTAGTAACGAAGTATGTTTACGTTCCAACATAAGCCTTGACAATAAACATATATTTTTATCTTTCTTTATATTTATTTTGGTCTTTTTGAATTGTTGATGTGTTTAGGTGAAAATGCCCAAAGCAATTACCGAAGATCTTTCTCACACTAAAAACTACATTCCCAAAGTTTCTCAACTCCCTACCACATCTCCTTCCATTGGACTTATCTATCGTCAAATTGAAGATAGAAATATTCATGAGGGACGTGTAGTAGATCTTGCTTTTGCTCAATCCGACTACATAAATCGCGTGTTTACAAGCATCAACTTCAATTGTCTTTACGAAATAAATGAACCTATCATTCCTCGTTTCATAATGGATTTCTATAGCCAAGTCACCGTCCAAACCAATGATCTTGGTTTCATCACCATCTCTTTCATGATTCAAAATGAATTTATCACCCTCACTCTCGAACAATTTGGTCATATCCTCCAAATTCCATTTAGAGGTCAAGCCGTTTTCTCAAACGAGTGGGACCTCGAATCTCTTAATCGCTATCGACCAACCTTCGGCCCATATCTCGACGAAATTCCTCATCCCGACGAAATTCGTCAAATCCTTGGTATAGATCGTGCCACCACAAGTCGAAAAATAAAATCCAAAAACGTTCAAATTTCTCCATACCAAATTCTCCTCAAAGAATTAAGCCCACACATGAAGCGTTGGGAAGAACTCATTCGTGAGAATGCGTTTGGTACTGGAGGTCACCGGGACCATCTCCCGGCTAGCCTTGCTCACATGTTGTATTGTATAGCTGTCGAAAAGCCGTACAATTTGGCCTACTTCTTTATCAAACAGATTGAGTGTGCTAGAAAAACTCCCAAAGCCAACCTTCCATATGGAATGTTCCTTACTCGTATCTATCGTCATGTTATCGAGTACTACCCCGATCTTGACAATAGTATTTATGAGTCCATCTACCCCACTCTACGTACTCTCGCTCTAAAACAAGCTCGACGAACTCGAAGTGACAAGGGTAAACCTCGTCGTCATAGCTTTCATGGATCATCCTCAAGGCAAGATGATGCCGATGAGGAGGAAAACATCGATGATGTTAGTACCCCTTCGTTTTCTGAGTTCGTTGACAATTTAGAGGATCTTGACTATCCCAACTATTCTACTCCATCTCCAAGTGATCAAACTGAAGAAGTGCTTCATGAACGAACTATCGAGATGCTTAGAAGACAAAAGAGCTTGCACGAAGAAGTTAGAGGTGGCTTCAAATCTATTGGGAAGACTTTGAAGGGTATCTTCGGGAAGATAAAGAAATGATATGGCCGGATTATGCTTGTTTAACAATGTTTTATTTTTATGTCTTGTGTGCTATTTGTCCGAAGTTTATTCGGAAATACTTGTTATTTGAATATGTGTTTAGGATGATAACTTGATTGTCTTTGATATTTTTATGCATGTTTCTTTTGATCTATATATATATGTTTGCATGATTAGTTAATGGTTATATAACTATATGACATGTATGCTTTCTAATAAACCAAAACAAATGTGAGATGTCCAAATTGAGCTTGCTGCATATTCAAACCAGAACATAACATCTTTCCAGAAAATTTTTGAAAATTTTGGTTTCTGGGTCGTCAGATGGGCGGCCCCCTTAAATCATAAAGGGCGGCCTTCTTAAAATTAAGGGGACCGGCCACCATTTAAGGGGACCGGCCATCTGAAACAGTTTTTACACTGTTTTCTTTTGCATCATGTGATCCCTTTTGCTAGTCCCAGCTATCATTACTCTTAAAAACCAAACTGATTTTGGAATATAACATTACAATTTCAAAATAATTCCACTTCTAAACATGTTTTCCCACTATATAATCCCCATGCATGTTTAATTCATAATTCATCATCCTCATCACTCATAACCATCATCATGTCATCACCAAGAACCACCCATTCAAACAATGCCAAGAAACAAAAACTTGTCATTATACCACCCAAACAACTCTTCATTGATCTTACAAATGAAGACAACACCACTCCATCTCCACCACCTCAATGTTCATCTCCTAGTGCACCAAATGCACCCTCAAAAACACCTTCAACAAATGGAAACTCCACTTCCTCCATACCATCCACTTCATCCATAAATGACTACATCAACACCCACTTATCTCCTCCAACAATTGATCAACCATCACAACCTACCAATGAGAACACATCTCTTGCACTCACTCTCTCATTATCACCATTAACACCCCTTGATGCACATTTCTCATCATCTCCTATCAACCCACCAACCTATAACCCCGTCCCATGGAGCTTACTTGAAGCTCATGGAGACACTTGCCTTTGTTGCATTCACAACCGAACAATTGTGTTCGGATTAAGAGATGAGATCCAATACATGTTTTCTCATATTGAAAACATGTTGCATCAACCACCAACAACAAACACAACACCTCCACCACCATCAACAAACACACCTCCACCATCACCATCTCCATGTTCACCATCCATTCCTCCCAATTAAACATGTATGGTGATTCACAAATAAAATTGTGTTAAACCCTTTTGGATGGCAAGCTCTAGAGAGGACTCTCATGTTTGAGACTTGGTTTATTATTTCTATGATGATTGTAAGCCTTTAAGGCCTTTGTTATGTTTGATGTAACTTTCTTTTATATCATTAATATTATGGTTATGTTTTTACTCTTGCATGCTATATCCATATATATATGTTGCTTGCCACTAAATATTTTTGCAAGATATCCATATCCCAATTCCTTTTGACCTCAAAATGAGGGGGAGTATACTTCAAGGGGGAGCTTCCATCAACTTGGGAAAACCTTTTTGATGCTAACAAAAAGGGGGAGAAGTGATATAAACTCACTCTAATACTTGTATATAGACTAATTTTCGACTAATGAGTTTAAATTTTGTAATCATCAAAAAGAGGGAGATTGTTGACATAAATAATGTATGAAAACGTTATTTATATTTTTCGATATCTCTATATTTTGACGATCACAAAATGTAAACTCGTCAATCATTTGATTACTACGTAAACAAGTATTAACCTAGTTTATATCACTATATCCAACTTAATCACTTAAGGTATGGATAAATAAGTGCTTAATACATCTCATGATCAAAGGGGTATTTAATTAACTAATACAAAGTTTATTTAATTATATAATCTTATTATATATTTTTGAAAAACACTTTTGGTAATAAGGAAAAATGTTTTAATCATACTAAATATATGATTTCAAATATTTAACCAAAATCAGTTAGTTTTTCACCAAATAAACTTTCCCCACTAAAAGACAGGTTTTCTGGCCGTTACAGTTGGGCGGCCCCCTTAATTATAAGGGGCGGTCCCCTTAATTTTAAGGGGGCCGGCCATGCTTTAAGGGGACCGGCCAGGCTCCCCTGTCAGAAACTGTCAGATTTCTTCCCCTATAAATACCACCTTAATTCTGGAATTTTTCCTTACCTTTTGCACGAAATTTTCAGATCTACAATCATCTAAAACTCATCAAAAACCCTTTGATCATTTGTATATTAATCCTTGTTTCAAGTGATTCAATCCCTCATCATCCATTCTCATTCTAAGTGCAAAAGAAGAACTCTCTACAACCAAGTTCAAGAAGTGTTGAAGAGTTGTTGTGTATAGTGTATATATATATTCATTTGTGAATATTGTGTTGTGCTTGTTATTATTTGTTTAGAAGATATAGAAGTTGTGTAGATAGTAGAAGTTGATTAGTAGTGAAGTAGGATAGTTGTGAAGATTGGTGTGTAAAAGAAGGTGTGTAGAAGATTGGTGTGTATAAGCTAGGTGTGAAGAAGATTGGTGTGTAGATTGGTGTGAAGATTGGTGTGTAGATTGGTGTGTAGATTGGTGTGTATATTGGTGTGTACGGTTTTCTCCGCCATAAGGGAGTTTGTTGACATAGTGAAGAAAACTCTCGAGTAGGTGACTCGGGGAGTGGAGTAGGAACAAGGAAGGTGTCCTTGTAGCCGAACCACTATAAATCCTTGTGTTGTGGTTTGATCTTTCTAACTCTTCTCATTACTTATTTATTTACCTTTACTAATTAGTTTAGTTAGTTAGTTATTATACAATTGTTCATATAGTGCAAGTATTGAATTCACATAAACAAGAATCGAAGTTTTTAAAACAAACTCGTGCTTATAAATTTTAAAAGGACGTAAAACTATTCAACCCCCCCTTCTAGTTTTCCACACTTGCTTCTTTGGTATCTTGTCTCCATGTTACTATTTTTATTTTAATTTTATGATTTTTTTTAGCAGCTTGTCACTCCCTCAAAGTAGCCCTGTTGCAGGGGTGCAGTTGACCTGCTCAAACCCCCCTGTTTGATTCAGGTTTTAGGTAGGTTAGAGTAGTAATTAGTGTTTGAATTTGGTTTTATAAATAGTTAGCAATATAGATTTTATGAGTTTAGGCTTTTTTCAGTTTTTAATGCTTAATTGTTAAGCTTAATTCAGCCCTGCAGTAAACCCCCCCCCCCCCAGGCTGTTTGTGCTTCAGCAGAGCTGAGCTTGTTGATTCTAATTTCATCTTATGTTCAGCTTGTTTGCTTAGCTTTTGGTTTTGGCTTTGCTAATGGTTAGTAGTCCACACTTAACCCTTTTATGTTTGATTCTGTTTTTTTTTGAGCTTATTTAATTGCTTATTCTAGGCCTACAGTCCATCAATAGGGCTGTTGCATGAGAGCAGTCCAAACACACCCACATCAGTTTCCCTATAAGCTTGATATAAGCTCAAATTTGACCCAATATTGCTCTACTTTTTCTCTGGTAGATAATCCACAGGCTTGTGAGCTTATTGGTCACTTTTGCTCATTACTAGTAGCTTGCTTTCTTTCCCAAACTTGCACCATTTGTCCACTGCTTGCAGCCTAGGATTAGGATTGTTCTGTCTTGTGCTTATAAGTTTATGGATGTTGCTTATTTGTGTTCCCTGTAGCTTTTTAGGTCTTCCCCTAGATACCCTTAGCTTAATTCCCCCTAGGATTAGTTTATTGTAGCTTATTTGTAGCTTTGTAGCTTTCCTTTAAACCCCTCTTTTAGCTTATTAGTTAACTGCCTTTAATCTCCATTTGATCCTGCTTATTTATTGAGTTTCACAAAAAGTTATTATTGAGTAAAATGTTTAATTTCATATGCTTAATTGGTTTGGTTAAAAAGATTTGAAAAAAAAATGTGTTTCAAAAAATTTGAGGTGCATAGGTTCGACCCTGTGACCTCTTGGTCACACAAGCAGACACCACACAGAGACTCCATTGCCAACTGAGCTGGTTGATTTTTATTGTAATGCTTTGTTTAGTATATTATTTATAGTAATGATAGTTTATTTTGATTATTTGCATATCAGCTTGTATATAATATGCTTATTTCTGCTTATTTTTAACTGCTTATTTCAAGTTTTTATTTTTCCCAGCTTCCTATTAGTATATTAGATTTTCCTAAAAAATTTCATAATTTTCTAAATAGTTTTACTATTTTTCTAGGATTTATTTTATTATTCTAGTTTTTAATTCATATATATATATATATATATATATATATATATATATATATATATATATATATATATATATAGTGTAGTGTTCTATGCAGTACTTTACAGTACCATTTAAATTAAATCTGGACCATTAGATGGGTTAATCAACGGTTAAGATTAAATATGACAGTTTTTTTAATTAAAAAAGAAAAGAAAAACCTGTTAAAAGTAAAAAAGGGTATTGTAGTCTTCTTATAAAAATCAGTCAAGCCACAATTTTCTCCTTTTTACCTAGTAACCGCCTACTTTTCTCCGAACATCTGTACATCTCTCTTCCTCCATCACAAAACCTAGCCACCCTATCTTTCATATTTAATCTTCTCCATACCTACTTTTCTCTCATCCTCACGCACACACACAACCACCCGATCAAATCTTTCTTTAATTCCAATGTATAAGCATGGATCTCTCGGTTCTTTGCTGAAAAATGGCGCTTCAGACTCACCAGAACTCTAGCCGGCGCCAGATCCGTTTGCGGATCCGGCCACCCTACCACCCTATCTGATTTCCCGTCCCAAAAGGAAAGAGCCTCAAACTTCTTGTAACTTATTCCAACAATAACACCACTCGATCAAACAACATATTAAAAAGCTCCAATAAGAAATGATGCAATGTGGCCCAATACAAAACATTGAGAAGATGACACAAAACAAAGTAGGTAAAAATTGTGGGCATCCACCGTATATTTATTAGTTTAATTATTTTCTTCAAAGCTATGGATAGCGATTGTTTGGTTTACCCAGTTATCTTGTATCCTAGTGACTTTCTTGAATTTTGTTTTCAAGTATTTTTCTTTTGTTTTTTAGTGTCATAACTCATAAATAGTTTAGTTATTCAACTATTAAAATTAATGTATAGTTCGAATTTTGTATTTAATTTTCTAACATTAATAATGGGATTAGTGCTATGATTAAACTAAATGATAGTTTGAGACGTATAAATATTAAATAAAGTAAATTTATAACCAATTTATCCAGACACAAAAGGGTTTATACGAGACGATGGTGGCGGTCTTGTATTTGATCAGATTTTAAGGTTTCAAGCGGTTGCTTAATGATTAATACGCCTTTTTGTGATTATGCGCATATATGCTAACATAAAATTAGTGAAATGGTGCATATGTGTTTATGGTTGGTATAAAATCAAAGAAATTGTGTGCATATGTGTTTTGAAGTTGAAATAAAATCAAGAAAAGATGTATCCATATATGTTTTTGTTATGAATATGTGTTTTCTAGTTGCTTCTAGAATGGTGCATATGTGTTTTACGATTATTGTGCATATGTGTTTTACTATTGTGCATATATGTTCGGCTAAATTTACTCAGTTTTTGCAGTCAATTATATTTGAACATGTTTGTATTAGCAGGATTTATGAAAATGATATGACATTCAAGACCTATGAGATGATAAGGATAATGTTGAACGAGTTGAGAAGAATGCACAAATACATACAAGAGGATAATTTGCGGAAGAGATGCGAGTGCATAAACGAATTTCTATCTATCAAACGCTAAATTTAGTTTTTAAATATTATTAGTGCACAAGTGTATGATCAATAAATTATTTCTTTATTCTTTTAGACATTTGTATTTAAATGACATCTCATATCATACTAAATTTATTATAATGTTTATGTCGTTGGTTTAAATTTTGAATTTCAAAGAATTGTATGCTAAAAACATATGTGCAATTATCCTTTTAAGCAAAATACATTAGAATTTTAAAAAGTTGTATATTATAGAAACAAGTAATTTATGAAAAAAAACACTTATGCACATTGATTTTTTTTGAAAACCTGTATGCTAAAATGTATAAACTAAAAATAACATTTTTTTCAATTTCGAAATTTATGGTGATTTAAAAAAAGTTTTTAGTTTCAAAATTAATAAAAAAAAAGAAAGTAAAAAATGTGTTTTACCATTATGCCCTTTTGAATTAAGAAAAACTATTAATATTTAAAAAATTCTGATTGGTCCATATGGTATTGTAAAGTACTGCATTTAATATTGGTACTGCATATAACGCGCCCCTATATATATATATATATATATATATATATATATATATATATATATATATATATATATATATATATATATATATATATATATATATATATATAAAAGTCCAAAGAAATATTTTCTTTTTTTCTAAAATTTTCTTTTATCATTAGGTTCGTAAAAATATAATTTTCATATTCGTAAGACTTTATTTGCTCCCTTTTCACTTTTTATTTTGCGCATTGACGTTATTTTTCACGTAAACGCGTGTTTTTAATTTTACATACGTTCTAGGGTAAATTGGTATTACGCTTTAGTTAAGTTAGTTTATTTAACATGTTTTCACTTGTATTTCCTTAGCATAATCATTCAAACCCCTATTACCCTTTCCTGTTCAGAATCACCCGATCACAAATCTGTTTTAAATACAATTCACACCTCGTCGGGACATAACGACCCGGGAAAACCCCTATACTTCCACGGAGATTGACTCTAGGCAGTCTGACCTTGTTGACCATTTTCTAGTCAATTTAGGTTGACCGTTTTGAGCCAATCAATATTCTAATTAATTATAATATCAACGAAGTGGGTATAGAGTCGGGTAAACGGATACGCGTACGGGTGCGGGTAATCGGGCGGGTATTACTAGAACCCGTACCCGAACCCGTACCCGGCTAAAAAATTATATCAATACCCAAACCCGCATCCAAACCCGCTAACCCGCCCCCGAACCCGACCCAACCGGTTCGGGTTTCGGTTTTCCCCGTGGGTTTCGGGTGCTTTTGCCATCCCAAGATCAAAGATATTACCACCTTCCATGATGTCGGATGGTAAAGGTTACGAACAAAGATACGAAGAAATAAGATAGACTAAAGAAAACCTAAAAATAAAAATAAAACCTTACTAGAAAGAAATCAAGCAAGTAGGCCTAATAAAAAAAAATCCTAACCTAGACAATACTTATTCCCCGGGCTGTGGCGCCAAAAACTTGATACGTGGAAATTGCGTCCTCGCAACAGGTTTTACCTCTCAAGGGATCTCGAGAAGCTTAAAACCCCCACCAGGCAGTGTACCTGATCGTTGTAGTATAGTATAGTGACAAGTACCGAGGGATTGATCGTTCAACTCAGGAATAGTGTCGCTAGGATTAGAAAGCCTACTAAACTAGGTCTAGAGGTGAGGGATGATTCTTTTTGTATTTTTATATTTTTTTGGAAAGCAAGTAAAATCTCGGGTTTTGAAGGAATGGGCGGAATTAGTTGCTAGCCAACTAACCCAATTAACTAAGATGCAATCAAAATAAAATAAAAGAAATGAAAATTAAACTATTATACTAATTTGGTGGAAACAATAATGAGAAAAGTTGTGTTTACTTAGATTTCATTACTCCCTAGATATCTTTTACAGGTTGATTAGCTTGTTACAATTGCATGGATGACGGGTTATATTCCTTAATACCAGTCGTAGGGCCGTGTACAATATTCCCTAACTCTATAAGATCCTACTTCACTCCTATGTCGAGCCGTTAGAAGCTCCTAACATGGGATCATTACAATTCTCTTACGCATTAAATACAAAAAAAATCGTAGTACACCTTCGATCATGTTTCTTAAGACGTTCAAGCAAGTTACCAATGGAAGTCTGCCAGTTTTCTTAAGCCTAACATCGAATACAATTATCCGTAACAATTATAAATAAACAATCCACCCATAATCAACATCTAGGTTTCACTACATCTAAGCAAACACAATAAAAAACTAGCCTAGCATGTTTAAGAGAAGACAAGCGTAAGATATAATCACACAACACATAGACATATTGAATGATTTGAATAAGTACTTATCTTCAACTGAACATGGAAGAATCAAGGGGTTGAAACCCTTGAAAAAGCTGTAAAATTCGTCTAGGGTTTATGCCCTATTATCCCACACAAAGTTCCACACATTACAATGAAAAATTGGAAAAATATATATAGACTATACATCCTGACGGCGTCATGTATTAACCTCTGACGTCGTCAACTCAAACGTCATGATGAAATTCGTATTTCCTAGATCCACTTCTGACGCCGTCATGTAGAAAAATACTCTAGGCCGTCACGTGTATTTGGACCCTGACGGTCTTGGTGACGCCGTCAGGCCAATACTCTAGGCCGTCACGTCTTGGTCACGTGTATTTTCCACTTCCACCTCTTTTGCCACTCTTGATGCCGTCACGAGTAATCCCTTGATGTCGTCAGGTACTGTTCCAGCAAGGAAATTTGAGACTTTGCTGTTTTCTTCACTTTTATGCTCCAAAAACGTCCAAAATGCTTCTTTTTCCAGATTACTCCTCAAAAGTACCTAAAATGACAAAAGGAACGATTTAGGGCAATATTTGATCAAATAATCTCGAATTCGGGCTTAAATGACCCCTTAAAAGCGGTACAACTAAAATCTTAGCTAAACACATTTCTGAAAACATATAAGTTCTGAAAACACATTTCATAACATAATACATATACGTTGTACATAAGTTTGGCATGTGGAAGCATAAGACTATGAGTGCGGGCGTTAACTCAAACACCCCTATTTTGACCCATTTTCAAAATACTTGTTCTAAATATACACATTGATATAAAAACTTGATTGATACAAATCTGACACTTAATCGTAAAGTTTTGGGGCGTTTATAAGTTGAATAACAAAGAATGGTTGAGGTGCTCGTCACCTATGAACACGAGCACTACCGTTTCCTTTTGGTCACCTTCTTAATCTACAAGCCCCAACATTTATAAGACATACCATGTAAAATATGAAAACTGAGCAAGTCCTAATGACATTGTGAGTAAATGGGTCTGAGTCTAAATCTAAAACATGAGGTATAGTATATTTGAGTTTCCGAATGGGTGCATAAGCAGAGTTCTGGATCTAAGGCTATATATGAAATTACACTTGCAATTCTAAACATGAGCATATTATTATAATATGTTATAATGGTACGAATTTTAGTCGTCTTGCTTCTCGTACATGATATATGTAATGGTTCTGAAATCCATTGCATAATTTCTGAGCACGTGCTTCTAACTAGACGATAGTTGATAGGGACGAGATTGGTGATCAGGACACGAATATAGAATGATATTACTAGTTTTAGGAGTAAGGGTAATGGTAGTAGAAGTAAGAGTACTAAACATAAGCAACCTTACTCTAAAACATACTGAGGTTACTCTTCAACATGAGAATATCTTAAAGTAACTGTACTCTAAGCCTAAGTAACCCTACTGGTGTTTCCTACAGGGTTTTTATTTGTGTCGTATCTTTTATTTTAATTTTTATTTATATTTAGGTTTTCTTTCTATACAAGTTTTACTACCCTATAAATATAGGGCTTTTATTTCATTGTAAGGCATCTTTTGATCATTGATTATTAATAAACTTTGTGTTTTAAGAGTTATTCTCTTGTTTGGGTTTAATTCCCGCAAGGTGCGACTTAGTTATCACTCTTGGATTAGGGTTTATCTAAATATGCTCTCGCGCGTCCTGCATTATTACTTAATCGTCCTGTTATGAGTGAGAACTTCCTTAACCGACGAGTACTCTTCTTGAGGCTCTAACCTATCATCATTCTTATATCTATCTCATTCTTGCTTGTGTGTAATCAATATGGGTACCTAACAAGTGGTATCATTCGCCGGAAGAAGGTGTAGTTCTTGTTTTTTTAAGTTGAATCCGATCCAAAACCTCTTTTTCTACTCGATTTCTGTGAAAATTTTGTACTTTCTTGTTTGTTTCTTGGTTTTTATCACATCTTTGCTTACAAACTTGTGCTACAAATCATAACAAACAAAAAAGTGTCAAACTTTCTTTCAAAAAAGTGTTTTGAGCTTGTGATGTTGAATATAAACGGGCTTACAAATGAAACTGGGCTGCAATGTTCTATAAGCTTACATGGACTATCATAAATTTATTTTCCAAATATTTATTTTTTGGAAATACAAATTTTTTGATAATATTTAATAAAGAGTGGTATTTTGGTATTGCAATATTCACGGGGATACATTGTTCACGGCTAGAATTGGTTCGTTTAACAAAATGACTACGGGGTTTTTGTACGGTATTATTGATTTGACTTTGAAGTGGCATTTCAAAATGTGTACTTATTTATCTCAAAGTCTAGGGGTGGTTGGATGCACGACTTTTGAAGATAACTTGTCTGCACAAATTAAAAAATTCAGTCTTGACAATCTAGTTATTACTGATGTAAGGAGTTACGTTGTAGTGCTCACAGTATAGCTATCACTTAAAGGAGTTACGTTGTAGTACTCAGTGTCACACGAAGTAGTGGATTGTTCAAGTGACGAATATTTCGTGCAACCTCATACTTAAAGGAATTACATTGTAGTGCTCAGTATAGGTATTAAGTCACATCTATCGTACAAGCATTAAGTCACAAGATGGGATGATTACTTCTTTTTCAAGCTGGTCTTATCGGGCAGTCTCCATATGTGGTCATTACTAGTAGCTGGTGAATTACAAGGAGGTTTGTTTAAAGGTTGATTTGAGAGAAAAGTATTGAGAGTATATTTTTGCGACATATACTTACAAAATATGCTTTCATGGTCTATCTATCTTGCATCAGAAGTGTAAAGTACGGGTAATTATGGCATGTACACAAAATAGTATGATGATTTCGATAAATCGCAACCATCAGGAGGGAGAAGAACATGCCAAAAGAAGTAGTGTTTCATCTCTAGTACGTTGGTTGTTCAAGGGAATTGTGCTTACACTGGAACCGAAGTAGTACTAATGATGTGTACATCGGAGCGTATTACCAACCTTCTGTGCAATACTATGTGAGTTATGTTGTTATGATGCTCCCTGAACTACAACCATGTGCCTACACTTTTGAATCTACTTTGTCCGCTGCGTGATGAAAAGAGAGTTGTCGGTTCAGGAGGGAGCAGGTAAAAGAAATAAAGGCTCACTAGTTAGGAGGGAGTAATAACCTAACTAGACCGTTACTGTTGAAGTTCAGAGCTACAAAGACCTTTGCCGTCAGTGTCAAAGATCAAACGCTGAGATCGTCGGAAGAGAGAACTTCAAGTCTGCCTCAGTATCTAGACTACAGAGACTCTTCGCTTCAACAACGTCAACATAGTTTACTATTGTTGTAATTTTACATTGTTAATGTATTTATAGGTCTCATTGTAACCATTCACGTGTGACGATATCTTGGAGGGAGATTGTTAGCCTTGCTATTTTATAAAGATAACGTCACACAAGTGAAATGGACTAGATATGTAGCTAGTAGTAACTTCAGGGACTATTAGTGGTCATTAGGCAAACTTATTATGTAATGAGCCTATAAATACCCCTCATGACTCTCCATGAGGGGTGTGGGAAATTGTGTAATTGTTCTTTCATTATTAATATATTTCATTTTCTTCCCTCTCACTACTTTCTCTCTCTAGAAAAGATGAATACTTTCTTCTTTAATCATCAACCACGACCTCCCGAACCACATAAATCATACATATTTTGGTCCTACAATCATGCTTTTCTAAACTTGGGGCATCCACAAAGGATTCTTAAACACGTAAACTTGATATATTTTTTCTAAACATGAGTTATCTGCAACAGATGTAAATACTATATTAAGTACGGGTCATCCACATAGGATGCTTTTGTAGAAGTTCTACAACTAATGGTGAATTTCTTAATCACCCATGACATGGCTAATGGTGCTTCTTGTGAGCACCCTTAATATGGCTTGTATTCAACAATATCCGAATCATGACATAATAAGTAGTACTCGACTATTTCCGAGTCTTTGAGCATGGAAACCTTTGGCTATATCCGGAGCTATTCATACATTTTAAAAATCAAGCCAATTCTAGTAAACATGAAGCTAGCATCCGTTACTGATGAGGCGAAAAATGATCCGTTTTTAGGGGGTCATTTAAGCCCGAATCCGACTTTATTTGATCAAATATTGCCCTAAATCGTTCCTTTTGTGATTTTAGGTGTTTGGAGAGTGAATTCTGGAAAAGAAGCCATTTTGGACGTTTTTGGAGCATAAAAGTGAAGAAAACGGCAAAGTACATAATTTCCATGCTGAAGATACAAGGTGACGACGTCAAGACCACCATCTTGACGGCGCCAGACATGAGGAATTAAACACCGTAGGTGGTGACGGCGTCAGAAGGCTTCATGACGGCGTCAAAGTGGCAAGAATTAAATACCGTGGGTGGTGACGGCGTCACATAGGCCATCATAAGTGGATCAAGGCCATCCGAGGAAATATATGGCGGCGAGGTGACGGCGTCAGAAGTAACTCTTGACGCCGTCAGCATGTTTTTCCTATATATAGTTTTCTAGTTTTTTCATTAAAAAAAGGAGAAGTTTTGGTGAAACCCTAAAGACGATTTTGGTGCCTCTTTTACAGGTTTTTCAAGGGTTCCAAACCCTTGAGACCTTGCATTGTAATTGAGATAAGTATACTTTCAATTCAATCAATATGTCTATGTGTTGGTTGTTTATATCTTGTTCTTGTCTTAATTCTACTATGCTAGGCTAGATCTCCTTTGTGTTTGCTTAGATCTAATGAAACCTAGATGTTGATTATGTGTTGATTACTTGTCTATTCTTGTTTTGGATGAATGATATTATATGTTAGGCTTAAGAAAACTGGCAGATCTCCAAATGGTAACATGCTTGAACGTCTTAAGAAACATGAACCGAGGCGTACTAGGTCTTTATTGGTTGTATTTAATGCATGAGCCACTGTTTACAATCCCTATAGTTGTGCTGGGTCATGGTGTAGGAGGAGATAAGAGCTCATAGAGTTGGGGAGTTATGTATGCCACCCCACGAATGGTATTAAGGAATACAATCCGTCATCCATACAAGTGTAAAAAGTAATTAGCATGTAAAAGATATCTAGGGAGTAATGAAGTCTCAGTAAACACAATTTTTCCAACCACTGCTCACAACCTTAGTTTAATTTAGCTTAATTTCATTTTCATTAGTTTATTTTAATTATATAATAGCTTTGGGTTAGTTGAATAGCATCTAATTCCGCCCACTCTTCCAAAACCCGAGATTTTACTTGCTTTTATAAAAAATATAAAAATACAAAAATAATAATCTTTCACCTCTAGAACTATTAATTAGGTTTTCTAATCCTAGCGACACTATTCCTAAGTTGAACGATCAATCCCCCGGTACTTGTCACTATACTATACTACAACGATCAGGTACACTGCCTGGTGGGGGTTGTAAGCTTCTCGAGATCCCTCGAGAGGTAAAGCAAGGTGCAATTCCCACGCATCAAGTTTTTGGCGCCGCAGCCCGGGGAATAGTTATTGTCTAGGTTAGGATTTCTTTTTATTAGGTCTACTTGCTAGATTCCTTTCTAGTAAGATTTTATTTTTATTTTTAGATCTTCTTTAGTCTATCTTATTTCTTCATGTCTTTGTTCGTAAACTATTTCGATGGATAACAATAACATTGATCGGCTGATTCCTGTTATTCGTGTTTTTCGTCGTAGGATGTTCCAATTGCCCGCCCCTCTTCCTTTAGCAGAAAATGAGAACCCACCTAACCTCTCACCCAACCACCACTTTGACAATAATTCTGAGCTAGAAGAGTCTGATCATGATGATGACCGTAGGGCTAGTCCTTTTTACTATTCAGACTCCGATGAGGATCTTGATGATGGTGACGTAATCAATGAGGATAGAATGGAAGAGGAAATAAACCCTCTTAGGTATGTTGACCCTAGAACTAGGATCGAGTGTGATAGTTCATTTAACATGCAATTCCCTTGTAAAATTGGATTTAAAAGTTTTAATGCCTATCTCAACTCATCTCTTCCAATGAACATAATCTCACGTAATGAATACAATAAAATCATGGTAGTGGAGTTAGAATACAAGGGGGAAAACGTCATTGCTAAGGCAATACCACTGCATGTGTTTGTAGGAAGGTTGGTTTATCTTGTTGAGTTCATGATTATGGAGAATCTATGAGAGTTTATTGATAATAAATTGACCCAAGTTGTGTTTGGAAAACCCTTCAAACGGTTGACCAACCTCGATGAAAAACTCATAGAAGGGCTAATTACATTCTCGGATGGGGATGAAGATTTTGTCTATCAAATGCCCCGCGCACACCCTAGGTTCAAAGATTTCTCCATGGAAAAGTGTAGTAGGTATCCGCCCATGGAAATGCTAAGTGAGAATGATAAGAGAAAGGGGCTTAAGTACACGCATGAAAAGAATAAAAAGTACTATCGCGGGTGCCTAGAGTTAGGAGAAGAATATAAGAAAGATGAGGCGACAATTAGATGGCTCACACTTGGTTATGTGAGCATAAGCGATACACGATAACCCACGACTTTGAGTCTAGCTACAAGACTCGTAAATAAAGAAAAGCGCTTCTTGGGAGGCAACCCATGTTTTGTGTGATTTTATTTGTTTGATAGTTATTTGCTTCCGTATGCATGTTTTATTTTTATTGCTGGTTGATCATGTTTCTCAATTAAAATGTGGAAATACTTTATTATGTTGTTTGCCTAGTCTTAACTTCAACCTAAAGGTATTTTTGCAAAAGATAAGTGTAAGGGGAAACCCCAAATATGTTTTTAAGAAACAAACCGATCATGATTCTCCACAATATTTAATGAACATGTATATTCGTATTTGTTAGAGTCAAATGCTTGTATTGAGTCATAATGAAGTTTTGCAGGATTTTCCAGAAAGTAGGACAAAGTTTTTCCAGAAAATTTCCGGAAACTTAACATAAGAATTTCTGCAGGTCCATTCTGACGGCGTCAGGGTATTGCTCTTGACGGCGTCAGGAGTAAAAAATCCGGAAATTTTACCGGTTTTGTTTTTCTAACGGAGTCTTATGGTTTTTGTGAATTACTAAGTTTTATAATCTCCAGGAAATCTGCAAACTTCATTCCACAAGCATTATATCTTACTTTGTTTTCTAGGATTTAGTAACTTATATAGGATGCCGCCGATTTTACGCGAGGTTGCCTTGTCTACTGTTGTCAGGATTTACAGGTTATTTATGACGAGAAGATGATTTATATTCTGGAAGGGAAGCTTTGATTGTTCATTTTCTTGGAGGAAGATTTAACCTGGCCAACCTATAATCCATACCGAGCGAATCAGGGGATTATTTGATTTCATTCTCTTTACTTCTTAACTTTTATATTCTTTACTTGAACATTGGGGACAATGTTCATCCTAAGTGTATGGGGAGGGTAAAAAGATGATACCTTACATATGCACTTTCGCTTGAGTTTGTTTTGTTTGATAGTAGATGTGTAATAAAACTATGAGAAATACTTGTTAGTGTAATTTTAGCGCCAAATTTAAAATTTTTTACAACATTTAGGAGTGAAACTTTAGCCATAGCAAGCGTCTCATGGATAGGAGGTTGTATGACTAGCACATAACCGTATATTCAAAAAAAATTTCCACCCAAGAATGTGAGGTTCGCCTTTAGTTTTGATAGGAAAAGCATTTATTATTGGTGCTTATGAGTGTACCGGTAGCATTTAGATTCTAGAACTTGCGTTAGTGATGCATTCCGAGACCGCTAGTGAGACTGCATTCGTGTGGTAGGATTTACTACATGATAAGAGGCATTAGGATTACCCTTGTGTTAAACCCGTATTATAATTACTTGACCATTTAAGTCATATTACTTGGCTAGTTAAGTCAACTAATTTTTCCCACACCCTTAGCGTTGTACTCATTTTTAGTACACGATACCCCTAGTACACCCTTCCGAGCCTATCTTTTCGTTTCTAACTTTAAGCATTTTACTTAAAGGAAGAATTTGTTACACCCCACTTAAATGTACACCCAAATCGCCTTAGCCTTCCGTGTATGCGCTCATCTTTAGTGCATTATTGTTATTTGTTAAACCCTAAGTTAACTACCTAATTGATTACATGGTTGCTAAGTCGAGTCATATCCTTGTACATATTATTTTGGGACGATTGGGACTCATGGGTAAGTACTTATTTTATGGAGTAATGGGGAAGAACATCATATTATTACCCCCATATGTACATTAATCTTAAAAGTGCTCCAAGTGTTTTGATTTTCTTAATTCGAGTCATTAGATTAGTTTAATGTAAAGTATGTAAAGATTCAAGTGTAAGGGGATTGCTCAAACCCCTATGATGTATTATTTTGGATGGTAGGGTAAGAGTGTATGCAAAAAAAAAATAAAAAAAATAAAAAAAAAATAGAAAAAATTAAGAAAAAGAAAAAAAAAATAGAAAAGGAAAAAGAGAAAAAAAACATACGGACTACCATCCCGTTTTCATTCTATGTTCATTTTATGTTTTTGTTATTTTTCATTTATTAGCTTAAGTCGAGTCTAGTCTTGGCTTAGCAACGCCATCTTGTACATGTAATTAACCAAGATTGTTAACTCGCCACCAGTAAAACTTCCTTTATCAAACAAAACCGTGTAATTCATATCCCTACACCTAACGTTATAACCCTTTAAAAGACCTCTTTGATAGTTTATCCTAGGTGCTTACGCCATGTGGTGGAGGTTTGATCCTTTCCCAAGCCTATGGTAATCTATTTTGCTATGACAGGTAGTGAGAGATATCTTCCATTTCCATAATGTTATATTACTTTATTACACCCGAGAGATGTGAGTATCTAAACACTATTTGTGAGGTGCTTGTGTATGACCTCTGTGCTTGTCTATTGGTCTTTAGTGGAACGATTATTTGTTGTAATTACTTTTATATTAGTGTTAAATGACCCCTAACTTGTCTTTTGAGTAGAATAAAAGCTCATTTGCTTGAGGACAAGCAAATCTCAAGTGTAAGGGTATATGGTGAGGCGAAAAATGATCCGTTTTTAGGGGGTCATTTAAGCCCGAATCCGACTTTATTTGATCAAATATTGCCCTAAATCGTTCCTTTTGTGATTTTAGGTGTTTGGAGAGTGAATTCTGGAAAAGAAACCATTTTGGACGTTTTTGAAGCATAAAAGTGAAGAAAACGGCAAAGTACATAATTTCCATGCTGAAGATACAAGGTGACGGCGTCAAGACCACCATCTTGACGGCGTCAGACATGAGGAATTAAACACCGTAGGTGGTGACGGCGTCAGAAGGCTTCATGACGGCGTCAAAGTGGCAAGAATTAAATACCGTGGGTGGTGACGGCGTCACATAGGCCGTCATAAGTGGATCAAGGCCGTCCGAGGAAGTATATGGCGGCGAGGTGACGGCGTCAGAAGTAACTCTTGACGCCGTCAGCCTGTTTTTCCTATATATAGTTTTCTAGTTTTTTCATTAAAAAAAGGAGAAGTTTTGGTGAAACCCTAAAGACGATTTTGGTGCCTCTTTTACAGGTTTTTCAAGGGTTCCAAACCCTTGAGACCTTGCATTGTAATTGAGATAAGTATACTTTCAATTCAATCAATATGTCTATGTGTTGGTTGTTTATATCTTGTTCTTGTCTTAATTCTACTATGCTAGGCTAGATCTCCTTTGTGTTTGCTTAGATCTAATGAAACCTAGATGTTGATTATGTGTTGATTACTTGTCTATTCTTGTTTTGGATGAATGATATTATATGTTAGGCTTAAGAAAACTGGCAGATCTCCAAATGGTAACATGCTTGAACGTCTTAAGAAACATGAACCGAGGCCTACTAGGTCTTTATTGGTTGTATTTAATGCATGAGCCACTGTTTACAATCCCTATAGTTGTGCTGGGGCATGGTGTAGGAGGAGATAAGAGCTCATAGAGTTGGGGAGTTATGTATGCCACCCCACGAATGGTATTAAGGAATACAATCCGTCATCCATACAAGTGTAAAGTAATTAGCATGTAAAAGATATCTAGGGAGTAATGAAGTCTAAGTAAACACAATTTCTCCAACCACTGCTCACAACCTTAGTTTAATTTAGTTTAATTTCATTTTCATTAGTTTATTTTAATTATATAATAGCTTTGGGTTAGTTGAATAGCAACTAATTCCGCCCACTCTTCCAAAACCCGAGATTTTACTTGCTTTTATAAAAAATATAAAAATACAAAAATAATAATCTTTCACCTCTAGAACTATTAATTAGGTTTTCTAATCCTAGCGACACTATTCCTAAGCTGAACGATCAATCCCCCGGTACTTGTCACTATACTATACTACAACGATCAGGTACACTGCCTGGTGGGGGTTGTAAGCTTCTCGAGATCCCTCGAGAGGTAAAGCAAGGTGCGATTTCCACGCATCAGTTACTCACCTTGGTTGGCTTAGGCATTCCTCGGACATTCCTGGATATCCGAGACCACCTAAACACATAAATATAGGGTTGTCATTCAAGTTGACCCAGTCGGGTTCGGGTCAACTCGGGTCAAGGCTCCAAAAAATATACCCGAACCCAACCCTTTTTAGAACTCGGGTCAACTCGGGTCGGGTCAATTCAGGTTTGGGTCAACTCGGGTCGGGTCAATTCGGGTTCGGGGTCAACCCGAATATTTTTGCATTGTAAAGTGTTAGTTTAGCTGGGTTAGTCTGGTTCAGTTCGGGTTAAGGGAAAAAAACATACCGAACTTTTTTAGAACTCGGATCAATTCGGGTTGACCCGATAGACCCAAATATAATTTTTAACCCAAATTGACTCGACCCGAATTGACTCAGGTCGGGTCGTGTTCTGGTCGGGTCAGCCCGAATGATACCCCAACATAAATATATCATTTCTATAGTCATTAGAACCTGCTATAACATCCTTACACATAACCTATATCTATATTGCTAACTTTTTGCAAAAGGTCTGTTTGTTGATTTTTGGACAGTCTGCTATAATTTGCAGATTTGACCCACTTAAACTTGAAATTAGAACCGGAAACCAATTGCATCATAAGGTAAACTCAGAGGAATACAATTTTGGTTTTGACCTCAACTTAATCTGAAGAAAGGTTAATTCTCTACGATATATCAAAGTTGACACAAAATTCTGCATAACATGCTATTTTCTGGGCAATCTATTGAACTTTGCTATTTTGACCCACTTAAAACTTTGAATTAAGACCTGGGACAAATTTTATTGTAAAGTAGACTCGGAGAACTACAAGTTTGGTTTATAACTCATCTTAATCCTACGTACGGTTGATTCTCTACAATTTTCCAAACATGATGCAATTCTTTACAAACCTTGCTGTCCCGTTTTCTAACTTCACTAAAATGACCAGAACTCAATATAAACCAACTCTAATTACTTGAACAATAAAATCTTAGCTTACTAAACATGCATATGATCAATTCTAATAACATCCGCAGTTATAACTGGTCTAAATTTGCTATTCGCTATCGAAAATTCTTCCGCCGCCTATCTCATTCCATGCTTCTTCTTTCTCCAAATCGGTTCCCAGTGTCAGTCAATCAAGATTCGCCATCAAGGGGGCCCTCTTGATCACCTGTAGATTTTTTTAGGCGGAATTGGCATAATATGGCCTTGTGACAAACACCCCTTTTAAGGTTATAACTAAACCTATCATCATCATTTAACATGGCAAAAAAGTTATTTCATTTTTACTTTTGTAAAAATGAATCCTAAATGTAAAGGGGTGTTATATTTATGGTTGTTTGCATCCAGGACCATATGCTTAACCAAACTACCTCATCATTCTCTTTTATTTAATTTGCCCAAAATCCTCCATTCATTATTTCTTCTTCTCACACCCACCATTACACAACTCCTCCACCTGCAGCTACTCCCGTCAGTGGCTCCTCCCTAGAAACATCATCCTTAACTGATACTCGACGTCAACCCCAACTCGATGTGGTTGACTAGCTAACAGTTACTCGACCCGCTAACAATTAGACTCGTGAAATTTGATCTCGGTTAGAGTAAGTATTATTATTTCAAAATTCATAAAGCTATTTTAATATCAGAAAGAATCTTTGAATTGTGAAAAAATCTAACTTTGGTATCGCATTGATGCTTTTGCCACTTTTACCATGGTTAAAATTTAGTTCAATGGTTGTTTATGTGATTCAAGAACTTACATGTTATGTGCAACTTCAACTATTTATTAACCACTTCAATTGTTTCATGATGTCCTTAAAATTGGAATGATTTGCTACCAAATACATGTTTGTTCATTGAAGAATGATTTTTATAAAAATGGTAAAATGGTAATTTATTGACACTAATATAGCTAATCATCATAATAAAAAAAACAAAATTTACTCTTACAAATCTTATTCTAAACACCTAACAAGTGTACAAAAAGAAATTGTATAAAAAAACAAAAACAGAAAATAAAAAACAAAAAAAAAGTAAAAAAAAAAACAAAAAGAACTTGTAAGTCCCCCCCCCCCCCCCCCCTCTTAAGCCGCATTCTAGTGCATGAAAGTCTTAACTCATTTCTGATAATTCTAAATTCCATTTGATTACAATACATGTCATCAGTGTTGAAAAAAAAGGTCTATAAGGCCGATTAATCACCGATTAGGTGCTACAAAGCCATCGACCTTGCCAATTTATGTAACTGGGTTAAACACATATGTCAACCGTGGTCAACAGCGGTCAATGGTGGTCAAACTTTCCGAAAACCCATAAATCTTGCCGGAAGTACCCAAAACTCATTGTAAACTTATTTTGATCACTTATAATAACTGTTTAAGTCTATTACAAGTTGTTTTTTAGAAAATACCTTGCCGTAGATACCTAAACTCACCGGAAATACACAAAACTTGCCGGAAATAACCAAAATTCGTCAGTATTGCCAATCCGATTAATCTCGCCTAGACCGATTACAAGCTACAAGGAGGTCAACCGCCCGACTACCAATTCACGATTTTTGCAACCTTGCATGTCACTATACTTTCTAAGCTTACATGGATTTGCTCATTCTGAGCCTTAAATTTGAAATTCTGGAAAATCACTACATGACATTTATCTGCTATTATCCTTATAATCATAAGACATTTTAAATTATTTTCTGCTTTGGTAGGTTCATTAACCTTTATATTTTTGCTAGTAAGTATTAGATCTATCTATCTGTTCATATATCGTCCTTTTCCTGAGAACCAATTCTAAATTTCCTTATTGCCTCTGCTATAATGCTATACTCGTATTCTACTGAACTCTAGAGTGTTCTTGCTAATCGATCTTACCGTACTATATTGAACTCTGCTAATATCTGAGCTGTCATGGCTATTCTATTCTACTGATATATAAATGCTAAAATCTAATTGCTAATCTAGACATTGAGACTGATAAGAGTTATAACTGTTCTATTTTTGCGTAATACTCATGGTTGCATGACGTAACTATTATCACGTTCGCCAGGCATCATAATACTTGCGTCACATAAACATGTCATTATTGCTATCATATTTCATCCTGGTCATAACTAAAACAACCCATCATGTTCTGCTATCATGCTAATCTGCTGCTATCACTGTGTTTCTATTCATGCATCCTGCTTTTATGCGATATTATGACTACTAATCATGATATTATATACATGTATGTCTAATTCTGGCATCTAACTCAACTAGCGTGGCATTCTATATCTGGAATTCTGGTACCAAGCATAATTCATGTTGTTCAATTTCTGTCACTTAACTGTCTATGCATATGTCACTCATGATTTCTGATTCTTATTATATATTGTGGTGCTAATCAAGGTCTAATAATGTACTTAACTTCGTGCATTCTAATTCTATTTTGCTTAGTGGGCGACTATATTACTATCAGTCATAACATAATATACTTATACTATATATTTTTCTGATTTCTGATCTACACTGGCTACATATATCATCTTGCTACCAAGGCATATCTAATCATGCATTTCTACTAAGGCATATCATAATTCATTTTTGAACATAATGCATTAAACACTAAGGTCAATATAGAGTTATGGTTCAAATCTAAGTACCCTCTACTAACGACGGATACTTAAATTCCAAAAACTAATGCTCTGATACTAACTTGAAATGCCCGTAAAACTATTTTTTATGGAAAGTTTTGAATTACGGAGGTTTGATAATTAAAATCACCAGTGTTTATAAATATGTATTTATTAATTATATTATTGTTATTATTATAAATTAATATAAATATTTTAAATTATTATTAGATTATTAAACTATATTATATTTCGATGGTTATTATTATTATTATTATTATTATTATTATTATTATTATTATTATTATTATTATTATTATTATTATTATTATTATTGATTTGATTTTACCTTTATGATTATTATCTTTTTAAATTATAATTTAATAAGATAACAATTCATTCTAATTACGATTAATTCAAATTATAATACATTCAAACTATATTTTCTTTGATATATTACAATTCAAAAACATTCTAAGAACCAAAAGGCGCTTCAGTTACATTTTCTTTTTGTTTTTTACTCTCATTTTTGTAGTTGGACTCTTGTTAAAAGGAGATCCTGACTCTCATTTGCATTCATCATTTTCTATTTAATATTGAATTCTTTGTGCATGTGGTTTGTTAGGTTTTTTTGGTTTAGACATACGTATTGCTAACCGATAGATCTTTTGTAACGTTTTATTAAGGGTCACAAATATCTTTAACGTTAATTGTTGTATATGTGATTCATCAGCTAGGTTTTATTGGGGATCCAATATTTGAAATTTGTTGGTGGAGTAGGTTAGAGGAGTCGAACTCAATACACATTTAGACAATATTTTGTTTTCGATAGTCATAAGCATAGTTGTCAAAATCGCGCATAAGGCGCGCCCAGGTTCAAGGCTCTAGCTTTGGGGATTTTTTCAGATCGAGGCTCACGACATGCATAAATTCCCCAAAAAGCGCGCGCCTTGGGGGCTTTTTGCGCCTAGGAGATGTAACATTTTTTTTAATATTAAGATAAGATACATCGGCCTTTTAAGTAATAGGGTGAGTATTTGTATGATTTGTAAATTTGAATTAATTTTATGCTAATTTTGTTGATTGAAATTTTCTTTAAGAAGTTACTTTGTTTCATTAAGTATTTTCTTTACAATATATTATCATGAAAACATGGCATTGCGCCTTGAATATTAATATGTTACTTGCTTGATATTTTGTGTTAAATTGTGAGCTTTGTTAGATTTAAGCTACAAGTGTAGGACATAAGTATATTTAGTCTTATATGAATTTTAATCTCTATATAGGCCATCAAGCCAGAGAGTTGATCCGTTTTAGAAGTGACAGCTGACCCATTTTAATATTTATAACAATATGTCATGCATTAAGTATTTAATGTTATTTTGTGTTATTTAAACAACATAAATGGTCACATATGTTATAAAAAAACTTAATGTTTTTAATGCGCCTCGCATTCATGAATTCTGCGCCTTAAAATGCGCCTCGACTCGAGGCTCTTTGCCCCCCTTTGCGCCTTAGTGCGCCTTGAGCCTTTCAGAACACTGGTCATAAGAATTTTAGTTCATAATGTTTAATTATTACTATTTCAATAGATTTAAGGATCGAGCAATCTCATATTTCGCAAACTTACATATTGTCATACTTACCGAAGGACAAGTTTCTATTAATAAGTTTTTAATGTTCATTATAATGATTTCAAGATTTATACATGTAAAAATAAAAATAAAAATAAAAATAACAAAAAAAAAAAAAACTAATTATTTCAAGTTTTATAATGATTTCTAGTAATATGGTTGTTTCTGATAGCGATGATGATGAAGTTCTGGAATATCTTAACGGGACTAATTATTTTGGTAGTGGAGAGAACGAGAGGAGTCTTTTGGAGCAATGGAAAGATGGTACATGTGACTACAATTATTATGAAGGTGATTACTTTGATAATCGTGGTCTATCTGCAGCCCAATTAAAGGTTGCTGCCATCCATAACATTAGACTTGGATATGTTGATTTTTCTTTATTTAGCATAAAGATTGTTGTGTCTTAGTCTATGCTTGTTTTTGTTTTGGTTTTTTAGTTGTGTGTAGCTAGTTGATCCTTTATGGACTGTCATGAATGATTTAGTCGTTATTTAAGAGGTTGCTTGAGGTTAATGTGGTATGTTATCCGCATTCATTTGTACTTAATTGTTTTTTTGAAGCAATATATTTTACTAGGTGGAAAGCTCTTTTCCCAAAATAAGAAAAAAAAAAAGTTTTGTTTGTTTTTCTGGGAAAAAAAAATAATAACATTTTAATCTGAGTCAGTCTGACGGAACCAGATGTTTAGACCAAAAAGTGTGCGCGCGCTTGTGTGTGTGTTTCCCTGTCATTAAGAGGCAATCAAGATTAAAGTGTTTGATTTTTTCTAATCATTAAGAGGTAGTCAGAGGTAAAAATATCTTGTTAACTAGATGTTAAGGAGGTGTCTTAACACCCGTTAATGTCTCATAACTTTGCTTTTTAATGTATTTTTTGTTATTTTTTATAATTGGTTTTCTATCCATTTTGTTTATTTTGTTCGCTTTCCTTTAGAATGTATGTTTAAAAAAAATCATCGCACACTTTTTGTTATATAAAGGATGTACAAGATAATAATAACTAGGTGTCTAGTCGACCACCCAATTAACCACATATAAGCCGTTTATTATTGTGTCGGTGTCAAGTCTTATTTTATAGAGGGTGGAAAATTTTCACACCTAATAAAAATTGTTATATATTTTAATTCTAAACATTAATAATCTAACACATTCAGATATTTCTGCAAAACAAACACTTTTATATCAGTCAGATTTAGATTTTTCAACCACTTATTCACATTAAGTTGGAATCAGATTCAAAATTTTCAACCATAGATTCAGATTCAGATTCAGATTCAGATATGCTAATCATATTCAGATTCATAGCATCTTAACAAACAAACTACACCCATGTATTGAACTGAACATACATTGTTTATCCATGTGCATAATTTTTGAAGATAACAAAAAATGAAAGTTATTCAATCCCATTTTCCACGAGGTATGAAAGAGATGAGATGTAGACAGCCTTATCCCTACCTGAAGGTAGTGAGACTGTTTTCAGATAACCTCTGACCTTTTTGCAATGAGTAAGGATCGAACTCTTGACTTTTATATTCAAAGAAAAGTAGTTTTCTAACCGATCCAACCTTATTTTTAAAGATAACAATGATTTGAAAATCCGTTGCGAAGCATTATCTATATGTATACTCCCTTGTTATGTAATTAAGAATGACTTGTAAATATGTTAGAAAGCGCTGTCATTACTCACTTGTTATGTATAGCAAAAAAGAAAAGTTATAAACTACCTTGATGGCTTGATGTACTCTATGGGCACCATATATTAAGTATTCACAGTTGAAGAAAAAATTTAGCTTATGATATCAAAATCTATTTATTGTTAAATGTAACGAGCAACAATTATTACATGAAAAGGGGTAACTAATCATCCGCACGCCTGCCACATGCAAAGCACCCGCACTAGTAATTTATGAGTTTAATAGAACTAATGTTGACATGAAATCACTCAAATACAAATGATTGTAAGGGTAGAGAGGAAGAACCACATGCCAATAAACCTAAGAAAAAAACAAAATTATTCAGTCAAATCACATTTTCAGACTCTTCTTTTTCTTTTGTCATGCAAAACACACAATCGTAAACAAATTCGCTTATTGTGATCTAATCTAAAATGAGTACGTCATCGTACATACTCACAATAGTTGGTTTTTAAGTTACCATGTAGATGACTAGAGATAGTACATGATAAATGGAAAAATTTTCAAAACATTTTCGAAATTCTTTTTTCACATGTGAAGAATTTTTTTTTCACATGTGACGGATTTTTTTCACATGTGACGAAAAAAAAATTTACATGCGACGAAATTTTTTTTTCACATGTGACAAATTTTTTTCACACGTGACAAAAAAAATTTTCGTGAAAATTTCAATTTTTTTTTCACATGTGACGAAAATTTTTTTTCACATGTGACAGATTTTTTTTTTCACATGTGACGATTTTTTTTTTTCACACGTGATAAAAAAAATTCGTAAAAATTTTCAATTTTTTTTCACATGTGACAAAAAAAAATTTACATGTGACAAAAAAAAATTTTCACATGTGACGAAATTTTTTTTACACGTGACAAAAAAAATTTCGTGAAAATTTCCAAATTTTTTTTTCACATGTGGAAAAAAATTTCAGAAAAAAAATTCGGAAATTTTTTTTTTTGAAAAAAAAAATTCCGAAAAAAACTTTTTGGAAAAAAAATTTCGAAAAAAAAGAGTTCGAAAAAATTTTTTCAAAATTTTTTTGAAAATTTTCGAAATATTTTTTAAAATTTTTTAAGAAATTTTCAAAAAGTTGATTAACTAATATTAGCCATTAGATTAAAGTTAAACGAGGGTAAAATGAGTGGCTAGGATTGCTTTTCGCGTTCTCACAAAATTTAGGTTTCTCATTTAAATGCTTTACTATATATATATATATATATATATATATATATATATATATATATATGGAAGGGATCAAGCAAGAAAAATAATTAAAATAAGAAGTGTAAGAAGTAATTATAGCAACACATTTTAAATTAGTAATGGAATTTTGAAGTAAGATGCATCCACTTTTGTAGGTGCATCTGAAATGTGTGGTTGTGGTTACTTTTTATCATTCTTATTTTAATTATTCTTCCTATTTGATCCTAACTCTCTCTCTCTCTCTCTCTCTCTCTCTATATATATATATATATATATATATATATATATATATATATATATATATATATATATATATTTATACTCGGTGAATATATTAATAAAGGAATTCGTACACAAGAGAGTGAGCCACTCAAATGGAAAACAATAACTGTGTGCTTTTGAACTCTCTCAAAAGGCACGACAACCACTAGCTAGAAAAATTATCTAATACAATGCAATGATAAATCAAAATCTTCTAACTACGATGTCCAGAAAATCACCAAGAATCAATCAGCAGCTATGTTCCATGTGGTTTTGAGTTTAGTAACTCTAGCCTTCTTCTTGAACTTGATCGATGCAAGCTTAAGTCTCACAATGTCAAGAATAACATTCGCCAATTGCTCTACACTCCTAGCACCACTCGAATATAACCTGTTGTTCCTCTCTTGCCAAACGTAGTAAGAGGTAGCAGCAACAAAAAATCAACCCACAATGCTAATAGTATTGTTCTTCGAGGCAATAGGTAATATGCATCCCATAATGTCACTCCAAGTTGGTGAAACACATGGCATCTCCGCCTTCTACACTATCCGAATCCAAACCTGAGATGAGTAGTTACAATCAAAAAGTAGATGATCATGGGTATCTTGTTGCACCTTACAAAGAGGACAACAGAGAGAGGTTAGATCAACATCTTCCCCAACGTCCCATGTACAAAGCCAATCTTGAGTTTTGAGTCTACATCTCATAACTAACCACAAATGGGCAGATGTCTAGGAATACAGAAGCGAGAGCACACTATGTATGACCATTGTACTTCATTACCTCTTTCCCGAATTGTTTTCCAAACATTACTAACCGAGAAAGCATAGTACAAACCATCTTTTCCTCTCCATCTTAGAATATCTGCTTGGTCATTTAAAATAGGAACGATATTATTGAATAAAGAATGGTATCGAGAGTACCAGTTATCTGGCCAAGACCATGCGTTGTTGGCAATCACTTCACCCACCCTGGCAAGAATGGAGATTCCAGTGTTGTGTATCGCACGAGTAGTTACTAATGTTATCAGTGGGCATTGGGTATCCCATGTGTCATACCACAAAGAAGCTTCGCGACCATTACCAATTATAAACCAAACATGCGACCGAATGATATTACGAATTTGTAGCAACCTTCGCCATCCCCAACTCACGTTAGCCACAAGTTTTGCATCCCAAAAAGTCCTATTTTTAAGTTTATATGAGTGAATCCACCACACCCACAATGATTCCTTATTGGTAAGGGAGAGAATTGCAAAATACATCCATGTGGTTTATAGGTTTTGCCATCTTACATCCCAGTCAGAAACTTTTGGCAAGATACATCACCCTGTTAGCCAAACGTATGCCACCATACATTCCTCGTTTACAATGAGGACTAACGGTGCAAATTTTTTCTCCATTGTCTCTTAACGAGACTTAAAATATTAAACCGTTAGCCTTCGTTAGCCAAACATTTGCACCGTGAGTCCTCTTTTTGAGTTTTTTTTCCGTTTTTACGTTTTATACGCTTTTTGTCAGTTTTTTTCCGTTTTTATACGTTTCATCAGCCTTTTTACGCTTTTATCCACTTTTTCAACGTTTTATCCGTTTTTATCAAATTTTTAACTTTTTATCCATTTTTTGTACGTTTTATCCATTATTTGCCATTTTTTTTTGCGTTTTATCCATTTTTCGAACGTTCTTTTTTCATTTTATCCGTTTTTTGTGCGTTTTTCTCCATTTTTTGTACGTTTTATCCATTTTTTGTCAGTTTTTCCCGTTTTTTGTACGTTTTATCAGTTTTTTATGTTTTTTTTACGTTTCATCCGTTTTTTATCAGTTTTTTTTTTATGTTTTTATTAGTTTTTTGTATGTTTCATCTGTTTTTTTGTAAGTTTTTACGTTTATATCCATTTTTTAACGTTTTATCGGTTTTTTACGCTTTAATCCATTTTTTGTACGTTTTATTCATTTTTTGTCAGTTTTGTTTACATTTTGTCTGTTCTTTGTACGTTTTTATCCGTATTTTATACGTTTAATCTATTTTTTGTCAATTTTTTTGCATTTTTTTGTACGTTTTTATCCGTATTTTGTATGTTTCATACGTTTTTGTTAATTTTTTATCCGTTTTTTGTCAGTTTTTTAAACGTTTTACACGTACAAAAAATGATTAAAAACGTAAAAAACTGATAACATGTAAAAAAATGGAAAAAAACTGATAAAAAATGAATAAAACATACAAAAAATGAATTAAACGTAAAAAACCGATATAACTTACAAAAATGGGGAAATCTGACAAAAAATGGGTAAAACATACAAAAAACCAGATTAAACTTACAAAAAATGGATAAAACATACAAAAAACGGATAAAATATACAAAAAACGGAAGAAAAAAAACTGACAAAAAACGGATAAAAACGTAAAAAAAAGGGGAAAATGATAAAAAGAATAAAACGTACAAAAAACGGAAAAAAAACGTAAAAAACCTAATAAAACGTATGAAAAATGGAAAAAAAACTGACAAAAAACGGATTAAATGTACAAAAAATGGATAAAACGTTAAAAAAACTGATAAAACGTACAAAAAAGGGAAAAAACTGACAAAAAATGGATAAAACGTATAAAAAACGGATAAAAACTGATAAAATGTATAAAAAAACGGAAAAAAAAATTGACAAAAAACATATAAAACGTAAAAAACGGGGAAAAAAACTCAAAATGAGGACTAACGGTGCAAACGTTTGGCTAACGAAGGCTAACGGTGTAATATTTTATGTCTCGTTAAGAGATAACGGAGAAAAAAATTGCACCGTTAGTCCTCATTGTAAGCGAAGGATGTGTAGCATGAATATTACGATATTTAATCTAAAAATTCTCTTCATGTTTTGATGATGACAAAGATGTAAGTTACAACATAAAACGCAAAGTGCTTAAGTTACTTGTGATCACAATTCATCTATGCATTCTTACGTCAACAAGCCTCGACATCTCAACGTCTCGAGTTTGCCTCAACAATCACTTAAGCCTCGACATCTCAACGTCTCGAGTTTGCCTCAACAATCACTTAAGGTATGTACAAACAAATGTCTAATACATTTTATGATCAAAGGGATTCTATTTAAACATTACAAAGTTTATAAAATGATATAAACATGTCATATATTTTTGAAAAACAATTTTGGTAATTAAAGGAAAATGTTTAATTCATAACAAATATATGAATTTAAATTTTTAACCAAAATCAGTTAGTTATTCACCAAATAAACTTTCACCAGAAAAGACAAAAATTTCTGACTGTTTCAGTAGGGCGGCCCCCTTAATTATTAAGGGGACCGGCCATACAATTAAGGGGACCGGCACGCTCCAGTTGTCAAAAATTTTTTCCTATAAATACTGGTTCATTTCTGCAATTTTTCCTCACCTTTTGCACGAAAATTTTCAGTCCCAATCCCTTTAAAACATCCTTCTAAATTCTTTGATCATAAGATTATAAGTCTTTGTTTCAAGTGATCCAATCCTTCACCACTCAAAGTGCAAGAGAAGAATCCTCCCTATCATAAAGCCAAAGATGTATTAGGATCTAGTTAGTGTTTATGTGAAGTTGTGAGTTATGTATATGTAATAAGTAGATCAAGATAATTGATGCGTGGGAATTGCACCAGCCTTTACCTCTCGAGGGATCTCGAGAAGCTTACAACCCCCACCAGGCAGTGTACCTGATCGTTGTGGTATAGTATAGTAACAAGTACCGGGGGATTGATCGTTCAACTTAGGAATAGTGTCGCTAGAATTAAAAAACCTAAAAACTAGGTCTAGAGGTGAGGGATGATTCTTTTTGTATTTTTTATATTTTATAAAAGCAAATAAAAATCTCGGTTTTTGGAAGAGTGGGCAAAATTAGTTGCTAGTCAACTAACCCAATAACTAAGATGCAATCAAAATAAAATAATAAAAATGAAAATAAACTAAATTAAGATAGTGGTGTGAGCAATATATGGGAGAATTGTGTTTACTTAGATTTCACTACTCGCTAGATATCTTTTACAGGTTAATTACTTGTTACAGTTGCGTGGATGACGGATTGTATTCCTTAATACCATTCATGGGGTGCGTACTTACTTCTCCAATCCTATAAGCTCCACTCCTATGTCGAGCCGGCAAGAGTAAATGTCTGACGCCGTCATCTCGCCGCTAATAAAGTTCTCGGACTGCCTAGATCTGGGTTTGACGCCGTCACGTGTAATCCATCTTCAGGCCGTCACCAAAATAACTCTTGACGCCCTTCTTCTGACGCCTTCAGGTTTTCTCTGGGTCGTCATGGATTTTACTCCTGACGCCATCACATTCTCCTTCTTGACGCCGTCAGGTACTGTTCCCAATATGGAAAATTAAGTATTTGCCGTTTTCTTCACTTTTATGCTCTAAAAATGTCCAAAATACTTCCTTTTCCAGAATTCACTCCCAAAGTACCTAAAATCACAATAGGAATGATTTAGGGTAATATTTGATCAAATAAATTCAATTCCGGGTTTAAATGACCCCCTAAAAACGGTTCATTTTTCGCCTCATCATATACCCTTACACTTGAGATTTGCTTGTCCTCAAGCAAATGCGCTTTTATTCTAGTCAAAATACAAGTTAGGGGTCATTTAACACTAATATAAAAGTAATTACAACAAATAATCGTTCCACTAAAGACCAAAGACAAACACAGAGGTCATACACTAGCACATCTCTTGGGTGTAATAAAGTAATATCACAATATGGAAATGGAAAACATCTCTCACTACCTGTCATAGCAAAATAGATTACCATAGGCTTGGGAAAGGATCAAACCTCCACCACATGGCGTAAGAACCTAGGATAAACTATCAAAGAGGTCTTTTTAAGGGTTGTAACGTTAGGTGGAGGGATTTGGAAAACACAGTTTTGTTGGATATAGGCAGTCTTTACTGGTGGCGAGTTAATAATCTTGGTTAATTACATGTACAATATGGTGTTGCTAAGCCAAGACTAGACTCGACTTAAGCTAATAAATGAAAAATAACAAAAACATAAAATGAACATTGAATGAAACGGGATGGTAGTCTGTATGTTATTTCTTTTCTTTTTCTATTTTTTTATTTATTTTTTATTTTTTTATTTTTTTTGCATATACTCTTACCCTACCATCGAAAATAATACATCATAGGGAATGAACATTCCCTTTACACTTGAATTTTTACATACTTTACAAATAACTAATCTAATTACTCGAATTAAGATAATCAAAACACTTCGAGTACTTTTAAGATTAACGTACATATGGGGGTAATATTATGATGTCTTCCCCATTACTCCATAAAATAAGTACTTTACCCATGAGTGCCAATCGTCCCAAAACAATATGTACAAGGATATGACTCGACTTAGCAACCATGTAATCAATTAGATAATTAACTAAGGGTTTAAACATGTAACAATAATGCACTAAAGATGAGTGCATACACGGAAGGCTAAGGCGATTTGGTTGTACATTTAAGTGGGGTGTAAAAAATTCTTCCTTTAAGTAAGATGCTTAAAGTTAGAAACGAAAAGATAGGCTCGGAGGGGTGTACTAGGGGTTTCGTGTACTAAAAATGAGTACAATGCTAAGGTGTGGGAAAAATTAGTTGACTTAACTAGCCAAGTAATATGACTTAAATGGTCAAGTAATTATGATACGGGTTTAACACAAGGGTGATCCTAATGCCTCTTATCATGTAGTAAATCCTACTACACGAATGTAGTCTCACTAGCGGTCTCGGGATGCATGACTAACGCAAGTTCTAGAATCAAAATGCTACCGGTACACTCATAAGCACTAATAGTAAATGCTTTCCTATCAAATCTAAAGGTGAACCTCACATATTTGGGTGGAAAATTTTTCTGAATGATACGGTTTTGTGCTAGTCATAGAATCTCCTATCCATGAGACGCTTGGTATGGCTAAACTTTCACTCCTAAATGTTGTAAAAAAATTTAAATTTGGCGCTAAAATTACACTAACAAGTATTTATCATAGTTTTATTACACACCTACCATCAAACAAACAAACTCAAGCGAAAGTGTATCTGTAAGGTATCATCATTTTACCATCCCCTTACACTTAGGATGAACATTGTCCCCAATGTTCAAGTAAAGAATGTAAAAGTGAAATAAGTAAAAAGAATGAAATCAAATACTCCCTTGATTCGCTCAGTATGGATAATATGGTAAACAGGTTAGATCTTCCTCCAAGAAAATGAACAATCAAAGCTTCTCTTCCAGAATATAAATCATCTTCTTGTCAAACATAACCTGTTAAACCTGAGAAAACAGACAAGGCAACCTCGCGTAAAATCGGCGGCAATCTATATATGCTAACAAATCCTAGAAAACAAAATAAGATATAATGCTTGTGGAATGATGTTTGCAGATCTCCTGGAGATTATAAAACTAAAGATTCAACATAAACTTTAAGACTCCGTTAGAAAAACAAAACTGGTAAAATTTCCAGAATTTTACACGTGACGCCGTCAGGAATTTCTTCCTGACACCGTTAGAAGTGACCTGCAGAAATTCTTATGTTAAGTTTCCAGAAAATTTCTGGAAAAACTTCGTCCTACTTCCTGGAAAATCCTGCAAAACATCATTATGACTCGATACAAGCATTTGACTCTAACAAATACGAATATACATGTTCATTTAATATTGTGGAGAATCATGATCGAGTTTGTTTCTTAAAAACATATTTGGGGTTTCCCCTTACACTTTTCTTTCGCGAAATACCTTTGGATGAAGTTAAGACTAAGCCAAACAACAAAGTAAAGTATTTTCACCATTTTAGTTTGAAACATGATCTACCAACAATAAAAATAAAGCATGCATACGGAAAAAAATAACAATCAAACAAAATAAAAATCACACAAAACATGGGTTGCCTCCCAAGAAGCGCTTTTCTTTATTTACGAGTCTTGTAGCTAGACTCAAGGTCATGGGTTATTACGTGACCTCATCCCTCGAGATGATGTACCCCATATAATTACGATCATTACTATCATGGTGGTGGTGTTTCAATCGATCGATACTCGCAGTCACCTCTCTTCCTCCTTTACTTCTCAAGTTAGCCATCCCATCATGGCTTATGCTTTCAATTGTTAAAGGCCCATACCACCAGGGACTCGGGTTATCGGGAGGTATCGTTATCTCCAAGTGTCTTAAGAGTACTAAGTTCCCTTTTTCAAATGGTACATGGTTCCTTGTTGGTTGACTATGTTCGAACTCGACATGAACTTCATTGCTTTTGCTTTTTTCATGTTTAGCCTCATTGTAGCTTTTGATTCTTGCCTCCCATGCAAGTATTTTCTCCTGAACATGAATAGGTGATGTGTCAATGTTGTTTTTAAGCTTTCTCCCCCTCAAACTCTCTTGCCCATATTGCGGGGTCATGGGAAAGCTAATCTTTCTTTTTCCTGATTTAAGCTCAATTTTCCTACCTTCATACTTAATGACAGCTCTTGCGGTGGTGAGGAATGGTGCCCCAAGGATTATTGGCATGCATCCATATCCCTTATCATCAATGATCATAAAATCAATGGGATACATGAATCCTGCGACATTGACCAACACATCTTCTGCGATTCCCAGGGGGTACACGTAAGAGTGTCCAGCGAAGGACAACCTAACATGAGTGGGGGCTTGCATTTTTTACGTTAGTTGGGTGTAGATAGTTAGGGGCATAAGATTTACTTCCGATCCTTGGTCGGCGAAAGCGTTTAAATATTTCAAATTCCCAATGCTGGCCGGTATCTCAAAGTTCCCACACGCCATCTGCTTAGTAGCCACTTTTTGTACCAATAGTTTCTCGAATATCGGTCCCCCAGGTAATGTATCATACTCATCTTTTCCCTCTTCCTCCTTCTCTGAACCCTGTTTGGAAGATTGGTTACGCCCGTCACCCTGTATCCAATTTGTTATAGTGGTTTCATTTATATCATGTTTCAGGTAGTAACTTAAGGATTGGAATTTTGGCGATTCTTCTGCGGTTTGTTCACTAGGGGTTTCTACTTTCTCATTATCCGTGTGGACAATTGTGATAGAATTAACAAATCGGGTAGTGGGGATGACACTTTCTTTCCACAGTAACATCCTTTCGGGGGTTTTCTGGTATAATGCTCCATCAGGCTCATCATCTCATTCATTTTCTCTTGCATCTCCTCTTTTTGTTTATAAACTGCTTCCTCGAATCTAGCAAGCCGCTCTGAATGAGTTGCCATGTATTCTCTCATTCTGGCTTCAAATTCCGGGCTAAGTTTCTCGAGAGGGGAATAAAGTGGGGCATAGTTTTGAAAAGTCTCAACATTCTCTCTAGAGGGTGACTCTGATAATGGCGTTGAAGTCATTTTCGAGACAGAATTGACAGTAGCCCGTCTAGGACTTAAGGGTCTCTTTTGTCTTTCCTCAAAATAGTCAAATTTTGCCTCAAGTTTGCAAAGGAGTTCATCGGAGATTTGATTAGTCCCTCCAGGTGTTGAGATTGCATTGATGGTTGCCTTTACAGTGCATTTAAATTCCCATAGCTCTTGATTATTGGCGGTAAGCTCTTCAATAATTGCCCACGACTCCTCAGCGTTCTTATCACGCAATCTGCCTCCTGCGGCTCTATCGATAGTACGTTTAGTGCGATAGTCGACATGGTCATAGAAGATCTGAAGTAATAACCAAAGATTTATACCATGATGAGGGAATTTGTGGAGTAGATCCTTGAAATGAGCCCATGCTTCGTAGAAAGTTTCACCCAGGTGTTGTTCAAACATCAAGATGTCATTTCTAAGCGTCGCAGTTTTCCCCGGTGGGAAGAATTGGGCAAGAAAACGAGTTGTGAGATCATCCCATGAGGTGATGGATCCCGCGGGGAAACGCTCAAGCCATTGACTAGCTTGATCACGTAGAGAGAATTGGAATAGGCGTAATCGGGTTGACTCTTCAGTTGTAGCGTCAAGGTCTATAGAGTCTACGATTTTAAGGAAGTCCTTGAGATGTTGATTTGGATCTTTGGAACGAAGTCCATGGAATGCACATCCGCTTTGCACCAACCGGATGGTGTCGGATCGCAAAGGAGACACATTGGCTCCTTGGGTGAGCTCAATGGTGTTTCGATAGCCTTGGTGGCTAGGTCGGGAATACTCTCCTATGGTTTGGGGTCTAAGAGGTTGGTAAGCTAGTGGTGGGTTTTGTGGGTGGTCTTGTTGTGGTGGGTTGATGGGTTCAAAGATGTTACCACCTTCCATGATGTCGGATGGTAAAGATTACGAACAAAAACACGAAGAAATAAGATAGACTAAAGAGAACCTAAAAATAAAAATAAAACCTTTACTAGAAAGGAATCTAGCAAGTAGACCTAATAAAAAGAAATCATAACCTAGACAATAACTATTCCCCAGGCTGCGGCGCCAAAAACTTGATGCGTAGGAATTGCACCAGGCTTTACCTCTCGAGGGATCTCGAGAAGCTTACAACCCCCACCAGGCAGTTTACCTGATCATTGTAGTATAGTATAGTGATAAGTACCGGGAGATTGATCATTCAACTTAGGAATAGTGTCGCTAGGATTAGAAAACCTAAAAACTAGGTCTAGAGGTGAGGGATGATTCTTTTTGTATTTTTTATATTTTATAAAAGCAAATAAAAATCTCGGTTTTTGGAAGAGTGGGCGGAATTAGTTGCTAGTCAACTAACCCAATAACTAAGTTGCAATCAAAATAAAATAATAAAAATGAAAATAAACTAAATTAAGATAGTGGTGTGAGCAATATATGGGAGAATTGTGTTTACTTAGATTTCACTACTCCCTAGATATCTTTTACAGGTTAATTACTTGTTACAGTTGCATGGATGACGGATTGTATTCCTTAATACCATTCATGGCGTGGCATACTTACTTCCCCAATCCTATAAGCTTCTACTTCATTCCTATGTCGAGCCGGCTAAGAAGCTCCTAACATTGGATCACTAGAATTCGCTCATGCATTAAATACAACCATAAAAACCTAGTACACATTGGTTCATGTTTCTTAAGACGTTTAAGCAAGTTACACAATGGAGATCTGCCAGTTTTCTTAAGAAAAACATTGAAATCATTCTTCCATTACAACTATAAACAAGCAATCAACCTATAATCAACATCTAGGTTTCATTATATCTAAGCAAACACATGAGAGATCTAGCCTAGCATGTTATAATCAAGACAAGCATAAGATATATTCAAACAACACATAGACATATTGAATGAATTGAAATAAGACTTATCTTAATTGAACATGAAAGGTTTCAAGGGGTGAAAACCCTTGAAAATACTGTTACAAACGACCTAGGGTTTATTAGGTTCGACCCTAGTATTCTACACACAAGTTCCTCTCTTAATGAATGAAAAATAGAAAAGTATATATAGATTTTGTGAGATGACGGCGTCAAGAGTAAATGTCTGACGTCGTCATCTCGCCGCCAATAAAGTTCTCGGACTGCCTAGATCTCGGTTTGACGCCGTCACGTGTAATCCATCTTCAGGCCGTCACCAAAATAACTCTTGATGCCCTTCTTCTGACGTCTTCAGGTTTTCTCTGGGTCGTCATGGATTTTACTCCTGACGCCGTCACATTCTCATTCTTGACGCCGTCAGGTACTGTTCCCAACATGGAAAATTAAGTGTTTGCCGTTTTCTTCACTTTTATGCTCCAAAAACGTCCAAAATGCTTCCTTTTCCAGAATTCACTCCCAAAGTACCTAAAATCACAAAAGGAACGATTTAGGGTAATATTTGATCAAATAAATTCAATTCCGGGCTTAAATAACCCCCTAAAAATGGTTCATTTTTCGCCTCATCAATGATCTTACTTAGTATTGAGTTTATGAGTGAGTAAGAAGAAGTGGGAAGAAGTAGTAGTGTGGAGAAGTTATGTAGTTGTGAAGAAATAAATGTGTAAATATGTAGTGGAGTATAGAAGAAGTTGTGAAGCAGTGAAGAAGTCGTGAAGTCGTGAAGCCGTGAAGAAGTCGTGAAGTCGTGTAGAAGTTGTGTAGTGATTAAAGTTGTGAGATTGGTTCTAGCTGCTATTAGAACTCGACATTTAGCTTAGTGTCGTTAATTGGTGTAAGCAAAAGTTGTGTAAGGTTTTCTCCGCCAAAAGGGAGCTTGTTGAGTAGTGAAGAAAACTCTCGAGTAGGTGACTCGGGGAGTGGAGTAGGGCAAGGAAGGTGTCCTTGTAGCCGAACCACTATAAATCATCATGTCCGGTTTGCATTTTCTTTCTCATATCTCTTTACATTTACTCCTGCACTTATCGCTTTATATCTATGCCTGCAAATATGTGTTGATAGTTTCTTATATTGTCATGATGATTAATTGTGTTATAGTTACAAGTTAATATTGTGATTGTGTGTATAATTATATGATATAGTCTAATAGATCATTATTCAAACTTCTCATATTGAGTTTAACTTGATAGATAATTTGATACAAAATGTTTTAAAACTTTAAAAGGAAAACGTACTCACATAAAGATCAACCAAAGCTCCATTCATAAAACTAAGTTTGGAAAACTAATCCAAAAGCACATATATATAATTGATCATATTGATTATATGTTGTTTTCATACTAAACTCTAATTGAAGGTTTTTCAAACAAACAATCGAATAAATTCGAATCAACATTTTGAAATAAACTTTTTATAAACGAAAAAGAGGGGAAAACTATTCAACCCCCCCCCCCCTTCTAGTTTTCCACAATTGGTACCAGAGCCACGTCGCTCAAATTTTCAAAACAAATGGTTTTAAAAATTGAGTACGATCCATGTATTGCCTATTAAGGAGGATTAAACATGAAAAGTGTTTTGTTGATTAACTTGTATAAGTTTTAATGTTATATACACTAATTATACTAGCTCGTAATAAAATTATGCTTAAAATAAAGTGTTATATGTTCAGTATTAAACAAAGAAAGATTCACACATTTTCGCAAAGTTAGAAAATAATTTTTAACAAAAAATGCATTTTTGAGTATCAGATGGGCGGCCCCTTTAATTTTCTGGGCGGCCCCCTTAAATTTAAGGGGTCCGCCTATCTGTTCGACAGGTTTTGAGAAAGTTTGAAAAATCATATAAAAATAATTGTAACTCTGTAGAAGTCGTGCCACCCGGCGTTTTAAAGGTAATTGAGTCTACTTTCATTTAAAAATACTTACAAGTAACAATTACAAACTTAAATAAGTCAGAAAGTTAAAATACTACACGTAGGTCAAAAATTTGAGTCTCGTTTTAACGTAAAACTTGTATTTTACCTTTTCCTTCGAGTCGGGCATTCTTAGTAGGTATATCTTTGAAAAATTAAGTACTTATGCTTTCAAAATATTGATCTTAATTAAATTTTAAAATGGGTAGCAAACTATTTTATTTTCAAATAAAATCGAGCTAAGTAAACATTGGTATATATATTACACAAAACGACGACAAGTGTTTTATGTGCTATGTGAACTTATTTGTGATTTTATTTTGTTAATAGAGTATATTAGATAATCGTAGCTATTTGAATTTTAGCTAATTGTATATCTAAGCATATGAGCCTTATTAGTTTATAGCTAGTTTTCCGGTTTATACTTAACTAGATCTTATGCTAGATTTCTTGCGTTAGTATTGCAATATTATGCTTGCATTGCATATATGTATAGATGGCTTAATGTTACTCAAAAATCTTGTAAATGAGTTAAATCTAGTCACCTAAATATTTCAAAAAATTTAATCTATTCCTCACAACACACTTAAATATTTTCAACAAAGTAACTTGTTTTACCTTAAGTTGTTTAATAAGAGAAATTGAATCATTTTAAAACATTAGTAGTTATATAAAAGAAAAAGTATTTTCAAAATCTAAGTGTGTTCATTATAAGTAACAATGAAGAGTCTTTCTTATAAACAAAACATATAAGAATCATGAAGTAATAAGTCAAATTTCAATCATTCACTAACCTAACTCATAAATAATCTTAGGATTAATGGAACACACTATCAAAATGTTTATTTATTTTAAATGAGTGTTCGTGAGGGTCAAGAAAGATCTTGATATTATATCAATTCATTATTCAAATTATGGTTGATATATTCATCAAATCTAATTGACATGTTTTTGAGTGTGGACAAGAAATTGGATTGTTATTTGTTTAGTTTCAAGATTACATCAAATTTTAACAAAAGATGTAGTCTTGAATCTACATATTCAGTCACACTAGATTGATATGAAAATATTTACATCCTTTGTAGATGAAAAGAATATGCATTGGATCATAACTCACACTTGTGTTGATAATGGCATATTGAATCTACTTGTTCAATAGTTGTGTTCCAAATATTAAAATAACATGTTTAACACATGCATAAAATATACGATGAAGTAGGATTGACGACTTGGATGTTTCGTCCGAAATATTCAAGCAATTTACATTGCTACGCAATGGATAAATGTGTCATATCCGAAAAACCAAACATAAGCAAACTAACAACATATGTAAACTGATGAGTGTGTAAATACTCATCATTTTTACCATTTCTGAACTGCCAAAACATCCAAAAACACTCAATAATGAATCAAAATAGTGAAAATATCTCAGGAAAGTGTTTTACATGTTTCAAATGCAAAAATACCAAAAACAGATGAAAAATACACAAAGTTTGCATAATTGGCAGTTTCAGTCCCCCAACTTTCAAAAGTTGTCAAATCTAGTCCCTGGTCATTCTAAAAACTTGAAAAAGTCACCAAAGGCCCTTATAAATCAAAAAGTTACATGATTAGTCCTTTGGTGAAAAGTTTCACAAAATGTCAAGTTTAGTCCCTGAACTTTGAAAATTGTCAAAAATGGTCCCTGGGATATGAAAAACTTTGAGTAAAACAAATTTTGTCCTTGCACTAATCTCTTATGGCAGGTTTGGTCCCTGGGTAGAAAGTTTGGTGAAAATACAAGTCAGGTCCCTGAAGTTTGGTGAATTGGCAGATTTAGTCCCTAGGGTTTTAAAAAGTGAAAAATTCAAAATAAAACCTCATACTATTCATCATTGGCATATTACACCCTTGAAAACAAATTAAGAAAATGCCAAGTCTACACCCTCAACTTTCCCAAAATTACAAAAATGGTCCTTGTAAAAATAAGCCAAATCCGGACATAAACAAATACTACTCCATAAACTATCCCAAGTCCAATCCAACAATTAAATCCAACTTGGGCCCAAAAGTTACCCAATCCACACCCTTAGCCCAATCCATCCCCTAAACCGTTTTAAATAATAAACGGTCAAACCCACTTTGACCAAACCACCCTCTTCCCCCCAAACCACCCCGTAACCTGCAAAACCACCACCACCACTTGCCCCAAGCCATCATCACCCTCCCACACCCCTCTGCACCTACCCTCACCTCAGCATTAAATGCACCACTCCCCCCATTTGCCATAACAGTCCAATTTCCCTTATCCAGTTTTTGCGCCAAAACCTAAATTCAAGGGTTAAGATCATCTCAGAGCAAATCAATGGCTATGATCAAATGGGAAAGGTTCAGAGAGGTCAAGGAAACCCTAGGAGAAGGCTATAAAAGGCAAAGAGATGCAAGAGGAAGAATTGTCTAGTTTTTTTTTTATAGTTGTAATCGTATTAGTAATTTAAGCAATTGTAGTGTAGCAACAAGCTTTTAAGCAGTTGTAGAAGTTAATTCAATGTATTGTTAAACTATTTTCAGTAATACATGCAAGTTTTCTCAGCTTATTTTGTTTATGCAATTTTCAAATTCCACTTGTTAATCTGAATTATAGTCTGATAGGATTTAAGCTCAAATTATGGACTGAGTAGGTACACATAAGCTCCATTAAGCTTATCAAAGCTTTTAAAGACTTTAAAACTCAGCTATACTAGAAAAAGATCAAAAAGATAAAAAAAGTCAACCATGGTCAACTGTGTGCTTGATTTTTGTGTTTCAGGTTGAAGAAGGAAGTGGTGATCAACATTGGAGCTGGTTTTGCCTATCTAAAGATAGGCTAGCTTAGTGAAATACTCCTTTTCATGCTGGAGTAAGAAATGTGGTAACTTGGTCTATTTTTCTTTCTAAATCTGTATAAGCTTTTGATTCTGAGTAGTAAGTAGTTTTATTTGAATTAGATTGTTAATTAAGCTTTAATTTTAGTTAATATAGTTAGTTGAATCAGTAAATTGGTAATTGGTAATTGATTGCTTACTTACTTAGTATAAGTAGTTACTTAAGGTAGTGTTTGGATTTGGTGAATGCATTGAGCTGTGGTGCTTGTTGTTTGATATAATCAATTTAGACACTTAGCATATGCCTTAATTAGGTCTGTGAAACCCATAACCTGGTCTCTTTAAGCTTAAAAGTCAAAATCAAAAGTTTTCCACCACCACAGTCAACTGTGGTGGAAATCTAGGTCCATAACTTCATCATTTCTATTCATAAATAGTCATTATAGCTTAAAGTTGTAAAATTATAGCTTAATACAACTATTTGAATCAGTACTAAGTGTTGGAAATCAAAAATAGTCAAAGTATCAAGTTCATACAAAAAGTCAAAAGCCTCATTCTCAGATTTTTGCTAAATTTCCAAATTTAATTGTGAGTTGTGTGATGGAAGTTAAGGTTTGAGACTTGTTGTGATTAAAGTTTACCAGCTGATCTTTGAACCCTAATTTTTCCTTAATTTCTTTGGAAGCTTAATTGTGAGTTGTGTGATAGAAGTGTGCCCTGCTCACTCAGACCCAGTCTATCACCACCACTTTGGTGGTGATTTGTGATCACCACAGTGGGCCCTAGTGGTTCAAATTGGTTTCCCTCAACCCCCTCCTACCAGGGATCAAATCTTGACCATTTTTTGACCCTTAGACTAGTGGACCCCACCTACAATTGCTCACCAAGTTTGTCCCCAGTTTTGAGTTCATTTGGATTGTGCATAAGTGCTTATTTGGCTTATGCAGCTTATTTGTGGTTCATGTTTGCTTTTCCTGGCTTATTTGTGATAATTAAACTTGCTGAGACTCATTTTTACCATTGTGGACCCCACCTTAAGCCATTTGACCACAATTGACCACACAGTCAACATAAGTCAACTGTGTATGCCAAGGGGGGTGTTTACAGCTTATAAATAAGCTAATTTTCAAAGTGTTTTCACAAAAGTCTTTCATATTTAGTAGTAAAATAGTTCTATAAAATAAAAATCCAAAAAAATCAAAGTTAAAGTAAGTGATAGTTTCTATTTAATTCAAGTTAATTTTAATTTTCATTTTTATATTTTAATTAAGTCACTAGTGTTTTTATATTTTTATTAAATACCTTATATAGTAAAGTAATTTTGATAATTTTTTCAGATTTTTATTTTGTCATTTAGTGATAATTAGATTTAATTTTAATTTTCTTTATTATTAACTAATATCAAGTATTAAATTGTTTAATTAGTTTTTATAAGGTTAAATTTAGTTTTTATATTTTTCCTAGCTCTAATATAGTATAATAAGTTTTTAGAAAATAAAATTTGAGATTCTACTGTTCATTTTCTATTTTCCTTATTTTATTTGTTTAAAATAGACTTAAGTTAATTAAAAGGTAAATAATTAGTTGTTTAATCTTAAAACATAATTTTTAGAGTTTTTATAATTTTGTAGGATTCCAGTGATGGTTAAGTAATTTTATAAATTTTATCTTAATTTTCTAAGTTAATTTAGTATTAATATAAATTAAAAGTAGTTTCATTAGTTTAATTAAGTTAAATAGTTTTTAATTAATAACAAAAACACAAAAAGACAAAAATATTTATTTTTATTTTTTATACTTTCTTCAAGTTCTAATTTAGGTTTAGAAATTATTTTTGAAACTTTTTAGTTTAATTTGTAATAGTTATAATTTTTAGTTTATTTAAATTAGATTTTAATTTGGATTTTAAATAGTTTAATTAATTAAATAATATTTTAATAGTATTTTAATCACTTTTATATTTTCATTTTCATTTTTAATTTTAAGTTTTGAAAAGTGTCAAAAGCACCCCCTGTAGTTTGATAATTACCAAAAACCCACTTTTCCAGTCCGATACGTGATCTTAATTGTGAATTTGTGCATATATCTGGTATCTGATTATTGTGAATATTATATCTGTGTACCAATACCAAAATAACAGTAGCAAAATCAATTCCATATCATCTGGGCTACTGACCTCAGTCCCACTCACTCATAAACGATTCCAAAAACACCATTTCAATCTCGCTGGGACTTTTACGACCCGGGGAAACACTACACTATCCACGGAGTATTGGCTTGGTTAGTTTGACTTTTACGGTTGACCATTCACAAGTGGTTGACTAATAAAAGTTGACTGGTTTTAAGCCAATCATAAACTTTGCTCACACTGCTTAAAATCATTACTTCAAGATAAAATACATATTTAAGAATGATACACAATATATATTTTATGTATTTCATTTTCTTTATAGCATGAATGGTTGTGTTACAAGATAATGCACTACACTTTCCTTTTTGAAATAATATAAGTTATAAGAATTGAAAAATAACTTGTCACAATCCATAAACAAGTAAAATTTATTTTTCTTCAAATACTTGTTAAAGTATGATATATAACATTGGCAAAAATCATAGAAAATAATATTTGTTTAAAAATATATTAAAGTCTAGTTTTGAAATCATTTGAGAATCACAAACTCATTTAAGATAAATAATCTTAATGATATTCATCTCACAAGATATGCTAAGGAGCACTCTTAAAGTCTAGCACATTTATTAAATCAAGTAATATGACATCGAAACCAAATAACCGGTAAATCATGAACAAAAGATTAAAACTTTGTGTTTACTCTTATCTAAACATTCTACACATCTCTATTGGGATAGCGAGTAAAATATATCATGTAGATTTACCTTCATAAAAACATGATGTTTGAGTCACATTAAGCCAAGTATTAGTGAATCAAGCAAACTTCATATTTGGTACTCTTCGATAGGTAAATTTAGGAACTCAATTTCTTCTAAAAAAAAGAGAATGACTACTGGAGAATCTATTGACTAGAAATTCAATTTAACCTAACGGTTGAATTGCTTCTATGTGAGAAGTTGGGTGTGTGTAACCCGTAAAAATGGTCGTGTTTAGCCTGAATTGAGCACCACTAGTAATAATCTCATACTCATTCTCCAACTTGATTAAATTTCTCTTCTTAAATATACCTAATGCTAGTTTACTCTTATGAACTTTGCTTCTCATTAGATTCTGTCATTCCTAGATTTATGGCATATCGCATATATGTTGTTTCTAGATGTTTATTTGCTCCTATGTGATTTGATTGTATGCCTTTACATGCTTAACTCTATGTCCGGATGAGCATGAATTTAATGGGAAGGGAAAACGCACTTACTCACATATATCCTTCTACCTGACACTCAAACCTCATAACCCTTCTTCAGTACATCCTCAAACCACCCATGTGAAATGAAAAACCGAATCATCCTTTATACTACCAATCTCGAGTCATCTACCATTTCCATGCCCTCAAAATTTACCTTCCTAAACCACACACTATAAATACATCTCCTTCATCATTAATGATCATCCAGCCGAACATGTTATCCCCCAAAAATCCAAGATCTAAACTCTCAAGAGTTGCCAAGATCTCCGTAAAACCCGTTTGGAGGAAAAAAATTGACTCTTGTCAAAGCTCAAGTGATGTTGTTCCAAATCAACCAATACCCAAACCTTATGCTCATACAAATAACCCATCTCACAAATAAAGCCAAACACCCATGCTTGGTTCCACCAATGCTTTTTCTCATGATGAGCATGCACAATCCCAAAACAACAATCCAAACCTCATCACCAATGCTTCACTTGTTGCTCATTCAACACAAACACCATCTACTCATGAAGCCTATCTTCCATCCATATCATGCTTTCATGATTACCCAAGCTCAAACATGTCTCCACCACCAAGAGTGTCACCACCACACCCTATAACTTCACATGCCATTCCTATGTCGCATGTCCAATCATCCATCCCTAATAACAACCACATTCCACCATCATCACCTTCCTCCAAACACTTGAAGTTCATTGAAGAACTCAAGGAAGCCCATGAGCTTTATGCTCTTCTTACCTTACACCTTGCTCAATGCAACTTGGAACAACTTTCCTCTAGCTCTCCTTCATCACCCCACAACTTGAATCAAGTTGAAAAACATGTCAACAATTGACCTTGTTGCATCTTTCTCCTAAAAACCATTACATTCAATTAACACTTCACTTGGATTGAATATCTTCTCACTAGATCACATTCAATACCTCACTTGAACAATATCCAAAACCTCAATCAACCTCTACCGCTCCTAACTCTACACTTCTAAACTCTCCAACACTCATGCACCCAAACATATACCTCAATTATCCAGCAAGAGTATCATCACTCTTTCGCTTCCTTGAACATCACTCTTTCGCTTCCACCTAGTCAACTCCACTTGATCCTCATTTCCCATCTTCACTAGAAGATTCCACCATGTAACCATTCCCTACATTCTACTAAGTGCGTCATCACCATCAAAACTTAAATCCCTAAATGTCAAGTGAATTTCTTTATGAAATGCATCTTTTCCACTTCCTAGCAAGTGAAGAACACAAAGAAGATATCCAAGCTTCAAGTGTTGTCGTATCATCACCACCTCATTCACATATCCATCTTCGGTCGTCAACCAACAAAACACCTAAAAATCCCATGATTCCCAATCATCCACCCTTGTCAAACGATATATTAATCTAAACCATATTTGTCAACCTTTTGTCATTACCTTCCTTTTTCATTCACGCTCATCCTTCTTCATTTTTCTACATTTTTAAAAGAACGTATCATTCTCATCTTCATTTTTTTCTTTAACTTTTTTAGAATATATATTTTGGCATCTTTCGCCAAAATACGTCGGTAGAATCTTTGCATTAGGTTCTAATCATTATCATGTCTTTAGCTTTGATCATGGTAAATTTTTTTCGATTTAGGTTGTTGTTTTTAAAACAATAATTGCATGTGTCATATTTTTAGTGCATATACCTAATACGTTCATATATTGTTCCCCTATTTAGTGTCATGCATATATCTATCATCATCATTATATATATATATATATATATATATATATATATATATATATATATATATATATATATATATATATATATATATATATATATATATATATATATATGTGTGTGTGTGTGTGTGTGTGTGTGTGTGTGTGTGCACTTGTCTACTAACTTTGTTTTGAAGGATTACTTCATCGCTCGATTCTTTGGTAGCCAAAACAAGTTTTGAGCATACACCAAGGGGGAGCATTAAGGTTGTTAGGATTAAGGGTTCACTTACGATGATGCAAGCTCGCCTTTTACATTCTATCTCAAGGGTTCAAGCATAGTTGAAGTCTCGTCTAAGAGTGCACCTTTTTGCTTTGACAAAAGAGGGAGAAGAAGTGTAAACAAGTAACTTACACATTTTACTATGAGTTATAATTTACATAGTTTGTCATCATCAAAAAGGGGGAGATTGTTGGCATGAATATTATGATATTTAATCTAAACATTCTCTTCATGTTTTGATGATGACAAAGATGTAAGTTACAACATATAATGTAAAGTGCTTAAGTTACTTGTGATCACAATTCATGTAACACCCCAAAAATTTAATACAGCGGAAGACTCAACAAGCTTTCGGGGTGTTATGGGGATTGGTATCCAAACACAAGACATAAAAGAACGAGATAAAGTAAACAAAATAAAATGCAACCACGCGGGGTTTTAAAGTTTACATTATCCCAAAATCATCCAAAGTCAGGCTCAAAAGAAAAAAATATAGGTCCACAATAGTTATCAGAGTTTTAGAAAATATAGATCCATAACCGGTGCCAAATGCCAAGCCTCCAATCCCAAGCATCCGCAGAGCATCACTTAATTACCTGAGAAAACGTGCTAAAAGTCAGCTTTCGCTGGTGAGATGATAGGTTTAGATTCTTAATTCAATATAGTGGACATATACGCAAAACGCTTGCTAGCTAGACTAGGCCTCAATCATCCAACCAAAACATCCAACCAAAATATTCCAACCAAAATAAATCATCCCTATAGGTGAACGCTATAGCTCAAATCAATCCAATCAATAGCTTACCTAGCTCAAGTCTAGGCCTCGCTCTATAACCAATCCAATAGCTTAACTAGTTCGGGACTAGGCCTCGCTCAACAACCAATCAATAGCTTACCTAGTTCGGGACTAGGCCTCGCTTAATCCTACCTAGTTCTATAAGCATAGCAAGTTTTGAAATAAATAAATAAAGCGATAATAGTCCACATAAAACATTTGCACGTTTCTCACCCCAAGTATTGAAAACAAAGTTCAAGAGTAAAAGTGGGGCTATGACTCACCTCAAGTCCAGAAATCCTCAAAAGAAACGATAGAAGAAAGACGTAAGTAATCTCAAGCAACTCACGTAACGGCGACTACAGACTCGGCACTTCCTAACAATATCAAACCCGTTCAGAAATCATTTCCTCAAAATCAAATATTCCCATTCCCAAACGTATTCCATTTTACTTTCCAAAAATATCCATTTCTCGAATTAACTTCATATTCATTTGAAATTCGACGTTTGGTATCAATACGGGTGGAGGGTCGACACAGCTCAAACCAAAAAGCCACAACAAAGAACAATAATAAGACAACTATAGGTCTAATGTTAGCTCAACATATTATTTAAATAATTATCAAAGCTTATTAAATCCGTCGATTTGATAATCTCCCATACTTATTTACGTAATATATTGTTCCAAAATTATACCCAACCTAAAGCACATTGCACATAAGGTTTTATTTGGTATATGTCGTAGACCAATGAATTCCCTATATATATCGTCGAATCGGCCAAATTCCACGAGACATATAGTAATTTATTACCCTAAAATATATACCACATCCTATGGGCGTCGTGAGATACGATGCCCATTAATATACTCATTTTATATCGTCAAATAACTCGATCTAGAATAAGTCATTCGATATATATATATATATATATATATATATATATATATATATATATATATATATATATATATATATATATATATATATATATATATATATATATATATATATATATATATATATATATACATTTAACACGTCTATATACGTATATAAACGATTATATTCTTAATAATATTATAACGAGTATTATTTTTAATATCGACTTTTAAATATTTATTGAGTCATAGAATTTGGTCACATGTCCGAGTCATGACCCTCGGCTCATAGTCCAAGTCCAAAGTAATAAGAATCAAGTCACAATATAAATATATCAACTCCGTCCAAACAATCCCATATCCACGTGCTACAACATGAGGGTCCGACTACGGCACCCGACTAATCCTATCTCCGTCATTCTAGTGACCGTCTCACAATCGGTCCCCATTATCACACCTCGTCAACACAACCTTACAATTCAAGTCCATTGCCGAGACCACAAGGTCTCGGCCTTGCCACACCTCTCGGCCCAAGTAAAAACACAACAACGACAACAACAATAATCCAACAACAAGGAGAACCACAAAAGTAACAAATATACGGGTCAAGACATCGAGTCGATTACGAACCGGAAGACCCACTTGGGTCTCGGTTCTCACTACGAGCCACGAAAACCAACCCCGAGACTTTGAGGGTCTCGGCTAAGCTCCAATCAAATATCAAGCAAACCAAATGGACCATAGGGGTCGCATTAAGCTCATCCGAGCCACAAAACAATAACCAATCGGACCCTTGAGGTCACTTTGAGCTCCAACGAGCTATGGCCACAACCAACGGACCCTTGAGGTCACGTTGGGCTCCAAATCCAACAAAAAAAAATCATAACATCGAGACCACAAGGTCTCGGCCTAGCTCCAACGAGCCACAAATCTCTATTCAATCGACCCAAATAAACAAATCCGAGCACCATAAGTTTGTGAGTCGACACCCAAGGATACCATCTTTATTTTTGTACCAAAACCCATTTTTAAATCTTAAAATCCAAACCCAAATCAAAGATTGAAACCGGGTTTAACTCGGATTAGTCAAACCCGATGCGTAAAAACGCGTTTCTCACCTTCAAAACAAGTGTAAACGAAGAAAAGTGGTGATGTGGTGGTGTGTGGTGTTGTATGCGATGGAAAACAAGAAACGGAAGGGGGGTTCTATTGGGCGCGTGTGGTACAACACACGAAAGAGGAGTGTGTGGGGAGTGTTTTGGTGGTGGCGGTGTGTGGTGGTGACCGGCGGTGGTGATGGTGTCGGTGATGCAGGTGGGCGGCGACAAGAGGGAGAGAAGAGGGAGTGAGGGAGGTGATTTTATGAGGGTGAAAGGGTTAGGGTTAGGGGTAATATACACGAATTTTACAACATTGGTCCCTCTAGTTCTCTTTTTCTAATATAAGCCACAATAACTTTGGCATTTAAGAAATGTTATGAATTGGTTTTTCCCGTAACAGGATTATTAGTTCCCAAAAAATATTAAACGTCGCCAAACATATTCGTACACGTCGCCATAAATTTTCCAAAGACACTTCTCGAGTTATATAAATATAAAAACGTTCGTTTAATAGACAACCGCGACTGTTATTCAAAAGATTTAATTTCATTAGGTTAATCTAGTGTCGGAGTCAATGTAGTGCCAAAGTAACGATCATAAAATAAATCATCACGACCGAATCAACCAAACCATAAATAAATAACCAAATCTCATAAATATCGTACGATTAAAAATCAAGTACCAACGTTCGTAAAATATCTCGTCACAATCAACTTTCAAAAATTCCAAATTTATAATTTCAATGTAATGCGGGTTTTATAAAACGGCTCCCTATTTTGCCAGTTGTCACATCCTCCCACCCTCAGAAGGAACCCGTCCCGGGTTTCTCTCGAAATAACCCATCTACGAAGTGAAAAGCTTCGGATATTTCTTTCGAAACTCATCCTCACGTTCCCACGTAAATTCCGGTCCGTGCCGCGAATTCCAACGAACTTTGATGAGCGGAATACGACTCCTCTTGAGTCGTTTGATCTCTCTATCCATTATCTCAATCGGCTCTTCCACAAAATTCAAACTTTCATCCACACGAATATCCTTGATTGGTATAACTGGTGTTTCCTCTGAAAGGCATTTCTTCAGATTGCTAACATGAAACACATCATGAACTTTACTCAGTTCCATAGGTAATTCCAAACGATACGCTACGGGCCCAATTCTTTCCAAAATAAGAAATGGTCCAATGTAGCGGGGATTAAGTTTCCCACGTTTCCCAAAACGTATCACACCCTTCCAAGGCGAGACTTTCAACATCGCTTTGTCTCCAACCTGGAATTCTAGGGGTTTACGCCTCTGATCGGCGTAGCTTTTCTGCCTATCTCTAGCTGCTTGCAGTCGATCTCGAATTTGCGTTACTTTTTCAGTATTTTCCAAGATAAGCTCAGGGCCTGTGAGTTGGCTATCTCCAACTTCTACCCAACCAATAGGTGAACGACATTTACGACCATACAAAGCTTCAAATGGTGCAGCCTTAAGACTTGTTGTGGTAGCTATTGTTGTAGGAGAACTCCGCAAGGGGTAGATATTTCTCCCAGCCTTTACCAAAGTCTATGCTGCATGCACGAAGCATATCCTCCAAAGTCTGGATAGTTCTCTCGCTTTGACCATCGGTTTGGGGGTGATATGCAGTACTCATATCAAGTCTCGTCCCCAAAGCGGTTTGAAGTAATCGCCACAATGCTGACGTGAAGCGGCTGTCGCGATCCGAAATAATCGATATCGGAACTCCATGACGAGAAACAATCTCCTTCACATACAATCTCGCAAGTTTTTCCACACTATCATCTTCACTAATCGCCAGGAAATGAGCAGACTTAGTCAAACGATCCACAATTACCCATATAGCGTCGCAACCGCTAGCTGTCTTTGATAATTTGGTAATAAAGTCCATCGTAATTCGCTCCCATTTCCAAACCGGGAGTTCTGGCTGCGTCAATAATCCTGACGGTCTTTGATGTTCGGCTTTAACCTTAGAGCAAGTCAAACACTTGCCAACATACAACGCTATATCTGCTTTCATAATTGGCCACCAATATAACTTCTTCAAATCCTGGTATATTTTGCCAGACCCAGGATGAATAGAGTATCTTGACTTATGCGACTCATGCATAATCAACTCTCGAATTCCTCCATACCATGGTACCCAACTTCGCTCTCCAAAACATAACACTCCATCAGAACGCTTAACAAATCCCTTCTCATTTTCTGCCATCCCAAATATGTTTTTAGCAGCTCGATTCTCCGCTTTCAACGCTTCCGTTTGAGCTTCTAATATTTGAGATGGTAATGGCGATACGATAGTCATTCCTAATGACCTAACTCGTAACGGTGGAATTCTCTCCTTTCGACTAAGAGCATCAGCAACAACGTTTGCTTTACCCGGATGGTAGCGAATTTCACAATCGTAATCGCTTAGCAACTCAATCCAACGTCGCTGCCTCATGTTAAGCTCTTTTTGGTTCAGAATGTGTTGCAGACTTTTGTGATCAGTAAACACTACACACTTGGTTCCATACAAGTAATGTCTCCATATCCTCAAGGCAAAAACCACAGCACCTAACTCCAAATCATGGGTGGTGTAGTTCTTCTCGTGCTTCTTGAGCTGTCGGGAAGCATAAGCTATCACTTTCTCTCGTTGCATTAACACAGCTCCTAAACCTTTATGAGAAGCGTCACAATAGATGACGAAGTCCTCGTTACCTTCGGGTAACGCCAAGATAGGAGCACTACACAACATTTCCTTAAGTAACTGAAATGCTTCCTCTTCCTTATCTCCCCATTCATACTTAACACTCTTTTGAGTCAATTTGGTCAACGGTTTTGCTATCTTCGAAAATCCCTCAATGAATCTTCGGTAATAACCGGCTAATCCCAAAAACTGACGAACTTCTGTTGGGGTCGTAGGTGCAGCCCAATCTTTAATCGCTTCAATCTTAGCAGGGTCCACATGAACTCCTTGTCTATCAATCACATGACCTAGAAATTGTACCGTCGGAATCCAAAATTCACATTTCGAAAACTTGGCATACAGTTTCTCCTTCCTGAGCAATTCTAAGATAAGTCTTAGATGCTCCTCATGCTCCTTCACACTCTTCAAATAAATCAGAATGTCATCGATAAACACAATCACGAACTTATCTAAGTAAGGCTTACACACCCGATTCATGAGATCCATGAATACCGCCGGTGCGTTAGTCAACCCAAACGGCATCACCTGAAACTCGTAATGCCCGTAACGGGTTCTGAAAGCCGTTTTCGGAATATCTTCCTCGCGCACTCGAAGCTGATGATATCCCGATCTCAAATCGATCTTCGAATACACACTCGATCCTTGAAGTTGATCGAACAAATCGTCGATCCTCGGTAACGGGTATCTATTCTTCACCGTTAACTTGTTCAACTCTCGATAATCAATACACATACGAAACGATCCATCCTTCTTCTTTACAAATAAGACCGGGGCTCCCCAAGGCGAAGAACTTGGTCTTATGAATCCCTTTTCGGCTAACTCCGCTAATTGTTTCGACAACTCTTCCAATTCAGTAGGTGCAAGACGATAAGGCGCTCGTGCTACAGGTGCAGCACCAGGTATCAACTCAATTTGAAATTCCACTTGTCTATTAGGCGGAATTCCCGGCAAGTCATCGGGAAACACATCCGAAAAATCACGAACTATAGGTACATCTCCAATGCACCTTTCTTTCTTCTCCTTCTCTCCTTTCTCAGAAATTTGAGCTAAGAAAAGGTAACTTCCTTTCTCCATTAGCTTTGGCAACTTAGTGCAAGATATGACCGCTAATCTAGATGGGCCTCTCAAATCCTTTCTATCTCCTGGTATGTTCAGAATCTCCTTGCCGTAAGGCACACGCACGATCTTCTCATCGAAAATTATATGAGCACGATACTTCGACAACCAATCCATACCAATAATGACATCAAAACTTCCTAATGTGACGAGTAGAAGATCTATGTTGAAAGGACGGTTCAGAAAGTTTAACATGCAACCGCGAATGATATATCTTAATCCTTTCTATGTTTCCATTAGCTAACTCTACATCATAACCAATTCCTAAGGCCATCGGGGGTTTCTCAAGTAAGGGTGCAAACTTAGTGGACACAAAACTCTTATCGGCACCAGTATCGAATAGTATGGAAGCATAACGATTATTGAGAAGGAACGTACCAGTAAAAACGTTCGGATCTTCTCCTCTCTCGTTCCCAAGTGCATACACTCTTCCATGAGCAGCTCCAGCTTCCACACGTTGGTCCCCATTATCTTGTCGTCCACGGTTTCCTCCAGCTCCACGGTTTCCATTATTGTACCCATTACCACCCGATCCTTGATTTCCTCGGTTCCACGATTCCCTACACTCATTCCGATAATGTCCTTTCTTTCCACATCCATAGCAAGTAACATTTGCCTTGCTCATAGTTTCAGGAGTAGCTTGAACCATAGCAAGTGGTCGAGCTCTACAATCCTTAGCTATGTGTCCCATCTTAGAGCAATTCTTGCACATTACAGTACATCGACCAGAGTGATGCTTGTAACATCGGTTACATTTGGGTGCATCTCCATTGTAGTTCTTCTTGTCTCCATCTCCCATGGCATAAGCTCTAGTAGTTATTTGTCGCTTGTGTCGACGATCATTACCCTTAGAGTGCTCATCCCTCTTTCTCTTTCCATTCTTATCCTTCTCAGCTTCCTCCAATGCCAAAGAGTCCATCAATTGTTAAGCGATAGTGATAGCCTCATGAATGTTTGCAGGCTTAGCAGAAATCTCATCGTTCCTTGTAGCTACCGGCAACCCATCGGTATACCTCTCAATCTTTTGGGTCTCAGTCCTAACCATATCAGGACAGAGTAAGGCCAACTCTCGATAACGGCGATTGTAAGTTGCCATATCGGTACCTTTCACTTTGTGGTTCCAGAACTCAATTTCCAACTTCTTAATCTCATTACTTGGGCAGTAAGTCTGAATCAACAAAGACTTAAATTGCTCCCAAGTCATAGCATAAGCCACATCACTCCCAACCGAGTTACGGTAATTGTTCCACCAAGTTAAGGCTTCATCCTTGAAGGTAAAAGAAGCAAACTTTACCTTCGTATTCTCCGCACAACCACTGACATTAAACACAGACTCAGTCTTCTCTATCCACCTAACCAAGTAAACCACTCCTTCAGTTCCACCAAACTCAATAGGTCCACAAATCTTAAACTCCTTGTAGTTACATCCATTAGCACGAACAGGTGGAAATGTTCCAGCAGAATTGTTGGAATGATTTGATTCAGCTAGCAGCTCAGCAACTCGTTGCTCCACAAGTTGATTGATCATTGCTTGGTCCACAGTAGGTGCATTAAGTGGAACATGATCATTGTCTCCCTGAACATCAACATTTTGGTTCCTGTTGTTGCGGTTAATAGTGTCCAGGTTATCAGGAGTAGGAGTCTCAACATTTCGAGTTGGACGGCGTCCTCGACGACCAGGGGTAGCCGTTGCAGGTCCAGTTCTGGTAGCTCTAACAGGGTTTCTTCGTGGGGCCATTGATCTGAAATATCATACAAGTTCATGAGTCTCCAATAGAACTTATCAATATGCTCAACAAAAGAAATTCAACGAAGCCAAGTCACGGAAAGAATAGTAACAATACACCATGAAACATCAATAAAACGGATAAGGACTCAATTTCCATAACACCCAAAATCACATAATACCATATACTAATAACCATCAACCATACAATAGCGATCTAACATCGTTCCAACTACTGGATAACACAAAACGTACTAATTGTTCCAAAAGAGACGAATGCTGAACAAAATACATCAAAATATGATAACTAGCTTTTTTAACCGAACACTCCTCGGTTAAGAAAGCAACAAGACAACATAACCCAAGCAACTAGCCACGCTGCTGGCGGAGGCTCCTCAACTCCTGCCTCAAGCCATCAAGATCCCTCCATAACGATCCTAGCTCCACGCTATGGGTGTCTCGGTCTCTCTTGAGGTCAGCCACCTCCTTCTCTAGCTCGGCATTCCTTTGCCATAGCTTGCGGTTGGCCTCTCTAGCTGTAACAAAACCTCGCTGTAAACTATCGATATGCTCATGAACCTCCATCAAAACTCTCCTCATCTCAGTAACTCTCCTCTCAGCCATAACCATATCAACCCTCAACTGCCTAATAAACTCAACGGTCACTCTATCAATCCGATCAGACATATGAGTAACTCTCTCACCAAGAGCCGTAATCTGAGCCCACAACCTACCAATCTCACCTAACTCTGCATGCTCAGCAGAAACCTCAGAAGGTGCATCCGACTCAACGGGACTACCAGGTGGCAACTCAAACAAAAATGGATGATCAGGTGAATCAGGTTCAATTGGATGTACAGGTGAATCAGGCTCCTCAGCCTGAGCTGGCGGCACAATCAAATCATCATCATCAGGCATCTCCTCCTCCTCAGGGTCATCATCATCACCCTGCTCAGCCTCCTGAGGATCATCAGCCTCATCCTCACCCTCGTACTCCTCCTCCTCATCGGAAGAGTACATCATCAATCGTCGTCTCCTAACAGGTGAACCATGTGGTGAAGGGTTAGGTAATCTAGGAAGACAACGCAATGATGCGGGTGGCGCCTCAGATAGAAGAGAGTGAGCATCAATCTGTAAAGGTGGTGAAGTAGAGCGTACCGACATACGTGTCGTAGCTCGGTGGGCAAAACGTGGAGCCACACGAGCCAAAGCCTAATGAAGAGTAAGCTGCCTCGATGTACCAGGGAGCCCTAAAGGAGATGAGGGTCCCTGCGTAGATGCAGCAGGTGGTGCTGAAGTAGTACATGTCGGTGTCATAGTAGCTGAATGCATGACAACCTGGTAAGGGTCATCAGGAGCCATGGTGAACTGTGTTGGTAACGCCGGTGTAGTAAGGATATCCTCAACAACATCAGGCGTATGGGAGGCCATAGTCTGTGACAACGGCGTAGGGTAGGTGTAAGTGTTTCAAAACAACTAAACCGCGAACTCAAAATACCATATCCAAAAATCATCATATAATTCCAAATCGTATATAATCAAGAAAGATTTTAAAATACCGCATTACTAAAACCATTCTCAAAACAATTAAGCCATATAATTCCTCAAAACGCATATAATTCCTCAAAACGCATCATATCACTAAATCAATAAACCTCAAAACCTCAAATCATCTCAAGAAATACCAAATCTCTAATCATCTCAATAATCTCATAATACCTCAATAATAAACAATGATGCTTCGGCTTGGCGGGCTGGCGGGCAATGGTCGGGGATCGTTTTCTATAAGAATCGGTTATAGTTTAGGTGTCTATTTACCTAGTTCTCTATAACCTTGGCTCTGATACCAATCTGTAACACCCCCAAAATTTGATACAGCGGAAGACTCAACAAGCTTTCGGGGTGCTACGGGGATTGGTATCCAAACACAAGACATAAAAGAACGAGATAAAGTAAACAAAATAAAATGCAACCACGCGGGGTTTTAAAGTTTACATTATCCCAAAATCATCCAAAGTCAGGCCCAAAAGAAATAGATATAAGTCCACAATAGTTATCAGAGTTTTAGAAAATATAGATCCATAACCGGTGCCAAATGTCAAGCCTCCAATCCCAAGCATCCGCAGAGCATCACTTAATTACCTGAGAAAACGTGCTAAAAGTCAGCTTTCGCTGGTGAGATCATAGGTTTAGATTCTTAATTCAATATAGTGGACATATACGCAAAACGCTTGCTAGCTAGACTAGGCCTCAATCATCCAACCAAAACATCCAACCAAAATATTCCAACCAAAATAAATCATCCCTATAGGTGCACGCTATAGCTCAAATCAATCCAATCAATAGCTTACCTAGCTCAAGTCTAGGCCTCGCTCTATAACCAATCCAATAGCTTACCTAGTTCGGGACTAGGCCTCGCTCAACAACCAATCAATAACTTACCTAGTTCGGGACTAGGCCTCGCTTAATCCTACCTAGTTTTATAAGCATAGAAAGTTTTGAAATAAATAAATAAAGCGATAATAGTCCACATAAAACATTTGCACGTTTCTCACTCCAAGTATTGAAAACAAAGTTCAAGAGTAAAAGTGGGGCTATGACTCACCTCAAGTCCAGAAATCCTCAAAAGAAACGATAGAAGAAAGACGTAAGTAATCTCAACCAACTCACGTAACGGCGACTACAGACTCGGCACTTCCTAACAATATCAAACCCGTTCAGAAATCATTTCCACAAAATCAAATATTCCCATTCCCAAACGTATTCCATTTTACTTTCCAAAAATATCCATTTCTCGAATTAACTTCATATTCATTTGAAATTCGACGTTTGGTATCCATACGGGTGGAGGGTCGACACAGCTCAAACCAAAAAGCCACAAAAAGAACAATAATAAGACAACTATAGATCTAATGTTAGCTCAACATATTATTTAAATAATTATCGAAGCTTATTAAATCCGTCGATTTGATAATCTCCCATACTTATTTACGTAATATATTGTTCCAAAATTATACCCAACCTAAAGCACATTGCACATAAGTTTCTATTTGGTATATGTCGTAGTCCAATGAATTCCCTATACATATCGTCGAATCGGCCAAATTCCACGAGACATATAGTAATTTATTACCCTAAAATATATACCACATCCTATGGATGCCCATTAATATACTCATTTTATATCATCAAATAACTCGATCTAGAATAAGTCATTCGATATATAAAATGTTTATATTAACCGTCATATATCAGTGACAACACAAAGTCACAATATAAGGCCCACTTGGACTTTAAAGACCCACAATTCGTATAACTCGATAAGTTTCTAATTTATAAACAAAACCACATTTTTTAGTTACCCGTCCTATATTTCGCCATTATTTATATAGTTGTTATTTATAACAATAGCCCGACATTTATTATACTATTTACATAGTATAATAACTATCGTTTTATTATTATACGTTTACTCGTGATCGTTTTATTATTAATATACGCATATATATATATATATATATATATATATATATATATATATATATATATATATATATATATATATATATATATATATATATATATATATATACACGTTTAACACGTCTATATACTTATATAAACGATTATATTCTTAATAATATTATAACGAGTATTATTTTTAATATCGACTTTTAAATATTTATCGAGTCATAGAATTTGGTCACATGTCCGAGTCATGACCCTCGGCTCATAGTCCAAGTCCAAAGTAATAAGAATCAAGTCACAATATAAATATATCAACTCCGTCCAAACAATCCCATATCCACGTGCAACAACATGAGGGTCCGACTACGGCACCCGACTAATCCTATCTCCGTCATTCTAGTGACCGTCTCACAATCGGTCCCCATTATCACACCTCGTCAACACAACCTTACAATTCAAGTCCATTGCCGAGACCACAAGGTCTCGGCCTTGCCACACCTCTCGGCCCAAGTAAAAACACAACAACGACAACAACAATAATCCAACAACAAGGAGAACCACAAAAGTAACAAATATACGGGTCAAGACATCGAGTCGATTACGAACCGGAAGACCCACTTGGGTCTCGGTTCTCACTACGAGCCACGAAAACCAACCCCGAGACTTTGAGGGTCTCGGCTAAGCTCCAATCAAATATCAAGCAAACCAAATTGACCATAGGGGTCGCATTAAGCTCATCCGAGCCACAAAACAATAACTAATCGGACCCTTGAGGTCACTTTGAGCTCCAACGAGCTATGGCCACAACCAACGGACCCTTGAGGTCACGTTGGGCTCCAAATCCAACCAAAAAAAAATCATAACATTGAGACCACAAGGTCTCGGCCTAGCTCCAACGAGCCACAAATCTCCATTCAATCGACCCAAATAAACAAATCCGAGCACCATAAGTTTGTGAGTCGACACCCAAGGATACCATCTTTATTTTTGTACCAAAACCCATTTTTAAATCTTAAAATCCAAACCCAAATCAAAGATTGAAACTGGGTTTAACTCGGATTAGTCAAACCCGACGCGTAAAAACGCGTTTCTCACCTTCAAAATAAGTGTAAACCAAGAAAAGTGGTGATGTGGTGATGTGTGGCGTTGTATGCGACGGAAAACAAGAAACGGAAGGGGGGGTTCTATTGGGCGCGTGTGGTACAACACACGAAAGAGGAGTGTGTGGGGAGTGTTTTGGTGGTGGCGGTGTGTGGTGGTGACCGGCGGTGGTGATGGTGTCGGTGATGCAGGTGGGCGGCAACAAGAGGGAGAGAAGAGGGAGTGAGGGAGGTGATATTATGAGGGTGAAAGGTTAGGGTTAGGGGTAATATACCCGAATTTTACAACATTGGTCCCTCTAGCTCTCTTTTTCTAATATAAGCCACAATAACTTTGGTATTTAAGAAATGTTATTAATTGGTTTTTCCCGTAACATGATTATTAGTTCCCAAAAAATATTAAACGTCGCCAAACATATTCGTACACGTCGCCATAAATTTTCCAAAGACACTTCTCGAGTTATATAAATATAAAAACGTTCGTTTAATAGACAACCGCGACCGTTATTCAAAAGATTTAATTTCGTTAGGTTAATCTAATGCCGGAGTCAATGTAGTGCCAAAGTAACGATCATAAAATAAATCATCACGACCGAATCAACCAAACCATAAATAAATAACCAAATCTCATAAATATCGTATGATTAAAAATCAAGTACCAACGTTCGTAAAATATCTCGTCACAATCAACTTTCAAAAATTCAATATTTATAATTTCAATGTAATGCGGGTTTTATAAAACGGCTCCCTATTTTGCCAGTTGTCACAATTCATCTATGCATTCTTACGTCAACAAGCCTCGACATCTCAACGTCTCGAGTTTGCCTCAACAATCACTTAAGGTATGTACAAACAAATGTCTAATACATTTTATGATCAAAGGGATTCTATTTAAACATTACAAAGTTTATAAAATGATATAAACATGTCATATAATTTTGAAAAACAATTTTGGTAATTAAAGGAAAATGTTTAATTTATAACAAATATATGAATTCAAATTTTTAACCAAAATCAGTTAGTTTTCACCAAATAAACTTTCACCAAAAAAGACAAAATTTTTTGACCGTTTCAGTAGGGCGGCCCCCTTAATTATTAAGGGGACCGGCCATACAATTAAGGGGACCGGCATGCTCCAATTGTCAGAAATTTTTGCCTATAAATACTAGTTCATTTCTGCAATTTTTCCTCACCTTTTGCACGAAAATTTTCAGTCCCAATCCCTTCAAAACATCCTTCTAAATCCTTTGATCATAAGATTATAAGTCTTTCTTTCAAGTGATCAAATCCTTCACCACTCAAAGTGCAAGAGAAGAATCCTCCCTATCATAAAGCCAAAGATGTATTAGGATCTAGTTAGTGTTTATGTGAAGTTGTGAGTTATGTATATGTAATAAGTAGATCAAGATGATCTTACTTAGTAGTGACTTTATGAGTGAGTAAGAAGAAGTGGGAAGAAGTAGTAGTGTGGAGAAGTTATGTAGTTGTGAAGAAATAGATGTGTGAATATGTAGTGGAGTATAGAAGAAGTTGTGAAGCAGTGAAGAAGTCGTGAAGCCGTGAAGAAGTCGTGAAGTCATGTAGAAGTTGTGTAGTGATTGAAGTTGTGAGATTGGTTCTAGCTACTATTAGAACTCAACATTTAGCTTAGTTTTGTTAATTGGTGTAAGCAAAAGTTGTGTAAGGTTTTCACCGCCAAAAGGGAGCTTGTTGAGTAGTGAAGAAAACTCTCGAGTAGGTGACTCGGGGAGTGGAGTAGGGCAAGGAAGGTGTCCTTGTAGCCGAACCACTATAAATCATCGTGTTCGGTTTGCATTTTCTTTCTCATATCTCTTTACATTTATTCTTGCACTTATCGCTTTATATCTATGCCTGCAAATATGTGTTGATAGTTGCTTATATTGTCATGATGATTAATTGTGTTATAGTTACAAGTTAATATTGTAATTGTGTGTATAATTATATGATATAGTCTAATAGATCATTATTCACATTTCTCATATTGAGTTTAACTTGATAGATAATTTGATACAAAACGTTTTAAGACTTTAAAAGGAAAACGTATTCACATAAAGATCAACCAAAGCTCCATTCATAAAACTAAGTTTGGAAAGCTAATCCAAAAGCTCATATATATAATTGATCATATTGATTATATGTTGTTTTCATACTATACTCTAATTGAAGGTTTTTCAAACAAACAATTGAATAAATTCGAAATAACTTTGAAATAAACTTTTTATAAACGAAAAAGAGGGGAAAAGTATTCAACCCCCCCTTCTAGTTTTCCACAGGATGTATGGTGGCAAACATTTGCCTAACGGGTGATGTATCTTGCCAAAAGTTTCTGACAGGGATGTAAGATGGCAAAATCTGTAAATCTTGCAAAAAAGTTTCTGACAGGGATGTAAGATGGCAAAATCTGTAAACCACATGGATGTATTTTGCAGTTCTCTCTTGGTAAGGATATTCCAAATGTAAGAGGACATCAAAGCAATATTAAAATGTTCAAGTTTTCTAATGCCTAACCCGCCTACTATTTTTGGTAAATGTGGGAAAGATTCTTTAGTTGTAATGAATACTTGTGGAAGGATTCTTTACTTTGTATTGAATTGTGCAAACACTTGAGATGTTAAACTCAGTAATGTGTTTAGGATATTTATGAATGAATGTGAGTTAGCACGCGGAATTTACTAAAACACACTAAAGGAACAAAGGTGGTGAATAAGTAAAATGGAATGAGTTGCAACAAGAATAACACAAAATGATTCAATATTATTGATGAAATAATACGGGTGATCTAAACTATCACCAGGATTACAAGTGTAACCTTGAATCTTTGATATGTGAAAGAGTTCAAATATGGAAGTTATGCATGAAAAGATGAGAGTTATTCTATATGGTTATGCAAGAGATATATATATGAAGGTGTCTTAAGGGTTCCTTTTATAGTATAAGGAGCCCTTGTTACAAGTGGTCAAGTTGCAAAATATAATATACTAGAGATTTATCTTATCCTAATATTACACCTTTCAAGGTAAAATACTCCATTACATCTACTGAGACTTATGTACTACTTTTACTTAACGTATAACTTTGTACAAAGACTAATAATACAAGTAAATATCTCAAAATAAAATATAGCAACTTGTTGTGAAAACTGGCAGGACCTTCTTTAACTAGCAGTACCTTCTTACCCAGAAGGTACTGTTAGTATATCTTCATCATCAGAAAAGTGAAGAGGCAGGCTTAACTATCACTAGCAGGCTCTTCTGGCAGACTCTTTACCTTATGCATTTTATTCCCAACAATCCTCCCCTAAACTTGTTATTCCCATACAAGATAACCAAGTTTCTTTTGTGAATAAAATTCATACCTTGAGGATTTTGAGGGAACTCTTCCAAAAACTCTATCTAGATCTTCTTAGGCTTTCATACTGATTAAGTATGCTTTCCTTCAATCTTTTGACTGCATCAGTTTCTTCTTCACATAATAGCTTGTTGGAGATCAAGACTGACAGCACTTCATAGCTTAAGGGGTACTCTTTTTCACCTAGCATAAAGAGCTCTATTCCACTCTGAGTGGAAAGATGATGTACATGACTCATGCTAAAGTACTCCCATGTAACAGATAAATCATAGTAAGGAAATTTCCAATGAGTATCAGTAGGATTTGGATCATACAATCTGCTGAACTCTACCCATAGCTCTTGCTCCTTTGCATCTGGCTTGTATTTGGTTTTCAGCTTCTCTTGAACTAATACCCATAATTCATCTAAATCCATTCTGCTACATGCTCTGAGAAGATTTTCAAAGTTCTTGAAGATCTCAACCTTGTTTCCAACTCTTGTTATCTTCCATGCTTTGCCAAACTTGTCATTGAATATTTCCCAATCTATGACTGGATGCCTTGCATGTAATGGTTCAGCAAAAATAACTTGTGGAACATGGACAACCATTTCTCTTGATTGAACAGAAGGTAATTTTGCTTTCTCTTTTTGTTCCTTCTGATCATCTTCTCTTCCTTTGGAAGGTCTTTCTTGAGTATCCATTAGAAAACTGGTTTTGTTTCTTTTGTAAGCCTCTAAGTATAGAAGCTTCAATTCATCAAAGGATTTATCTTTGAGTTGATGATCTTTCATGTTTACTTCTCTTTTCAGATATATCTTGAAGAACTTCTTCTGATCTGCTTCAGAATGTGGCATTTTGAATCCTTTCTTCTGATTCTTCTGAATCTGCTAATAGACATCATCCAATGCCTCTTGATTGTATTTCTTGGTGATGAAATCATTGAGCTTGATTGTCATTTCTTCTGAGCTAAGAGATTCATCACAAATCAGGGTATAAGCTTCACCTCTTTCAATTGGGTCAATGGAGATGATGTATTGCAGCTGAGCATCAAACTTTTCTTGCAGCATTCTTGATTCTTCTTCAGCCCTCAATACTTCTTCTTCATGAAGCTTTCTGGACAACTCTTCATCTACAGCCAATTATACTTGTTCTTGCTGCTTCATCTTTTTAGGTTTTGGTTCATCATCAACCATAATTTTCTTGCCTTTATCTTTTGATGATGATACTGGACTTGGAGCAGCAGATTGCTCATCAGAGACACTAAACCTCCCCTGAGGTTGTGATCCTCTCTTTCTTTTGTAAGACACTTGAGCAGATCCTTTTAAATTCAAATCTAATAGCCTCTGAATCCCAGCAGGCTCTTGTTCTGCTTCAGCAGTATCTGTAGCAGTATCTTTCAAGCTAACAGGCCCTTGCTCTTGAGTAGCAGGCTCTTCATCAATCACTGGAGTTCCTTCATGAAACTGAAATGGAATTTCTTCTTCATCTTTAGAACTACCCATCCTCCCCTTTTTGGAAGAGAGACCCAAACCCTCTGCATCTGAACTTGAGGAACTAGAAACAAACAACTGAGTAGACTTTTTACCCTTTAACATCTTCACTTTCAACTCTAACTTCTCAACCCTTTTAACTAACTTAGTGTTGATTTCTGTAAAATGCTTGTTCTGACTTTCAAGTGAAGTTTGTAAGTTCTGCACTTGCTCTTTTAATTCCTTGAGAGTCTGAGCATCTATATTTTGTTGTGGAGGAGACTGAGGTGGTGAGTTATGATGTGATACTGATTGTGATGTTGCAGATGGTGTGTGTGTTTGTTGAGGAGATGGTAATGGTACTGGTGATGGTGGTGTGACTGATGGTACTGGTGGTGTGGGTGATGGTACTGGTAATGGATGTGGTGATGAATGATCAGGTTCTTCAGAATATTGTAGTAACATTTCCTCAAAAAGTGGGACTTCTTCTCCTTGAAAACCAATTTTCATGTTTGAAAATACCTTGTGTGTAAGTTTGGGAGTCTGAAAAGGTTTGTTTGGGGGAAGCAACAAATGTTTGGATTTGTTTATGAGACACTGAATGAACCTTGGGTACATCAAAAACTTTGTATCACTGTCCATATTTTTAACCAATCCTTCAAAAATGTATTTTGAAAAGTTGAATTTCTTGTTTGTTGCCAGGAAAATGAGAGCTGCAGCCATGTTACCACTAAATTGCTCCCATGAGGTTTTCTTTTGGCTTAAACAATGAAGGATGGTATGAATCAAAAATCTCCATTGAGGGGTAAAATGCTTTTTAAGAAATGTAAGCTTTGTAGAAGTTACATTATACCCCATTTTTGTCAATTTTTCAAAGATTTCAGTATCAGGTAGTTGACTAATGCCATCTGAATCATCCAAATGAAGATGTCTTCGAATGGATGCTTCGGTAAAAGTCAAGGTTCTACCATCCACTTTGGCTATTATCTCTTGAATCCCATCCTCAAGAGTATTAAGTTTAGCAGTTTGCCAAAATTGTGAAATTTGAGATTCAAAAATAGTGGGATTCACGAGTAAAGCAAACCTGACATAAGAATTGTTTAGAAAATCCACTGCTTGATGAAAGGTTTCATTGTCATCAGACTTTTCCAAAAATGCCAATTGATTGTGACGTTTGACAAAACTTAGACGAGCCATGGTGAAAGGTTTGATTTCAATGGTGGGATTTGATTGTTGTACTGGTAGAGAATGAAAGGAGAGTGTGAATTATGATAAGGATTGAATATGAGAAAAATAACTTTTGACCGACTATAATAGTTATGGATAAGAGATTGAAGAGGCGGTTAAAAAGATCTTTTATTATAATAACTATATCCTTAAAAACATGAAGAATTCACAAAAATACCCTTTTAAGAGCAACGGCTATAATTTAGCCTGACAGACTCAACGGCTATGTAGCAGTACCATTTTACTCTACCAGTACTAAAATTTGAACTACCAGTACCTTGTTTTGAAATAAAACTTGGCAGTCTCTTTGAAATTTTAGATAATATCCCATATAGTTTTTAGCAAACTACCAGCTATCAACGGATTTGATAAGTCTTTACCAAGAGCCGTTTGCTTTGGACTAGTCAGTTCGTTTAAGTTTTTGAAACTGGGTGAACTGATTACCTTATAGTTTTTAGCAAACTATCAGCTATCAATGGATTTGATAAGTCTTTACCAAGAGCCGTTTGCTTTGGACTAGTCAGCTCTTAAAGTTTTGAACAACTTGGTGAACTGATTACCATTTCCATATCTTGATTGTGTTAGCAAGCTTTGAGTAACCTGAAATGGTTAGTTTTAAACAAAAAGAACAGAGTGCAAAGCACTTTGTTTTATAGCATTGATAACATTTAAACATCAAGATGAGCAAAAACAGAGCATACTTTGAACTAGCAGTACCAATTTTGTACTGACAGTACCTTATGACTAACTAGCAGTACCATGTTTTAGAGTCCAGAACTTGTTTATTTATATACAAAACACATGTTTTTCAAAGATTTATCATACCAATACATGCAACCAGATATTTAAACCTACCTAAATCAAAAGCTTTGGTGAGAAGGTCTGCAAAATTATTTTCAGAATCAATTTTGACAACTTGAATTAACCTTTTCTCATTGCAATCTCTTATGAAATGGTGTCTGATTTCAATGTGTTTTGTTTTTGAATGTTGAACTGGATTTTTTATGATACATATAGTACTGCTATTGTCAATGTAAATAATGGTGTTAAGAAAATTGTACCCATAGTCAAGCAATTGATTCTGGATCCAAAGAACTTGGCCACAACAACTTGCACTTGCAACATATTCTGCTTCAGTTGTAGAGTTGGCCACCATTGTTTGCTTCTTGCATTGCCATGATATGAGTCTGCATCCAAGAAATTGACATCCACCAGTTGTGGATTTTCTGTCTAGGGTTGCACCAGCATAGTCACTATCTGAGTAAGCTACCAAATCAAAAGATGATTCTCTTGGATACCATAGACCCAACTTAGGCTGGCCTTTGAGATATCTGAAGATCCTTTTGACTGCTGTGAGATGAGAAACTTTTGGATTGACTTGAAATCTAGCACATACACATACTGAGAACATGATATCTGGTCTTGATGATGTAAGGTACATTAGAGACCCAATCATTGATCTATAGTTGTGCATATCAACATCTTCACCCTCAGCATCTTTGTGTAACCCCTTTTCTGGATCCATTGGTGTGCTTGCAACCTTTGAATCTGCAAACCCAAATTTCCTTAAGATCTCAGCTACATATTTATCTTGGCTGATAAATATGCCTTCATTTGATTGTTTCACTTGGAGACCTAAAAAGAAAGTAAGTTCCCCCATGGAACTCATTTCAAACTTACTATGCATAAGTTTTTCAAACTCTACACACAACTCTTGATTTGTAGATCCAAAGATAATGTCATCAACATAAATCTGCACTAGCAAGATGTCTTTCTTGGTTCTTTTGATGAACAAAGTTGGATCAATCTTGCCTCTTTGAAATCCATTCTCCAATAAATAGAAAGCCAATGTTTCATACCATGCTCTAGGAGCTTGGTGTAGACCATAGAGAGCTTTGGTAACCTTGTACACCTTGTCTGGATATTCTGCATCAATGAAGCCTGGAGGTTGAGAAACATACACCTCTTCTTCAATAGTACCATATAAAAAGGCACTTTTGACATCCATTTGATAGACAGTGAATCCTATGAAAGAAGCATAGGCCAAAAATAGCCTAATTGCTTCAATTCTTGCAACTGGAGCAAAAACTTCTTCATAATCCACTCCTTCTTCTTGAGTATACCCTTGGGCCACCAATCTGGCTTTGTTTTTGATCACTATTCCCCTTTCATCTTTCTTATTTCTGAAAACCCATTTGGTTCCAATTGCCCTGTATCCTTTGGGCAAATCAACCAGTACCCAAACCTTCTGTAGTTTAAATTGAAGTAGCTCTTCTTGCATTGCTTCAACCCAGCTTGAATCATCTAAGGCTTTTGTAATGTTTTTGGGTTCTACTTGAGAGAGAAAGCATGAAAACAGGCATATGTGGGCAACTTCATGGTTCTTTTCTTCATACACAGCTAGGACAAACCCATCTTTGTCTGAAGATAAGACTTGAGTTCTTGTTTTAACACCAGAATCAATGCTGCCAATCACATTTTCAATGGAGTGATCTTTGAGAATTCTTGTGTTGTGTGTTGTAGGAACATCATAGGAAACTGGAAGATTTCCAATTCCTATATCTTCTTGTAAGGAATCATCTGATAGAACATTTAATGGTTCAGCAGGACCAATTTGTGAACTAGCAGTCCCATCTGTTGAACTGGCAGTACCATCTTGAGAATTGACAGTACCATTTCCATTTTCAGAATTTTCTTGATTTCCTTGATTTTGAGTTCCTTGATCATCTTCAATACCTTCATTTGTTTCTTGAATCCCTTGATTTGAAGAATTTGAAGGCTCTCCATGACTTGAAGATGAGTCCAATCCTGTCCAAATTGGCATCAAGATATAATCTTGACCCTCATTTGTTTCATCATTGTCTTCAGAACCTGCATTATCATTAGTATTTGTACCTGTGACAGGCACATAATTCATAGATTCTGAAAGCTTATCAATGTCAAAACACCAATCTGGTCCAGTGCCTGCAACATTTGGTAGTTTCTCTTGGAACTCTATGTGCAGGTTTTCTTCCACTAGCCTAGTGTATTTATTATACACCCTATAGGCCTTACTTTGCAAAGAATATCCTATCATGTAGCCTTCATCAGCTTTTCCTTCAAACTTTCCTAGATGATCTTTGGTATTGAGAATAGTGACATGACATCCAAAAGGTCTCATAAAACTTAGAGATGGTGTTCTACCAAACAAAAGTTCATAAGGAGTCTTTCTATGAGGTTTAATTACAAGAACCCTATTCTGTACATAACAAGCAGTACCTACTGCTTCAGCCCAAAATGAAATAGGTAACTTAGAATCTACTAGCATTGTTCTAGCAGCCTCAATAAGTGTTCTATTTTTCCTTTCTGCTACTCCATTTTGCTGTGGGGTTCTAGCTACACTATATTCTCTTTTTATTCCTTTTTCTTTGCAAAATACATCCATAACTCTATTCTTGAATTCTGTCCCATTGTCACATCTAATTACTTTTACTTTCTTATCAATTTGGTTTTCTATTCCTGTTATGTAGGACTTAAGGATCTCACTTGTTTCATCCTTAGTTCTTAAAAAGAAAACCCAAGAGAATCTGCTGTAATCATCAGTAACTACAAGACAATATTTTTTACCATTCAAGCTATTCACAGAAGTAGGACCAAAGAGATCCATATGAAGCATGTATAAAGCTTGAGAAATTGAGTTATGGGTCTTGGGCTTACAAGAAGCTCTATGTTGTTTGCCTTTTAGACAATCAACACAGGTTTGGTCATTTTGAAAAATCTTTTTGGGTAAACCTCTGACCAAATCATATTTTGCAATTGTATTGATTGTTTTGAAGTTTACATGACCAAGTCTTCTATGCCAAAGCATAGATTCATCCAATGAGGCTTTTGCTACTAGACAGGTTAAGCTCTCTTTAGGAACAATGTTCTTTAAATCAACAATGTACATATTGTTCTTTCTAGGGATTTTAAGAAGAATCTGACTTTCATCAGGGATCTTAAAATCAGGAGAAAGCACAATGCATTCAGTGTCAGTAAAAAGAACTTTGTTCTTTGTGTCACACATTTGTGAGACACTTAAGAGATTAAACTGTAGTTCTTTCACAAAATACACATTTTCAAAATCTAATTTACTGGTTTTAATTGTACCTTTACCAGTAATCTTTCCTTTGATTCCTCCCCCAAAGGTAACATATCCTCCATCAAATGATTTGAAGTCTGTGAGGTAAGACATGTTGCCTGTCATGTGCCTTGAACATCCACTATCTACATATCCTTGATCTGCAATATCATTTGAATGTTCCTGCACATGTATACACATATTAGTTTCTTTGGGGTACCCAAGCCATGACTGACTTGGGTTTGCCTCGTGCATCAATGTAATCAAACCTTTGTAGGACTGTTGATGCACTATTTGGTTGGAGTGGTCTCCAAATCCAACATGCTGAGGACTTAACAACAATTTTCTTTTTGACAGATTTTGTGGTTTTTGGTCTGACAGTACCAAATTTGGCAGTACCATTTGGTCTAGCAGGACCATATGGTCCAGCAGAAACTTTTGGTTTTGGTTTCCAGTCTTGTGTTTTATCCACAAAATTCCTTTCAATATGACTTTTCACAACTTTTGGTGCATGTTTGAAAGCATTACTTGCACCCTTAGTAGTGAACTTTGGGTAAACAGGCTCATTTGTTCTAACAGTATGATTGACTTTTGGTGTGTTAGATTTAAGAGAACCTTTTCTGGGGTTACTTGTCTTAGATCTTGATGTACTCCCAGAAATCCAATTGTTACAATAAGCATGAGTATGATTAAAACTACCACAGTAATAGCATGCTTTATTGTACAAAACAAAGTTGTCACCAAGTTGATGTGACTTAAGATTGTTCCAATTTCTTTGACTACCTCTAGGTTTGCTATTACATTTAGCACAACATTCAACAGTTTTTAGAACAACTTTAGTCTTTGTTATACTCTCTACACTTTTAGGACTAATGAGTCCTACTTTGTTTCCTTTCTTAGAAACAGTCTCTTTTCTATTCTCATCAGATGTACAACTTTCAATAGTTGTAACATCTGAGCTCTTATCAGTGAGCACCTTTTCTTTTGAGAGAGAAGTATTACTTGCACCCTCAAAAGGTTCACTATTTTCTACAGACTTTACTTTTTCTAGTGATTTATTTGTGTGCTCATGGAAACCTGATTCAGCAAGATCTAAACCTGGGGGACAAGGAATTCCTCTGTGAGGAGGAGGACATGTGTTGTATCCAATCCCAGATTTGATTTTCTTGTTCATTTGGTTCTCAACTATACTTTTAGTACAAGCAGAAGCATTTTCTAATGTTGTAACAGTTAGTTGAATATTATCTTTTGCTTGTTTCACTTTAGCAAATTCAGTTCTTAACAGGTTTATTTCAGCATCTTTAAGAAATATGTCTCTATTAAGAATAGCTTTTGTGTCAGAAAAGGTAAGTTCATTTTCTCTAAAGTGAATTATCTGTTTCTCAAGTTTGGACATACCACACTTATGATTAACTAGGTCTTGATGAGTTTTTCTTTGTTCTTCTTTCAGCTCATCATAAAGTTTTCTTAAGATTTCTAGTTCTTTAAAAACTTCACAAGTAGCAGAACATTTAGTAATTTGTACCTCAGGATTGGAGAGAGCCATTAAAGCTATTTCATTTGAGGATGACTCTTCTTCACCCATAAAGCTCCAATCAAAACCCAGCCCATCAATGGCTACCATTGCTCTTGTTTCAGTGATGTCCACTTCCTTGCTCTTGTTCTCATTGTTTCCCTTGTTCTTGTTCTCAAAACCTCTTCCCTTATCACCCTGCTTCTTTGGTCTTCTACATTCTCTTGAGTAGTGACCCTTCATGTGGCAGTTGTAGCACTCCACTTTAGATTTGTCATACCCAGCAGGTTCATTGCTATTGATGACAATCTTCTTTCCAGTCCTCATCAAATATTTCTTAGCCCTCATGCTAAGAAGTGAAAGCTGCCATTTTATGTCCATTTCTTCAAGATCATCATCACTGATCTCTTGAAGATCTTCAAAGGTCAATGTGGAACCATTGTGTTGTGATGTTAGAAAAGCACAACCAATTGTTTCATCTAAAATGGTTTTGGTACTGCTGGAAGTACTGGCAGTACCAAAATTTGTGTTAGCAGTACCTTCTTCTCTACCATCTTTTTCTTCATCAACTTTCTTGGTAGTACCATGAGATGACATGAATGCCATATTTCCAGAGCTTGAACTGGTAGACTTCTTTAGTTCATGCTCTACTATCTTGAAGTTGCTGTAAAGATCATTGAGACTCATGGAATCAATGTCTGGTTTGTTTTTCCAGACAATGACATGCATGGCCCATTCAGAGGGTAGACTTCTAAGAAATTTGGAGTTTAAGTCTTCTTGAGATATTATCACTTCATGAATGGCTAACTGGCTAGAAAGCTTTTGTAGTCTATTGAACATGCTGTCCAATGACTCATTTGGTGTGGCTGAAAAGTTTTCAAACTGTTGTTTTAAAAGTGTTTTCTGTGTTTTCTTGGTAGCATCATTACCACCAAATCTAGCTACAATAGCTTGAAAAAGAGTTTTAGCACACTTGTATTTGTTAAAGACTAGAAGCTGGTCATTTGGAATAGACATGAGAAGCATACTCCTGGCTTTAAGATCATTTCTCTTTTGAATTCTTTCTTCAGCAGTTATTGGGTTTACTTGTACGGTTGTGACAAGTGCATCATCTACTGTGGAGGTGGTGATTCCAGGTTTAAATGAGTTTCCTTCTTCAATAATCTCCCAAAGTGCATAGTCTTGCACTTGGAAGTATTGTTCAACCCTTAGTCTCCACATCTCAAACTCATTTTGTTTGAGTAATGGAAGTTTTGCAGCCACATTGGTTTGAATGTGCTCAACATCCATTTTTGCTTTGTTCTTTTATGTCGTAAATATCAGCCCTGCTCTGATACCACTTGTGGGAAAGATTCTTTAGTTGTAATGAATACTTGTGGAAGGATTCTTTACTTTGTATTGAATTGTGCAAACACTTGAGATGTTAAACTCAGTAATGTGTTTAGGATATTTATGAATGAATGTGAGTTAGCACGCGGAATTTACTAAAACACACTAAAGGAACAAAGGTGGTGAATAAGTAAAATGGAATGAGTTGCAACAAGAATAACACAAAATGATTCAATATTATTGATGAAATAATACGGGTGATCTAAACTATCACCAGGATTACAAGTGTAACCTTGAATCTTTGATATGTGAAAGAGTTCAAATATGGAAGTTATGCATGAAAAGATGAGAGTTATTCTATATGGTTATGCAAGAGATATATATATGAAGGTGTCTTAAGGGTTCCTTTTATAGTATAAGGAGCCCTTGTTACAAGTGGTCAAGTTGCAAAATATAATATACTAGAGATTTATCTTATCCCAATATTACACCTTTCAAGGTAAAATACTCCATTACATCTACTGAGACTTATGTACTACTTTTACTTAACGTATAACTTTGTACAAAGACTAATAATACAAGTAAATATCTCAAAATAAAATATAGCAACTTGTTGTGAAAACTGGCAGGACCTTCTTTAACTAGCAGTACCTTCTTACCCAGAAGGTACTGTTAGTATATCTTCATCATCAGAAAAGTGAAGAGGCAGGCTTAACTATCACTAGCAGGCTCTTCTGGCAGACTCTTTACCTTATGCATTTTATTCCCAACAGTAAACATACATCATCCCAAGCAACCTTTGGTTTCCCACGCTTCAACTCTCCTTGGCACCATAAAAAACTACACATCAATTGCTCAATGTTGTTTATAATACCAACCAGAAGAATAAAAACCGAAGCCCAACAAACGTACATTGAAGATATAACTGATTGGCAAAGTTGTAGTCTTCCCGCGAACGATAACCATTTATTCTTCGAATCGCCTATTCTCTTTTGCACACACTCTACAAGGATTTTACAATCCCTGTAGAGTAATCTAGATGAACAAGAGGAACGCCCAAATATTTGATAGGAAGACTACCTTCTTCGAATGACATAAGTTGTAGAATAGACGCCTTCACATGATTCACAACATTGCAAAAGAATGTAGTACTTTTAGGAATACTTGGCACAAACCCCGAAACACACTTGAATTCTTCTAACGACTCCATTAGAACAGTAGCCGATTGGATATCTCCTCTAGCAAACATAATCAAATCATGAGCAAAACATATGTTAATATTTTTTTGTTTACTGCAACAATTATGATAACTAAATTCACCACTTTCTCGAACCCTACGCTTAAGGGTAAGTGTTAGAATCTCCATAACTAGAGTGAAAAGATAAGGTGACCTTGACGCAACCCTCTTTTTCCTTGAAAATACCTATGAAGCTCGCCATTCACATTAGTGGAAAACTATATTTTTAGCAGCATTTGAATTGTAGAGACTCAAGCAAGAAGCTAGAGATTAAAGTTGCATGATACAAGTTAGGACAATACAATACAAGTATCATAAAACCACTCGATCTAATCAAAGGAGCTTTTCTATATCTATTTGGCATTTGAATTAATGTCGTTTAGAATAAAGTCTTGGCTCTCTAGTCACTATCTAATTGGCTTGTAAGTATACTCGTATTAGTTTATTTTTTTATTTTTACTAACACCTTGATGTTGTGTTGAATCAAGCACAAGTTCAAGTGTTAATCCATGTTTTTAAATATCTTAATCATTTTTCTTAGATAAGAGCAATATACGGCCTACGCCATCATAGGTACTGGTCAAGTGATTACGTGTTTGTTACCAATAGATATTTCGTGTTCAAGTATTTCATTAAAGTGAGATTTGTCTCATCATGTGATAATTAAATATGAATACGTGAATTTGCCTTTGAAAAGCTAAAAAGAGTCAAACGCAGTAATTAGTATATAAAGAAATGATAGTATATCCCCAAATTTCATTAAAGAAAATTCACATGCACGTGTGGTCAATGAGGATTAGGGTTGAGCATGGTTCTGGAACCGGTTGGAACTGGAATCGGAACTAGTAGATTCGAGAATCGATTTTTTTGAAAAGTGGGAACCGAGAACCGAACTGAATATAGTTTTTGGTTCCGGTTCCGGTTCCAGTTCTGGTTCCGGTTCTTTTGGGTCTATCCGTATAGGAACCGCTGTTCTATTAAGCTAATAAAAAACACAAAAAATTAAACTTTTTAAGAACTTGAAACCATTTACATTTAAGCAAATAACAATTAACAACTAAACCATACACTCAAATAACCAATCATTCTATAGTTACTTTCACTTGTTCCTATTTTTAACAAAATAATAATGCATAACAATTCGGAACACAAAATAAAATAACTTAAAACTTTGTCCATCAAAATAACTAAGACCGTTTAGAGTTATGTGATGATGATAGATAATAAACAATGTATTAATAAAAGTGCTAGCAAATTTTAGCTGATGAACATGTAAAAGCTAATCAAATGCAAATAAACATAAAATATAAACTTACTTCAGTAAATTAAAAGATTAGGGTTTGGAGTGTTTGGCTTGAAGGCTAGTAGGTTTTTTTTTTTTTTTTTTTTTTTTTTTTTTTTTACTTAATGATACGTAGAATTTGATTAATATTTTGATAAGAAGTAAAAAAATTACATATTCTTATAATTATTGGATATTTGGTTCCGGAATCGAGAACCGGTTCGAACCGACCCAAGAACCAAAAATTCTCAAAATCAAGAACCGGAACTGCAACCATTGGTTCTGGTTCCGGTTCGGTTCTTCATAGTTTCGGTTCGGTTCTCGGTCCGGTTCTGGTTCTTTGGTTCTTTTTCTCATCCCTAATGAGGATTACCGATTAAATTGTATCAAAACTTCTATTTTTTTTAACTGCTTGTTAGTTGTTAGTGATTCAGGTAGCAATGATATCCAATTGAGTAGTATGTTGACCTTAAACTCCGCATGTATTTTCTGTTATGTTGAAATTAAAAATAGCATTCATCCCGATATATATGGGAGTTAACATCAATTTATTTTCTTATTAATTGTCTTACGTACACTATTCGTAAAACTCATCTTTAAGCGTTAAAGTTTATCCGTGGTATGTAAACGTAATCAAAGTTATCAGCTTGAAATGTGAAACTTTGAGCTTGACATGATTTTCAATAAGCGAAAATTACTGACATACCCCTGCATGGAGGGGTGTGGCCCAATTTACCCCAAGCTAGCGCCGTTTTCCAAAATACCCCAACATTCCCCTAAAATTCATACGCGACATATGGGGAACACACGTGTCAACATGCTACGATCGGGACAAAAAAAAAAAGAATATTTCGCGTACAAATATAAGCGACATTATATATATGTACACGACATGTACATGTGGAGCAATTTGTAAGACAAATTTTTAAAAATTTACAAAAAAACACCCTTTAACTTTTTGATAATTACAACTTTTTTATATAACAAACTTAATTTGTCAAATATTTAGCAAATATCTAGCAAATTTGTTAATAAAAAAAATATCGTTACGAAGAGCTCTGAATTACAAACAAAACGAGCCCAATATTGATATGCTTTTGACGTACGTACGATTTTATAAAATTTCAAAATACCGTTTATAGGTTTATAAAATTATACCGTTTTTAATTTATGAATATTTACGTTTATATTTCCCAACGATATTCATATTTCATAGAATTATACGTCTTTGTCCCTTGTGGTTTAAGCGTATGTTTTAAAAGTTTATAAAATCGTCTAGTTTGATCACGACTCTGGTTTATAACCCTAAACTAATTACATTTACTAAAAACTTAACAAGAGTATAACACTATATAATTATTATTTTTGTTATCGGGGAAGTATTTATAATTTTGTTATTTTCTAAATTGAAGATTTTTAAGGTATATAAGTGACTAGTTTATTTTCAAAAAAGTTGTTCTAGACTTCTAGTAATATACGTGCTTTTACGAAAAGTAAGTTGATCATTGAAAGCTAACATGTTCAATGCGGTTCTAATATGTACGTGCTCTTAGTTTTTTAATAAGTGCAAACTTACGTATAAACTACACATTTGCTCAAAGTAATATTGTTAGGTTAAATTTGGTACCGACCGAGGTCATTTTTAATGTTATATGAGTGGATAAACAAAGAGATCTGCATTCGTGTTCTTAAAATTGAATATCAAAAACTGTATAATGTTATAAACCTATAAACGGTATTTTGAAATTTTATAAAATCGTACGTACGTTAAAAGCATATCAATATTGGGCTCGTTTTGTTCGTAATTCAGAGCTCTTCGTAACGATATTTTTTTTATTAACAAATTTGCTAGATATTTGCTAAATATTTGACAAATTAAGTTTGTTATATAAAAAAGTTGTAATTATCAAAAAGTTAAAGGGTGTTTTTGTAAATTTTTAAAATTTTGTTTTACAAATTGCTCTACATGTACATGTCGTGTACATATATATAATATCGCTTATATTTGTACGCGAAATATTCTTTTTTTTTGTGCCGATCGTAGCATGTTGACACGTGTGTTTCCCATATGTCGCGTATGAATTTTAAGGGAATGTTGGGGTATTTTGGAAAACGGCGCTAGCTTGGGGTAGATTGAGACACACCCCTCCATGCAGGGGTATGTCAAATAAACATAAAATATAAACTTACTTCAATAAATTAAAAGATTAGGGTTTAGAGTGTTTGGCTTGATGGCTAGTTGTTTTTTTTTTTTTTTTTTTTTTTTTTTTTTTTTTTTTTAATGATACGTAAAATTTGATTAATAGTTTGATAAGAAGTAAAAAAAATTACATATTCTTATAATTATTGGATATTTGGTTCCGGGATCGAGAACCGGTGGAACAGATTCGAACCGACCCAAGAACCAAAAATTCTCAAAATCAAGAACCGGAACTGGAACCATTGGTTCTGGTTCCGTTTCGGTTCTTCATGGTTCCGGTCCGGTTCTGGTTCTTTGGTTTTTTTTCTCATCCCTAATGAGGATTACCGATTAAATTGTATCAAAACTGCTAATTTTTTTTTAACTGCTTGTTAGTTGTTAGTGATTCAGGTAGCAATGATATCCAATTGAGCAGTATGTTGATCTTAAACTCCGCATGTACTTTCTGTTATGTTGAAATTAAAAATAGCATTCATCTCGATATATATGGGAGTTAACATCAATTTATTTTCTTATTAATTGTCTTACGTACACTATTCGTAAAACTCATCTTTAAGCGTTAAAGTTTATCCGTGGTATGTAAACGTAATCAAAGTTATCAGCTTGAAAAGTGAAACTTTGAGTTTGACATGATTTTCAATAATTGAATATGATTAGAAAGCATTAGATCAAATATGATTAAGAACCCACATGCGAAAGCCGTAAAAGACAAATGACTTTTGCCACATAAGTAAATGAAAGAGAATCAACTTATTTTCCGTATTAAAACCAACCGAAGTACACTCACATTGTCATGAAAATGACCATGAATTAGTTTCATACGGAGTAATAGAGTAGCTCTTCTCTTTGTTTTATATTATCACTGGATAGCCTTTTGATGTGAGACCTGTAATAACTAACAGCTCATTCTTTATTTCTTTGTTTTTGCGTTTCATTGAAAGTAATTACATCCCATAAACATTTATGTACGAAAGGTAGTCAGATGTCCACTTAACATATTGGAAATAACATTCCATCTAAGCCAAATTTTAATCCAATCCTTTCTCTTGAAGGATTTTAAAAATAAAATATACAACCTTGTTCTATATGTTTATTAGAAAAGACATACACGATTATTAAGACTAACACAATATGACATATCATTGAGCGAGTGTCGAGTATCTATCTCACCTGATGAGATAGAACACATGAATGAAAACCTTAAGTTTAACTAAAGGATTCATCGTGTATGTCGTATTATGTATTGGACTATTTATATTATTTGTATGAATGCATGAGCAGACAACAACAAATATTTAAGTTAAAGTCATTAGAAAACTATTCAAAGAACATTCTAGAGGATCTGCAAACAACCAAAGATATGTTCATCGTTTACGGATTTTGAAAAAGGAGCTTAGTGTTGCAATAATGTTAGTTTTGATAGAAATGATGCTCAACCCTAGTCATTACAGAACTTCATTGTAAATGATGACCATGCTGACTAGACGTGCTCAACTGAGAGCATTGTTGCACTATTTATTGAAAAAATAAGAATACTTTATGGTTTGGGAACCTATTAAATATATTGTCTCAAATAGGTGTTCTGCTAGCGTCGAACATCCTATCAAATGTACTTTGTGATGCTATCATTGTTATACTACACGTGTACAAATTGACAATCAATTGTGTCATTCAAAACCTTCTCCGTTTGTGAGTTTGAAATTAGTATTCTCAAAGTTTTAAAGGATGAGTTTATGTGGCGGTGGGTTCAAACCCTGTGAATTAGTCGGTCAAAAGGTCGGAAACCATGGTTACCAAAAAAAAGTTTTAAAGGATCATAACCTAGTTTACTTGTTCATGAAACATATGTTTGTCAACAAGCGTGATCGTCGTGCTTAAAGACATAAGTCTATAATTAGCTAGAAATAAAACTGGTCTATTTGGTGTTTGGATAATGAAACGTTAAGCAGCCATATTAAATTATGAATTCATATACCTGATATGATCGTCTTCATTTATACTACTTGTTCTATATTTGCATATTTAATGGCCATGAATAATTAAATCATTCTAAATTGTCCATTGTCGATTGACGGTATATGAGTATCATCGAATTAAGACAAATGTTAGAGTATTGGTGATATTCATTGAGAATGTATAATAACTTATTAAGTGATGATGCTACCAAACTCACGTGTTGTTTCATTGTGATGAATATTGGACTGACCCAACCTACAAGAGTCACTACATGGATTGACGTCAATAGTGAATCTCGCAAGTGGTTATATATCGTATCCTTAGACTTGAGATTGTGACAACTGGCAATTTATGGAGACATTTTAAAACCCGCATTACGTTAAAGTTTGATGATAATTAAATATTTAGAATTTTATTCGTGACGAATTTGTAAAATTTAAACCGTGGTTTTGAATTATGAAGTTTCTGTGGAATTTAAATTTGAATTATTACTTTGATATGGAATTTATGTTGAGATTTACTGATTGAGACGTTTCGTGGCACTACGTTGACTCCGACACTAGGAATAACCTAACACAATTAAATTTTGATTTACGGTTTGGTTTGTATAATAATTGAACGTATCGTGAAATTTTAAAAATATTGGAAACGAGCTCGTTTTGAGAGTATCGAGATATTTTGAAAAGTTTACGGGAAAGGCCTTGTGTTTTATGACGCTAGTCACCCTCCCCTTAATAACATTATTATTATTGTTTAATATATATATATATATATATATATATATATATATATATATATATATATATATATATATATATAACTACAATTGGTCTTTGTGTTGACCGGTCATAACACACAAACAAACACACCCATCACCAACCTCTCATCTCTCTCTCTACCCCCATATTAACCCTAGCCGCCCCCTTACACGGCTGCCACCACCACACCGCCACTCCCACGATCACACCACCACCACCATCTTAAACCTCATCTTATTCTCTTTCTTTTGATATATTACACACGCTCTAAATCCCCCCCCCCATAACATCATTTTCCATCATCAATCCGATTCCATCTTTGTTGTTTTTGTGAGATTCGTGAGTTCCAAGGTTCAAGAAGGTGAGCAAGTGCCAAAACAAGTGTAAACTTGTCTTGGTTTCCATCGATCCGTGAGATACGGAGTATATATCGATTTGGGTTTTGGGTTTTCTTGGTTCATTTTGATTAAAAACATGAAAAATAAGTGGGTTTTGATATAAAAACAAGATTTGATATTGTTTGGTATCCGGGTTTTCATCTCTTGTGGGTGTCGAGTTTGAAACCGAAAGCTATGGCTCTTGGCTTGGTTTTAATTTCGAGCTCATGTGGTTCCTTTGATGGTTTTGATCTCGTAGTCATAGTAGCGAGGGTGTTGATTATGTGGAAGTATTGTTTTGCTTGAGTCTTGATTTGCAAGATGGATACTTGTTGTTGTCCTTGTGATGCCGCGACCCTAATGGTCCGTTTGGGCTGTTTTTGGTATGCTCGTATGAGCCTAAGCCGAGACCTAGATGGTCTTGGGGTTGAGTCCTCGTGACTCGTGGTATAGCCGAGACCCAAGTGAGTCTCTCGGCACGGGTTTGACTTGGTAAATCGACCCGGAATTTGTATAATCTTGATTCCTTCCTTGTTGTTGTTTCATGTTGTTGTTGTTGTTGTTGTTGTTGTTGTTGTATTTCTACTTTGGGCCGAGAAGTGTTGAAGGGCCGAGACCCTTTGTGGTCTCGGCAACGGGAACATTTGATTATTGTGAAGTGTTGACGATGATGTGAGTAAACGGGGACCGATTGTGAGACGGTCAAATTAGAACGACGGAGATAGGTTAGTCGGGTGCCGTAGTCGGACCCTATTGTTGTAGCTCGTGAAATGGGATGATTGATGGAGATGTGGTATTGATTATTATTACTTTGGACCAATGGTTGTGCGAGTCGGAGTCACGTTGACTAACGATTGATTTCGGCAAAACGCCTTAGCACTTGGAATTGGACAATGAGCCGAGAGTGATGACTCGGACATGTGACTCATCTTTTATAACTCGATATTAATTATAATTAAGCTTAATAATAAAAACTCGTAATACTTATATTAATAATATAAACATTTATATAAATATATAAATGTGAAAACGTATATATATTTATACAAGTGCGTGTATTAAAAATAAAATAATCACGATTAATAAAATAATAATGTAACGATATATATTATACTATGAGAATAGTATAATAAATGTCGGGAATGTTATTATAAACAAACTATTATAAATGACGATATAATTATAATGTTGAATACTCTACGAAATGAAATGCCTTTTTGGAAAATAAAATGGGAACTTACGAGTTATACAAGATCGAGGGAACTTGAGTCCAAGTGGGTCATATTATTTATTTAATGACTTTTGTGCTTGTCACAGATGTGTGACGTTAATATATTCATTTTCTATAACTACGTAACTTATTTGATCGACGGATTAAATAGGACCTACTTGTTTATATAAAAAGGGTATATTAATGGGTATTGTATCCTACGACGTCCATAGGTTGTGGTAGGAGTGCGAGATAATGAGTTACTAAATATCTCGTGAGGTTTACCAAATTGACAAATTTGGTAAGTTTAACGGTATATTTAGGGAACTTATTAACTTAAATACTTACCATATAGTATTCTACGTGCTATGTGACTTAGGGGGTGGCAACCTTTCGGCAAAACCACATCGGCAAAGCTTGCCGATCGGCAAGGCCCATTGCCAGTGGCTCGGCGAGTACCGATCGGCACCTCAAGCGGTATATCTCACCGATTCGGTGGGGAGAAGATCAAGGAAAAATGTTACCGTTTGGGAGTTAATGTTTGGAGCGTACATGCATGGTTGTTGAAGAAAAGTTGCCGGAAGCGCAAGAAGCTCAGAACCCAAAAGTTGTCGGAAAGGAGAAGATGATGATATGGCAGAACCCAGAAAAATGAGGGTGGAAGATGATGATTTGGCAGCGGAGCTTCGTCTCCGGTGGCGGCTGCGGTGGAGGTTCTGCGTACAAGGGAAGATGGTGGTGAAAAATGATGCTTTGGAAAGTATATACAATGGAATATGTACAAGGGAATACGTACAAGGGAATATATGCATGGAAGATCCATACTAGTTTTTTTTATTATTATTATTAATACACATTTAATGCTTGATTAGGCAAAAAATTAGGCAAGATTGCCACTAAAAAAGAGTGTTTAGGCAAGATTAGGCAAAATATTAGTTGGACAACCATGATTGGTTGTTTTCTTTAAAAGAGGAGGCAATGTGTGGCAAGGTTGCCACCCCCCTTAGGTTTTGGATATGATCTTGAAATAATATATTAGGTAAATAATTATGAAGGATTACCAAGTCGAAGGATTTGATAAACTTCGATGATTTATTTAAATAATATATTTGGCCAATATTAAACCCGTAGAGTGTTTTATTATTTCTTTCATTATGTCTTCTTGGTTTGTGTTGAGTCGACCCTCCACCCACATGGATATCAAACGCCAAACTAATACGAGAATAATATGAGAAATGGATTTTTGGTAAGTAAAAAGGAATACATTCGAGATTATGAATATTTGATTTTGAGGAAATGTTTATGAAAAGAACTTATATTGTTAGGAATTGCCGAGTCCGTAGTTGCCGTCTTTTGAGTTGTGATACATCTTGATTCTACCTGTATCTTTGAGCTGATATATGGACTTGAGGTGAGTCATAGCCCCGCTTTTACTTTTGAACTTTGTTTTCAATACTTGGGGTGAGAAACGTGCAAATTGATTTATGTGGACTATTATCGCTTTTTATTTAAAACTTCCTATGCTTATAGAACTAGGTAGGTTATTGCGCATGTCGTATCCTTATGAATGCATGAACATGTCGTATCCTTACGAATGCTGGGCATGTTGCATCCTTGCGAATGCATATTGATTTGATTGGTTTTGGACTATAGTGTGCACCTATAGGTTTGGTTTAGTGATTTGAGGCCTAGTCTAGCTAGCAAGCGTTTTGCGTATATGTCCACTTGATTGAATTAAGAATTTAAACCTATGATCTCACCAGCGAAAGCTGACTTTTAGGGCGTTTTCTCAGGTAATTAAGTAATGGCTTTGGATGCTTGGTTTGTAAGGCTTGGCTTGGCAATGTGGGTTAAGGATCTATTTTCTCAAACTCTGATATGTATTTGTGGACTTATGTTTATTTTATTTTGGGCCTTACTTTGAATATTTTGGGATGAATGTAAACTTTAAAAACCCCGTATGGTTTTGTTTTAATTATGTTTACTTTATCTCGTTCCTTTATGACTTGTAACGGATACCAATCCCCGTAGCACCCCGAAAGCTTGTTTAGTCTTCCGTTGTACCAATTTTTGGGGGTGTTACAGAGATGCAAGTAGATTTTGTATGTGTGGAATGTCAATCTTTGATGTGATTAGATGCTGACCTAAACAAGGTTGTTATAAAAAACCATTTTCAGGAGCAATGTGATGCACATGACAGACACATGTAGTCAAAATAGGATTTGTTCCTCTACATGTTTTAGAGTTAGATACTACTGAGCCCCTCGATGAATTGGAAAGACGTTTGTATGGCCATACCCAAATGTAATTAAAAGATACTTGATTAATTTGGTAATCTAGTTCAATGTCAATATCGAGAAACAGAATCGTTGAGCAATTAGAATGACATATGATATGATGTTCAACAAATTATCTACAAAGAAGGGGTGACTGATTTATAAACCATTTATAACAAGACGTTTAAGAAACTACCCTCATGTGTTTCTAAGGGTATTGGCGTGATGATAGTTGCTTACATTTGCTTGTATAATTACTTGTTATTATGACGTTCGCATGTGAGAGCTGTTGGAGTATGCTAAAATCATAATAAATAATTACACGGCTAGATGCACGTAAACCTATAAGTCACACACATAAACATAGAGGTACCACTAGTTATAATGTAATTATCGTATTTACTTTATACATAGCCTAAATAACTCGGGAACAAGTAAAGGGCCTGTAATAACTAAGGGGGTGTTTCTTTTTTTTTTTCTTAGGTAAGAGAATGGGTCCACAAATCAATTTAATATTATTTCTTTTCGAAGTGGGACTCACTATTTTCCTTAATTAGTGTATATCCACAAGGCATAAATTGTAATACTCCCCCCAATAAGTGGCTCATATAGATGTGGAGCCCACATACTCTCTTAGCTAAAAAAAAAGTTAGACTTAGGGATTAGCATTATACTTATGCAAACGGCTAGCCCATTATGCTTGGACCATGTCGACGGCCCAAAGGGTTTAAGGGAAAGAGGATTAAGTATAGGGACTAAAGTGAAAATGTGTATTAACTAATAAGGAAGGATTTGATTTTATCAAATTATTATGAATTATCACATAACATAAAATGCTCTCATCTCTTCTTCTTCTCTCTATGTTCGGTCAACCCTAAGGTTTATCCTTACGGTTTCGGTCTTTGATCTTTTGCCTTCTTCCATTATAGATCAAGGCTCTTTGGAGGGTTACGGTTTGAGACTAGCATCGGGTGGTACACGATGACATGTAGTATGGATACATCATAGAGGGAATCTACTTTTGGTTACTAAGGGTTTCGATTAAATCAAGGGATTCAGATCATTAGAATAAGCTTCGTTTAGTTCAACCAATCATGCTACGAAGGTATACTATATACTTGTTAGTTATACGATTAATTATATAACTATATAGATTCATTATCGGTGATTATATCCGCTGCATTTATTATTGTTATATGTGTTTTTATATCCTAAATTACTAACACCCACAGTGGGTAACTTCTGTTAAATCATTTATAGTAGTACGAGACGAGAAACATGGATTTTTAAGAGATGACAAGAAAGTGCAAGAAAGGATGTCGAATGAGGTTTCAGTGTCCGCTAAAGGTGTTAGGGAATTTTAAAACCCCCGGTGTGTGCTTACACTATCAACAAGCTACGAAGAATCATGTACATTTGCATCATATTGTATATCATGATTTTTAAAGATCAAAAATTTGCAATAAGTTAATTCAGTAAATTGTATAATAGTCCGCAACAAATATACAACATACTTACTTGGATCGAGAGATGAACTATACAATGAAGGAAAACTAAAGAATCACGTGAAACAAACAAACACATGAAACTCTTCACAGAAATCTTATGGAGCATCTTTAGCAACAACAACAACAAAATTAGTTTATTAATAATTTTCTGTATTTTTATAATTTTGTAGTTTTTTTTCATATGTCTTTTTTATTTTAATGAATGAAAAATTAGTTGGCTAGAAAAAAAAGGAAAACAAAATAAACGGTGGGTCTCAAAAGGGATGTTCTGGCTTGAGCCATGAGGGAAGAGGTTTTTGAGTGTGTGAGTGAAAATGAGTGTTTTGCTGAAATGACATGATGTCGCCCCCAAAAAGGATTATCCGTGACACCTAGATCTCTGATATGAGTTATGATTTTGTTGAATATAAGTTTGTGTGGTTTCATGTGTTTATGTGATATTGATGATTTTGGTGTGTTTATGATATGTTTAATATTCGATATCAGTGGGTTAATGTTAGTGTTTTTTCTTACAAATTTGGGTATGGTATAATAATGATGGATGATGTTGGAGGTAGTTTAATGATAATAGTATTATTAATAATTATTAAAAATTAAAGATAGAATTGAATCGATGATAGAAATATTTAAAGAACAAATTAATTGTAAAAATCAAAACTTGCAATTTGGTCAAATCACAAGGGCCGTTTTTGCAATTTACTTTTACACATAAGCATAAAAATGTCAATTAAGAAAATTTACAGGTTTAGTCGGTAAACGGTTACCTTATTGATAATAGAACGTATTTTAAAGTTACAATCAAGGCTGTCAAGATCGCGATCCCACGCAGGATCGTTTTTGTCTTTGCAAGATCGAGATCGTAAGATTAGATCGCGATCCTATGATCCTACCAATTTGTCATATTTTGTAAACAAATGATATACGAGTAAAACTGTTTTACATTTTTACTCAACGTCAAAGATACGTTCATATAATATTCTCTTGAAAATGACAAAGTTTAAATTTCAAACACTAAAGTAATAGTAAAATACAAAAAAATCAAGTTTCAATCGTTACATTAATGAGTTAGTGCAATAATATTACATAACATAGGTCCTAAATGTCTCAAAACATACGAGCCATCAACATGATTTCAAGAAAACAAACGTTTCATAAGTGGCATTACAAAACATACCATTTGATTAGTTTAATCACAGTGAAGTAAAGCAAATTAAACTATTGAACACTTTTTAGACTATAATCTATTCAGAAAAGTAGAAACTATGTATAAACTATAATCTATTTAGAAAATGAAACAATAGTGGTTTACTCATTAGACATTAGTAAAACTTTTTTTTTTTTTTTTTTTTTTTTTTTTTTTTGCCTAAGCAAGTGGGATAGACTTAAAAGATTTAAAAAAAAAAAAAAAAAAAAAAAAAAAAAAAAAAAAAAAAAAAAAAAGTGAACTCGGATCGCGTGTCGATCTTACGATCTTTCGTGCGATCGTGCGAACTTACGATCCTACCTCAAATGTGATCCTACCACGATCCTACACGATTTTGACTGGTGTGCACGTAAGATCGTACGATCTTACGTGTAAACTCGCGAGTTTGACAGCCTTGGTTACAATGGTAAGATAGGTAATAAACTGACCATCTATATTTATTTTATTTATTTATTTATTTTAATTGTTCATTTTTTTCATTATGGACTTAATCCTTTTGTATATGCAGACCACCCATTTAATAAAGTAAATTTATGTAAGGGTGAGCAAACGGACCGGATGGACCGGACCGACCGACAAAACCGACCGGACCGGATCGGACCGATCACATTCGGTCCGGTCCTCGGTCTAGGCTTTTTGGCAAATTCGGTCCTCGGTCCGGTCGGTCCGGTCCGGACCGACCAAAAAACCGAAAAAAACGTGCCAAAATATGCCTAATTGGACCGGACCGACCGAAGACCGGACCGGACCGGACCGAACCGGACCGACCACATTCGGTCCGGTCTCAGTCTATGGTTTTTCCGGTTCTCGGTCTTCGATCCGGTCCGGTCTTGGCCGGTCCGGTCCGGTTTTTGGAACATGCTCACCCTTAAATTTATGTGCCATTCAACAATGCATGTGCTTTCATTTACATGAATTCATACCAAATCTTTGCTTGAAAACTATAAAACGGGAATAACAAAAAATTAGATGTGAAATACTAATTAAATCCTCAAACTTAGATGTGGCTATGTATTTAGAAGGGTAAATATGTAATTTTACGTATACTTTTTTATTTGTATCATCTTAATACGATATTGTTAGGCTCATTCTTGCAGGCATAAATTTATTCAAAATTGATGTAAATACAAATAAAACAAAATCATGTCGCTTATAAATTTGCTTTGATTAAGAGCTGACTGATTTGTTACACACTAAATAGCTTAGTGGCCTCCACGTTTATTAACCTATTCTATAAAACTACTAGTTATAATACCCGTGCACGCACGAGGTTTTTTTTTTTTTTTTTAATTTTTTTTAATAATGTATTTTTATCTATTAAAAAACAGTTTATTTTTTTTTATTTTTGTTTTTTGTAAAGTAATATAGAAAGTTGTAAGACTATATCTTACCAAATGACTCAAATAGCCAAACGTGAGAGAGGGAAAAGAAGAGTATAAATGTGTAATCTGTTCATGATTCAACCATTACGCACATTTGCTTTCTTATATGCACATGTGGAGTAGCTTACACACAACCATGGCTCATAACCATTGCATGTGGAATGATTAACAAAAGGCAGAAATGGTTAAATGGTTCCCCTTCTACTTGTTGACTCTTGACAAAATGACATTGATAACTAATAGTCTAATACTTAACAAAACTCAAAACTGACCCATATTAAGGCAAATACAAATATATCAAATGGACACATAAGAGACTCAATTAATTATACACATATGTGAACATCTTTTCTCACTTCTTTCCTTTAGTTGTCTTGTTCACCTCCCTCGCTAGCATTCCCCATATTCATTACATTCTTTTTCTCTCACCCGATTCTGTGTACTTCTTGTTTTCACGTTTGTGAGTCAATTTAGTCTTTCTTATAGGCCTCTATCGCTTAGTTCATATTCATTTGTAATGTTCAGTATGTAGGAGGTTGTGCAATATAACCTAAATTTGTCTAACGTTGTGTGGGTATATTACTATATTGGCAACCTTGTTAGACGAGTGACAAAACAAATTGATCCAAAGACAAGGCAGCGAGCATTGTTAATCGAGGTATCTATTTGTTGCATTTACTAAATATCTACTATTTTCACAAACTAAACTACTAAAGTGAGCTAGTTATTATATGTTCAAACTGAGCTAGTTTGTAAATGTGAGAGTTGTCCAACTGTTTCTTGTCATGAATCGATCCTCACAAGCTGATTAAATTACTCTTAAAACAAAGCAAATCGGACTATGACTTCTAAATGACCTTATCTTGGACCATAACTTGCGTCATTCAGCGTGGCATATCTTTGCCTTGAGCCAAAGCCAAACAACCATACCCCCTCTCCCCTCCTCTTCCTTGCGTCATTGAGTTAAGTGAGTGATGCCACTCACTTTCGCAAAAAGGAGCTTTTTACTTTTTATATTTTTTATTTTAATTTGTTTTTGTGTTAAGTTTGTGTTTTAATTTGGTATAATGGTATTCAAAAGTGGGGTTTTAGGAGAATCATGCAATTTCTGCTAGTATAATTTCTAAAAATTTAAGACAATAGAGTAGTAAATGATGAACTTTCTTATGAATTATCCATTTACGTTTGTTTCTGGCAACTCCATCAACTGAATGTGTTTGTTGTTGTCCGAAAGTACCGTTAACATTAAATTCTTGCCTCTCCCTCGCCCCTGTTTCAGTTACTATTGAGAAAAAAACTTTAAACAATAATCTATTCCGTTTGAGTTCTATTTTAACTAAACCATAGAGAATTTAAGTATTTGCAATAATAAAATTAATTTACAATACTAAACGAACCCCTCAGTTGTATAGGTCACCACGAACTGTGGCAACTGTATCATCACGCTTCTGAATGTGAGCCATTTTCCTTATTACTGATTTGGAGATGAACTTGTCTCTATCGACCTCTGGAACCATGCTCTGGTTTCGTGACTACCTAGGATGCTTCAACACCTTTGTCACAATACCCAATTTCTTGTTACAGAACAACTTTTTATATTTCAGGCGTATCCGTGATGCTTGCCTCTCGAATCCTTCTGTTGGATACCAAAATATGATTTCAACGCACATGTTTCTTAAGGCAAAGATGAATAATGAGGTGTTTGGGATCCTCTCAACTATTCTGAGAGGCATAAAGAAAGCAGGAGGAGGCAATTAACCTAGAAGAATATTTGGTGTTTTGATCGACGGGTTACCATAAATCTGCAGTTTCTTGTGCGCGTGTCGTCACCATGCTTCCTTCAAGTGAGCAAGCAACAAAACCACCTGGAAATCAACCCAAAACGTCAAATATAAACAACTAATGGGTGTCCAAGTCCAGTGTGTGAACATGATTTTGCATAGTATACCAACCTTACTTTGCATCTGTCCATATTACAATCTGTACTTTTTAAATTTGTGTACAAAATGTCATTGTTATACAGAAAATTTTAAAAATATGAATTACAAAATAAACAAACAGGACAAAAACATTTGTCATCCGAAAGTACGTTTTGAAGTTACCTTTACTAAAGCTGTATGTATAGCAAGCATCACATCCACCATCACCAGCCCGAAATCAGCTTCAGCAGTCCTTCCAATCATGCTAGCAGCAACACTCAAACCTACTCCTACCGATAAATGTGCATTTCCAACAAATATCTTACTTAAACCGCATCATTGTTTCTGAGCACGATAATGAAATAAGTAAGCTCACCACCCACCTGTTCATAAAACCCCACATATGTCACAAGTGGCAAAGAAGGATACACCACATCACGTAATCGTTTAGTACATATGTTTACAGTTAACGATTAATAAGACTTTATTTGGTTAAAGAAAGGGCTACTTGCTATTCGAAATTGTTATGTAAGCCTTCAGATAAGCAAAATCCCAAATACCCTCTAAAATTACGGAACTCAATAATGCCGACTTAAAAAAGTATATTATTGCAATGGTAACCCGACTTGAAATATAAGAATCCAGAAGGATTCAAGAATACACTTCAGGTGACATATTAGCTAAATTTCAAAAGTTCATAGTATGACCGCGAAAGCCGAAGTATAACCCAATTCGACCCGTTTATCATGAATGGGTTGAATCGCCGGCTCTAAGTGTAATTGTTTACGACTGTGATCATAAAATAAAAACTAAAGTATGAGAATATGTATGGAGCTTGCCTAAAGTGTCTGGAGTGACACCATCTAGCTTATTGAGGTAAAGATCCAAACTTACTAAGTTGGCAAGGTTCTGAAGCTCATTAGGAATTCTTATGGTACCAACCAAAGAAGATGACTTTGCACCCATACTTGAGGCTTTTATTAGTTAATGTAATGTAATATGTGATAGCTATGCGTACTCAAAGCTACTGTTCCATCGTCGCTTAATCCATTCGAATGGAGTAACACCTCTGCATCTCCATCCAAAAATCCTAAAAAACCAACAAAAGGAAGTCACAATCTTTAACCACAAAGAATGAAAAAAAGGTGAAAGAAGAGGAGAGACCGTTCATTACAACATTGGCAATAGCACCAGCTGCTATTCTACAAATTGTTTCATCAAAGCTTATGCTTTTAAGGAGCCACAACAGGGATGCGAGACCACCAGCTTCAACTATTCTTTCCTGATCCATCTCTGCACATAACACAACATAGCTTACATTTTCAGAAACATGTATAAATAATCAACTAAACTTGGTGTACCGGAATCAGGTGTCTAATCATTGAGTTTAAATCTAGACAATTTAGAATATTTTTAAGTAGACAACCACATCATATGACTTATTAGATCACCATCTCCCACCTCATACAATTTTGGCCCACTTCTATTAGGGAACCGTATTTGGTACGCGTCCTGAGAAGTATATTATATGTCATCTAAAATTCAAAAAGACGTATTCATCGGCTTAACATTTTGTTTAAAACATTGGTCTAGGTAAACTTTGTGTGATAAACTGATAATCTATTTCGGTTCTATATAGTACCAAATAATGTTTTGTGGATGCAGAAATGATGAAATAATAACTTGATAAGATAACCTACTCTGAGTATTGCGAGTGGGGCATTGTTAGCATGACAAAAGCAAAAAATATACAGCCATGTTAACACTTGATATACATCAATAATGGCCTTTCTTTTATTCCTGTAGAATAGAACCATACTGATTTTTCTATACCTCAAGAACCTCCATCTTAATATCTTTATTTAATAACCTGCTGTGAATATGTGATATACTCGTAGTGTTTCCTATCGCTACATTCTCATAGCGAATTGGCGATTTAACAAATCACTGTTAACCAAACGCAAGAAACTATCGTTCTAGGGTGTGTTTTAAAATAAATAACCAGATCACAACTTTAAAGGTGTAAATAACAATTGTATAACAAAATGTAAAACTGCTTATATTCTTAAAAATTAGACATATAAACATTTCAATAAACATTCCCAAGCACCCTCTTAAAAGCGTAGTAATCATATAGTCAAATGCCAAAATCAAACACCTTTTACAAATGACTAAAAAATATTACCTTTTGATGGCTCGCCTCTTGAACATAAATATGACCATTATTCATCTAGGAAACACGATATTCACACCCACAATCATCAAATAAAAATAAAAACCCATTCAACGATTACTATTATACCGTCAATGTTATAAAACTCGCCGACGGTACTCAAATAATTCAAACTTCAAATAGTCAAATCGCCTCAACATCTACCCAATGTTGAAGTTGTCAAGTGTAAACAGTTGCAGTATTAGCATTATTGTTGTTTAGTGCATACACAGGGTACGCAAATTTGACCCAAGAAGAGGAATACTTGCGTCACTAACGTGTACATAGGTAAGCATTTTCATAGGTGATGAGTGTCTAAATACTCATCATTTTATACCAATCTGAGCTGCCAAAACATACAAAAACACTCAAATATGCATCATAATACTTAAAATATCTTAAAGGTGTGTTTTATATGTTTCAAATGCAAAATATGCAAAAACAGATGAAAAACGTACAAAGTTTGCATAATTGGCAGTTTCAGTCCCTCAAGTTTCACAATTTGTCAAAACTAGTCCCTGAAGGTTTTAAATGAATAAAAAGTCAACTTAAGTCCTTGGGAACTCAAAAATGTTCACAAAACATCCCTGGATAAAAGTTTACACAAACTGGCAATTTTTACCCCTCAAGTTACAAAATTGGCAAAATGGTCCCTGGGTATTTAAAACTTGAAATTTTACAAAATATACCCTGGTACTATGCATGATTGACAATTTGGAACAATTTGAATAACTTTTGGGAAATTACAAGTTTAGTCCCTAAAAATCCAAATTTACATTTTAGGTCCTTTAAAGTTTTAAATATAAATAAAATACAACTTTTGGTCCTTGTGTAATTATTATTGGCAGGTTTGGCCCTTGGAAAGAAGTTTGAAATAATGGCAAGATTGGTCCCTCAAAGAAATCAGAAGTTACAATAATAGTCCTTGGGCTTTTATCACTTAGAAAACCAATCCGGACCCTTTTATTACAAATCCAACCACAAGCCTGGTCCAGCTCTATCCTTTGAGCCCAAACAAACATCCACCCCAAGCCCAACTTTCCCTTTGAATAATAAACCAGGGGAATGAGTTGACTTTGGTTGACCCGTTCCTTCTTCCACCTCACACCCCTGCAACTTGATACCTCCCAATCCACCACTTGCCTTCTACTCCACCTTACACACCCCTCTGTCACTCCCACAACAAAACCCATCCCCTAGGTTAGTCCTAGGGAACTACACCTATAATTCCTTCTTCCACCTCACACCCCTACACCCTGCAACCATCGCATCCACCACCCTTTGCCCACTTCTACACTCCAAAATGTCCCCCTACACCTTCACAAGCTACCAAGATGCATTAAATGCACAAAAACCCTGCAAGTTACCCTTTAATACTTTTGGCGCCAAAAAGCTGTTTAAACGGTTGAGATGAATTAAACATATCCAATGGCTGCAAAGAAGTGGGAATTAATCCAGAGGACACCTGGATCATTTTTGGACATCTATAAAAGAAAAAGAAGAAGCAAGGAAGAAACTACTCTTGGCCTTAAGCCATTAGTCACATAGTGTAGAATTTACTGCTTTCTTTAAATTAAAATGTATTTCTTAGTTTAAATGTTGTATTTCTCTTTTAAAGTAGTGTAATGAATCTTTTCTTTCAGTTTAATTTAAGTTATCTTTAAGTTTCATGTTTTCTCAAATTCATACCAATTTATATTTCAAGTCTTTTAATTTATTGTTGTTTGTTGTTGATTATTGGACTGCCTAGGCTCATGTAAGCTCCTGAAAAAGCTAACTAAGCTTTTAGAAACTTTAATTCAGCTTCAATTCTTTAAATATCAAAAATAGCTAAAAAATCTAGAAAATTAGAAATAAATAAAAAAAACAGTGGTGATGAAGAATGATGAACAGGAGCATGGTGTTTTATGATTGATTATGGTTTAGATGCCTTGTGGGAGGCTTTAGGTTGTGTTCATGGTCCATGGTTTCTTGGTTCTCAGTCTCATACACTTGTAAGTCCATTTTTACATTTTATGCATTTTACTGTTTCATGTATCATTTGCCTTTAATTTCCTGTTTTCTTGTTTCTATGATGTTTGTTATTGTTTATTTAGTTAAAAATATAGTTGTTATGTTTTGGATTTAAGCTTTGTTTTGAATTGCTTATTTAACTGCCAATTAGCTAATCTTTGATAAACCTAGGCTTAGCATTTGTGACTACTTGTATAAGCTAAAAATGGTCTGATTTGACACTTTGGACCCCTGGATTGAAAGAGATTGGTTTACGCAGTCGAATGGTTTGAGAAGCTCAACTTGTATTCATTTTAAGGGGTGTTTGGATGAGATGATTTATCTGTGTTGTAGGCTATGTAGGGTGTTATCCTTGTTTTAGGTGGACTCTAAATGGCCTAAGTGACTCATTGATGGTTTCACTTAAGTGGTATAGCATGTAAATGGTCAAACTTGACACTTTGATCAAGTATATGAGTACTATGAGAGTGTCTCACCCTAGATCCTTGCATATCTGTTTAAACCTTGTTGTTCTTTGTTTATTTCATGTTTATGATGTTTAATAATCAATAATCAGTCATTAATTTAGATTCTAATCTCACTTTAGTCAAAGTTTAGTGTTTGAGTAAAATGTCAATTTTCAGTTTTTCTAGTTTTTGAATTAATGTCCAAATTTCCTGTGTGTTTATCAATTAGTTTTTGTCTAAATGCTTTTAGGATGTTAAAGTATGGTTGCTAATCTTTCTATTTCTATTTTTGTTAATTTTTATTGTGCTTGTTTAATAGCTTTTCTCTTAGCTTATTTCTAGTGCTTTTTGCCCTGTCTCACAAGTGGACTGTCAAAACCACAAGCTTGTGGAGTTGACACAAGCTTGTGATCTTGGCATTTTTGTGATGCCCTTGTGGCATGTTTGTTCTGTGCATGCTTATCTTTCAAATTATAGCTTATTAAGTAGCTTAATCAATAACCTTATTTTTGTTACATCACCCTCACCACACAGTAGCAAGCTGTGTGGTTGAGCTGGGTTCCAAGGCTTGTAAAAAGTTCCTGAATGAGCTTGAGTTGGTTTTCTTTAGCTTTTCACAAGGCCAAGCAACCAATCTCAATGTCTCATTCCTTGTTGAGCTCTTACAAGCTCTTTTGACAAGTTTGTTTGAGCTTATGTTTGCACCATGTTCTGAGATGACTGAGTATACAGTCAACCCACCCCAATTTCATAAGCTCCTAGAAAGCTCAATATTGATCAGAAGCTTGTGTAGTTTAGCTTCCTGAGAAGCTTAACTACCCAACTCCTTGATTCTGTGCCCCAACTTCACCTTGCAGCCCATTTGCTAGGGCTGCAAGTAGCTTTTAGCTTGTCCCATTTGTGAAAAAGTGTACTGTTCATCAGCATACCTTCTCACACTCACCCAACTTCATAAGCCCTCAATAAGCTATTCAGTGGGCCCTATCTTATGTGGATTGGATTTTTGAGAAGCCAATCCACCAAACTCAAGGTTCCAGCTCTTTGATTCCATGTCCAAGCTTATTTGATAAGCTTGGGGATAGCTTATTGTTTTGTCCACTTTCCTGAGTATACTGAGTGATAGGCATACTCAGTGAAATGGTGCCTTTTTCCCAAGCTCCTCAAAAGCTCAGCTGTGGACCCCACAACTTGAGCTTGAGTTTTTTGGAAAGCCAACCAGCATGCCTTGCTATTGCAATACTCATTTTGGCTTTTTGGGCTTATTTGATAAGCTGAAATTGCCCATATACTTAGTTGCAGGGATGTTTGGAATTTGAGGTGTGCTGGAATTGCTTATTTGCTTTTAATAAACTTATTAGCTTATTCCAGTGCACCTCACTTGTATATACTTGTTCATAAACTTGTACACACCTTTATTTTTCATTCTTTTCCTTTGTTAAAGCTTTTTCAAGCTTGTTTCAAGCTTATGACCCAACTGTAAGCCCAAAAGCTCAACTGAGGTGGTCATAAGCTGTGAAACAGCTTATTTCTTAGTATGTATAGTTCCATTTTGCTCTAATATGTATTATATATATATATATATATATATATATATATATATATATATATATATATATATATATATATATATATATAGTTCCAGAAAAACAAAAAGCCAAAAAGAAAGTCCCTTTTAAAGCTAAGTGATAGCTTCTATTTAGAAGCTTTATTACTTATTTGCTTACTTAAAGCTTTTTCACAAGCTCCTCAGCAGCTCAATATTGGATCATATCCCTTGATCTTTAGCTTTTTGAAAAGCCCTCCAACTCAGCTTTCCATGTCAGCCTTCATTTTGAGCTTATAAGCTTATTTCATGAGCTTATTTTGCCCATAATGTTGACTGTAAAGAGTGTTGGGTTGACTGTGAGAGTTGGAATTGCTTATTTTTGATTATATCTTATTCCTTCAGCTTATTTAAGTTGATTTAGCTTATTTTAGGTATATATAACTTAGTTGTAGCTTAATTATCCATATGTAGCTTATTTGAAGCTTTTAGCTTAGTAAAAATCCAAGTTGAGCTTATTTAAGCCAACTTAGCCACAAATAAGCTCACACAGAGCTTATTTGGTTTTTATAAAAAGTTTTCCTTTGTTAAAGTTTCTTATAAATAGCTTATTATTAAGCTTGTAAAGAAAAAAAATCAAAAAAATAAATTTTTGGTAAAAAGGGGTGAGGCAGGGTCGAACCTGAGACCTCCCCCTTATGAGAGTGATAGTTTGTACCTGGATTCCAGTCGCCCTTGGGTCTTTTTTCATTCACTTCTCACCAAATCTAGTACTTAATATAGTTTAGGCTTATTTGGCTTATATAAGCTGTTTAGCTTATTACAGCTTATTGGAATAAGCTGGTGGCCAAATCTTATTTTTCCTAGCACCTTCATAACATTTTACATTTTCTGTAATTTTTTCAGATTTTTTACTGCGCATATACTATTTTTAATAATTAATATAATTTACATACCTTTTAGTAAATAATAAGTATTTAATTTTTAAAACAGTTTATTTATAATTTTTACAAATTTTTTATATTTTTTATGTATTCCTGAGATACTTAGGAAGTTTTATAATTTTATAAATAAGTTTAGTATGTATAATAATTAATTTAGTTTAATTAGTTTAATTAAATAATAATAGTTTTTAATTAAGTTTTCTTATTTTTGTACATAGCATATAGTTTTTATATTTTTCTTAGCTTTTTATTAGTATATTAGAATTATGTAAAAAGTTTTAGATTTTAGTTTGCTTATTTAGTATATATAATAATTTAATAATAGTATTAATATATAAATAATAGTAAATAATTAATAATAAATAGAATACTTGTATAATAAATATATTTTTAGTTTCAAAATCTCTTTTATAATACTTTTAACTTTTCTAAGTTTTTGTTTTGTTTATTTAGGTTTGTTTTACATTTTCTTTATATTTATGTAATTAATAAATAGTAAATAAATAGTTTTAATTAATAATAATTAATATAACACTTGTAAATATTATTTTAAATACTTTGTAAATATAGTTATTTATTTTATTTCTTTTTAATTTGCATTTAAGCCGTTAAGGCATGCAAATTCTCTCTTTGGGAAAGTTTTGTTTTATTCGTTACGTTTACGTTTATTTAAACTTAAACGTACATTTGTAAATATTACTTACTTTAGGGTTTCTGATTGTACGTTTTTTAAATGAAGTAGCTGTGACAGAGCTATTTCTATTCACATTCCAGTGTTAGTCATTCAGATTCCCATTTTTCTACTTACATATTATTTCAACACATTACAAGTCATTGTAGTATCACGTTCACACCTCGTTGGGACATAACGACCTGGGGATGTACTTTTCTGTACTCACGTACTTTTTTGTACTTAAGACCCACGGAAAAAGATTGCTAGTTCCTCCCGGGCTCCATTTAGATGTTACGGTTGACCATTCACAAGTGGTTGGCTTGTGTGATAAATAAGTGACGGTTCGGGAGGAATCAAAATTTGGCGCCGCTGCCGGGGAGGTGTGCTGCCTACTATGACTTGTATTTTGTATTTTGTTGAAATATCTATCCCTTGTATGTATATTATATACTTTATCATTCAACTTCCGGGCTGTCAAGACATATTTATTACAGTTAATCATTCACAAGTGATTAGCTAGCGTGGTAAACCTGACACAAGCCTGGGAGGTAGTGATTACTTATATTGTATCATATTTCTTTTCAATTAACAATATAAAATACAAAAACATTTTTCCTCTGCACACAACTTGCACAGTTTGATTAGTCCCTCAGTTACAACATTTGGTTGTTGGCTGTTTACAGTTACTGAGCTCTGTCAGACCCAGATTCCCTTTCGAGGGGCGGTTGTTAGGAATTTTCTTTTTTTTGTACATATATATACAAATCTAAAAATACAAAAACATTTATAAAAGATAAAAACCAAAAATAATCTCCTTTATCTTATCATTTCATAATTCTGTGAGTGGCAATCCCACTCCTATATCTCACCCAATCTTTGAGTGGCAATCCCACTCCATTTCCCCATGGACAATTTAATTCGGGGTCAAGTCAAGCTAGCGACTTGGTAATCAAAAACATTAGCAAAAACATGGGTTTTCACCTGTGTGTACCACCTAAGTGTGGGGGTGTGCCCCACATGTTGTATATATTTTGAAAATGAAATGAAAAATTGTAAATACAGAAAAATAAAATAATTGTTGTGTTACCCCACTTAGCTTTAAATGTTATCTTTTTACGTTCAAGGATTCGGCATAATAGCCGGGACTTTGAATATTGAGGACAATATTCATTTCTAAGTGTGGGGGGGAAATTCTGGCGAATTTGATCACTTATATACCCTTGTATGCCCTTTTTCCCAAAAATGGCCAAAATTTAAAATTTTTTCATTTGGTATTAGTGTTTTGCACTAAATACAACAAATGGTTATTAGTCCACCATGTCTAATCCATACAAGGACTGGCTAATCCAGGAGCAAACGGCTCTTGGTAAAGATATCTCAAATCCGTTTATGGCTGGCAATTTGCCCAAAATTGTATGGTTCCTCAACTCCCCAAAAACAAATGAGTTGGCTAGCCCGCAAGATTATGGCTTGTGGTAAAGGCCGTGGAAAAACCATAATTGGTAATCAGCTCACCAAGATGTTGACTATTCCATCAAGAGTTGGCTAGTCCAGAAGCAAACGGCTTTTGGTAAAGACAAATCAAATCCGTTGACAGCTGGTGGTTTGCTCAAAATCACACGGTTATCAGGTGTGCCACAGTTCTTACACCTGGCTACTCCAGAAGTGATGGCTTTTGGTAAAGGGATGAAATCCATTAATTTTTCATAAAAGATTGCTAGGGACTAGCAATAGTTTAGTGTGGGGGATTGATGAGTGTCTAAATACTCATCATTTTATACCAATCTGAGCTGCCAAAACATACAAAAACACTCAAATATGCATCATAATACTTAAAATATCTTAAAGGTGTGTTTTATATGTTTCAAATGCAAAATATGCAAAAACAGATGAAAAACGTACAAAGTTTGCATAATTGGCAGTTTCAGTCCCTCAAGTTTCACAATTTGTCAAAACTAGTCCCTGAAGGTTTTAAATGAATAAAATGTCAACTTAAGTCCTTAGGAACTCAAAAATGTTCACAAAACATCCCTGGATAAAAGTTTACACAAACTGGCAATTTTTACCCCTCAAGTTACAAAATTGGCAAAATGGTCCCTGGGTATTTAAAACTTGAAATTTTACAAAATATACCCTGGTACTATGCATGATTGACAATTTGGAACAATTTGAATAACTTTTGGGAAATTACAAGTTTAGTCCCTAAAAATCCAAATTTACATTTTAGGTCCTTTAAAGTTTTAAATATAAATAAAATACAACTTTTGGTCCTTGTGTAATTATTATTGGCAGGTTTGGCCCTTGGAAAGAAGTTTGAAATAATGGAAAGATTGGTCCCTCAAAGGAATCAGAAGTTACAATAATAGTCCTTGGGCTTTTATCACTTACAAAACCAATCCGGACCCTTTTATTACAAATCCAACCACAAGCCTGGTCCAGCTCTATCCTTTGGGCCCAAGCAAACATCCACCCCAAGCCCAACTTTCCCTTTTGTGGAAAACTAGAAGGGGGGGGGGTTGAATAGTTTTACGTCCTTTTAAAATTTATAAGCACAAGTTTGTTTTAAAAAAAAAAAAAAAAAAAAAAAAAAAAAAAAAAAAAAAAAAAAAAAACTTCGATTCTGGTTTATGTGAATTCAATACTTGCACTATATGAACAATTGTATAATAACTAACTAACAAAACTAATATAGTAAAGGTAAATAAATAAGTAATGAGAAGAGTTAGAAAGATCAAACCACAACACAAGGATTTATAGTGGTTCGGCTACAAGGACACCTTCCTTGTTCCTACTCCACTCCCCGAGTCACCTACTCGAGAGTTTTCTTCACTATGTCAACAAACTCCCTTATGGCGGAGAAAACCGTACACACCAATATTCACACCAATTTACACACCAATCTACACACCAATCTACACACCAATCTTCACACCAATCTACACACCAATCTTCTTCACACCTAGCTTTTACACACCAATCTTTTACACACCTTCTTCTACACACCAATCTTCACAACTATCCTACTTCACTACTAATCAACTTCTAATATCTACACAACTTGTATACCTTCTAAACAAATAATAACAAGCACAACACAATATTCACAAATGAATATATATACACTATACACAACAACTCTTCAACACTTCTTGAACTTGGTTGTAGAGAGTTCTTCTTTTGCACTTAGAATGAGAATGGATGATGAGGGATTGAATCACTTGAAACAAGGATTAATATACAAATGATCAAAGGGTTTTTGATGAGTTTTAGATAATTGTAGATCTGAAAATTTCGTGCAAAAGGTGAGGAAAAATTCCAGAATTAAGGTGGTATTTATAGGGGAAGAAATCTAACAGTTTCTGACAGGGGAGCCTGGCCGGTCCCCTTAAAGCATGGCCGGCCCCCTTAAAATTAAGGGGACCGCCCCTTATAATTAAGGGGACCGCCCAACTGTAACGGCCAGAAAACTTGTCTTTTAGTGGGGAAAGTTTATTTGGTGAAAAACTAACTGATTTTGGTTAAATATTTGAAATCATATATTTAGTATGATTAAAACATTTTTCATTATTACCAAAAGTGTTTTTCAAAAATATATAATAAGATTATATAATTAAATAAACTTTGTATTAGTTAATTAAATACCCCTTTGATCATGAGATATATTAAGCACTTGTTTATCCATACCTTAAGTGATTAAGTTGGATATAATGATATAGACTAGCTCAATACTTGTTTACGTAGTAATCAAACGATTGACGAGTTTACATTTTGTGATCATCAAAATATAGAGATATCAAAAAATATAAATAACGTTTTCATACATTATTTATGTCAACAATCTCCCCCTTTTTGATGATTACAAAATTTAAACTCATTAGTCGAAAATTAGTCTATATACAAGTATTAGAGTGAGTTTATATCACTTCTCCCCTTTTTGTGAGCATCAAAAAGGTTATCCCGTGTTAATGGAAGCTCCCCCTTGATGTAAGCTCCCCCTCGTTTTGAGGCCAAAAGGAATCGAGAAATGGATATCTTGCAAAAATATTTAGTAGCAAGCAACATATATATGTATATAGCATGCAAAAATATAGACTAAACATAACCATATCATTAATCAAGTGAAAATAATACATCAAGCATTACATCAACAAATGAAATAAGTAATGCTACAAACAAAGGTCCTAAAGGCTTACAATCATCACATAACAAATAAACCAAAGCTTAAACATAAAAGTCCTCTCTAGAGCTTGCCATCCAAAATGGTTTAAGGTACTTTTATTTGTGAGTCACCAAGCATGTTTAATTGGGAGGAATGGATGGTGAACATGGAGATGGTGATGGAGGAGGAGTGTTTGTTGATGGTGGTGGAGGGGTTGTGTTTATTGTTTGTGGATGCAACAAGTTCTCAATATGAGAAAACATGTATTGCATTTCATCTCTTAGTCCGAACACAATTGTTCGGTTGTGGATGCAACAAAGGCAAGTGTCACCATGAGCTTCAAGTAAGCTCCATGGGACGGGGTTATAGGTTGGTGGATTGATAGGGGATGATGAGAAATGTGCATCAAGATGTGTTAATGGTGATAATGAGAGGGTTAATGCAATGGTGGAGTGTTCATTGGTAGGTTGTGATGGTTGAACCATTGGTGGAGAAGATAAGTGGGTGTTTATGTAGTCATTAATGGATGAAGTGGATGGTATGGAGGAAGTAGAATGTTCATTTGTTGAGGGTGTTTTGGAGGGTGCATTTGGTGCACTAGGAGATGAACATTGAGGTTGTGGTGATGGGGTGGTGTTGTCTTCATTTGTAAGATCAATGAAGAGTTGTTTGGGTGGTATAATGACAAGTTTTTGTTTCTTGGCATTGTTTGAATGGGTGGTTCTTGGTGATGACATGATGATGGTTTATGAGTGATGAGGATGATGAATTATGAATTAAACATGCATGGGGATTATATAGTGGGAAAACATGTTTAGAAGTGGAATTATTTTGAAATTGTAATGTTATATTCCAAAATCAGTTTGGTTTTTAAGAGAAATGATAGCTGGGACTAGCAAAAGGGATCACATGATGCAAAAGAAAACAGTGTAAAAACTGTTTCAGATGGCCGGTCCCCTTAAATTGTGGCCGGTCCCCTTAATTTTAAGGGGGCCGCCCTTTATGATTTAAGGGGACCGCCCATCTGACGACCCAGAAACCAAAAAATTTCAAAAATTTTCTGGAAAGATGTTATGTTCTGGTTTGAATGTGCAGCAAGCTCAATTTGGACATTTCACATTTGTTTTGATTTATTAGAAAGCATACATGTCATATAGTTATATAACCATTAACTAATCATGCAAACATATATATAGATCAAGAGAAACATGCATAAAAATATCAAAGACAATCAAGTTATCATCCCAAACACATATTCAAATAACAAGTATTTCCGAATAAACTTCGGACAAATAGCACACAAGACATAGAAAAAAAATTAAAACATTGTTTAACAAACATAATCCGACCATATCATTTCTTTTTCTTCCCGAAGATACCCTTCAAAGTCTTCCCAATAGATTTGAAGCCACCTCTAACTTCTTCGTGCAAGCTCTTTTGTCTTCTAAGCATCTCGGTAGTTCGTTCATGAAGCACTTCTTCAGTTTGATCACTTGGAGATGGAGTAGAATAGTTGGGATAGTCAAGATCCTCTAAATTGTCAACGAACTCAGAAAACGAAGGGGTACTAGCATCATGGATGTTTTCCTCGTCATCGTCATCATCTTGAATTGAGGATGATCCATGAAAGCTATGACGACGAGGTTTACCCTTGTCACTTCGAGTTCGTCGAGCTTGTTTTAGAGCGAGAGTACGTAGAGTCGGGTAGATGGACTCATAAATACTATTGTCAAGATCGGGGTAGTACTCGATAACATGACGATAGATACGAGTAAGGAACATTCCATATGGAAGGTTGGCTTTGGGAGTTTTTCTAGCACACTCAATCCGTTTGATGAAGAAGTAGGCCAAATTGTACGGCTTTTCGACAGCTATACAATACAACATGTGAGCAAGACACGCCGGGAGATGGTCACGGTGACCTCCGGTACCAAACGCATTCTCACGAATGAGTTCTTCCCAACGCTTCATGTGTGGGCTTAATTCTTTGAGGAGAAGTTGGTATGGAGAGATTTGAACGTTTTTGGATTTTATTTTTCGGCTTGTGGTGGCACGGTCCACACCAAGGATTTGACGAATTTCGTCGGGATGAGGAATTTCGTCGAAATAAGGACCGAAGGTTGGTCGATAGCGATTAAGAGATTCGAGGTCCCACTCGTTTGTGAAAACGGCTTGACCTCTAAAAGGAATTTGGAGGATATGACCAAATTGTTCGAGAGTGAGGGTGATAAATTCATTTTGAATCATGAAAGAGATGGTGATGAAACCAAGATCATTGGTTTGGACGGTGACTTGGCTATAGAAATCCATTATGAAACGAGGAATGATAGGTTCATTTATTTCATAAAGACAATTGAAGTTGATGCTTGTAAACACGCGATTTATGTAGTCGGATTGAGCAAAAGCAAGATCTACTACACGTCCCTCATGAATATTTCTATCTTAAATTTGACGATAGATAAGTCCAATGGAAGGAGATGTGGTAGGGAGTTGAGAAACTTTGGGAATGTAGTTTTTAGTGTGAGAAAGATCTTCGGTAATTGCTTTGGGCATTTTCACCTAAACACATCAACAATTCAAAAAGACCAAAATAAATATAAAGAAAGATAAAAGTACATGTTTATTGTTAAGGCTTATGTTGGAACGTAAACATACTTCGTTACTAATCCTAAGAAGTAGATTACCATGTTCCTTAATGTTGTTTTTAACTCGTTCTAGATATATTTTACGAAGTTTAATGGGTGGTTATGGACAAATCCAAACGCCCTTTGAACATCTATATATATCATGAAATTTGCTAGATTTACATTAGATTGTAAAACTAGCTATTTCTTGCGAGTTTCTTATGCATGTAATTTGTTTTTGAAAAAGATGGTTTGTATTTTTACTAAAAATGTCAATTTTAGTAATAAACCAAACGCTTCCTTAACTAGTGACTTATAACTCAAGTGCGTCAATATACATATGAATTATATATCTTGACGAGTTCGATAAACAATTTTAAGGTTTATAATTATAATAAAGTTTTATAAAAATTATAATGACTATGTTTTGATATTATTTGGACATAATCCAAACACCCCTATATTGTGAACCAATATAATTTTTCTTAGTCGAAAAATGTAATTTCAAGTTTTACAAGTTACAAAAGTATAGTGTGATTAGTTTTAACACGTTTTCAAATCATTATTCAACAATGAGTTTACTAAAAATTTTGAAAAGGAGTGTATGAAATTTTTCAAAAATTTTCGACATGATAGTTTATAATAACTAGTTTCTAGTGTTGATTAATCATCCTAATCCTAGGGGAAGCATTTGGTTATGGAGTTTTAAGGCTTAATTCGAAAGAAATTATGAAATTTGACGAATTTTATAAAATATGCATAATCATGAGTATGATCAAATAAGATGAAATTAGATGAAATGTGTTATGAAAAACTTACAATAAGTAATGGTGATTGTGTTAGATGAATTTGCCCTTTGCGAATTAACCCGAATTATGTGATTTGGAAGTGATTTGAGAGGTTTTTGGGTTTTGGTTTTCGTCACAGCAGAAGCAGTGGAAGGGGTGTATGAAAAAGTGGAGTGTTTGGCAAAAGGAAAAAGAAGAAAAACGGATTTGAACAATCAGATGGCCGGTCCCCTTAAACATTAAGGGGGCCGCCCTACATTTGGCTGCCGGTCCCCTTAAACATTAAGGGGCCGCCCTCCAAAATTCGATTTTTGTGATTTTGGTTTCTGGAAAGAGCAAAAAAAAAATATTTATTCATATGTATGTATTAGATTTATATTTAATCAAAAATACGTTGGAGGGTATTCGCACGAAAGGAATTACTTGACACTTTTAATCGACAATTTGCCAATTAAATTTTCTTGATCATTTCGGATGAAATTTATCAAGTTGTCAAGTACACGAGAACGTTGTGGAAAGTTCATAAGTATATATATATATATATATATATATATATATATATATATATATATATATATATATATATATATATATATATATATATATATATATATATATATATATATATATATATTTTATTAGTATGGGCTTATAAGACGAGAACATAGGAGGGAGACGTATGCAACGGAAGCCGGGAGTTTGTTTCATCCATAGATTTTTCGACTCATCTCACTTCATCAGCATGAGTGTTGATTGAACATTAAAGTTCAATAAGGCAAATGGGGAAAATAAATGTTCGTAAACGAACAATCTCTAGTTCTAGAAAATCAACAAATGAATTTCCTAGGTTAAAAGATCCTAAATATAGCTAAGTATATAATATATATATATATATATATATATATATATATATATATATATATATATATATATATATATATATATATATATATATATATATAGATATAGATATAATATAGTTAAAAAAAATAGAGATTAATAGGTCAAGTAAAATCACATAAATATAACACACTAAACTAAGCATGCATTTCTAGACAAGGAACTTAAAAGGAAATGTGTACCTTTTGTCTTTAATGCGTTAATCTTCAAGGTCTTCAAGAAGTAAATCGGACAAGAGGTGACAATGAAAAGTTCCATGTTTGGATGGCGAATATTATTTACGTTGGTGCCCATTGTTTCATTTGTCCAAAGTTATTTGGTCCGAACATGTTTTGTATTTGACTTGGATGCATATAAGGTGGAAACACTCCCCACGGATTGAAGTTCCACATTTGTTGATTATAGTTAAAGTTTCGTCTATTATGGTTTGTTCTTGGTTGAGGTGTTTTAGGTCTAGGATAAGAATTATTTGGTTTCCTAGGTGGTGGTGTTTTAGATCTTGTTTTAGATTTAGATGATCCAACTTTCGGTTTTTAAAGATGGTTTATAAAATGGTTTTATTTCTTCATTACTAGCGATAGGTATTATTTTATTTTTTATGAGTAAATGTTTAGGATTAAGTATTGAAGGTTTTGGTTCATTTTTAAATTTAACGTTTTTAGCTCCACTTGTTGAAGATTCAGTTGAGTTAAATCCTAGTCCGGTTTTATCTCCTGATATTCTTTGAATACTTATAATTTTACTAAGTGAGTTACTACTATTTTCAAATTTATCAAGTTTGCAAATTTCATCCTTAAGTATGTTGTTTTCACTTTTAAGCTCTTGACATGTTTTACAATCTTCAACAATTTCTTTTCCTTTTTCAAGTTGATGTATTTTAATTTTTAGTTCAAGCACTTCATTTTCTAGTTGGTTGTTAATGTATTTTAGTGATTTATTTTTAGCCATAACTAGTTGTCCTATTTTACATAATCTATTGTATTCACTATCTAAATCTTTTTCATCTAATGATAGATTTTCATCACTAAAGTATTCGGATTCGGAACGTACCTCACTTGATGATTTGGCCATGAAACACTTTTCATCCTTTGTTGTTTCATTCTCATCTTCATCACTATCACTCCAAGCACCTCCAATGAATGCTCTTTGATTTTGATCTCTTGTCATCATTGGACATTTTCCAATGAGGTGATTCGGATCACCACACTTGAAACACTTTCTCTCATTCTTGCTATACTTGTCATCATTATTCTTTTGAGATGTTCTTCCAAAGATGAGCTATCTTCGTTGTTGGATTCCTTTCTAGCTTTCAAGGCGATTGACTTGCTTTTCTCACGTTTTCCTTTAACCATTTCAGAGTCCTTCTTTATAATTGCTTCGTAGACTTTCAGATTTCCAATTAATTCATCAAGTTGTAGTATTGACAAATTCTTTGATTCTTCAATAGCCGTCACTTTAGCTCGCCATTTTGGGTGAAGAGCTCTAAGAAATTTCCTAACAAAATTCTTACTAGAGAAATTCTCATCAAGTGCTTTTAAACTTGTGATGATAGTGTTAAATCTAGCAAACGCATTATCAATTGATTCCTCTTCCGGAATCGTGAATTGCTCATATTGTTGAACAAGTAGATCTATTTTGTTATCTTTGACTTGATTATTACCTTGGTGAGTTATTAATAAAGAGTTCCAAATTTCTTTTGCGGTTTCACACATAAAGATCCTTTCGTACTCTTTACGTGGTAGCGCATTATAAATAACCATTTTTGCTTCATTATTTTTAGCAAGTTTTCTTTTTAAATCATCATTTTGTTTTTCAAAAGGTACGATTTCATCTTTCTTAGTTTCGGGGTTATTTTGAATAGGTAAAAAATCACCATTGGTAATAACATGCCAAAGATCTAGATCTTTTGATTTCACATAAGTTTCGAATCGATTTTTCCAATATAAAAATCCATCACTTTCAAATAGTGGTGGTCTTTGCATAGATTGCCCTTCTAAATATTTTTCAGATTCCATAGATCGTTACAAGTTTTAAAATACAATATATTTTAAAAATCTTGCTAGACGTGGCTCCTGATACCAATTGTGGAAAACTAGAAGGGGGGGTTGAATAGTTTTACGTCCTTTTAAAATTTATAAGCACAAGTTTGTTTAAAAAAAAAAAAAAAAAAAAAAAAAAACTTCGATTCTGGTTTATGTGAATTCAATACTTGCACTATATGAACAATTGTATAATAACTAACTAACAAAACTAATATAGTAAAGGTAAATAAATAAGTAATGAGAAGAGTTAGAAAGATCAAACCACAACACAAGGATTTATATTGGTTCGGCTACAAGGACACCTTCCTTGTTCCTACTCCACTCCCCGAGTCACCTACTCGAGAGTTTTCTTCACTATGTCAACAAACTCCCTTATGGCGGAGAAAACCGTACACACCAATATTCACACCAATTTACACACCAATCTACACACCAATCTTCACACCAATCTACACACCAATCTTCACACCAATGTACACACCAATCTTCTTCACACCTAGCTTTTACACACCAATCTTTTACACACCTTCTTCTACACACCAATCTTCACAACTATCCTACTTCACTACTAATCAACTTCTACTATCTACACAACTTGTATATCTTTTAAACAAATAATAACAAGCACAACACAATATTCACAAATGAATATATATACACTATACACAACAACTCTTCAACACTTCTTGAACTTGGTTGTAGAGAGTTCTTCTTTTGCACTTAGAATGAGAATGGATGATGAGGGATTGAATCACTTGAAACAAGGATTAATATACAAATGATCAAAGGGTTTTTGATGAGTTTTAGATAATTGTAGATCTGAAAATTTCGTGCAAAAGGTGAGGAAAAATTCCAGAATTAAGGTGGTATTTATAGAGGAAGAAATCTGACAGTTTCTGACAGGGGAGCCTGGCCGGTCCCCTTAAAGCATGGTCGGCCCCCTTAAAATTAAGGGGACCGCCCCTTATAATTAAGGGGACCGCCCAACTGTAACGGCCAGAAAACTTGTCTTTTAGTGGGGAAAGTTTATTTGGTGAAAAACTAACTGATTTTGGTTAAATATTTGAAATCATATATTTAGTATGATTAAAACATTTTTCCTTATTACCAAAAGTGTTTTTCAAAAATATATAATAAGATTATATAATTAAATAAACTTTGTATTAGTTAATTAAATACCCCTTTGATCATGAGATGTATTAAACACTTGTTTATCCATACCTTAAGTGATTAAGTTGGATATAATGATATAGACTAGCTTAATACTTGTTTACGTAGTAATCAAACGATTGACGAGTTTACATTTTGTGATCGTCAAAATATAGAGATATCGAAAAATATAAATAACGTTTTCATACATTATTTATGTCAACACCTTTGAATAATAAACCAGGGGAATGAGTTGACTTTGGTTGACCCGTTCCTTCTTCCACCTCACACCCCTGCAACTTGATACCTCCCAATCCACCACTTGCCTTCTACTTCACCTTACACACCCCTCTGTCACTCCCACAACAAAACCCATCCCCTAGGTTAGTCCTAGGGAACTACACCTATAATTCCTTCTTCCACCTCACACCCCTACACCCTGCAACCATCACATCCACCACCCTTTGCCCACTTCTACACTCCAAAATGTCCCCCTACACCTCCACAAGCTACCAAGATGCATTAAATGCACAAAAACCCTGCAAGTTACCCTTTAATACTTTTGGCGCCAAAAAGCTGTTTAAACGGTTGAGATGAATTAAACATATCCAATGGCTGCAAAGAAGTGGGAATTAATCCAGAGGACACCTGGATCATTTTTGGACATCTATAAAAGAAAAAGAAGAAGCAAGGAAGAAACTACTCTTGGCCTTAAGCCATTAGTCACATAGTGTAGAATTTACTGCTTTCTTTAAATTAAAATGTATTTCTTAGTTTAAATGTTGTATTTCTCTTTTAAAGTAGTGTAATGAATCTTTTCTTTCAGTTTAATTTAAGTTATCTTTAAGTTTCATGTTTTCTCAAATTCATACCAATTTATATTTCAAGTCTTTTAATTTATTGTTGTTTGTTGTTGATTATTGGACTGCCTAGGCTCATGTAAGCTCCTAAAAAAGCTAACTAAGCTTTTAGAAACTTTAATTCAGCTTCAATTCTTTAAATATCAAAAATAGCTAAAAAATCTAGAAAATTAGAAATAAATAAAAAAAAACAGTGGTGATGAAGAATGATGAACAGGAGCATGGTGTTTTATGATTGATTATGGTTTAGATGCCTTGTGGGAGGCTTTAGGTTGTGTTCATGGTCCATGGTTTCTTGGTTCTCAGTCTCATACACTTGTAAGTCCATTTTTACATTTTATGCATTTTACTGTTTCATGTATCATTTGCCTTTAGTTTCCTGTTTTCTTGTTTCTATGATGTTTGTTATTGTTTATTTAGTTAAAAATATAGTTGTTATGTTTTGGATTTAAGTTTTGCTTTGAATTGCTTATTTAACTGCCAATTAGCTAATCTTTGATAAACCTAGGCTTAGCATTTGTGACTACTTGTATAAGCTAAAAATGGTCTGATTTGACACTTTGGACCCCTGGATTGAAAGAGATTGGTTTACGCAGTCGAATGGTTTGAGAAGCTCAACTTGTATTCATTTTAAGGGGTGTTTGGATGAGATGATTTATCTGTGTTGTAGGCTATGTAGGGTGTTATCCTTGTTTTAGGTGGACTCTAAATGGCCTAAGTGACTCAGTGATGGTTTCACTTAAGTGGTATAGCATGTAAATGGTCAAATTTGACACTTTGATCAAGTATATGAGTACTATGAGAGTGTCTCACCCTAGATCCTTGCATATCTGTTTAAACCTTGTTGTTCTTTGTTTATTTCATGTTTATGATGTTTAATAATCAATAATCAGTCATTAATTTAGATTCTAATCTCACTTTAGTCAAAGTTTAGTGTTTGAGTAAAAAGTCAATTTTCAGTTTTTCAAGTTTTTGAATTAATGTCCAAATTTCCTGTGTGTTTATCAATTAGTTTTTGTCGAAATGCTTTTAGGATGTTAAAGTATGGTTGCTAATATTTCTATTTCTATTTTTGTTAATTTTTATTGTGCTTGTTTAATAGCTTTTCTCTTAGCTTATTTCTAGTGCTTTTTGCCCTGTCTCACAAGTGGACTGTCAAAACCACAAGCTTGTAAAAGCTTGTGGAGTTGACACAAGCTTGTGATCTTGGCATTTTTGTGATGCCCTTGTGGCATGTTTGTTCTGTGCATGCTTATCTTTCAAATTCTGGCTTATTAAGTAGCTTAATCAATCACCTTATTTTTGTTACATCACCCTCACCACACAGTAGCAAACTGTGTGGTTGAGCTGGGTTCCAAAGCTTGTAAAAAGTTCCTAAATGAGCTTGAGTTGGTTTTCTTTAGCTTTTCACAAGGCCAAGCAACCAATCTCAATGTCTCATTCCTTGTTGAGCTCTTACAAGCTCTTTTGACAAGTTTGTTTGAGCTTATGTTTGCACCATGTTCTGAGATGACTGAGTACACAGTCAACCCACCCCAATTTCATAAGCTCCTAGAAAGCTCAATATTGATCAGAAGCTTGTGTAGTTTAGCTTCCTGAGAAGCTTAACTACCCAACTCCTTGATTCTGTGCCCCAACTTCACCTTGCAGCCCATTTGCTAGGGCTGCAAGTAGCTTTTAGCTTGTCCCATTTGTGAAAAAGTGTACTGTTCATCAGCATACCTTCTCACACTCACCCAACTTCATAAGCCCTCAATAAGCTATTCAGTGGGCCCTATCTTATGTGGATTGGATTTTTGAGAAGCCAATCCACCAAACTCAAGGTTCCAGCTCTTTGATTCCATGTCCAAGCTTATTTGATAAGCTTGGGGATAGCTTATTGTTTTGTCCACTTTCCTGAGTATACTGAGTGATAGGCATACTCAGTGAAATGGTGCCTTTTTCCCAAGCTCCTCAAAAGCTCAGTTGTGGACCCCACAACTTGAGCTTGAGTTTTTTGGAAAGCCAACCAGCATGCCTTGCTATTGCAATACTCATTTTGGCTTTTTGGGCTTATTTGATAAGCTGAAATTGCCCATATACTTAGTTGCAGGGATGTTTGGAATTTGAGGTGTGCTGGAATTGCTTATTTGCTTTTAACAAACTTATTAGCTTATTCCAGTGCACCTCACTTGTATATACTTGTTCATAAACTTGTACACACCTTTATTTTTCATTCTTTTCCTTTGTTAAAGCTTGTTTCAAGCTTATGACCCAACTGTAAGCCCAAAAGCTCAACTGAGGTGGTCATAAGCTGTGAAACAACTTATTTCTTAGTATGTATAGTTCCATTTTGCTCTAATATGTATTATATATATATAGTTCCAGAAAAACAAAAAGCCAAAAAGAAAGTCCCTTTTAAAGCTAAGTGATAGCTTCTATTTAGAAGCTTTATTACTTATTTGCTTACTTAAAGCTTTTTCACAAGCTCCTCAGCAGCTCAATATTGGATCATATCCCTTGATCTTTAGCTTTTTGAAAAGCCCTCCAACTCAGCTTTCCATATCAGCCTTCATTTTGAGCTTATAAGCTTATTTCATGAGCTTATTTTGCCCATAATGTTGACTGTAAAGAGTGTTGGGTTGACAGTGAGAGTTGGAATTGCTTATTTTTGATTATATCTTATTCCTTCAGCTTATTTAAGTTGATTTAGCTTATTTTAGGTATATATAACTTAGTTGTAGCTTAATTATCCATATGTAGCTTATTTGAAGCTTTTAGCTTAGTAAAAATCCAAGTTGAGCTTATTTAAGCCAACTGAGCCACAAATAAGCTCACACAGAGCTTATTTGGTTTTTATAAAAAGTTTTCCTTTGTTAAAGTTTCTTATAAATAGCTTATTATTAAGCTTGTAAAGAAAAAAATCAAAAAAATAAATTTTTGGTAAAAAGGGGTGAGGCAGGTTCGAACCTGAGACCTCCCCCTTATGAGAGTGATAGTTTGTACCTGGATTCCAGTCGCCCTTGGGTCTTTTTTCATTCACTTCTCACCAAATCTAGTACTTAATATAGTTTAGGCTTATTTGGCTTATATAAGTTGTTTAGCTTATTACAGCTTATTGGAATAAGCTGGTGGCCAAATCTTATTTTTCCTAGCACCTTCATAACATTTTACATTTTCTGTAATTTTTTCAGATTTTTTACTGCTCATATACTATTTTTAATAATTAATATAATTTACATACCTTTTAGTAAATAATAAGTATTTAATTTTTAAAACAGTTTATTTATAATTTTTACAAATTTTTTATATTTTTTATGTATTCCTGAGATACTTAGGAAGTTTTATAAAAAGTTTTATAATTTTATAAATAAGTTTAGTATGTATAATAATTAATTTAGTTTAATTAGTTTAATTAAATAATAATAGTTTTTAATTAAGTTTTCTTATTTTTGTACATAGCATATAGTTTTTATATTTTTCTTAGCTTTTTATTAGTATATTAGAATTATGTAAAAAGTTTTAGATTTTAGTTTGCTTATTTAGTATATATAATAATTTAATAATAGTATTAATATATAAATAATAGTAAATAATTAATAATAAATAGAATACTTGTATAATAAATATATTTTTAGTTTCAAAATCTCTTTTATAATACTTTTAACTTTTCTAAGTTTTTGTTTTGTTTATTTAGGTTTGTTTTACATTTTCTTTATATTTATGTAATTAATAAATAGTAAATAAATAGTTTTAATTAATAATAATTAATATAACACTTGTAAATATTATTTTAAATACTTTGTAAATATAGTTATTTATTTTATTTCTTTTTAATTTGCATTTAAGCCGTTAAGGCATGCAAATTCCCTCTTTGGGAAAGTTTTGTTTTATTCGTTACGTTTACGTTTATTTAAACTTAAACGTACGTTTGTAAATATTACTTACTTTAGGGTTTCTGATTGTACGTTTTTTAAATGAAGTAGCTGTGACAGAGCTATTACTATTCACATTCCAGTGTTAGTCATTCAGATTCCCATTTTTCTACTTACATATTATTTCAACACATTACAAGTCATTGTAGTATCACGTTCACACCTCGTTGGGACATAACGACCTGGGGATGTACTTTTCTGTACTCACGTACTTTTCTGTACTTAAGACCCACGGAAAAAGATTGCTAGTTCCTCCCGGGCTCCATTTAGATGTTACGGTTGACCATTCACAAGTGGTTGGCTTGTGTGATAAATAAGTGACGGTTCGGGAGGAATCAATAGGCAAAACTAAATAACTCAGTAGAATACTTGCATTTGAATTTAGATAAGCATATTATAGTGAACTCAGTGAAATAAAGTGGCCCATAATCAAACCATAATTCCAAAGATATCTTGAAAACGTACTTAGATGTTTAGCTTTTCAAATCCATGGATGTTGATTGAGGCTTTTTCTATATAACAATGTCATAAATCTACTATAGAGAGGAAGACATCAAAAGGTTATGCATAACCACGAATAACAAAGTATAGTCACTATTTCACGAGAGGGGTAATGGACTCCTACTTGCAATCCTAAAGTCTATAAAAGACCATGTTGCTCCGGCTATATCACTGCTGCCAGTTAAGTCTTTTAATTGTTTGTAATTTAGATGCCAAAGAGACCAGTAAAAACGGAATTGATTTAATAAGTTGGAATCTAGAAAAATCAGTTGACATTTGAAAATAACAATAAATGAGCTTATTACCTTTTCGGACACTTTGTGAACATAACCAAGAGCCATCATTCCAGTATTTGCAATTTGTGTAGTAGCAACCTGCAGGCTGCAGGAAAGATGTGAATTTGATTTTAGTGCTAACACTGGTATTAGAGTCGGTAATTAAAACCCATTCACTTATGAATGGGTAGAGCTGTGTAAAGTTTTATCTCAAGCATAATTGATGCTCAAATTAACAAACATCCTTAAACACTTTCCCCACCTATTGTTAGGTAAGGAGTCGCACTCTCCAAGCAACATATAAAACCGCACGGGGTTTTGACATGAATTTATTTCTTATAAATTAAATATATTATATTCATTACCTTAGTACTAATGTTAGTAAATTTGTTTTGTTTTGATTAAGTTCATGATGTTATGGTAACGGTGGCATGTAATAAATAAATATCACAGGTTTACACTCAAATCAAATATTGTAGCAACAAAATGGAAAATAAATATGCAGCACTGAAGTAGAATTCTTTGAGTAAGTATTAAGAGTTTAAGACATATAACACAACGATAATTAAATGGGTCAAAAAAGACAAACATTCAGAGTAAAGATAGTTCATGATGGAAGCTTATTGAGAGGTATAATAGCCTTGTGTTATTCTATAGCAACAGTCCTTGAGAAGCCTCCAATTGCATCAACTAAGCCGTGTGAAGCAACAGTATTTCCAGTCCATACTCATTACTCTCCCTTGAGTTACCTCTTTCATTTTACTAAATGAAATAATAATATAATCACTTTGTTTACCAACAGTGTAGCCAATTGATAGTTAACAATCTAAGAATTCTATACTTGAGAGTTAAGAATGACCACATACCGTCATTGATCATGAACATGTTGCATTGTCATGAAACTGCTTATACATAACCTGGGGAAATTTCGCACACAAACTTGAAATAAACTGAAATTGTTCTGGAACATTAGATTAATCAAAGATCCTCTCACCTAAATGAATGCTTAGAAGCATACAACTCCAAAAATTGTCTCTTTTGAAATATATCTATTGTTGGAAACACTCTTTTCATATAGTTTCATGAAACTGAACACGTACATTAAATAATTAATGGTGATTCAATAATCATCTAATATTCTTAAGAAGTTCTTGGAAGATGTATAACGTGTAATATATGTCAAATCAGTTATGTGAAAGTACATATACTACATACACATAAACAACCGCTAGGAATCTCCATGAAGTTATATAGATTAGAGAATAATGGAATCAGAAACGTTAAAAAATTTGTAAGTGACCGAATGATGATGTACCACTTATAGTCTTACACATTAAAGAAGATCCAAGTTAACCCTACCACCCAGGAGTTGCTGCCTCAACTCCTTGTTACATAAACTAATACCATTTAGCTTACCTTAAAGTTAACTTCTAGAGCTCATACTATGAGTAAGTAATTTAAAAATATATATATATGAAAGGAGGAACGAAGGATTGTAAATGTTGTTGACATTATGATAATTAAATGAACAATTGAACATTTCAATACCTTTTGACACACATCAACCACTCACATTTCTTTGTTTCGAGTCTCGTCTATTAATAAGTCATAAAATGGTTAGCTAGAGTATTAGCCTTATGTTGTTGAGATTTCTTAGGAAAGATAAGGCCCTGAAGTTCTTTTACTAAAGGATTGTCATAGATAGAATTAACTATGACAACAAGATGATCCAAAACGACCTAAGCTATGCGAGGTGGTTATTGGCTTATTGTGTCGTTGAAACACGATAAGGTTAAATATAATAAAGTTAGTTTCCATAAAGCTTAGCTTAGAGGGTTCTTAGAATTGCTTATTTAAGTGCTTATGAGCTTATCTACATTATTTTAGCCGATAATCCCTTCCTTAGGACTTAAGCCCCTTCTTATCTTTTAATAGGTTTTTAAAAAATGGGTATTTATTCAATTTACACATAATATTATCTAATCAAACAACCACTCACATGAAAGAAAATAAAAAAACAACAGTATCTTTGCTATTAAAGAGCGTACGCAACATTTAGTTGGGTAACAACGGTGTTAACTTGGCTACTTTGTATGTCACCTATAATGTCTTTTAAGTGCTATTCTCTAATCCTTTGTAATTTTTCTTCTAAGTTATAACCTCTATGGAAACCATACAAACACAGTATTCCATGACACGCACCAACAAAGTTTAAAACACAATATTGTTTAAGAAAAGGAGACACAACAAACTCTTTTTGTAGTTTCTATTAGCAGTTGGGAAATGTATAAGGGCATGTCGATTGAGTTTGGGATTGGGTCAAAATAGGCTGATAGAGTTGGGTCTTAGCTTGTTATCATAATTCTTCATCTAAAAACTACAATTTAAATTATTAGCATATTATGTGCATAGGTTAACTTGTCTCAACAACTCCACCACTAAACTGCCTACATCGCGTAATCATGTAAGAATATGAAGAAAAAAATGCATCTATGATAGTACAAATTCATCAACTCATGCCTATCATATAACAAAGTAACATAACACCAGTTTATCAGCATTCCTTTCAAGTCAAGCCTTAAACACTTATGTTGCCTACATATAATCACCACTATTATCAAACAGGACAACCTAACTGGCTAAATATCTATATATCCTATATGATCTATAGCTATGTCACAGATCACATGATGCGTTCTCTGCAAATCTAAACAATGAACAATTAAATCATAATTAATGACCACTCAGACCCACCTAAAATCATTGAGCATCATACTTCTAAAATCTTGAAATTCTGAATTGCCATTCCAAATTTCATCCAAGTTCCAACTTCAATACCAAGTTCCTCATCATTATCAGCTAAAGCACATTGAATATCGAAGTACCTCAAAGTGATGTTATTTCCTTTCTAAGAGTTTCTTGTGCTATACTAGTTCAATTAAAGTAAACTCTAATATTTGCAGAAAGCATCTTCTACATAGTACTACACCGGGTCAAGCCTGAAAATTATGACTTTGAATAATGATCTTATTATGTCTAAAGGGTACTTTATTTCCACGAATTAACTGCCTACATAACTTTATCATGTGAAAAAAAAAAAAAAAAAAAAAAAAAAAAAAAAAAAAAGCATTTATGATGGTGCAAATTCACCAACTGACACATATATTATATGCAATAATTTAACTATAAAACCAGTTTATCCACATCCCTTTCATGTCAAGCCTTCAACAATTGTATGCAAGCTACTAATCCTCATCATTATCTAAGTGGACAACCTAAGTTCTTATTCAAGTCATACTTCATCAGTAGATAACTTCATCATAAACTCTTAATCTAACAATCATCATGATTTTGCACTATAATAATACACATTAAATTTCTTATACAATCTAGTTCAATTATTTATATAATGAAACAGATATCGCTATGTTTTAACAGCTTGATATATAAATCAATAAATTGACATTACCTGATACGCAGGCCCAAAAGCAATCCCAGTCGCTTTAACCTGATCTAGACGTGGTCGATTTTTCAACTAGTCTTGACTAACCTCAATCACAGCCGTAGAAATCTCATTCCTACCTTTCTTCCCTGTAACCCTCATCACATCTTGTACTACTTCCGTCATTGATACGTCTCCCCCCACTAAACTCCCACCCGACCTATCCACCCATTTACACTCGTACCGCCCATATCCCCCATATTCACTTGAAAAAGTTGTTGGACCATAACTACTATAACTACCATAATCACTATCATTTCCAGGCGCAACTGGCCCGTAACTCGAATTATCGTAATTTGCATAAGCCACATTATTAACATTCGCATCATAATTCGCATAGGCCACATTATCAACATTCACATTCTCATACCCTCCATAACGTACTACTATAATCATAATTCGTGTGATTGGCATTTAACGTCACATTCTCATTAGCAATCTCTCTATCAAAATATCTAAACTTACTTTCACTAACTTTTCCCTTACTCTTATCCAAATTCGACAAACCTGGAACCTCACCCACCAAAATAGACCGCCTCCCAGTCCCAGAACCCGACAACCCCCCCCCCCCCCCCCAAGTTTTGCGGAGCCGGAATACTCGACAAAAAATACTTTTTGGAAAGGCTGAGAGAACCGATCGTTCATAAATCATCAAACAATTTTTTAGATTGTTAAAATTGGCCATAATCTTGTCACCAACTGCTAATAGAAAAAAGTAATATTCTTCTCTATGTAGTGTTGTTCCTTCAAATTTTGTCACCAAATGGACAAAGCAACAATTCATATTCATGCCATGAAACACAGACAACAAAATCAGAAATAGTCTCACAGCTAATGCACATATCTTATTATATAGCTGTGCATCTTTAGATAATGTTGTTCCAGTTTCATAGTTTGTCTTTATATAACGGTGTGCACATATCTTATTATAAGGCTGTTTTGCATACACCATCAAAATAAACTTGGGTGACAACCACCCATTTACTAATCAAATAAGACTTCAAACAAATTGTAAATAAGAAAATGTGTAGGTTGCTATTGTTATCTAGTTAAAAACATCTTCGATTAATAGATCTATGTAATTGATTTAACGGATAATTAATAATCAGCCACAACGATCATATACGGATATACAAATCGAACTCAGATTTATCAATTAACTGAAGGAAAAAAAAACTAACAATAAGCAAATCGAATTACCAGTGATTCAATTGATTAAGAGAAAATAGATAGCAAATCGAATTAGGGTTTTTATTAATTTGATTTGATGTATAATGTAAAGAAGAACGGTACCATGATTGTTGAACACACAATCGTTTGAAAAGACGGATGCAATGAACTTCAAGATTTGAATAGTGTTTTGTGTTATGAAGGAAATTGGTTGCAGGTTAACTTGTGATCGATGATCAATCTGAGGTTTTCATGTTTGATTAGTGGGGTGTTCTTGTTGTGTTGGGTTTCTTTGTTACGAAAATTTTGTGTTCCGCTTTTTCTAATTTTACTCTTTGCACCCAAATTTATTAAGTATTAAATCTCAAGTACCTGTGTATATTTAGTTTTTTCCAACATAAAATATGTATAGACGAAAATTTTAAATTTTTTGCCAAATTAGGAAATAATTATGTTGAATTATTTTTCAAAATTCAGGAAAAAAATTCAATTTAAAATAAATATTACCAAATAAGGTATGATTTGATTTTTTTGAAATGAAAAAGTTCCCACTAGGGGTTTTATTTTATTAGGTAAAAGATTGAGTTTCAAATTGGCCGGCCAAACTCAAAATTCGCAAAATATACCAACATTTTAATAACTCTGTAAAACATGATTTGGATAGGTTTGGTAAAAGTAATTTTTTATGAAACTGAACATATAGTTGTAGATGGAAGATGGAGTGAAAAGTTAAAATTTAATATTTCTCATAAACTACATGAAATTTTATTTATTTATTTTTTTAATTTATTATAAATTCTGTTTGTCATGCATAATTTTCTCAAAATCTTTTACGCCAAATATGATCTCTCTATCACAAACTTTGACAGTTCAGCAGTGACATGCGGATTGGGAGAAATATAATATGTTGTTCTCCGATCAAAGTTTTAAGTAGGGTAAAAATAAATAAGCTAACAAACATCCAAATTGGAGTAAATAATTCGATCAAAATTGAGAAACAATTATGGTCATGAAATAAAATAAATAAGTGGATGAGTGGCACTAGAAATATTCCTACAAAAACTTTTGGCGAAGTGGCTAACGTTTTCATTGTAATAACATTATCATTTGATTAATGGGCCACCTAATTTTTAAGTATTTAGTGGAACAATATCAAGATTTCATCATCATCTATGGTGTATTTCAAACATAAGAATTAACAAAAAAGAAAAGAAAATAGAAAACTAATTCAACATAAAGAAAAAAGAAAAGAAGAAGCTTGTGTTGATACTGTTAATGTCATATTTTAAGTTACATCGTTAGTCTATCACAACAATAATATTTGTTAGCATACACAAAAGTCATCTTATTTTTGGGTTTTTGTTCACGGAGTCACTAGTTATAATGCTCGTGCATGTGCGAGTTTTTATTAAAATTTTTTTGAATGATTTATTTTTATTTATTAATAAACAAATAATTTAACCTTTGTTTTGTTTTGTTTGATTTATGATTTTTAATTATAGTTTTTTATTATTAAAGATAATTATTTAAAAGTTTAATCCTATTTTTAGTTGTTTTTTATCTATATTTTTTGTATTTATCTTTTACTTGTGTAGTATATCAGCAAAACAAATTTATAAATTAAAAAATAATAATTCAATAATTATCTAATAAGGAAACATTTTTTTTCGAAATACAAAAGTTCTCCTTTGATATTTTGTTTTATTATATAAATATAAACATAAAAGATTTTAGGGTCCGCTTGGTTTAAAGTGGGGAAAAGGAAAGAAAAAAGGAATGCAAAGGAATGAGTGAGGTGGGTAATCAATCCCTTACCCTCCAATTTATTCTATAATGGTTGATTACCCACTACGGGGTAATCAATCCCTTTGCACTCCCCCCACCAAGCACCATCTAATGAGTAAGTGGGCCCTTTTGAATACATTACCCATTCCCCACCCCTCCTTAACCCCCAACCAAGCACCCCCTTACTATTTTCTATTGCTTTTGACTCACAAAACAATTAAAAGTTGTTAACTGATCAAATTTGATGAACTTGATGAGTTAGGGCTTATTTGTTTAATTTTTTAATTAAGTCATGTTTAATTAAGAGATGACTTAATACAGACAACCTCAGTTTTATTACTTAATATTTTAAGTCATCTTTTATTATTAAGTCACAAACAAACAGTTTTCATACGACTTAATTAATTTAGTTTTTTTCATATTAAGTCAATTAAGTCGAAATCAAACGCCACTTAGTCAATAAACTTTAAGAATAATCATTTCGGTAACCGTACCTCGTATTAACCTGTTACCCGTTTATAAATGTCAAAATATGTGACATGTCACTTAACACATCCTTCTTAACTCATTTTAAAAGTTTTTTTTTTTTCAACAATTTTAATATGTTAAAGTAATAACTAAATGAGTTACAAGTGACATGTCAAATAACATAGCGCATGATATGAACACGTAACCGATTGATATGAGGTATTTGGTTACCAAAATGATCTTAATGATTGTTTTATAAAACCTAAGCGACTCTTTAAGCAATTTTTGATAATATAGTGACGCGATTAGCAAGTTTCAAAAGTACAATGAGTCAAAAAAAGCCATAAAATAATACAGCAGTCTAAGAGCATGTGCATCAGTAACGTGGAGGCATGCGTTAAGGGGTGTTTAACGCACATTAAGGTGCGTTAACCGTTGCATATTGTAGCGTTAAGGAGGCGTTAACGTGAAACGTTAAGCCCTTAACGTCACGTTAAGGCTTATTTTGGTATAAAAAAAATGACACTTTTAACCCCTATGAACTTTTATATATTTTGAACTAAAGATATTGAAAATTACAAAAGACCCCCTTAATATTCAAAGTAGCCGTTAGATAATTTTATTTGAGAAACTAGCCGTTAAGCCTTTTATTCAAACTTAAACTTAAACTGACATAACATCGTACTACATCATACAACACCATAAACTAGCTGTTAACCTCCTATATGGAAATACTTAACATAAACCAACACACGATACAGGAATACAAAGGCCATTAATTTATATATCACTTACAGTTGACGTTGCCCTTCAAAATCAACCACACTTGAAAATATTTGAAATCTTTCCCACCATTGCGTTCTTTGTAAACGTTCATTGCATCTTCAAGACGAACATCTGGCTCACGTGTAGGCTGCAAATTCAAGTAAATTTCATGAAATTTTTAGCAATCAGAGTTCATTCTTGCCCACTTACCCGTTATCTGGGTTTTGCTACGTAAAGGACCGTCTGATTGTTCATTGAACTTTTCTGTTACGACTTGCCAAAAAGGTCCTTCGTTGGCATGGAATTCGTGAACGTTTTGCCACATCTCGGCTAGCGAGCATTCTTCTTCAATAGACCAACGATTTACCATAATAAATTTCTTTAGAAAGTGAAGTGTGTGCAAAATTGTATGATAATGTATGTTTTATATAGGAGTGTATAAACGTTTAAAATTCAAAACCTGAGCGGGATAATTTTAAAATTTCAAATTTCAAAAGTTCAAACAAAACAATAAAAACGTGTGCAAATTCAAATTTCAAATTTCATCTGAGCGAGATACATTTCAAATTTTGAATTCAAAACAGAGGGCGGGATAATTTGAAATTTTGAATTCAAAGGAGAGGGCGGGATACTTCCACAAAGCATCCTATAAATACCTATTGGGGTGATGCTGAATACACACACAATTCACACCCACAATCATCAAAGAATTCTCTTTTGTTCTTCAAACAGAATGTCTCACAACGCATCACCTGAAAACGGATCGGTGTACAACACAGCACCTGAAGACAATTCCCCACAAAACACACCGCCAGAAGATTTGTTTCCGGTGTTCCAATATGACAAACCACCACCTCCAACTCCACCAGCAGTTATGTTTCCACCAACCAATCAACCACCAAACTTTCCACCTGAAAACCAACCCATCATTCGTCAGTTGACTGAGGAAGAACAGTATGAGCTGGATATGGAAGTGGTTTTGGAGTATGAAGCTGAGCAAGCCCGTCAGGAAAGGGAACGTGAGACATACCTCAAAGGGTAACAGGATCGGAATAACAGAAGAGCAGAATGGCGATGGGCTCAGGGACTTCCACCTGTGCCATCGAGTGAGGACGATTCAAGTGCCTCCTATTCGAGTCACGAGGGCTATGTGTCTGATGATTCATTTTATTGAATCGTAGTTTTATGTTTAATTATCGTAGCTTTATGTTTAATTATCGTAGGTTTATGTTTCAGTATTTGCTGTAGTTTTTTTTTTTTTTTTTTTTTTTTTTTTTTTTTTTTTTTTTTTTAATATGTTTAATGTATGTTTAAATTTTAAGTATTAATATAACTTGTGTTTTAGTAGTTAATTAAATGAAATATTAGTTTTAGTTGAGGGTTGAATTTGGAAATAGTTGAGTCAAAGCTGAGTTAAGTTGAGTTATTGTTGTGGGTGTTTTTTAGTGAGTTAAAGGCTATGTTTGGGGAGGGGCTTTTATGGGGCTTATGGAGCGTGGACTTTTAAAATAAGTCGGCTAATTAAACAAGTCTCGTTTGTCATGGGGCTTATGGAAGGGCTTTTAAAATAAGCCGGCTAAAAACTTTAGCCCTATAAAAGAGGCTAAAAACTTAAGTCTGGGGCTTTTGAAGAATAAATTACTTATTTACCTACAAAAATATCTAACATATACAAAAACTCATTTAATTATGTCATTTTTAGTAATTTTACAATAATAAGCCCCAGCCCCAGCCATTTGACAAACAAGTTTATAAAAATACAAATTTTAATTTCGGCTTATAATATAAGCCCTAGCCCCAGCCCCAGCTCTAGCCCCAGCCACAGCCCCAGTTCCAGCCCATTTCGCCAAACATACGTTTAAAGCTTATGTGGCGTTAACGTGACGCTGAGTTAAGTTATAATGTGAGTGATGAGGCGAAAGATGATCCGTTTTTAGGGGGTCATTTAAGCCCGAATCCGACTTTATTTGATCAAATATTGCACTAAATCGTTCCTTTTGTGATTTTAGGTGTTTGGAGAGTGAATTCTGGAAAAGAAGCTATTTTGGACGTTTTTGGAGCATAAAAGTGAAGAAAACGGCAAAGTACCAAAAATCCATGCTGAAGATACAAGGTGACGGCGTCAGACATGAAGAATAAAATACCGTAAGTGGTGACGGCGTCAAAGTGGCAAAGAATAAAATACCGTGGGTGGTGACGGCGTCACATAGACCGTCATAAGTGGATCAAGGCCGTCCGAGGAAGTGTATGGCGGCGAGGTGACGGCGTCAGAAGTTACTCTTGACGCCGTCAGAGTGTTTTTCCTATATATAGTTTTCTAGTTTTTTCATTAAAAAAAGGAGAGAAGTTTTGGTGAAACCCTAAAGACGATTTTGGTGCCTCTTTTACAGGTTTTTCAAGGGTTCCAAACCCTTGAGACCTTGCATTGTAATTGAGATAAGTATACTTTCAATTCAATCAATATGTCTATGTGTTGGTTGTTTATCTTTTGTTCTTATCTTAATTCTACTATGCTAGGCTAGATTTCTTTTGTGTTTGCTTAGATCTAATGAAACCTAGATGTTGATTATGTGTTGATTACTTGTCTATTCTTGTTTTGGATGAATGATATTATATGTTATGCTTAAGAAAACTGGCAGATCTCCAAATGGTAACATGCTTGAACGTCTTAAGAAACATGAACCGAGGCGTACTAGGTCTTTATTGGTTGTATTTAATGCATGAGCCACTGTTTACAATCCCTATAGTTGTGCTGGGTCATGGTGTAGGAGGAGATAAGAGCTCATAGAGTTGGGGAGTTATGTATGCCACCCCACGAATGGTATTAAGGAATACAATCCGTCATCCATACAAGTGTAACAAGTAATTGACATGTAAAAGATATCTAGGGAGTAATGAAGTCTAAGTAAACACAATTTCTCCAACCACTGCTCACAACCTTAGTTTAAATTAGTTTAATTTCATTTTCATTAGTTTATTTTAGTTATATAATAGCTTTGGGTTAGTTGAATAGCAACTAATTCCGCCCACTCTTCCAAAACCCGAGATTTTACTTGCTTTCATTAAAATATAAAAATACAAAAATAATCATCTTTCACCTCTAGAACTATTAATTAGGCTTTCTAATCCTAGCGACACTATTCCTAAGCTGAACGATCAATCCCCCGGTACTTGTCACTATACTATACTACAACGATCAGGTACACTGCCTGGTGGGGGTTGTAAGCTTCTCGAGATCCCTCGAGAGGTAAAGCAAGGTGCGATTCCCACGCATCAAGTTTTTGGCGCCGTTGCCGGGGAATAGTTATTGTCTAGGTTAGGATTTCTTTTTATTAGGTCTACTTGCTAGATTCCTTTCTAGTAAGATTTTTTCTTTTTATTTTTAGGTCTTCTTTAGTCTATCTTATTTCTTTGTGCCTTTGTTCGTAACTCTTTACCATCCGACATCATGGAAGGTGGTAACATCTTTGAACCCATCATCCCACCACAACAAAACCCACCATTAGAACCCCTTAGGCCCCGAACCTTAGGAGAGTATTCCCGACCTAGCCACCAAGGCTACCGAAATACCATTGAGCTCACCAGAGCCAATGTGACCCCCTTGCGATCCGACACCATCCGGTTGGTGCAAAGCGGATGTGCATTCCATGGACTTCGTTCCGAAGATCCAAACCAACACCTTAAGGATTTCCTCAAAATCGTAGATTCCATAGACTTAGGTGTTGAAACTAGAGAGACTACCCGTTTACGCCTATTCCAATTCTCTCTACGGGATCAAGCTAGTCAATGGCTTGAGCGTTTACCCGCGGGATCCATCACCACATGGGATGATCTCACCACTCGTTTCCTTACTCAATTTTTCCCACCGGGGAGAACTACTAAGCTTAGGAATGACATCTTGATGTTCCAACAACGTCAAAATGAATCTTTTTATGAAGCATGGAGTCGATATAAAGACCTACTCCGAAAAGTTCCTCATCATGGGATCGAACCATGGCTGCAGATCCAAATCTTTTATGGTAAGGTTGACTATCAAAGAAGGAAAGCCATTGATTACGCAGCCAAGGGTAGGCTAGATAGACTTAGCGTTGACGAATGCTGGAAAGTTCTTGAGGAATTGGCACAATATGAAGAGGAAGAATGGGAGGACCCGATGCTCCCGAGCAAAGCAAAGCTTGACTACGCATGTGCCACCCAAGAACAATTGTTGGGAAGCATCGAGAAACAGGTAAAGGAACTGATGAGTATTGAGAAACTGGCCACTGAACCCGTGTGGAACCCTAATAGGAACACGGTTATCAGCCAAAATTTTCCTGAACGCTCACGACAAGAGGAATTCGAAGGAATAATGGTAACCTTCATGGATAATCAGGAAAAGCAAATCCAGCACCTTGAGGAACGCATGGAAAACACTCACAAAGCCTTTATGAATTTCGCAGACCAATTCATATCAAGGGTCAAAGAAAAGATCAAAGAAAATTCTATACCCAAAAAAATTGAAAAAGTCTTCGAGGTGTCAGCCTCTTTGGTATTTGACCAGGAGGACAGCTGGAGATTCTTCTCAAAAGCTTTACCACTAACTACCCCCATTCTCATAAACACCCCCATACGGAGAAAAGCTCGCGAATAAATTGCATTTTCGTTGGATGCTTGCGAACCACATTCCCGATCTCATCCAAAAAACGTTCTTTTGGTTTTAAACCCGGTGTAAAGAGGCCACACCTCATAAATACCATTGATTTGAAACCTCCCATTGAACAACATCTTTCTTCTTGCGCCAATGACCCGTGCATAAGGATCAACTTAGCCAAAACATCACCCGACCCCAGCTGCTACCTCACCTCTTTCCGCGACAGTAATAAGACGTTCGACCCTGGTGGACCTCGTTAACGGAATAGCTACTCATGGGTTTTTCTCGCGTTTAGTTATTCACGCAAAGAGCAGGGACTAAACTTGAAACTACTCCAAACTTCACCCCACACGGGCATCTGACGGCGTCAGATTTAACCCTTGACGCCGTCAGCTCGATGGATCAGCAATATTAACCCAAGAACCAATCACTTTCAACCCATACCCCACAAATCTCACCCAAGTGTTGCTGCTACTCCGACTCTCAAACCCCCAATTCGACATCTTCCGCCTCCGATCTCTCCTTTGTAAGTAAGTTTTCTTCATCCTTTATCGGTTAATTATCCTTAGGACCCGTCAATTTGAAAAACCCCTTTCGCCCGAAACCCCATTCTTGACCCACCATTAGCAAATCGTAATGCCATCCAATTGGTGATTTGTAATCGTGGGGTTACCATTTGATGATGTTGTCTCGCCCGAATCATGCATTAATTTAGGGAGAACCCATCATGCCTCGGATTCTTTGACCCCCCACCCCTGTTTCCTGATTTAAGGAGCGTTTGGGTAATGGGTTAAGAGTTTGAAAATTGATTTTTCCCTCGCATTTGCATGGCTACATTTCTGATCCATCTGACGGCGTCAAAAATTGCTCTTGACGGCGTCAGATGTGTCTGACTGCATAAAGTTCATATAAATCTCGCGTTCTAATCGTTTCCATTCACTACACCTTTTTTCCAGGAAAATGAGCAAAAGGACTCGCCAACACAAGGGTAGTTCTTCTAGATCTCAAGGGGTCACCTATGGGGAATTAGTGCACAGTTGGGGCGAGTTTGGTGATGTCGGTACTAGTACTAAGTATGAGGAGTTGTGTAACCACCACATCGATGCCGGGGCGGTGGTTGACTGGGATTTTCTGAGGGCTAGTGGGTTGGAGGCTGAATTTGTAGGGAGGATCCGCACAGATGGGTTTACGGGTCCGCAGTGGGAGAGATTGTTTAGGTTGAGAGAGACGGTATATAGTGAGTTAGTACGGGAGTTCTTTGCGACCTTCCGTTTTGACCAAGCTGAGGCTAGGGGAGATATGGGGGGCACCACGATATATTTTAGGCTAGGGGGTGAGTTGAGGTCTTGTTCTGTGGCTGAGTTTGGTTGGAGGCTGGGGCTATATACTAGTGAGGAGGTTGACGGGGCTTTTCTGCTGAATTTGTTACATGGAGAGACTCAGCGGAATGAGATGAGGTATGTTACCTTTTGGCCAACCATAGGGTATGTTACCTCTATTGCTTTTGACTCACAACACAATTAAAAGTTGTTAACTGATCAAATTTGATGAACTTGATGAGTTAGGGCTTATTTGTTTAATTTTTTAATTAAGTCATGTTTAATTAAGAGATGACTTAATACAGACAACCTCAGTTTTATTACTTAATATTTTAAGTCATCTTTTATTATTAAGTCACAAACAAACAGTTTTCATACGACTTAATTAATTTAGTTTTTTTCATATTAAGTCAATTAAGTCGAAATCAAACGCCCCTTAGTCAATAAACTTTAAGAATAATCATTTCGGTAACCGTACCTTGTATTAACCTGTTACCCGTTTATAAATGTCAAAATATGTGACATGTCACTTAACACATCCTTCTTAACTCATTTTAAAAGTTTTTTTTTTCAACAATTTTAATATGTTAAAGTAATAACTAAATGAGTTACAAGTGACATGTCAAATAACATAGCGCATGATATGAACACGTAACCGATTGATATGAGGTATTTGGTTACCAAAATGATCTTAATGATTGTTTTATAAAACCTAAGCGACTCTTTAAGCAATTTTTGATAATATAGTGACGCGATTAGCAAGTTTCAAAAGTACAATGAGTCAAAAAAGCCATAAAATAATACAGCAGTCTAAGAGCATGTGCATCAGTAACGTGGAGGCATGCGTTAAGGGGTGTTTAACGCACATTAAGGTGCGTTAACCGTTGCATATTGTAGCGTTAAGGAGGCGTTAACGTGAAACGTTAAGCCCTTAACGTCACGTTAAGGCTTATTTTGGTATAAAAAAAATGACACTTTTAACCCCTATGAACTTTTATATATTTTGAACTAAAGATATTGAAAATTACAAAAGACCCCCTTAATATTCAAAGTAGCCGTTAGATAATTTTATTTGAGAAACTAGCCGTTAAGCCTTTTATTCAAACTTAAACTTAAACTGACATAACATCGTACTACATCATACAACACCATAAACTAGCTGTTAACCTCCTATATGGAAATACTTAACATAAACCAACACACGATACAGGAATACAAAGGCCATTAATTTATATATCACTTACAGTTGACTTTGCCCTTCAAAATCAACCACACTTGAAAATATTTGAAATCTTTCCCACCATTGCGTTCTTTGTAAACGTTCATTGCATCTTCAAGACGAACATCTGGCTCACGTGTAGGCTGCAAATTCAAGTAAATTTCATGAAATTTTTAGCAATCAGAGTTCATTCTTGCCCACTTACCCGTTATCTGGGTTTTGCTACGTAAAGGACCGTCTGATTGTTCATTGAACTTTTCTGTTACGACTTGCCAAAAAGGTCCTTCGTTGGCATGGAATTCGTGAACGTTTTGCCACATCTCGGCTAGCGAGCATTCTTCTTCAATAGACCAACGATTTACCATAATAAATTTCTTTAGAAAGTGAAGTGTGTGCAAAATTGTATGATAATGTATGTTTTATATAGGAGTGTATAAACGTTTAAGATTCAAAACCTGAGCGGGATAATTTTAAAATTTCAAATTTCAAAAGTTCAAACAAAACAATAAAAACGTGTGCAAATTCAAATTTCAAATTTCATCTGAGCGGGATACATTTCAAATTTTGAATTCAAAACAGAGGGCGGGATAATTTGAAATTTTGAATTCAAAGGAGAGGGCGGGATACTTCCACAAAGCATCCTATAAATACCTATTGGGGTGATGCTGAATACACACACAATTCACACCCACAATCATCAAAGAATTCTCTTTTGTTCTTCAAACAGAATGTCTCACAACGCATCACCTGAAAACGGATCGGTGTACAACACAGCACCTGAAGACAATTCCCCACAAAACACACCGCCAGAAGATTTGTTTCCGGTGTTCCAATATGACAACCCACCACCTCCAACTCCACCAGCAGTTATGTTTCCACCAACCAATCAACCACCAAACTTTCCACCTGAAAACCAACCCATCATTCGTCAGTTGACTGAGGAAGAACAGTATGAGCTGGATATGGAAGTGGTTTTGGAGTATGAAGCTGAGCAAGCCCGTCAGGAAAGGGAACGTGAGACATACCTCAAAGGGTAACAGGATCGGAATAACAGAAGAGCAGAATGGCGATGGGCTCAGGGACTTCCACCTGTGCCATCGAGTGAGGACGATTCAAGTGCCTCCTATTCGAGTCACGAGGGCTATGTGTCTGATGATTCATTTTATTGAATCGTAGTTTTATGTTTAATTATCGTAGCTTTATGTTTAATTATCGTAGGTTTATGTTTCAGTATTTGCTGTAGTTTTTTTTTTTTTTTTTTTTTTTTTTTTTTTTTTTTTTTTTTTGTTAATATGTTTAATGTATGTTTAAATTTTAAGTATTAATATAACTTGTGTTTTAGTAGTTAATTAAATGAAATATTAGTTTTAGTTGAGGGTTGAATTTGGAAATAGTTGAGTCAAAGCTGAGTTAAGTTGAGTTATTGTTGTGGGTGTTTTTTAGTGAGTTAAAGGCTATGTTTGGGGAGGGGCTTTTATGGGGCTTATGGAGCGTGGACTTTTAAAATAAGTCGGCTAATTAAACAAGTCTCGTTTGTCATGGGGCTTATGGAAGGGCTTTTAAAATAAGCCGGCTAAAAACTTTAGCCCTATAAAAGAGGCTAAAAACTTAAGTCTGGGGCTTTTGAAGAATAAATTACTTATTTACCTACAAAAATATCTAACATATACAAAAACTCATTTAATTATGTCCTTTTTAGTAATTTTACAATAATAAGCCCCAGCCCCAGCCATTTGACAAACAAGTTTATAAAAATACAAATTTTAATTTCGGCTTATAATATAAGCCCTAGCCCCAGCCCCAGCTCTAGCCTCAGCCACAGCCCCAGTTCCAGCCCATTTCGCCAAACATACGTTTAAAGCTTATGTGGCGTTAACGTGACGCTGAGTTAAGTTATAATGTGAGTGATGAGGCGAAAGATGATCCGTTTTTAGGGGGTCATTTAAGCCCGAATCCGACTTTATTTGATCAAATATTGCACTAAATCGTTCCTTTTGTGATTTTAGGTGTTTGGAGAGTGAATTCTGGAAAAGAAGCTATTTTGGACGTTTTTGGAGCATAAAAGTGAAGAAAACGGCAAAGTACCAAAAATCCATGCTGAAGATACAAGGTGACGGCGTCAGACATGAAGAATAAAATACCGTAAGTGGTGACGGCGTCAAAGTGGCAAAGAATAAAATACCGTGGGTGGTGACGGCGTCACATAGGCCGTCATAAGTGGATCAAGGCCGTCCGAGGAAGTGTATGGCGGCGAGGTGACGGCGTCAGAAGTTACTCTTGACGCCGTCAGAGTGTTTTTCCTATATATAGTTTTCTAGTTTTTTCATTAAAAAAAGGAGAGAAGTTTTGGTGAAACCCTAAAGACGATTTTGGTGCCTCTTTTACAGGTTTTTCAAGGGTTCCAAACCCTTGAGACCTTGCATTGTAATTGAGATAAGTATACTTTCAATTCAATCAATATGTCTATGTGTTGGTTGTTTATCTTTTGTTCTTATCTTAATTCTACTATGCTAGGCTAGATTTCTTTTGTGTTTGCTTAGATCTAATGAAACCTAGATGTTGATTATGTGTTGATTACTTGTCTATTCTTGTTTTGGATGAATGATATTATATGTTATGCTTAAGAAAACTGGCAGATCTCCAAATGGTAACATGCTTGAACGTCTTAAGAAACATGAACCGAGGCGTACTAGGTCTTTATTGGTTGTATTTAATGCATGAGCCACTGTTTACAATCCCTATAGTTGTGCTGGGTCATGGTGTAGGAGGAGATAAGAGCTCATAGAGTTGGGGAGTTATGTATGCCACCCCACGAATGGTATTAAGGAATACAATCCGTCATCCATACAAGTGTAACAAGTAATTGACATGTAAAAGATATCTAGGGAGTAATGAAGTCTAAGTAAACACAATTTCTCCAACCACTGCTCACAACCTTAGTTTAAATTAGTTTAATTTCATTTTCATTAGTTTATTTTAGTTATATAATAGCTTTGGGTTAGTTGAATAGCAACTAATTCCGCCCACTCTTCCAAAACCCGAGATTTTACTTGCTTTCATTAAAATATAAAAATACAAAAATAATCATTTTTCACCTCTAGAACTATTAATTAGGCTTTCTAATCCTAGCGACACTATTCCTAAGCTGAACGATCAATCCCCCGGTACTTGTCACTATACTATACTACAACGATCAGGTACACTGCCTGGTGGGGGTTGTAAGGTTCTCGAGATCCCTCGAGAGGTAAAGCAAGGTGCGATTCCCACGCATCAGTGAGTTATTGAAGTGGATGCTCTAAGTAAATAAAACACAATATACAATAATTTTTTTTTATAAACCCCATTCATATTAAACTGAACTCTTTTTGAGATTTGATGTATTTGCTTTAATTATGTTGATAGTTCAAAAGTCTATTTTTTTCTCTTTTTGCTTTTTTAAAGATTCTAGCAAGAAACCATCATCCACGCAAATATATATTACATAGAAATGTTATAAAGAGAGTTTGGATCCACAATCCCATATATATTGTACCGAACTGAACGTAATATTGTATTTCTTTGGCTTGATAGAATGAGTCTTAATCATCTTCTTGGGTGTATTTCCTAAGAGGTTTGATATCAAAACAAACATTCATTCTAAGACAAGAAATGACCCCACACCTAATTTGAACCACTGGATTCATACAAAGCTTTAACAGGGTGGAAAAAGGCGTATTGTCGGCCCATGAAACCATGTCTTATTACATTCGTAGGCCAAACCGTTAAAGGTTTTTTCAAAATTTGAAGGCTTGCAACACATAGTATAAATATTATAGGTTTTAAAGATAATTTAATTGAGGTTACAAAAAAATTTCCGATTCGGACCTCAAAATAAATTCGGCCCCACAAAAAAGAATGTTAAAGTTCTACCACTGTTTATAACCTACATCACATATCTCACAAATTATATTTCACATGTCTCTAGACTTGAACCCACAACCTCTAAGTTGATGAGTCACTCACATACCACTGGGTCAAGATACCTTTGGTCGCCAAAGGCTATCTTAATTTGCTCCATTTCATTACATTTGAGTATTTGATTAGTTGGTGGGTTGGAATTTAAGGGTATGTTTAGTTGTTGAAAAACATTTTTTTTTTATAAGAATATTTTTATAGGAAAATGAAAAAAAAAAAAAAATGAAAACCCGTTTAGTCACATTTTTTTTCACATTTTAACTAGAGAAATGAAAACCTCAGGCACCGTTTGGTTGTAGAAAATTTTTCTTGTTTATTCATTTCTAGATTTTTTGAGAACCGAATAATTTTTTTCTCTATAAAAAAGTTGAGAATTTTGAAAACACGTTTAGATTGAATTATATTTTTCCTTTTTAACGAGATTTATCGGATCGCGACGGTGGATTACGAAAGGGATGATAGAAGGTGAAGATGTTACCAATGATGATTAAGGTCGGAGTAAGATACTTAGGTGCAGTTTGGTATTGAGGGTTTCACAAGGAATAGAATCATTCAATTACTAAATTATTTGTTTGGTTCAGAGATTGAGAAGTCAAGTAATCATTCAATATCAAATTTTCATTTCTTACTCAATTGATGGGTTTCAAGAAACATGTCAGAAGGAATTAGATTATTTTATTTGATAAAATTTATGTATCACATATATTTGAACCATTCTTTCTATTTTGCACTTTTTATATTTAAATAATATATTTTATTATAATTTCTTAATAACATAAATATACTTTTAAAATTCAATTAATAATTTTCTCTCTCATCATTTCTTTCATACTAAATCCAAATTCAAATCCGATTCTAATTCCACCTAGGAACCAAACGGACCCTTAAATGGGTAGGTTGAGAAATCCATCTTTGTTTGCTATTAATGTTTATAAAACCATGAATGTCTTTATAACATGCGGACAAAACACGCACGTATATATTATGAAGTCAAACACATATTGGATGGTATCTTTAGCTAGTTTTCCATCAAGGACCTATTGTAATTGCATGTTTGCCGATTTGGCTTGAGGTGGCTGCTGGCTTCCTGTTGAGGTTGCGGCAACAGTAAGTGGATATGATGTTGTGGCTTTTTTTGGTTATTGGCTAGTGACATATACATATATATATATATATATATATATATATATATATATATATATATATATATGGGTGGCAATTTCTGACCAGACACGAAACCCGACACGAAAATTAACAGGTTCGGGTTGAGCTAAATAGATTGTGGGTCAGGTTTGGGTTGACATATTTAAACCGTTTATTAAACAGGTCAGGTTCGGGTTGAGAATAAAATAAACGTGTCGACCCGGCAACCCGTTTAAGTTTTTTTTATTAATTAAAAATGATTTATATTTAATTATACGGGTTAAATGGGTTAAACAGGTCAACCCACTAATACGTTTAACCCATTTAACTCGTGTAATGTGCTAACTTTTATATATATAACGGATTAAATTGGTCAACTCGAAACCCGTTTAATATATTCAACCCATGTAACCTATTTAACCTGTCAACCTAAGTATATATACGGGTTAAATGGGTCAGGTTCGGGTTACGTGTAAAATGTTAGGGTTGTTGGGAATTAGAATTATTCTATCAGTTACCACGGCTAGTGAAGATATTACAACTGCAGAAGATTGTACTTGCAGTGGAAACTCCTTACCACTGCAAGAACAAATATTACCACTGCTTAACTGGTTAGAGAAACGCGCTTAGATAAACATAGAAAAGATTTTGTGTATATCTTATTCTATTAGTATTATACTTATCTTGTAGAAGAGGACTCCTTGTTGTATAAAAGGAGATCCTAGATCATAGTTAGAATATATCTTTCCAATACGTTTTCTTAGAGCTTCAAGGTGTAACCCTAGTGATATTATAGATCACTCGTATTATTATCATTAATAATATTGGAGCTATTTGTTTGTTACATACATTGTTCTTACATACATACAACTGTTTCATTCACAATCAATCTTCTAAGTATCATTAAGTAGATTCCGCATACTTAGTGGTATCACTCAAAGTATCATTATTAACACAAGTTCAAGGTGTTCACGATCCAACAAGTGGTATCAGAGAAAGGTTTTGATATTTTGATTTAGAAGATCCAATGGCAGACACAAAAGAAACAATGGAGACAGAAACAAGCCAATCAAACATTGCTGCAAAGCTTCCTAAGCTTAAGATTAATGACTTTGAGATGTGGAGGCTTATGATAGAACAATTCTTTATGGTTCAAGACCACACATTATGGGAGATTATAATGTGTGGAAATTCATTCAAACCTGGTACAACTGTAGATCAGGTTGGTGACAAGACAGTAACAAAAGTTAACACTGGTCTTGTCACTAATGAAGAAAGAAGTCAACTAAAGAATGATTTGAAGGCTAGAGGTTTGTTATTGATGGCTCTACCCAGAGAACAAGTTCTGGCTTTTAGCAAATACAAGTCTGCAAAGACTCTTTTTGATGAGATCTGTGAAGTGTTTTGTGGTAATGATTCTACCAAGAAGACTCAAAAGACTTTACTGAAGCAGACCTATGAAAACTTTGGTTCAACAAGTAATGAATCTCTTGATAGCATATTCACAAGGCTACAAAAGATTGTTACTCAACTCACTGCTTTTGGAATTGAGGTGGAAAAGGAAGATCTCAATCTTAAATTTCTAAGAAGCTTACCTTCTGAGTTTGATACCAATGTTGCTGTTTGGGAAGATAAGTCAGATCTAGAGACCATGAAGCTTAATGATGTGCACAATAACTTTAAAGTTATTGAACAAATATTAAAGAAAGCTGGCAAATTAAGAACAAGTTCTGCAAGTGTAGCACTCATATCATCATCAGGTAATGATAGTTCAGATGATGAAAGTGATAGTGATGATGACAGTGGTAACATGATTGTTTCCACTGGTAATGGAAATGTTTCCACTAGGAGTTCAAAGAAACAAGTTGCAGGACTAAGTGATGCTACCTTCTATGCCTTTATATCAAGCCATGTGGGTGGTTCAATTCTCAATCATGAGGATTTGGATCAAATTGATGAAGATGATATGGAGGAAATGGACATTAAATGGCAGGTGCCATTACTAAGCTTAAGATCAAAGAAGTTCTGGAAGAAGACAGGGAGAAAGATACATATAAGTGGTGATGAGACTGTAGGTTTTGACAAAAAGAAGGTGGAGTGCTATAATTGTCACAAGATGGGGCACTTTGCAAGAGAATGTAGAAAACCAAGGAAAGCTGATAACAAGTCAACTTGGTACAAGAAGGAAAAGAACAAAGAACCTACAACAGAAGAGCCAAAGGTGCTATTGGCTATTGATGGAGTGAGCTTTGATTGGAGCTTTATGACTCAGAATGGAGAAGATGATTCAGAATCTGCAATACTAGCTACTGAGCATGCACTCATGGCTTTCTCTGACACTGAGGTACATACTGATAATGCTTGTTCTAAAAACTGTAAGGCCTTAAAAGAGTTAGAGACCTCTAAAACACAATATGATGCACTGATGCTAGATTTACATCATACTAATTATAATTTGGCAAATCATAAAAGAGGTCTAGGTGTTTTAGAAAAACAGATAGAGCATTATAGGGCTAATGAATCTAAGTTCAGTGATGACATTGCTGTTTTAAAAAGAGACTTAGATTTTTATGTTGAAGTAAATAAAGCTCTTAGGGAAGAGATTGAAAAAGTTAAAAAGGCTAGTGAGAATATTCAGATAATTAAGCAAACACTAGATTATCAATCCAAGAGCATTGACAAAATTTGGGAAGCCCAAGTTGTGAGCAAAGCTAAATCAGGTCTTGGATACAAATCTGTTCCACCACCTCTAAGAGGTGTTCCAGCACCTCCTGGCATTGACCTAGCTCACACAGGCTTAGAAGAATTTCAGGATCCACTCATGACCTATGGACCAAAATTTGTTAAACCAGTTGAAACTGAAAAGGTTCAGGTTCAGGTTGAGACTTTTGATAGTGCTAGTGACTCATCTCTTAAAGATGAATGTTTGAATGTTGAGTCTAAATCTAGTGTTACTGAAGATGTTAAAGTAGAGGAAAGAAAAAATATTCCTGAAGTAGTCAAAGAGAAGCCTAGGACACAGTCAAATTACACTAGGCCTACTACTAGGTATGCTGAGATGTACATGGATAGGTCTAAATCTCCTAGAGGGAACATGAGAAGTTGGAATCATGTTAAAACTAGGCAGTTTGGTAGTGATTTTGTGTTCAACAATAAGGCATGTCATATTTGTGGTAGCTTTGATCACCTTTCCTATACTTGTAACTACCACATGGGAAGAAGGGAAGTATTTGTGAATACAAGGGTGAATGGACATAATTCTAATAAAATAACTCACCCAAACCCCCTAAGCAAGATGGTTCCCAGGTCTGTTTTGCTTACCACTGGCATCAAACCAATTTCCACTGCTAGACCAGCAGTTACCACTGCCAGTAGTAAAAACAAAGTTTATCCTAAGTCCCCTGTTACTTCTTTTGTTAAATCTTATCAAAAAGGGAAAAAGACTTATTTTGAAAAGAATAATCACAAAAATCACATGTGGAGACCCAAATTTACTAATCCAGCAGTTTCCACTGCTAGGCATGCAGTTACCACTGCAAGACCAAATGTTTCCACTGATGTCTATGTGAATAAGAAAAGGGTAAACTTGGGAAAAGCTGTTAAGGCCTCAGCTCGTTGGGAATGGAAACCAAAAGGAACAACAACCTCAAACAATCCCAATGGTGTATCAATGACCTTTGACAGATACAATTATATTGATACACGAGGCAGATCCAAGTCATTTGTGGCTTGGGTCCCCAAAAGGTACTAATTCCTTTATGTTGAGTGCAGGGACAGTCAAAGACTTCTAATGATTATGAATGACTTGATAATACTTTATGAGTTTTACAGTGACTCACTAATATGTTTTCAAGTTGTTTGGTATATGTCTGTTATGCAAATGTTAATGAGATTGCAAGAAGTGTGTTAAAGTCACCAAGAGGTGTAGCCAAGGAATGTGGTCAAATAAGTTGAACATAGTTTCTACTGCAAAGATAATAATGATGAAGGTCTTACAATATTGATTTAATTAAGAATATCTTTTCATTCATTCAAAGACACAAGTTACAACTTACATTCAAAGTTCCAACAGAATTACAAAGACCATTCCTAAAACATTTGGCTAATTGTGAACTACTAGCTTCTATCAATTATTACATAATACTTGAGGCTATGAAAAGTACAATGAAGAAGTTGAAGATGAAAATGGAAAAAGAAGAGAAGGAAGACTGTGAAGATGCTCAAGTACCAAAGTCAATAAAATACTCACAAACTTTGGTCCTTGGCAACATTCCTCAATCATCTACTTCTGCTTCTCCTTTCCCTTATGTATGATCTGAGCTTTCTTGCTCTGTCGAATATGTTCTTGATGCAGAAGACAAGGTTCTGGAGCAGGAAGATCCAACACTAAATTTGATGATGTTGGGAGAGATGGATCTCTCTTACTTGATCTTGGTTGGGATCTCTCTGGTGTGGAAGGAGGAAGAAAGGTTGGATCTTCATTCTCTTCCTCTGAAGATTCTTCATCAGATGTATAGATGAAGGGAGAGACAAGCTCTCTCTCAGCAGGATTTGGATCATGGCTTGATTCACCCTCTATGTATGCATTCCATTGTTTTTCTTCAAAATCCCATCGTTTCTCTATCTCTCTCTGATAGTCAGAACCTTCAAGTCCCCATGGATATGGTGGTACATCTTCTTCTGATGTTGGAACAGAAGAGTGTTGATCAGAGGACTCAGGGTTTGATGACATAGTTTTGGAAGATAATTGGGTTGATTGAGATATTAGGGTTTGAAAGATTATTGGTGACTGAGATGTGGTGTTTGGAGGAGGTTAAATAAGCCAAGGTTAGGTGTTATGCTAATTAATGAAGGTTATTTACTTCCATCTGTTTTGGTTGGTTTGAGAAGTAACTGTGGTTTGACTTTTGAGAAGATATTTTTGTGTATAGTAACTTGGTTAAAAAGTTACTTGGGTTAATCTTTGTGAGTTAAGATGAGACTTATTTTGTGTTGTAGAATACAACCTATATCATTGGAGTAATAAGGTGTGTATCTTAGACACACAACAAATGGTTATTGATTCACCATGTCTAACCCCACATAAGAATCAGCTAGTCCATAAGCAAACGGCTTCTGGTAAAGACTTATCAAATCCGTTGATAGCTGATAGTTTGCTAAAAACTATGATAAGAGTAGAGAATTTTACATGTTTTACTTATCACAGCTCTTTGAAAATTCTGTTGATTTTTACCACTGCAGGTTCACAGTTACCATTGACAGTGCAAATTTTTTCCTTAATATGTGTAGATGCAGGACATGACAATATCATTCAGAGCTCTACCATGGCAACACTTCATGTGTCTGATTCTCAGGGATTGGATACAGGTTGTGAAATCCCTAGCCAAATTCAAACATATGGGTGGTTCAGAAGTACTATCTAGTTTCACTAGGTAAGAAATTGAATCTTTGTCTAATGATGCACCTCTCTCAGAAGGTAATACATCTGGAAGTGCTGAAGGTAGTATGTTACAAAAGGAATTGATGGAACTGTGTACCACATTCTCATAACAGGTGGATATTAAAGAAATCGATGGAAGTTCTTCTGAATTCTATCTGATTGTGCTGATTTTGGTGGAGATTCTACCAAACAGGGGAGGATAAAAATGATGATCAGATTCATGGGAGGTTTGCTCTCAGCATGTCAAAGTTAAGAGTTTATGTAGAAAATGAAAAGGTTAGAGCTTTGATTCAGAAGATTCAAGATCAATATGCAAGAGCTGATAAAGTGTTGAGAAAAACAAGATAAGTGTTTGGAAGAATTCCCATATCCTCAGGTTTATTGTATACTTGAAGAAACTTGTTGATTTACCTATAAATCATAAGTTTAGAGGAGGATTGTTGGGAATTATTCTATCAGTTACCACGGCTAGTGAAGATATTACAACTGCAGAAGATTGTACTTGCAGTGGAAACTCATTACCACTGCAAGAACAAATATTACCACTGCTTAACTGGTTAGAGAAACGCGCTTAGATAAACATAGAAAAGATTTTGTGTATATCTTATTCTATTAGTATTATACTTATCTTGTAGAAGAGGACTCCTTGTTGTATAAAAGGAGATCCTAGATCATAGTTAGAATATATCTTTCCAATACGTTTTCTTAGAGCTTCAAGGTGTAACCCTAGTGATATTATAGATCACTCGTATTATTATCATTAATAATATTGGAGCTATTTGTTTGTTACATACATTGTTCTTACATACATACAACTGTTTCATTCACAATCAATCTTCTAAGTATCATTAAGTAGATTCCGCATACTTAGTGGTATCACTCAAAGTATCATTATTAACACAAGTTCAAGGTGTTCACGATCCAACAAGGGTTGACATAGCTGATCCAATGATTTAAATGGGTAAGGTTCAGGTTGGGATTTTCTGACCCGCCAACCTAACAACCCGAACCCGCCAACCCGAACCCGACCCGAATTGCCACCCTGTATATATGGGCTTGCGTGTGTAGAATATACTGGTTGATAATAGATATGTTTGGCTAGTTGAAATGACTTGATCTAGTAATGAAACACCATCAACCAATACATGCAATGCAACCCATTAAAAAAGTTTCAAACCGAGCACACAAGAATGATTATAGTGAGTGTTGCAAAATAAAAAAATAAATAAATTGAATAAAAGAAGTAAAAAAAGTTTATAAGGCCGATTAATCGCTGTCTATTCGCTAATCATTCATCAACCTTTTCGATTTGTGTAAATCAGTCAACCATTGTCAACGACGGTCAAGGGTGCTCAAACTTGCTGGAAATACCCAAAACTCGATGGAGACTTGTTTTAATCACTTATAATCACTACTTTATCTATTACAAGATCCTAAGGAAAATCTTGCCGAAAATACATGAAACTCGCCGGAAACACCCAAACTAGTCAGAAATGTCAATCTGATTAATCCCGCTTATACTAATTACAAGCTATAAAAAGGTTGACCAACCGACTACCGATTCACGCTTTTTGCAACCTTAATTATTGTCATATTTTGTCATTCAATATATATATATATATATATATATATATATATATATATATATATATATATATATATATATATATATATATATATATATATATATATATATATTTGTCAATTTGTCATATTTTATGACATGGTGTCTAACAACTTAATAATACTTGGTGTCTTTTTTGGTCAGCTATTTGTATTCTAGCTTATTTATTTATTAGGCTTTTGCAAAATATGTTTTTTCTTAAAGTATTAACCCAATTTTTATTTTAAAAATAAACTAATAATTAACAATAACAATGATACTCCAATATTCTTTTTAATTGATTTAACTGCAACTGCACTTTTATGATCCTATGTTGGTGATAACGTATAGACCCTTTAGCGCAACTGGCTAAAGCCCATACACTCGAAATAGGCCCGCTAAGGCTAAAACCCCATCATAGCTTGACTGGGAGGCGACCTCTCAGGCCAGGCTCAAAGCCTGACAAACATGGTCAGGTAATAGAAGGCCTGGAACTCATTCCAAAACCGTCACAAAATACAAAACATGTGTCATCGCCTCATTTGTGTATAGATAATGCTGCAAACATTACACTAGTACATAGCAATCGTGCATGGATCATTCCATGCACCTGGCAGAGCCAAGGATATCACTACACGTGTCATTCTTGTCTCCTCCCTTGGATGTCCACCATGTGGACCATTCTTAACCGTGGATAACGTTTAAAGGTGACAAAAAACCCTAACACACATCCTTATAAATACCGACCTCATTCTCACATAATAGGCCTAGCTAAGTCAAGTGTTCTAAGTTCTAACATTCACACACACTAGTTACCTCGTAAGCGTTACCCCAGCTCGTGACTTTGGTCGCATCTTTAGGTCCTTACCGAACGTGGTAAACCAAACGAGTGACCATCCTCACCCCCAATACGCATCTTATGTAAACAATTGGTAACTTTTTGCTAATCAATAAACACAAACATAAAATAAATATGGATGTAAACTAAAGTCAAATGGAGAAAATGAAAATAACTTTCTATATTAAAATCTGAACTTTTGCAAAATAGTCCTAACCGCTATGTTTAAGTTTTGAATACATGCAAATATACTGGTTACATTAGGTGGTTGAGCGCAGTTATTTGCAAGAGTAGATGATTTATTATTAAGGCACAAAATGAATATGCATGTCTTTACATTTTATAAACTTAAAGTATTAGCACACGAGATTGCTGAGAGATTGTGTTTATTTAAAAAAAATAAAATAATAAACTACTTAAAATATAATTTTTGTTTGGTAGAGATAACTTATAAGATTTTATAATAATAATAATAATAATAATAATAATAATAATAATAATAATAATAATAATCTTTCACAATTTTTGAAAATTAAAAGCTATGTTATATAAATAATAAAAATAATTTCTTTTTATAATATTCCTCTCCATCTCTATTTACGGTTTTATCTCTATTTTCAGCAACAATTATTTTTTCCTAACATACTTATGGCTTTGTTTAGCACTTTCCTAAAATCTAAACCTTTCAACATCAAATTGAAATCATTGTCAAACACAAGATTTGGAAGAATAAAGGCGAAATCATTAAGGATAAATTCAGCCTAATATATTACCTGATGATTCTATGTACGGAAACCTATCAAACAGCTTTGGCAACAAAAAACATCCATTGTTGTTAACCAAATTGTTATAAATCCTTGTAAATAATTATTCCATCCGTACTAATTAAAACAAGTGTGCACATGAGTAGTACATTACCACTTCGGTATTTAGTTTATCTTAAAAATACTGTTTACTTTCAAATTACAAATTAAACTTTCAAAATAATTCTTTAATGAAAGGAACCTTTGATTTGCTTAATAATAGTTCAATCTTTAGTACTACGCACTTTTTTTAAATTGTGTATTGTCAGCATCATTTTAAAACGGAATGAATATTACGTAAAATTATATATGTGTATGATTTGAAAAAGTGGACGTAAAAGTATGTATTGCAACTCAGATTTTGATAAATACGAATTAACTTAAAACAAAGCATTTTTTTCCCCTATGAAATCTACCAGTTATCCACAAAAAGGTGTAGATTGACGGGGACACCTTGATCCCGGGTGTCTTTTGACACCGGTCATTCTTCACCTCACAAGGAATAGCTCCGAGCAACTCTCCTGACATAGTGAGTCACTAACTGGAGTGAGCCAAAACTCTCAAACTCTAGAGCCTATAAGTTTTACGAGATGGGTACCTATCTGGGAGCAAAGTGTCAACCGAGTATATTGACTCAAGAATTAAAAAAGTTCAACCCACTGAAATCTATCGGTTATCATAAAAATTAGTAAAGTTGAAATAATTCGCGAACCCATTGAGGAATTGTATAGCATATTCTTCGTCTTTCTGTCTAATCACCAATTTAACACAAAATCTAGCATAAAGCGTTCAGATATAATGCCAATATTCTCAAAGTATATTTCCCGCACACATTAATTGGTCAGTTTAAGTTTTTAAGACACAGCTGGGTAAAAGTTAATGTTCACCGATCACAAATAAACTTAAACTAGCAGGGTACCCGTGCGATGCGGCGGCATATACTCTGTGACTATATTTTCTTGCAATGTGATGCTATGCGCCATACTTTTTTTAACAATTAATTTGCAAATAACAGTAACTTTAGTTATGACAGTAGTATAATTTCATCTCCTGTTAAACGAAACTACCAAAATGTCTAGGGTCTCGAGTAGGTTTAATGTCTTGTATTGCATTTTTTATTCGAACCATTTAAGATCGATGATGAGTTCGAACATTGAAAAAGTATAGAAATACATTGGATATTAAATTTTTCAGCCCAACATCAGCCCAATCTAAAATTTATTTGATATATTATTTAAGCTCATTAACTAAAAATTTACTGATCAATCCCAATCCACTCTTGCTTAGAACCCGGTCCAATAAGAATATCAAAAACCAAACGGGCCCAAGTCAAGGTTCGGCCCCGACTTGTACCACTCTGAATACCATGGATTCTCTTGCTTAATAACATGGATTCCCTTGCTTAATGACATATTTGACAATACCCTATGGATTCTCTTGCTTAATAACATGGCTAAACACCTCACGAAAAGGAATGAAAGTATAATTCACTCAACACTCATATATTTTTTGTGGTGGAGTATATAAGAAAATCACAGTCATTTTGCTCAGTCATGATCCGTTTATTACCATAGGCTTGTACAAGAAACAAAACTCCACTGACGTGGCGTAAGCACCAAGTGTAAACATTTAAAGAGGACTTTTATTCGGTTCGTAACATTTAGGCTTTGGGTTAATAACAGTATGGATAAGGGATGAGAATATTTTATGAAATTGGTGTTAAAAGATGTAACATCCGGTAAAGTTTCTAAACCTATTTTACGAGCCAAAACCTATACTCTTGATTTTCCGTAGCTTTTGAACTTCTTTAAACTTATTTGGGTTTGAAAAACAGTGGATATCTTATTTAATGTAAGCGTTTTTCCTTTATCGAGCCGGCACAACCTAAAATACACGAAACGAATCGAATTTACTAAATAAATTAACTTCGAGAAAGTCATGCATATTAATACTCGTTTTCATTGAAAATATTATTTCGAGATCAATGGCGCAAGTTCAAAACTTTTTCGAGTCCCTTTTGTATGTTAAATGGGGCCCACAACAGTTTTATTAAAAGAATGCAAGGAATTACAGTTTCTTACCCCCGCGTCCAAGTTACACCGCTGCCCCTCCACTATCATTTTACCACCTTTGCCCCCTCCCTTTTTTATAAAACTCTTCATCTCTCTCACTGATGAGGTGAAAAATGAACCGTTTTTAGGGGGTCATTTAAGCCCGAATTCGAATTTATTTGATAAAATATTGCCCTAAATCGTTCCTTTTGTGATTTTAGGTACTTTAGGAGAGAAATCTGGAAAAGGAAACAATTCGGACGTTTTTGGAGCATAAAAGTGAAGAAAACGTCAAAGTCTTAATTTTCCTTGCTGGGAACAGTAGGTGACGGCGTCAAGAAGAAATTTCTGACGGCGTCAAGAGTAATTTCCATGACGATCCAGTAAAGAAATGACGGCGTCACAAGGTAGGGCGTCAAGAGTAAAATGGATGACGGCCTGGAAACACATAACACATGACGGCGTCAAAAGTAGATCATGGCAGTCCGAGAAGTATTTTGGTGGCGAGGTGACGGCGTCACAAAATTGTTCTTGACGCCGTCAGACCCTATTTCCTATATATAGTTTTCTAATTTTCACATTAAAAAGAGAGAAGTTTTGGAGAAACCCTAGGTCCGAACTTGGTACGAATTTTACAGGTTTTTCAAGGGTTCTCAGCCCTTGATCCCTTTCATGTGTAATTAAGATAAGTATTCTTTTAATTCAATCAATATGTCTATGTGTTGGTTGTCTATATCTTGTTCTTGTCTTAATTCCATCATGCTAGGCTAGATCTATCTTGTGTTTGCTTGGATCTATTGAAACCTAGATGTTATTTATGTGTTGATTACTTGTTTATGGTTGTATTGGATGAATGAATTCGATGTTAGGCTTAAGAAAACTGGCAGATCTCCAAATGGTAACATGCTTGAACGTCTTAGGAAACATGAACTGACGTGCACTAGGTTTTATTGGTTGTATTTAATGCATGAGTAAATTCTAATGATCCCATGTTAGGATCTTCTTAGCCGGCTCGACATAGGAGTGAAGTAGGCACTCATAGAATTGGGGAATTAAGTGCGCCACCCCATGAATGGTATTAAGGAATACAATCCGTCATCCACGCAACTATAACAAGTAATTAACGTGTAAAAGATATCTAGGGAGTAGTGAAATCTAAGTAAACACAAATTCTCCACTTGTTGCTCACAACCTTAGTATAAATTAGTTTATTTTCATTTCTAGTATTTTATTTTGATTGCATCTTTAGTATTGGGTTAGTTGACTAGCAACTAAATCCGCCCAAATCCTTCAAACCCGAGACTTTTACTTTCTTTCTAAAAAAATATAAAAATACAAAAATAATCATCCCTCATCTTTAGAACTAGTATTTAGGTTTTCTAATCCTAGTGACAGTATTCTCAGCTGAACGATCAATCCCCCGGTACTTGTCACTATACTATACTACAACGATCAGGTACACTGCCTGGTGGGGGTTGTAAGCTTCTCAAGATCCCTTGAGAGGTAAAGCCTGGTGCGATTCCCATGTATCAAGTTTTTGGCGCCGCAGCCCGGGGAATAGTTATTGTCTAGGTTAGAATCACTATTTATTAGGTCTACTTGCTAGATTCCTTTCTAGTAATATTTTATTTTTATTTTTAGGTTTTCTTTAGTCTATCTTATTTTTTTGTGTCTTTGTTTGTAACTCTTCACCACCCGACATCATGGACGATGGGAACATCCTTGAACCCGTCAGCCCACCACAACAAAACCCACCACTAGAACCCCTTAGGCCCCGAACCTTAGGAGAATATTCCTGACCTAGCCACCAAGGCTACCGAAACACCATTGAGCTCACCGGAGCCAATGCGACCCCCTTGCGATCCGACACCATCCGGTTGGTGCAAAGCGGATGTGCATTCCATGGACTTCGTTCCGAAGATCCAAACCAACATCTAAAGGACTTCCTTAAAATCGTAGACTCCAAAGACCTAGATGTTGCAACTAGAGAGACAACCCGATTACGCCTATTCCAATTCTCTCTACGGGATCAAGCTAGTCAATGGCTTGAGCATTTACCCGCGGGATTCATCACCACATGGGATGATCTCACCACTCGTTTCCTTGCTCAATTTTTCCCACCGGGGAGAACTACTAAGCTTAGAAATGACATCTTGATGTTCCAACAACGTCAAAATGAATCTCTCTATGAAGCATGGACTCGTTTCAAGGACTTACTCCAAAAAGTCCCTCATCATGGCATAGATCTTTGGCTCCAAGTCCAAATCTTTTATGACCATATCGATCTCTCCACGAGGCGAGCCATTGACCAATCGGCCGGTGGTAAGCTACGTGATCTAAGTGCGGAAAAATCATGGGAACTCATAGAAGATCTTGCTCTCTATGACAACGAAAGTTGGAATGATCCCCGTGATTTGAACAAAACGGTCAAGGCAATATCTTTGCCTTCGAACAATTCTAGCACTCCCGACCGTAGGATCATGGAACTTGAGGACCAAGTCAAGTTTCTCATGAAATCTTACGAAGCTCCTAAGCCTTCAAGCCAAGTGAACAAGATCACTTCTTCATGCGAATTATGTAGTGGTCCCCACGACACTCGTGATTGTGTGGAACTCCCCGGAACAGCTTTTGCGGACTACGCATCCACGCGTACCGACGAAGCGGGAGATAAGTGGTACACTTTCAAGCCCGAGCCAAACCCTTACGGTGATTCATACAACCCCTCTTGGAAAAATCACCCAAACCTTAGGTGGAAACAAAAAATCAACCCAATTCTTCTAACCCGCCTAATCGTTATCAACCAAACGGTCCACCCACCAACCATACTTTCAACAACAATCCTTCTAACAATTATGGTAGTACCAAAAATCTTGAAGTATTGATGTCTAAGTTTATGGCATCTCAAGAAGCTCGCATAGCTAGGTTTGAAACCGAACTCAACCAACAACAAACGGAGATGACCAACAAGATTGACAACTTGTTGAAAGACCTCAACAACCGAGCATTAACCACACCTAGGAAGGACACTAGGGACACCAATAACAGAATCCAAATTAAGGACCCCTCATCATCCAAACATGTCCACTTTGTCAATGTTGTCACCATTAGGCCAATAGGTAAGGGAATAGAGGAAAGTGACAAGGATGAAGTTGGAGTAGAAACCAAGACTAGGGATGAAAGTAGGGAAATTGAGGTTAAAAAGGAAGAGGAATTAGAGGAGGTAGAGCCCATAGAAAAATACTTTGATAAGTTGCCCACCAAGGAAGAACAGGAATACCATAAGGATTTATTCGATAGTCCCGAGAGACCATATATCCTTGGCACACTCCTTATCAAAATGGGAGACCCCTCTAACATTAACATACCATGCAACATAGGGCATATGCATATATGGAAAGCTTACATCGACCCTAGATCTCCTGTTAACATCATGACTAGGACTTATTACAATTGGGTGATGAAGAAACAACTTGATTTTAGGATGATGCCCAATAGGAATTTGATAAGTAATTTTGTAGGAAGAGTGAAGGGATTGCATGTGATTATAGGAAATCTCACCTATGAGATCGATTTTATGATAGTGGAAGACACTCTTCCGGTGATAGATGATTGCCTAAGCCAAGTAATATTTGGAAAACCATTTGTTGAGGCCACTAGGATGAGTTATGACCCGACTCTAGGGATAGTTAGATTCAAGGAGGAGAATGATGAGGTTGCCTATCAAATTGATGAGTCGAAAAATGAACCATTTTTAGGAGGTCATTTAAGCCCGAAATTGAATTTATTTGATCAAATATTGCCCTAAATCGTTCCTTTTGTGATTTTAGGTACTTTGGGAGAGAAATCTGGAAAAGGAAGCAATTCAGACGTTTTTGGAGCATAAAAGTGAAGAAAACGCCAAAGTCTTAATTTTCCTTGCTGGGAACAGTAGGTGACGGCGTCAAGAAGAAAATCTTGACGGCGTCAAGAGTAATTTCCATGACGGTCCAGTACATATTTGACGGCGTCACAAGGTAGGGCGTCAAGAGGAAAATGCATGACGGCCTCGAAGCACGTAACACTTGACGGCGTCAGATCTGGATCAAGGCAGTCCGAGGAGTATTTTGGCGGCGAGGTGACTACATCAAAAAATTGTTCTTGACACCGTCAGACCCTATTTCCTATATATAGTTTTCTAATTTTCACATTAAAAAGAGAGGAGTTTTGGAGAAACCCTAGGTCCGAACTTAAGACGAATTTTACAGGTTTTTTAAGGGTTCTCAGCCCTTGATCCATTTCATGTGTAATTGAGATAAGTATTCTTTTAATTCAATCAATATGTCTATGTGTTGGTTGTCTATATCTTGTTCTTGTCTTAATTCCATCATGCTAGGCTAGATCTATCTTGTGTTTGCTTGGATCTAATGAAACCTAGATGTTAATTATGTGTTGATTACTTGTTTATGGTTGTATTGGATGAATGAATTCGATGTTAGGCTTAAGAAAACTGGCAGATCTCCAAATGGTAACATGCTTGAACGTCTTAGGAAACATGAACTGATGTGCGCTAGGTTTAATTGGTTGTATTTAATGCATGAGTAAATTCTAATGATCCCATGTTAGGAGCTTCTTAGCCGGCTCGACATAGGAGTGAAGTAGGCACTCATAGGATTGGGGAATTAAGTGCGCCACCCCGTGAATGGTATTAAGGAATACAATCCGTCATCCACGCAACTATAACAAGTAATTAACGTGTAAAAGATATCTAGGGAGTAGTGAAATCTAAGTAAACACATTTTCTCCACTTATTGCTCACAACTTTAGTATAATTTAGCTTATTTTCATTTTTTAGTATTTTATTTTCATTGCATCTTTAGTATTGGGTTAGTTGAATAGCAACTAATTCCGCCCAAATCCTTCAAACCCGAGATTTTTACTTGCTTTCTAAAAAATATAAAAATACAAAATAATCATCCCTCATCTTTAGAACTTAGGTTTTCTAATCCTAGCGACACTATTCCTAGCTGAACGATCAATCCCCCGGTACTTGTCACTATACTATACTACAACGATCAGGTACACTGCCTGGTGGGGGTTGTAAGCTTCTCAAGATCCCTTGAGAGGTAAAGCCTGGTGCGATTCCCACGTATCAAATTTTTGGCGCCGCAGCCCGGGGAATAGTTATTGTCTAGTTAGAATATCTTTTTATTAGGTCTACTTGCTAGATTCCTTTCTAGTAAGATTTTATTATTATTTTTAGGTTTTCTTTAGTCTATCTTTTTCTTTGTGTGTTTGTTCGTAATTTCCATTGACTCTTCCGTTCACCATTATGGTGTACGTGAATCCACCATACCATCAACCACAAAGGCCATTCTACCCTATTGACATCTCGAATTTCAAACAATATTGAGATGAACCCATATATGATGCATGGACTCGTTTTAGAAATTTACTCCTAAAATTCCCTCATCATAGTTTCGCTTTAGCATCCCTAACCCGAACCTTTTACTATCGTGTTGGCCAATATGACCAAATGCGCATTGAGGATTTTGCCAATGGGGACTTTAGGGAATTAAGTGCTGAAGAAGCATGGGATACCATAGAAGATTGTGCCCAATATTATTATAGGGTAGAGAACCCAACAAACGTTAGTACAAGTCAATTGAATATACATTTCCAGGATCATGAAACAAGTTTGTTTGGGGATGAATATATTAGTGTTGAGATACCTAAGTGGTTGTCATGTAATGCCATAGTACAAGCTGAACACATAGGTGACCTTGATGTGATGGGGGATTTAGCCGAACATGATCACATTGATCAAAAATACCTAGGTCCTATGATCGATGATGATGAATCTCAAGAAACATATGATGAATCTTTTGGGCAATATGTATATAGTAGTCAGAATATTGAGGATGATCCATATGATTCGGACATAGAAGTTGAGATGCCTAAAGAAGTACGTGAGATACTTGGGAAAATGTTAGGGTTGGATTATAATGAAACACATGTTGAGGATATAGGTGATCTTGATAAGATGGATGATAAAGTAGAAAATCTAAGCTCACCAAGTACCCCACAAGTCCTACCATCATTTGAGGCATACACACCACCCATGACTTATTCGGATGAAGTAGATGAGACTTTAGGAATCCCAATTGAGGTAGAACCTTTGAACCAAACACAACTAGAGGATATAGGTTTGAATACTTATAATGATAACCCTACTGTTAGTTCTGGGGAAGTTCCTAGTTTTGATGAACCAGAGCCTCAACCAAAACCGTTACCTAATCTTCCATCCTTGGATGAAAATTTAGGAATTGAAATAGGTTCCGATCCACCCATCAAACCATATAGTCCGGGCAGTCTTAGGACAAAGGTAGTGGACTCTAAGCCTTTTAGAGAGGAGGCCAATATAGGAGTGGAAAATGACCTTACATGCTTACATCACCCATTTATGATTGATCACAAGAAACATTATGTGTTTAAACCGGGTTTATTAGGTCAAGATGGATTCCCAACTAGTAATCTCTTGAAGTTGATTGAAAGTGATCCCTTTCTAGGAGAAAATCTTAATCCACCCATTAACCCGATTGAATTAGGTAAGGTTATGATGATAGGAGCACACCCCTTTGAGCATATAATTCATCCACCGCTCTTTCCTCACGAGGCATATATCCACCATAAGGGTGTGTATCGCTACTTCCACCCGCACTTAATTCAAATTGTAGGGAAAACCTCAACTATTTCTGTTAAATAAGGGCAGAGTCAGGCTCGTGACTCGAACAAAAACAAGCGCTTCTTGGGAGGCAACCCATGTTTTGTGTGATTTTATTTTTGTTTGTTTGTTAATTGCTTCCGTATGCATGCTTTATTTTTATTGTTGGTAGATCATGTTTCTCAATTAAATAGTGGAAATACTTTACTTTGTTGTTTTGGCCTAGTCTTAACTCCACCTAAAAGTATTTTTGCAAAAGATAAGTGTAAGGGGAAACCCAAAATATGTTTTTAAGAAACAAACCGATCATGATTCTCCACAATATTAGAGAACATGTATATTCGTATTTTTCAGAGTCAAATGCTTGTATTGAGTCATAATGAAGTTTTGCAAGATTTTCCAGGAAGTAGGACCAAGTTTTTCCAGAAATTTTCCGGAAACTTAACATAAGAATTTCTGCAGGTCACTTCTGACGGCGTCACGTGTAAAAAAATCTGGAAATTTTACCGGTTTTGTTTTTCTAACGGCGTCTTATGGTTTTTGTGAATTATTAAGTTTTATAAGCTCCAGGAAATCTGCAAACTTCATTCCACAAGCATTATATCTTATTTTGTTTTCTAGGATTTAGTAACTTATATAGGATGCCGTCGATTTTACGCGAGGTTGTCTTGTCTATTTTCTCAGGATTTACAGGTTATGTATGACAAGAAGATGATTTATTTTTCTGGAAGGGAAGCTTTGATTGTTCATTTTCTTGGAGGAAGATTTAACCTGGTCACCTTATTATCCATACCGAGCGAATCAGGGGAGTATTTGATTTCATTCTTTTTACTTTTTCACTTTTACATTCTTTACTTGAACATTGGGGACAATGTTCATCTTAAGTGTATGGGGAGGGTAAAAAGATGATACCTTACATGTACACTTTCGCTTGAGTTTGTTTTGTTTGATGATAGATGTGTAATAAAACTATGAGAAATACTTGTTAGTGCAATTTTAGCGTCAAATTTAAATTTTTTTACAACATTTAGGGCTGAAACTTTAGCCATAGCAAGCGTCTCATGGATAGGAGATTGTATGACTAGCACATAACCGTATATTCAGAAAAATTTTCCACCCAAATATGTGAGGTTCGCATTTAGATTTGATAGGAAAAGCATTTACTATTAGTGCTTATGAGTGTACCGGTAGCATTTAGATTCTAGAACTTGCGTTAGTGATGCATCCCGAGACCGCTAGTGAGACTACATTCGTGTGGTAGGATTTACTACATGATAAGAGGCATTAGGATCACCCTTGTGTTAAACCCGTATCATAATTACTTGACCATTTAAGTCATATTACTTGGCTAGTTAAGTCAACTAATTTTTCCCACACCTTAACGTTGTACTCATTTTTAGTACACGAAACCCCTAGTACACCCCTCCAAGCCTATCTTTTCGTTTCTAACTTTAAGCATTTTACTCAAAGGAAGAATTTGTTACACCCCACTTAAATGTACAACTAAATCGCCTTAGCCTTCCGTGTATGCGCTCATTTTTAGTGCATTATTGTTATTTGTTAAACCCTAAGTTAACTATCTAATTGATTACATGGTTGCTAAGTCGAGTCGTATCCTTGTACATATTGTTTTGGGATGATTGGGACTCATGGGTAAAGTACTTATTTTATGGAGTAATGGGGAAGAACATCATTTATTACCCCCATATGTACGTTAATCTTAAAAGTGCTCCAAGTGTTTTGATTTTCTTAATTCGAGTCATTAGATTAGTTTATTGTAAAGTATGTAAAAATTCAAGTGTAAGGGGAATTTTCATTCCCTATGATGTATTATTTCGGATGGTAAGGTAAGAGTGTATGCAAAAAAAAAAAAAAAAAAAAAAAAAAAAAAAAAATCAAGGAAAAAGAAGAAAAAAAAAGAAAAAAAAAAAGAGAAAAAACATACGGACTACCATCCCTTTTCATTCTATGTTCATTTTATGTTTTGGTTATTTTTCATTTATTAGCTTAAGTCGAGTCTAGTCTTGGCTTAGCAACGCCATATTGTACATGTAATTAACCAAGATTGTTAACTCGCCACCAGTAAAACTTCCTTTATCCAACAAAACCGTGTATTTCATATCCCTACACCTAACGTTACAACCATATAAAAGACCTCTATGATCCTTTCCCAAGCCTATGGTAATCTATTTTGCTATGATAGGTAGTGAGAGATATCTTCCGTTTCCATATTGTAATTTATACTTTATTACACCCGAGAGATGTGATTATCTAAACACTATTTGTGAGGTGCTTGTGTATGACCTCCGTGCTTGTCTTTGGTCTTTAATGGAACGATTATTTGTTGTAATTACTTTTATATTAGTGTTAAATGACCCCTAACTTGTATTTTGAGTAGAATAAAAGCGCATTTGTTTGAGGACAAGCAAATCTCAAGTGTAAGGGTATATGATGAGGCGAAAAATGAACCGTTTTTAGGGGGTCATTTAAGTCCGGAATTAAATTTATTTGATCAAATATTGCCCTAAATCGTTCCTTTTGTGATTTTAGGTACTTTGGGAGAGAAATCTGGAAAATGAAGCAATTCGGACGTTTTTGGAGCATAAAAGTGAAGAAAACGCCAAAGTTTTAATTTTCCTTGCTGGGAACAGTAGGTGACGGCGTCAAGAAGAAAATCTTGACGGCGTCAAGAGTAATTTCCATGACGGTCCAGTACATATTTGACGGCGTCACAAGGTAGGGCGTCAAGAGGAAAATGCATGACGGCCTCGAAGCACGTAACACTTGACGGCGTCAGATCTGGATCAAGGCAGTCCGAGGAGTATTTTGGCGGCGAGGTGACGGCGTCACAAAATTGTTCTTGACGCTGTCTGATTCGTGTGAAAACCAATTATAATAATTATAGTATAGTATCGAAGTGATCCGCGTAAAATACAGATCACCCGAGTCGTTTTCCAACGAAGGCGAATGGAATCGAGAGTATCGAGTCGTGAAATCGTGATTTGTAAAGTGAGAAAGTGAAAAATAGCAATCAAATAGTTCACGTAATCACAAACAAGTATGAAATATGCAAAGATTACAAGCTAATTATGCACCGAAATGTAAAACGTAAAAACGGAAACGCAACCGTAAAATTTAAAACGTAACGTATAACCAAAAATGATCCTACGAACTTGGAAATATTTTCTAAAAATTTTAAACTAATAAAAAGAATTTTAAGAAAAAGAAAAATATTTTTTAGACTTTTCTTTTATTTTCAAGAATTTATTTTGTATTTTTGGAATTAAAAATAAATTAAAAATAAAGAAAAATAGAAAAATAACTCGGAAAAATAAAAATTAAATTCTAAAAATTCTAAAATTTTATAAAAGAAATTATAAAAATATTTTTGTATTTTTCAGAACCTTTTTAATATTTTTATGGATTTTTGGTATTAAAAAATTGATTTAAAAATGAATAAAATCAAAAGAAATTTAAAAAAATTAGTAAAAATGGTTGGAAAAATCTGGAAAAATTCTAGAAATTCTAAAATATCAAAAGAAACTCAAAGAAAAATTTTGAAATGAAAAGAAGTTGGAAAAATGCTGAAAAGCTTGAAAACTGCTTATTTGGAGTGCTTATTTATAAGCACTCCTTGACCAAATTGACCCACACTTTAACCAAATGTTTTATAGACTCTAATAAGCTAGATGGAACAGAATAAAAACCAAAAGATGCTTAGGAACACAGGTATTGCAACAAACAGTAGAATAAGCTTTTAAAGTGATAAGTAGTAGGCCAAAACAGATTAAGCTATAAGCTAAACTCAAATGAAACAATAACTAGGGGCATAAATGAACAGAAATGAGCAGTAAAACACAAGTATCAATCTCAAAAATGTCACTAGCAGGCTTCAAAATTGAATTCAGATCTATGCTCAACCAATCATCTTGCAGCTTATGAACAAAATGCTATGCAACAATTTACTTAATGATGGCTACTACACAATAATCTACTGATATGATGATAAAATCTATTTAACTACAACTAATGAAATCAGTTTATTCAAAAATTTGATGACTGAAAACAATTAAACCACTTAGAACACAAGCAATCCAAACACTCTTGCAAACAACTAAATTGAACCAATCCTACTTATGCGAAACTACTAATGATCACAACTATAATCCAATGCAATTACAAACTCTATATTCAGCTACTCAATAGCAGCTTATTACTAAATTCAATAGCTATGCAAGCCACTCAAATTACTGCTATGACAGATAAGTAATTATCACTAGTATGAATAACAAGCTGCACTAATGTAAAAACTCTATCAAACAGATCCCAATTAAGACACTCTTCAGCAACAATTCAGCTTAAACAGATTGTTCCAGACACTCCTTATTACAGCCAAATGCACAAATCTATAACAGATAAAGCATCAAAGAACCACCAACCTCAAATCTCAGTAGCACAATTCATCTCTCAGCTATACTGAATACCAGATATGAAATAACACCAGCAAAACAGATCTACTAGACAGAAACACACCACAGTTAGAATCTATATCAATCAAATAGTGAATCAGATCTAATCTAAAACAGACTTAAATCAATACCTATTCAACTGATCAGATATTCAAGTATCAATGATTAAGCAAATTCAAAACTCAATAAAGCAATCCTAACACAGTTCTAAAACAACAGATCTAAATCAATCTACAAATATCTATGAACACAAACTATCAATACTCAAATCAAAAATTACTCTACACAAAAATCCAATGTAACAGTGGTTAAAACTAGAAGACTATTTGAGAAATGAAATCAACAATTTACCAGATACTTCCCCCTTAGCTAAACAAAGGGAGATTCACTATGCAAGCCTATCTTTAAGATAGTCCAAGTCCTACCTTGTCTGACTTAATCTATCCAATTCACCATCTCAGCAACCAATTATCTGATCCTTTGTTTGTGAGTGAATGACTCAAATAACTCCACTAGTAAGCTAACAAGCTTAAATGGAATGTTTAGAAAGAAAATAAGCTCTACTGTGAGCTTTTATAACTAGTATGTATATATATATATTTTTTTTCTATTTTCTGATTTTTTTTCTATTTTTATTTTTATGAATTCTTTTCTGCAAGCAACTAAATTTTTAAGCAAATAGTAATAGAGATAAAGCTAAATCAGTTGATTGTAAGCTAGATTAAAGTAGAATTTAAACTAAAGAGGCAATAAGAAATATAGAATAAGCTGATATAGATGAAAATAAACTAAAACTTTTATTAAAATCTTATAAGAACATTACAATCTCTAAACTAATTACATTCTAATGAAAATTTGGCAGCATTACATTACACTAAAAAAAACTACCATTGAGCTAAAAAATGACACCTATTTATAGCTGAAGTGAGAGGCTTGGGTCTTCAAATGCCAAGCTGGCAATCCGCGACTATCTGTGCTTCTTTACTAGACCTCTCAGCCCTTGGATGCATTTTGTGTTTCTTTAAATTGATGTGAGCCCTTGGATGATGATCAATGAGGTGTCCCGTCCACTCATATAGCTCCATCTATCCCATCAAAGCTTGTACTTTCTCTCTCCGTGTCAGAGAGGTGTCAGCCGCTTCTAGAAGCATTCCCAAATGATTGGAATGACGTGCCTCAACCAATGGGTGTCTGACACGTGACCCTGATAGATCCCCTTGCACTCTCTGACATGTGTAGGGTCACGTGGGGTTCTAGAAGCTCAAATGGATAATCATTTGGTTAATTTGTGTGGTATGGTGTGGTGTGAGTCAATTGAGGATAATGATAGACTAGGGTTCATGTTTGGGTGAGTTTCTGGGTTCAAGGGATTTTTGGGGGAAATGGGAAAAATAAAAACGTGGTGCGTTTGGTTTTATTAATTTGTGTATTGACTTTATTTGACCGAAGGTAAAAACTGGACTTGGGTTAAAGATTAGGATTGGGCCTTTGGTGTTTATTGATGGACTTGGATTATGGATATGTGCATTGAACTTTAATACATCATGGACCAGGCTAGCATTTTATTTTCAGATTTTTGGTAAAAATAAACAAGGACCATATATGTAATCTTCCAAACTCCAAGGGTGAATTCTGCCTTTCTTTAAAAATATATTCCAAGGACTAAACTTGCCAAGTCTGAGAAGATAGAGGACTAAAACTGACTCGTGAATTCCCGGCTTTGACTTTTTGACCATCTTCTACTCTCGTGCCCGTTTTCGTTGTTTTCCCGAGATTTTTCTTCTTTTATGATAAATCCGTTCCTGCATATCACAAACACAAAAACACACGTTTTCTTTGCATTTGTTAGCTTAAATAGTCGTTTTGGGTAGGTAATTGGCCAAATAATAGTGAGTGAATAAGCACTCACCAAAATCCCCCCGACTAAGGTATTGCCGTGTCCTCACGCAATGTGATCAATTCACGCTTTTGGGATAAATAATTTCAAAATCTCTTTCTACTAACTTTGAAAACTAGCAAAGAGGTTCGAAAGAAGTAATAAAATCATTTATTCCCGTAAACGCTCCGTTTACCAAAATTTTCCTTTTTATTCCTTTATTTCACTTACACTTCCTATTTTTGGACTTTTCCATACTTCATACTTGTGACGGTATGCTAAACTTTCATTATTTTGCAATAATTATTAGAGTCTACGAGTAGAAACACTTCTATTTAAGAAGCGACCTTACGGATTAAAAGCGTCATCCTTGATTTTTCACAAGTCCCCAAACTAAGTGTACAAACGAGATCACAGCTTATCTACAAGTTAGATGCTAACACTACTCATAACAGTTACTTGTGGAAACTCCTTACTCCCATTTCCTAGGTTTTGTATCTCAATATTTTTATTTTGTTGAGAAATGAATTGCTTCATATTTTCTCGTTTCGATAATTTTTAGTCCGATAGTGATACCTAAGTTAAAACGATAAGTAGTTATGCATTTTCTCTTAAGAACCACTGCAATAGAAATTCGGTCTATTTCAAGGAATTAGGGGTACATACAATATCAAGAATATAAGTTGCGGAGTACGATCACGTGCACCTCATGTGACTGATTACTAATCACGTATCACATGCACCTCACGCGCCAACAACTTATTGATACATACATAGCTCTTATTCAACAATACTTCAACTTTCATTTTTTTCATTTTTCTCATTTCTCATTTTTCACTTTTTTCATACTTTTCACTTTTTCTTTCTTTCTTAACTTTTTCTCAACATCAATGGAAGCTTAACGGGTAGCTCCAAAACCACATAAATAATCAACTTTTGACTTTTGATTTTTTTCACTTTTTGCTCTTATTTTTGGTGTTCCTTGATATGTACCCAATTTCTAAAGCAAAAATTCTCTTAAGAAAACAAAGAACTAAATATTATTCAAACTGAAATACCACTAATTACCTAGAACATCTATTTATATATTGGTGACGTATCTGATGGGAGTAAAAAGCCACAAGTACCTCTTATGAGCTCTAAAGAGAACCACTACTCCACGTTTAGCATCTAACTTCTAAATAAACTCTATCATTTCTCGCTCTTCGCAATTTAAGATTCCAAATAATGAAACCAGTGAATACTTAGCCGATAATCAGCCACGCATATATAAAGTCAGTTACGGAAACTTGCAAATTCTAAAAGAAGAATTCGCGCTTTCTAGCTCCTTATGTAAAAGACTAGCGAAAGCTTTTAAGCTGCGCATGTATAAAGTCAAGTACGGGAACTTGCAGATTCTTAAGAAAGAATTCGCATTTTATAGCTCCTTGTGTACAAAACTAGCACAAGCTTATGTGATTATCATTAGTTAAGGGAACAAGCTAGGGCTCAACACGCTCGGTCAAGTCAAAATATTTATTCCTACTCTCGCCAGCAAGAAAGTCAACAAGGTGTCAAAACACTTATTCAATCTTTATTATATTTTTGCACATCTTTTTCATCTTTTTCTCATTTTTTTGTACTTTTTCATTGTTTTTTTTTCATCAAAATTTTTGAAATATTTTCAATTTTTCAATTTTTTTATTTTTGTTGGAAAAACGGAGTTGCAAGAGTGCACGACATGTGAAAAATGCAAGGTCAAAATCGAATCGAAGATTCACCCTTCCCCCGACTAGAACGAAACATTGTCCTCAATGTTTGATGGGTAAAGGCAATCCTAACAAAATTCTAGGCCGTTTATTAATTATGCCAAAGAAAACGTTAGTCGATAAGATTTAACGGATATAGGATTTCCAAGTAGCACCGATGAATGAGACTCCAAGTGAAGAGATAACGAGCACGAGAGTCATCATAAATCGCAGACAATCCTGAACAATCATCACAAACAACCACGAAACACAAGAGTAGAAGAGGCACCCCCTTCTCACGTTATTTGTTAGAAAATAGAAAATAAGAAGATGAAAATGGATAAGCATGGGTTGCCACCCACGAAGCGCTTGTTTTTGTTCACCGAGTCACATGAGCTTGACTCGATCCCCGAATTCAATTGTCCTTGGGGAAAGTTTGGAGATCCGGGACTACCATAGTCGGTACATCCCCTCCAAAGTAATGTTTCAACCTATGACCATTCACCTTAAAATTGGGACCATCTTGTTGAGCTAACTCAATGGTTCCATAAGGGAAAACTTGGGTTATTGTGAATGGTCCAGACCAACGGGTTTTAAGCTTCCCCGAGAATATCTTTAACCGATAATTGAAAAGTAGCACTTGATCACCAACGTTAAAAACGCGGTCTTTGATCTTGGCATCATGAAGTCTTTTCGTTTTCTCTTTATAAATCAAAGAATTCTCGTAAGCTTGATCACGGAGTTCTACTAACTCATTCAATTGAATTTTTCTGTGATCACCCGCGGTTTTCAAGTCAAAATTGGCATGTTTTAAGGCCCAGTAGGCCTTGTGCTCTAGTTCGATGGGCAAATGACAAGCTTTCCCATAAACCAACTTATATGGTGTACACCTAATTGGGGTCTTGTAAGCGGTCCGGAAAGCCCATAATGCATCTTCTAATTTATCGGCCCAAAAGGCACGGTGTTCACCTACTGTCCTTTCAAGTATACGTTTTAAACCACGATTGGAGACCTCAACTTGACCACTCGTTTGTGGATGATAAGCCGTGGAAAGACGATGTGTGACACCATATTTAAGCATAACTTTCGCAAATTGATCATTGCAAAAATGGGTCCCACGATCGCTTATGATGGCTCGAGGTGCACCAAATCGGGCAAAGAGACTCTTTAAAAACTTAACAACCACTCGGGCGTCATTGGTGGGGAGCGCCTTCGCTTCAACCCATTTTGATAAGTAATCGACGGCCACGAGAATGTATTTGTTACCCCTAGACGAAGGGAATGGCCCCATGAAATCGATGCCCCAAACGTCGAAGATCTCACAAACTTGAATCGCATTTTGCGGCATTTCATCTTTTTGAGAGATTTTCCCTTGACGTTGGCATGAATCACATGTTTTCACCAATTCATGGGCATCCCGATATATCGTCGGCCAATAAAAGCCGGAATCGAAAACATTCTTAGCGGTGAAATTGGCACCATGGTGTCCCCCCGTTGGTCCACTATGACATGCCTTAAGTATTTCAACGGCATCCGTACCGTGAACACACCGCCGGATCACTTGATCCGCACACACTTTGAACAAGTAGGGGTCGTCCCAAAAATAGTGTTGGACATCTTTAAAGAATTTCTTCTTTTGCTGGGACGACATTCCTTGTATAATGAATTTCCCCGCATGGTAATTCGCAAAATCGGTGAACCATGGGGTACTTTGGTCTATTTTGGTCACACTCCCAAGTGTCTCAAGAGGAAATGTTTCCGTAATTTCCTTATTCTCGAGAACACATTGGTGGGGGTTCTCAAGTCTAGAAAGGTGTCGGCAGCAAGGTTCTCAGCTCCTTTCTTGTCTCGTATCTCGACATCAAATTCTTGGAGCAAAAGAACCCACCGCATTAAACGTGGCTTAGCGTCTTGCTTCGCCATTAAGTACTTAAGGGCTGAGTGGTCCGTATACACTATGCACTTTTTAAGCAACAAATAAGGTCTAAATTTCTCAAAAGCATAGACGACCGCCAACATCTCCTTTTCGGTGGTAGTGTAATGATGTTGGGCGTCATTCATGGTCTTGCTTGCATAGTGTATAGGCTGAAAATACTTGTTCTTACGTTGCCCCAGAACTGCACCAATGGCATAATCGCTTGCATCACACATTAGCTCAAATGGTAAGTTTCAATCGGGGGCAACTAAGATTGGTGCCTTCGTTAACTTCTTCTTTAAAACATTAAATGCATCGACGCATTCATTCGTGAAGTTAAACGGAGCGTCTTTTTCTAAAAGGTGGGTCAGAGGCCGGGCTATTTTGGAGAAATCTTGAATAAATCGTCGATAAAAGCCGGCATGACCAAGGAAACTTCGAATTCCTTTGACGGTAGTCAGGTGTGGTAATTTAGCAATAACATCGACTTTTGCCCGATCCACCTCAATTCCAGATTTGGAAATTTTATGGCCGAGGACTATTCCCTCTTTAACCATGAAGTGGCACTTTTCCCAATTTAGAACTAAATTAGTGTTTTCACACCGAACTAGCATATTTTCTAAATGGGAAAGGCAAGAGTCGAAAGAATCTCCATAGACGGAGAAGTCGTCCATGAACACTTCCATGGTTTTTTCAATCATATCCGAAAAAATGGCCATCATACACCGTTGAAACGTGCCTGGAGCGTTACATAAGCCAAAGGGCATTCTACGATAGGCAAACGTTCCATACGGGCAAGTAAAAGTGGTCTTTTCTTGATCCGGGGGATCAATGGGAATTTGAAAGTACCCAGAAAAGCCATCCATAAAACAATAGAACTCATTTCCCGCTAAACGTTCAAGCATCTGGTCCATAAAAGGAAGCGGGAAATGGTCTTTACGTGTCGCATCATTCAACTTGCTGTAGTCGATACAAACTCTCCATCCGGTCACAAGTCGAGTCGGTATAAGCTCATTATCGTCATTTTTCACAACAGTGATTCCGCCCTTCTTCGACACACAATGAACCGGACTAACCCATGAACTATCCGAGATTGGATAAATCATTCCAGCGTCAAGGAGTTTAATAACTTCCTTTTTGATCACTTCATGTATTTGTGGATTAACCTGTCGTTGTTGCTGAACGGAAGCTTTGTGATTATCCTCCAAAAGAATCTTATGAGTACAAAATCGAGGGTCGATTCCCTTAATGTCGGATATTTGCCAAGCAATCGCACTTTTATGCTTCCGAAGCACATCTAAGAGTCGTAACTTCTCCTCATCTTTAAGACCTTTTGATATTATGACCGGTAATTTTTCATTTTTTTCCAAGTATGCGTATTCGAGATGAGGAGGTAAATCCTTGAGCTCGAGCTCCGGAGGATTCTCAATAGACGGCTTAACTTCTTTTACGTCTCCCATTTTTAAGTCAACCGGAGGGGAAGAAACAATTGGTTTTTCATTTAACAATTTTTCAATTAATAAAATGTCCCCCTCCGGATCAAAGTTGTTATTATCAAATTCAGGTGAAAATGATTCATTTGTAAGACAAGCATTGATTTCTTCCCAAGCGAGATCACTTCCCTCAAATGGAGTGAGGGAAGGGGAAGAATTGGAGACGATCGGTTCAAAAGAAGAAGTGGGATTGCCACTCGAAGCATTATCGGTAAAACCAAGAAATTCTTGAGCATACTCCTCCGTAGTCTCATCAATAACATCGATACGGTTAACGGAAGAAACATCGTAATCGGAGGAGTATCTCACGGTTTGATCAAGATTAAAAGTGACGGCTTCGTTTCCAACACGTAAAGTAATCTCCTCGTCATAAACATCAATCAAAGCACGACCGGTCCTTAGGAAACCTCTCCCGAGAATAAGAGGAACCCGTGGATCGTCATCGAAATCAACAACCACAAAATCTGCAGGGAAATGAAATTTCCCAACATTGACAAAAATATCCGCAGCTATGCCAATTGGACGAGACGTTGATCGGTCGGCAAGCTCGAGGGTCATAAGCGTCGGTGGCAAGTTAGGAAGAGACAACTTTTTCCAAATCGATATCGGCATAAGGTTAATGCTAGCACCAAGATCGGCCAAGGCGAAGCATTGAACCATACCCGGAAAATTACATGGTATAAGAAATTTGCCAGGGTCTTCAAGCTTTTCGGGTAGCTTTTGAAGAAGAACCGCTGAGCAATTCTCATTCATTTGAGTCCTTGACATTTCAAAAAGCTTTTCTTAATTATTTAAAAGACCTTTTAGAATTGAAGCAAATTTAGGCATCAAAAGTATAGCATCCACGAGACTTATATCAAAGTGTAATTCTTGAAAAATCTGATAAAACTTTTCCATCTGGTTTTTATCCTTCTCGCGGTGCTTTTGTTCATTTAGGCGTGATGGATATGGCAACTTTTTTTTTACGGGTGTTTCGTTTTCATTATCATTAACGACCTTTTCTTTTCCTTTAGACGTTGGGACCACCAGAGGTTGAATGTTCTCGGTCCTTCCATTATTACTAGGAATTTCCGTATCCGTTGTCACCTCGGGTTCACGGACGACTATCTTGGGAGGTAGAGAAGAAGAGGTAGTCGGAGCCGTCGGTCCATCGTAAGTAACACCACTCCTCGTAATGATCGCTTTAGCATCGCCCCTCGGGTTTGCGATCGTGTTGCTAGGCAAAGTTCCAGAGCCCGAGGGTCGATCATTTAAACGTTTGTTGAGATCATTGATTTGATTAGCTAACAACCTTGTTGTTTCCTCTTGTTTTGTCATAAAAGCTTGTTGATTTTGAAGCAATTGCTTAATCAAATCTTCCGTGGGCGACGGATTCGGAACAGCAACTTGATTTTGATTATTAAAACTTTTCCCACGGTTTTGAAAATTGCCATTGTTTTGAAAATTATTCCTTTGAGGCGGGCCTTGTTGAAAATTTCCCCGGTTTTGATTTTGTTAAAAATTCTGATTTTGTCCTTGAAAACCATTATTTCCACGGTTGTGATTTTGATTGTTGTTGAATTGATGATTACGGTTTTACACATTATTGTTCTGATTCACTTGATTAGGTTGATTAAATCCGGGTGGTCCATGATGTTGGCTCGGACGGAAGCTGAGGAGATTACGGTCTCCTTGAAGAGGTGGGTAACCGTTGCCACCCATATTTGCAGCATACACGTTCTCTTGAGCAAAAGAGCCGGTCGTCGGACATTCATAATACGGGTGTGGACCACCACAAGTAGTACAACCTTGATTAACGACATTGACTTGATGACTTGATTTTTCCATAGATATTGTATCGACTTTCTTTGTTAAGGCCAAAATCATACTTTTCACTTCATCATTATTTTTCTCATTATTGGGCATTTGAAGCTTATTTCTTGATATTCTAACACGAGCCTTATTTTCAATTATCGTGAAGGCATCATTTGTATTCCTAGCCAACAAGTTACCACCCGCAGCAGAATTGAGTGAATCTTGATCAATATAAAACAACCCATTATAAAAAGTATCAATCTGCTGAAGGTCGGTGAACCCATGGTTAGGACATTTTTCCAACAAATCTTTGAAACGATCCCAAGCTTCACTAAACGATTCATCAAAAGCTTGTTGGAATCGAAAGATTTGGGAACGGAGATTAGAAGTTTTAGAGGGAGGATAGAAATGATTCACAAACTTGGAAGTAAGATCATTCCAAGTGTGAATTGAATTAGGCGGTTCCTTTTCCAGCCAAGTCCGGGCTGCTCCTTTTAAGGAGAAAGGAAACAACTTCAATTCACCACATCGTGAGGCACTTGTTTCATTGTAATCGTCTCAGCGATGTCGGTGAAATTTCAGATGTGTGCATAGGGGTCTTCGTTATCAAACCCGTGGAATGATATACCCGTGATTAAGTTGAGTAATCCGTGATTAATCTCAAAATTGGCATTGATGTCCGGAATCACAATTGCCCTCCTCACACCATTGAATGGTGATTGGAGTTGTTCTTCCATCGGACGTGGATCAAATGCCGGTTGTGGTCCCACCGGAGGAATCACATTGTGCTGCGGACTAGCCATTCGCGGGGGTCCGTTGTGTTCGTTTTGGTTCATCTCCTCCTCGTCAAGGAAATGAACCCGACTCGTATGTCGTAAAACCCGCTCGGGGTTAGAGAACGGAGACGTAAGACTCTCAAACGAAGATCGGGTGTGCATACACCACGAACAAAATTAAAAAGAAAAATGAAAAAGAAAAGAGAAAAGAAAATCTTTTTGTTTTTTTAAATTTTTCACAAAAACTTTTTATTTCTTTTGTTTTTTCTTTTTATTGAAACGGCGTTAATAAAAAACGTTTCTTTCAAAACTATGCGCGACGGGACGGGAAAGAAGAGTGTTTCTCTCTTCAGCTAGCAATTTAATGTCTTAGCTTCCGTATTTCCCGCTTAATCGGTTGTAGTAAATGAAATAATCCGATAATTAATCAATTTCACGTTTTCGTTATATTGCGAGACTTATTTGGTTTACAACGCCCTTTCTTTCGATCGGAACGAGGCTGTAACTTTTATTTTATTTTTGGTATTTTTGAAAACACTTTAGTAAAAGTGTTTTTGATATTTTATTTTTATAAGAGATATATATACAAAGTAGAGGAAGGCTTAACAAAACACGATTTTTCAAAAATGATATTCAAAAATTCACTTCGGCCTTCCCCGGCAGCGGCGCCAAAAATTGATTCATGTGAAAACCAATTATAATAATTATAGTATAGTATCGAAGTGATCCGCGTAAAATACGGATCACCCGAGTCGTTTTCCAACGAAGGCGAATGGAATCGAGAGTATCGATTCGTGAAATCGTGATTTGTAAAGTGAGAAAGTGAAAAATAGCAATCAAATAGTTCACGTAATCACAAACAAGTATGAAATATGCAAAGATTACAAGCTAATTATGCACCGAAATGAAAAACGTAAAAACGGAAAGGCAACCGTAAAATTTAAAACGTAACGTATAACGAAAAATGATCCTACGAACTTGGAAATATTTTCTAAAAATTTTAAACTAATAAAAAGAATTTTAAGAAAAAGAAAAATGTTTTTTAGACTTTTCTTTTATTTTCTAGAATTTATTTTGTATTTTTGGAATTAAAAATAAATTAAAAATAAAGAAAAATAGAAAAATAACTCGGAAAAATAAAAATTAAATTCTAAAAATTCTAAAATTTTATAAAAGAAATTATAAAAATAATTTTGTATTTTTCAGAACCTTTTTAATATTTTTATGGATTTTTGGTATTAAAAAAATTGATTTAAAAATGAATAAAATCAAAAGAAATTAAAAAAAATAGTAAAAATGGTTGGAAAAATCTGGAAAAATTCCAGAAATTCTAAACTATCAAAAGAAACTCAGAGAAAAATTTTGAAGTGAAAAGAAGTTGGAAAAATGCTGAAAAGCTTGAAAACTGCTTATTTGGAGTGCTTATTTATAAGCACTCCTTGACCAAATTGACCCACACTTTAACCAAATGTTTTATAGACTCTAATAAGCTAGATGGAACAGAATAAAAACCAAAAGATGCTTAGGAACACAGGTATTGCAACAAACAGTAGAATAAGCTCTTAAAGTGATAAGCAGTAGGCCAAAACAGATTAAGTTATAAGCTAAACTCAAATAAAACAATAACTAGGGGCATAAATGAACAGAAATGAGCAGTAAAACACAAGTATCAATCTCAAAAATGTCACTAGCAGGCTTCAAAATTGAATTCAGATGTATGCTCAACCAATCATCTTGCAGCTTATGAACAAAATGCTATGCAACAATTTACTTAATGATGACTACTACACAATAATCTACTGATATGATGATAAAATCTATTTAACTACAACTAATGAAATCAGTTTATTCAAAAATTTGATGACTGAAAACAATTAAACCACTTAGAACACAAGCAATCCAAACACTCTTGCAAACAACTTAATTGAACCAATCCTACTTATGCCAAACTACTAATGATCACAACTATAATCCAATGCAATTACAAACTCTATATTCAGCTAGCTTATTACTAAATTCAATAGCTATACAAGCCACTCAAATTACTGCTATGACAGATAAGTAATTATCACTAGTATGAATAACAAGCTGCACTAATGTAAAAACTCTATCAAACAGATCCCAATTAAGACACTCTTCAGCAACAATTCAGCTTAAATAGATTGTTCCAGACACTCGCTATTACAGCCAAATGCACAAATCTATAACAGATAAAGCATCAAACAACCACCAATCTCAAATCTCAGTAGCACAATTCATCTCTCAGCCATACTGAATACCAGATATGAAATAACACCAGCAAAACAGATCTACTAGACAGAAACACACCACAGTTAGAATCTATATCAATCAAATAGTGAATCAGATCTAATCTAAAACAGACTTAAATCAATACCTATTCAACTGATAAGATATTCAAGTATCAATGATTAAGCAAATTCAAAACTCAATAAAGCAATCCTAACACAGTTCTAAAACAACAGATCTAAATCAATCTACAAACATCTATGAACACAAACTATCAATACTCAAATCAGCAATTACTCTACACAAAAATCCAATGTAACAGTGGTTAAAACTAGAAGACTATTTGAGAAATGAAATCAACAATTTACCAGATACTTCCCCCTTAGCTAAACAAAGGGAGATTCACTATGCAAGCCTATCTTTAAGATAGGCCAAGTCCTTCCTTGTCTGACTTAATCTATCCAATTCACCATCTCAGCAACCAATTATCTGATCCTTTGTTTGTGAGTGAATGACTCAAATAACTCCACTAGTAAGCTAACAAGCTTAAATGGAATGTTTGGAAAGAAAATAAGATCTACTGTGAGCTTTTATAACTAGTATGTATATATTTTTATTTTTTTTTCTATTTTCTGATTTTTTTTTATATTTTTATTTTTATGAATTCTTTTCTGCAAACAACTAAATTTTTAAGCAAATAGTAATAGAGATAAAGCTAAATCAGTTGATTGTAAGCTAGATTAAAGTAGAATTTAAACTAAAGAGGCAATAAGAAATATAGAATAAGCTGAAATAGATGAAAATAAACTGAAACTTTTATTAAAATCTTATAAGAACATTACAATCTCTAAACTAATTACATTCTAATGAAAATTTAGCAGCATTACATTACACTAAAAAAAACTACCATTGAGCTAAAAAATAACACCTATTTATAGCTGAAGTGAGAGGCTTGGGTCTTCAAATGCCAAGCTGGCAATCCGCGACTATCTGTGCTTCTTTACTAGACCTCTCAGCCCTTGGATGCATTTTGTGTTTCTTTAAATTGATGTGAGCCCTTGGATGATGATCAATGAGGTGTCCCGTCCACTCATATAGCTCTATCTGTCCCATCAAAGCTTGTACTTTCTCTCTCTGTGTCAGAGAGGTGTCAGCCGCTTCTAGAAGCATTCCCAAATGATTGGAATGACGTGCCTCAACCAATGGGTGTCTGACACGTGACCCTGATAGATCCCCTTGCACTCTCTGACATGTGCAGGGTCACGTGGGGTTCTAGAAGCTCAAATGATTGGATAATCATTTGGTTAATTTGTGTGGTATGGTGTGGTGTGAGTCAATTGAGGATAATGATAGACTAGGGTTCATGTTTGGGTGAGTTTCTGGGTTCAAGGGATTTTTGGGGGAAATGGGAAAAGTAAAAACGTGGTGCGTTTGGTTTTATTAATTTGTGTATTGACTTTATTTGACCGAAGGTAAAAACTGGACTTGGGTTAAAGATTAGGATTGGGCCTTTGGTGTTTATTGATGGACTTGGATTATGGATATGTGCATTGAACTTTAATACATCATGGACCAGGCTAGCATTTTATTTTCAGATTTTTGGTAAAAATATACAAGGACCATATATGTAATCTTCCAAACTCCAAGGGTGAATTCTGCCTTTCTTTAAAAATATATTCCAAGGACTAAACTTGCCAAGTCTGAGAAGATAGAGGACTGAAACAGACTCGTGGATTCCCGGCTTTGACTTTTTGACCATCTTCTACTCTCGTGCCCGTTTTCGTTGTTTTCCCGAGATTTTTCGTATTTTATGATAAATCCGTTCCTGCATATCACAAACACAAAAACACACGTTTTCTTTGCATTTGTTAGCTCAAATAGTCGTTTTGGGTAGGTAATTGGCCAAATAATAGTGAGTGAATAAGCACTCACCACCGTCAGACCCTATTTCCTATATATAGTTTTCTAATTTTCACATTAAAAAGAGAGGAGTTTTGGAGAAACCCTAGGTCCGAACTTAAGACGAATTTTACAGGTTTTTCAAGGGTTCTCAGCCCTTGATCCCTTTCATGTGTAATTGAGATAAGTATTCTTTTAATTCTATCAATATGTCTATGTGTTGGTTGTCTATATCTTGTTCTTGTCTTAATTCCATCATGCTAGGTTAGATCTATCTTGTGTTTGCTTGGATCTAATGAAACCTAGATGTTAATTATGTGTTGATTACTTGTTTATGGTTGTATTGGATGAATGAATTCGATGTTAGGCTTAAGAAAACTGGCAGATCTCCAAATGGTAACATGCTTGAACGTCTTAGGAAACATGAACTGACGTGCACTAGGTTTTATTGGTTGTATTTAATGCATGAGTAAATTCTAATGATCCCATGTTAGGAGCTTCTTAGCCGGCTCGACATAGGAGTGAAGTAGGCACTCATAGGATTGGGGAATTAAGTGCGCCACCCCATGAATGGTATTAAGGAATACAATCCATCATCCACACAACTATAACAAGTAATTAACGTGTAAAAGATATCTAGGGAGTAGTGAAATCTAAGTAAACATATTTTCTCCACTTATTGCTCACAACTTTAGTATAATTTAGCTTATTTTCATTTTTTAGTATTTTATTTTGATTGCATCTTTAGTATTGGGTTAGTTGACTAGCAACTAGTTCCGCCCAAATCCTTCAAACCCGAGATTTTTACTTGCTTTCTAAAAAATATAAAAATACAAAAATAATCATCCCTCATCTTTAGAACTAGTATTTAGGTTTTCTAATCCTAGCGACACTATTCCTAGCTGAACGATCATTCCCCTGGTACTTATCACTATACTATACTACAACGATCAGGTACACTGCCTGGTGGGGGTTGTAAACTTCTCAAGATCCCTTGAGAGGTAAAGTCTGGTGCGATTCCCACGTATCACAAATGCCTTACCAAATTGAGCAATACCGCCTCCTCTCTAATATAGAAAAAGAACACAAGCAAGCGGCTTATTATAGGAATGAGGAGGATAGACGTAGAGGAGTAGAGTATGTAAAGAGTAGGATGCTTGGTTTCTACAAAGAATGCTTGCAACTAGGTCCGGAATACAAAACTGGTTTAGAAGACGACCTAGAGAGTGAAACCAACGATGAGGTCACGTAGTAACCCATGACCTTGAGTCTAGCTACAAGACTCGTAAATAAAGAAAAGCGCTTCTTGGGAGGCAACCCATGTTTTGTGTGATTTTATTTTGTTTGTTTGTTATTTGCTTCCGTATGCATGCTTTATTTTTATTGTTGGTAGATCATGTTTCTCAATTAAATAGTGGAAATACTTTACTTTGTTGTTTTGGCCTAGTCTTAACTCCACCTAAAGGTATTTTTGCAAAAGATAAGTGTAAGGGAAAACCCCAAATATGTTTTTAAGAAACAAACCGATCATGATTCTCCACAATATTAAGTGAACATGTATATTCGTATTCGTTAGAGTTAAATGCTTGTATCGAGTCATAATGAAGTTTTGCAGGATTTTTCAGGAAGTAGGACCAAGTTTTTCCAGAAATTTTCCGGAAACTTAACATAAGAATTTCTGCAGGTCACTTCTGACGGCGTCAAGAATTTCTTCTTGACGGCGTCACGTGTAAAAATCTGAAAATTTTACCGGTTTTGTTTTTCTAATGGAGTCTTATGGTTTTTGTGAATTATTAAGTTTTATAATCTCCAGGAAATCTGCAAACTTCATTCCACAAGCAGTATATCTTATTTTGTTTTCTAGGATTTAGTAACTTATATAGGATGCCGCCGATTTTATGCGAGGTTGTCTTGTCTATTTTCTCAGGATTTACAGGTTATGTATGACAAGAAGATGATTTATATTCTGGAAGGGAAGCTTTAAGTGTTCATTTTCTTGGAGGAAGATTTAACTTGGCCACCTTATTATCCATACCGAGCGAATCAGGGGAGTATTTGATTTCATTCGTTTTACGTATTTCACTTTTACATTCTTTACTTGAACATTGGGGACAATGTTCATCCTAAGTGTAAGGGGAGGGTAAAATGATGATACCTTACATGTAGACTTTCGCTTGAGTTTGTTTGTTTGATAGTAGATGTGTAATAAAACTATAAGAAATACTTGTTAGTGCAATTTTAGCGCCAAATTTAAATTTTTTTACAACATTTAGGAGTGAAACTTTAGCCATAGCAAGCGTCTCATGGATAGGAGTTGTATGACTAGCACATAACCGTATATTCAGAAAAAGTTTCCACCCAAATATGTGAGGTTCGCCTTTAGATTTGATAGGAAAAGCATTTACTATTAGTGCTTATGAGTGTACCGGTAGCATTTAGATTCTAGAACTTGCGTTAGTGATGCATCCCGAGACCGCTAGTGAGACTACATTCGTGTGGTAGGATTTACTACATGATAAGAGGCATTAGGATCACCCTTGTATTAAACCCGTATCACGATTACTTGACCATTTAAGTCATATTACTTGGCTAGTTAAGTCAATTAATTTTTCCCACACCTTAGCGTTGTACTCATTTTTAGTACACGAAACCCCTAGTATACCCCTCTGAGCCTATCTTTTCGTTTCTAACTTTAAGCATCTTACTTAAAGGAAGAATTTGTTACACCCCACTTAAATGTACAACCAAATCGCCTTAGCCTTCCGTGTATGCGCTCATCTTTAGTGCATTATTGTTATTTGTTAAACCCTAAGTTACCTATCTAATTGATTACATGGTTGCTAAGTCGAGTCATATCCTTGTACATATTGTTTTGGGACGATTGGGACTCATGGGTAAAGTACTTATTTTATGGAGTAATGGGGAAGAACATCATTTATTACCCCATATGTGCGTTAATATTAAAAGTACTCCAAGTGTTTTGATTTTCTTAATTCGAGTCATTAGATTAGTTAATTGTAAAGTATGTAAAGATTCAAATGTAAGGGGAACGTTCATCCCCTATGATGAATTATTTTGGATGGTAGGGTAAGAGTGTATGCAAAAAAAAAAAAAAAAAAAAAAAAAAAAACCGTGTATTTCATATCCCTACACCTAACGTTACAAACCTTTAAAAAGACCTCTTTGATAGTTTATCCTAGGTGCTTACGGCATGTGGTGGGGGTTTGATCCTTTCCCAAGCCTATGGTAATCTATTTTGCTACGACAGGTAGTGAGAGATATCTTCCGTTTCCATATTGTAATTTATACTTTATTACACCCGAGAGATGTGAGTATCTAAACACTATTTGTGAGGTGCTTGTATATGACCTCCGTGCTTGTCTTTGGTCTTTAGTGGAACGATTAATTTTTGTAATTACTTTTATATTAGTGTTAAATGACCCATAACTTGTATTTTGATTAGAATAAAAGCGCATTTGCTTGAGGACAAGCAAATCTCAAGTGTAAGGGTATTTGATGAGGCGAAAAATGAACCGTTTTTAGGGGGTCATTTAAGCCCGAATTCGAATTTATTTGATCAAATATTGCCCTAAATCGTTCCTTTTGTGATTTTAGGTACTTTGGGAGAGAAATCTGGAAAAGGAAGCAATTCGGACATTTTTGGAGCATAAAAGTGAAGAAAACGTCAAAGTCTTAATTTTCCTTGCTGAGAACAGTAGGTGACGGCGTCAAGAAGAAATTTCTGACGGCGTCAAGAGTAATTTCCATGACGATCCAGTAAAGAAATGACGGCGTCACAAGGTAGGGCGTCAAGAGTAAAATGCATGACAGCCTGGAAACATATAACACATGACGGCGTCACAAGTAGATCATGGCAGTCCGAGAAGTATTTTGGCGGCGAGGTGATGGCGTCACAAAATTGTTCTTGACGCCGTCAGACCCTATTTCCTATATACAGTTTTCTAATTTTCACATTAAAAAGAGAGAAGTTTTGGAGAAACCCTAGGTCCGAACTTGGTACGAATTTTACAGGTTTTTCAAGGGTTCTCAGCCCTTGATCCCTTTCATGTGTAATTGAGATAAGTATTCTTTTAATTCAATCAATATGTCTATGTGTTGGTTGTCTATATCTTGTTCTTGTCTTAATTCCATCATGCTAGGCTAGATCTATCTTGTGTTTGCTTGGATCTAATGAAACCTAGATGTTAATTATGTGTTGATTACTTGTTTATGGTTGTATTGGATGAATGAATTCGATGTTAGGCTTAAGAAAACTGGCAGATCTCCAAATGGTAACATGCTTGAACGTCTTAGGAAACATGAACTGACGTGCACTAGGTTTTATTGGTTGTATTTAATGCGTGAGTAAATTCTAATGATCCCATGTTAGGAGCTTCTTAGCCGGCTCGACATAGGAGTGAAGTAGGCACTCATAGGATTGGGGAATTAAGTGCGCCACCCCATGAATGGTATTAAGGAATACAATCTGTCATGCACGCAACTATAACAAGTAATTAACGTGTAAAAGATATCTAGGGAGTAGTGAAATCTAAGTAAACACAATTTCTCCACTTATTGCTCACAACCTTAGTATAAATAACTTTATTTTCATTTCTAGTATTTTATTTTGATTGCATCTTTAGTATTTGGTTAGTTGACTAGCAACTAATTCCGCCCAAATCCTTCAAACCCGAGATTTTTACTTGCTTTCTAAAAAATATAAAAATACAAAAATAATCATCCCTCATCTTTAGAACTAGTATTTAGGTTTTCTAATCCTAGCGACACTATTCCCAGCTGAACGATCAATCCCCCGGTACTTGTCACTATACTATACTACAACGATTAGGTACACTGCCTGGTGGGGGTTGTAAACTTCTCAAGATCCCTTGAGAGGTAAAGCCTGGTGCGATTCCCACGTATCACTCACCTCCTTCATTTAATACACACACTCCACACCACACACACTCTCTCAAAAACCTCTCACCGGAAACCCCACCACCATCGCCGGCCGCCACCTCCGCCCGCCACCGTAAAATTTTCCAGTAAGATCCTTTTCCCTCCAAATCATTAGATCGGGCTAACCTAAGCCTTTCTGGAGCATATTAGCTCTTAACGCGCCCCGTACCACCTTGACGCGTCATCATCGCCACCTGTCCACCGCTGCCATCCATCATAGTCACACCACTCCTCCTCCTCTCGATGGTAACACCACTCACGCGCCTCCCTTTCCCTTTCTTTTTATTTTTATTTGAAACCCTAATTTATAAATTCTTAATAAATCCGATTTTCATTATAAAACTTTTATAAAAAATTTCAAAACTTAATGGATAAATGTGGATCTTGAGTTTTATCCACAACTCGGAGTTGACATGGTCTCGACTCGGTAACTCACGGAGTCAACTCATGTTAACTCGGGCGAGTTAACTCTCTTTTGTATTCTTTTATTTTTCTAACGATTTCTGTTGTTGTTGTAGCGTTTGGAGTTTGGTTTCGGGTTTGGTTGCAGACTGTCTCACCTCGGCAGTGGGTACAAGTTGGGGGCGAACCGTGTGACTCTTGGCGAGTACTTGTAAATTATGCTTTTTAACTTGTATTAATTGGTGATGAGGTGTATTAATTGTACATATGTAAGAGATAAATTTTACTTGTGCTTTAAGTACTTGTAAATTATGCTTTTTAACTTGTATTAATTGGTGATGGCATGTATTAATCTATCTATTTATTCTAATAAAATGGAGTTCTGTACAAGTCCCCTGAAGCATGGCATTAAAAAATCTGATGTGTCTTGCACCATATTTCACGGTATTTTTGAATAGTACTACTCTCCTTAAGCTCTGCTTCAAATCTTCCTTCATACGCTTTTCATTTGAATTAACATATTCAATGGTCAGTTTCAACACCACATTTAATTGACACATTCAAGACACACAGCTTCTAAAACACGCTCCTTCAAAACCTTTTTGTTAGTTACAACTCCTCTTCATTCTCTTCAATCTTCTCCTATACGATTCTTCATCAAAATTCACCTTTTCCAGTTACGCTTCATTAATGTCATACCCTTCGACCGATCCAAAATCATAACAGGCAAACATTTTGGTTGATTCATCTGTGTGTCGGTGATGTTTATGCTGTCAATATGAAAGAGTTGGTAAGTAACGAGTTATTATAATATTTAGGATAACAAATTATTAGTTCCATATTAATTTTTTTTGTTCCGATTCAATTAAAATATAATTTCCAATCATCCTGTTCGATTTTATTTGTATTTTACCAGAACCCTATGCACAAAACCTCTGACTTTGAGCGATTTGTTCGTACGTTTGGAAAGCAATTAAATTGTTCTTCATTTTCCACTGATTTGGTAAGTTTTGAATCTATTTAACCTTTTTTATTTTTTTAGGTTTTTGATGTAAATCCCATTGTTATGATGCCTTTGATGTGTTGTTTTTTTTGAATAATCAATTTAATTTTTTTAGGTCTCTTTTCATATGGACGGTGCACTCTCTTTCCTAATGTAAGTTTTTACAATTTCATGCCTACAAAGTGCTTGATGAAATGCTTGACTATATAGTTTTTTCAATAAAAAATCATTGTAGATGTTGAACGATAGAAAACCTTTAACGATAGTAAGTTTTGAGTGTATTGTGTTTTGAAACTGAAAAAAGCTATTAAGCTTTCAAAATAAGAAAACATTGGTTAAGCTAAAATACGATCCAGTAGTTAGACCGAAACCTGTTAATGTGGGCTGATGAAGGTTATTTTTATCTTATACATGAATGCTAATATATCTATCAAGACTATGCTCGGTTAAAAAAGTTGGGTCAAAAAGTGGAGCTGTCAAAGTGTTTTGATCTCTTCTTATTATTTAGATTTGTATCAGTTGATCAGAAAGCTAAACAGATTCAGGCAAACTTTGGCCGAAACTTTTCAACTTATAATATTTCTTTAACTGTTCTAATTATTAAAATTTGTGGCTGGAAATCAAAAAGTTTTAAGTGCTAAAATGTGCTCATTTTTTTCCTTATTGCTTATTTTTTGACGTTGCTTATTGCTTTTAATGATTTTAGGTTCTGATTTCATATTCATTTACGTCGGATCTTAAGATGGATAAGATGATTGCAAAATTAAATCACAAAATTACATGCCTTGAGTTGAATATAAATCAGTTTTGTGAGTTTATCAACTCCAATTACATTACCTTCAATTATTTTTAGAATTTTTTTATATGATCTCAATTATATTTTTTGATTGCAGGTTTGAGTTATTTGCGATTTTGATATTTGTTTTTGAGTTTTGGGTTTTTTTTTTATGTGAATTTGGGACTGATTTGATGTATGTGTGTTTCAGTTTTCATGTTTGGATCTTTATCGAATGCGGGTGCAATGGTTGGTGCTATAGCCAGTGGAAAAATTGCATAATATATTGGTCGAATAGGGGTATGTTTCATTTATCTGCATATTTACGAATGGTTGGTGCTATAGCCAGTGGGACTGACATCGATAATTTGAAATAAGTGATATAAAACTGCATATTTGGATTGTTTGGTGATGCTTTTGTGGTTTTTATGTTTAGGTTAGTGAAGATGGACGGTGTTCGAGTGCAAGATGTGATTAAGGAGCATAAAGGACCTCAATACGAGATCCAGGCACGATTAGCGGTATTTCGATCATTATACTTTCGTAGTTTCGTTTTGAATATGCAATGGGTTTGCGAGAACAAACACTAAAATTATAGATCGTAAAAGACTCCCTACTTTAGTTTTATATTTTGTGATAGGGTCAATACAATCTGAATTTGTGCCTACTCGGCGTGTTTTAGAACAACTTGTTGTTCACAATACAATTTGATATACACAGGCTGTTACAAAATCTATGCAATCCCACAAATTTCTCTATATTAAAACAATAATTATTGTGGGGATGGACGGTTGTATGATATTATAATATCATAAAGTTGTATATACAAGTCAGTTAAATCAGTTAGGAGTGTTTGGGATTGCATATTTGGTTTATTGCTTATTACGATTAGAGGCTGTAAAGTAGACACCTACTCATATGCTTATATACAAGTGCTTATTGCATCAAAAATTTAGAGAAAATAAATTAATTGAAACTTTCTGACATGGCCTCTTACAGTTGGAAACAAGATATTATCAAATTTCTCTATATTAAAACAATAATTATTGTGGGGATGGACGGTTGTATGATATTATAATATTGTAAATGTCGTATATGTAGGTCAGTTAAGTCTGCTAGGAGTGTTTAGGGTTGCATATTTGGTTTATTGCTTATTACTATTAAAAGCTGTAAATTAGGCACCTACTCATATGCTTATATACAAGTGCTTATTTCATCAAAAATTTAGAGAATAAACTAATTAAAATTTTCTGACATGGCCACTCACATTTGGAAACAAGATTTTATCAAATAAGTTGATGTGGTTATTCTTTCTTACGTACGCAGCGCATGGACAATCATTGAAGGTCTGGAATGAAGGTTTGTATTTCCCGAAGTTCAATGATTTTCCAAACACTGCTTAGTAAGTATTTAACTTTTGCAAAAAGGGAAAAAGTACCCTCTATCATTCTACCAATTTTGTTAGCCAGGCTTGGTCGTGGCTAATGTAGTGTATATATTCTACCAATTTTTTAGCAACTGATAATTTTATTTGGCAAGAGACATGGAATACACACTTCATAAAAGAATAAAAGAATGCAGATGGAACATCATGATGATATACATTCTTTAAGCATGCACAAAGTAACTCTCATCACTGGTGATGTGCTTCTTTCGAATTGCTTATTTTGTACGAAAAAGGTACAAAACTATTAATAAGTTACATAGTAAGAACTCCTCAATCCAATTGGTTTATAATGCGTTTCAGGTTAGATATATTATGGTAAAAAGTAGTAAAGGGAGCATTACCAACCTGCTTACCGAAACTGCTTACGGGCTCTTTTTTAAGAATGCCTTTAGTCACTACTTATGTTGGAGTGATTATGACCTCTTTATGTTTACAAGAGTTGTATTATCATTTTAGTTGAATTTGAGGAGTAGAGTGATTATATATATATATATATATATATATATATGTGTGTGTGTGTGTGTGTGTGTGTGTGTGTGTGTGTGTGTGTGTCGGTAAATATGAGTAACTAACACTAGAAACAAATAAACACATAAACCATGTATGATCTCCTGTACTTAAGAATCCAATGATTTCAGAACTATGTGGTGTAGCACTGATATGTGAAAAACGAGCCATAAATGTTTAGTCGGTAAGTTGATATGAGTCTTAGTGCTCTTATGGCCTGGTCTTATTAGGTTGTCCTCTATCTGGATGCAGTTTGGACTTTTAACTGTTGTTCTTAACTAACTCAGATTTAAAATTAGAATAACAATCATCTTCAAGATTATTAAGACTCCTCTACCTGGGTATGTCACAACACTAACAAGTGACCTTACAAGCTGCTCCAAGACTTTCAGCTCTAGATAGGCGACTGTAAAATAGAATTATTAGTTATTTCAGTTATTATTTGTGTATTTCAGTTATTATTTGTGTCGAGGTGAAATGGTTGGTGGGTTAGATAAATGTATTTTCTATTTGTCTAACGCACACATAAATCGTTGATCTTTATGCACAAATATTTTTATCGGGCCTCTCAGTTTTGTGTATGGTTACATGCTCAACGCGATCTAACTTGAGGTTTATGTTCTGCTACACAAAGAAGAAGTTTCTACACAAGACAACCATTATTGATGAGAAGAGGCTGCAAAGCACTTTGAAGAGAATAGGAGTAAACAGAATTCCAGCAAATGGAATTAGTTAACATTTTCAAGGATGAAACCGTCATCCCGTTCTTAAGTCCCAAAGGTACAATTTTTAAAAGATAAATCCCATATTAATTATTTGTTCCAAATAATTGACTGACAAACATTTTCATTTGTATGTCTTATAGTCCATTCCTCTATTGCTACTAATACATGGGTTGTTAGCGGCACTCCCCAAACAAAGAGTATGCTACCCTTCTATTAATGGAAGTTACTTTTAACACATGTGTACTTTGGATTACATTTTTCTGAGCTCAAGTACATGGTACTTACTAATTTTATTTTATTTTTTTGTAAAAGGGTTGGTGAATTTGATCAAAATAAAAATCATAGTTGCTACCAAATAAATAAGGATTTCATTTCTTGAATTGAATCTTGACCAATGGCCTACACATTAATTACCATCGGACCAACCCCAAAGTTATTAATCCCATTTATATGCCATAATATGAATTTCATGCTTATGTGTTATGACAAAAGATATAGAAAGATCATGCCATGCATAACAACTTTTACACACATTTCGATTGTCAACATTATATACTCCTTCTTATGGGTCATTAACAGTATACATTATGCATTATCAATATATAACCATTACGAGTGTTGTGCCCTATATATATTGTGCCCATTACGAGTGTTGCGCCCTGTATATGTTGTGCCCTATATAAGCATTACGCATGCTATATTTGTGGGCTAAGGAGGCAATAAATTAACAGTTGAGAACTTTGCATACAACCTTCTTAATTTGTTGTAGCTTTAATAGTTAAAGTTGTTTCTTTAATAGCTAAATTCTTAATAGTTCTATCAATCCTTATTAACAAGTATGTTGTAGAGTCATGTACTCATCAAGAGGTGATAACATTTGTTACATTCAAGAATCTTTTATTGTCACTATTTTATTATTAATATGATTATTTAAATCCTATTTTAGCGTTGTGACATGGCTGTTCATTCTGACATGGGGGATAATACACTGCCTGCAACCATTGTAAGAAGCCCAAGTACAAGCAGAAAATAAGATGTTGGCCTGATGTGGAGTTCGATGGTGATGGATCATGAACTAAAAAGTGTTTGTTGGAGACCTTTTGCTAAAATTAACATTGAGAAGTTGAAGCCGTTGCCTGATATTATAATAAATGAACACTCATCAAATTCTGCTTTGTATTTGAGAACTTTTTATCTATTGTCGATATATTTTATTCCCCGTGTATGTTGGTGTTACCATTGGATCGTTTGAGTTTGGTTTGTTCATGTATGTAGTATGCCCTTTTGCTTGACTAGAGTGGTTGCTCTTAATTAATATTTCATTTTTTTTCTTCATGCAAGTTTATCTATCTTTTGAAATGACTAAGGGCCAGATTTTTATAATCTTATACACAAGGCACAACTATTTAGTGCATTTGGTTTGTAAACGTTGAGTTTATAACTTATTTTGAGTCATGGTGATTGGTATGTATATTAAAGCGTTTTGAAAGTCAGCAATTTATTTGAGGTTTAAAATTGACTAGCACGATCAACGGATTAAGTAAAAGTTAACTATTCACACTTTAGCTCTATTTGCTTTTATGTCCATTTGAAACATTGTAGTATCACATCTACTTATAGTGTTGTTTTATTTATGTTTCATATTAATGCTTTTTCAAAATTAATAGCCTTCTTTTTTACTTTTACAACTACAAGTTAATTAAAACTTTATCAATAACAATTTTGCAATAATTATAAACAAAAGCTAAGAACAGACGTTGTCAAATGTTGGTTTTTCTTTTAGAACATCCGGTGTTTTCTTATGTGTATTTATATGTGTTTGTCTCAAGGGTTAAAAGAAAAACAATCAATTGTGGTTGAAAATTACTTCATCTAACGCATATCATTAAAGATCACAAGGAAATAATATTCCGTGTTCATTTCATTTAGTATGACAATAAACAAGAGTCAAGGTTAATCACTTTCAAAGGTTGGTTTGTAGCTGCCACGTATATTTTTCACACATGACAACTATACATTGTCGTTTCGAGGGTCAAAAGAAAGAGATTAGACGAAGAAGTAATAATGAAATTGTTAGACGAAGAAGAAATAATGAAATTGTTAGAATACAGATACTTACAAAATCGATCAATCCAAATGGTCTTTTTCACTATGATCATGGCAAGATTGTTACAGGTACTTATTATAATTATTAACTAACGATTGTGATTTATAGTTAAATTTGATTTTAATTGTGTTTCGATAATGTTTAAAGTGATTTAAGATTGAAGTGATTGTTTGTACATAAGAAATTCATCGAAGGTAGATTTTTCCTTAATTAATACAGTAGGTAAATTTAAGAAACCATTATCTGGAAGCAAAAAATTAAGAGATTGAGATAGATATGCCCTATGATATTCTAATTAATGAGACCGGTGATTTGATACATTTATTATTGGTTTTACTTATCCAAACATAAATGATCCAGCATACTTTCAAAAAAGGGCGAATGGTAATCTATAAAAAAACTACTACAAATGTAGTCTACAAAGAAGTTCTTCAATCTATGACCAAGTTTCAAGAGATATGTACGAATATACATATGATATGTTTTATAACATTCTTTAAATTTACATGTATTATCAATTACAAACATCTTTTTATTACACTTTTTTTTTTTTTACTTTTATTAGGTCTTATCACTTAATTATCACTCACTACATACAATGGCTTTTCAAGACTATGAAGATTGTAGCCTACAGGCATCGACGTTTATTAGATTAATAGTTACATCAATATTTCTTTATTGTATCATTAAGTTATTATTATTATATTTAAAAACAATGCAAAATCTTTACATTCGTTGTTTTTTCTTACTTTACTCACATGCTTAATTTCTTCATGCATTAATTCTTCTAAAAACTCGTGGATTCCACGGGTCTATAAGCTAGTTGTATATATGTAAGAGATATGTTGACCTTAAAATATTGTGCTTTACATACTTGTGTTTTATGTTTTATCACTTGCATTTTACTTAAAAATCTAAATATAGAAATCTTAAAAAAAATTAATAAAAGAGAAGGTGTAATATGCTTTATATGTAGTATAGATAAATATATATAATTTTTTTTAATAAAAGTTATGAGTCCACTTATTCATTCATTCTCAAAATAAAACTAACATGATCAATTATGTTTGAATATAACTTGAGAGGATCTTTGGTTTTTTTAACTTGTGCTACGGTTACACAAGATTAGAAGTGTTTAATGAAGACAATGTTTCCTTATATACTTAATTTTCATATAAAACATATGTAATTTTGGTAAACACTATAAATATAGAAATTGTTAATATCAAATTAACATGAATATGCTAATTTGAGTTCGTTTAACACCTCTTAAACCTCTACTACCAAGGCACAAATTAGAATTTTCCTTTTTTTTTATTACATAACATTTGGTAGATATCGCACTTTCAAAACTAATTTAACAAAAAATGCACTTATAAAAACTAGACGAATACCCATGCAAAGCGAAGGTATATTTCGGCAAATAATTATACATGCCAACTTGTGGTTTGGGTGTGACTTCTAATGCAACACTTACGAGTTCAATTGTAGTCATTGCGAAGAAAAAAATCTATGAGTTATAAACGAAAAATGATAAAAGTTTGAAGATCAATACAATATTTAAACTGTTAACTTCGTGGTGGATTTTATTACCATTTTTAACAAAAAATATTTTAAGTATATTACTTTTTAAATGTTTTTAAGTTTTAAGCGATTTTATCCATCCTTTATAAGTAGTATATATATTTAACACATACTACCCTTTATTCTTTTTTAAGTTTTAATTTTAATTTTTATTTTTTAAAAAAAAGCTGCCATCTACAATCCTCCTCCTCACCTTCTTCGTTAATTACAAAGAACCTTTTTCAAAATAATAAGTTACATCTGCGTTGTGATTTGCGTTGCTACACAAACGCACATTGAAACGTGCTAGAGGAACCTAAAAAAAGAAAAAAAGAAAAAAAAAATCATTTTAGGCCAAACGGCTATATATTTAAAATTCAAAAAAGTTTCAAAACACCCCTTGGGTTTAACGGAAACTTTTTTATTATTATTATTTTTTTTTTTTTTAAACTACCCTATAAATACCGACTTTCACATATTATTTTTACACGCTTTCCATACATTTAACCCAAATCACAATTTCAATACACTTTTTCTTTCCAAAACCATGGCTTGTAATCTCCCACACACTGTCGAAGAAGTCAAGGATGGCGTTCAGAAACTGATTGACAGTGATGACTTTCGCAGGGAAAAGTTTATGAGGTATCCTAAATGTTTAGCAATGCAAGTAGATTGAAAGATGATATAAAAAAACAGTATGTGAAAATTGCAATGACATTTCGCCTGAAAGACGTACTGTCATTAAGGAATTTTTGCGCAAGGAAGGTTGGAAACGTTACGAGATCAAAAAAACATGGGGAAATTTCTGTAACAAATAGGATATAACATAAGTCACAAAATTCGTTGGATGCATAAAGGAAAACACTATGGGTGGTTCGTCATCACAACAAGCAACGCCCCAACCCATGTCTCCCATTTCTTCAATTCCACCAGCAGAGGAACCAGTTGATGAGCACGGATTGACTAAGACACGGCTATACAATATTATGCGCGATGAAGAGGCATTAAGAGAAGTAGAAGAAGAGCAAGTAAGGTTTGATGCAGAAAACGCAAGGCGTCAACAAGAGCTGGATGAGTTATGGAGGAAAAATGACGCTTATACTGTGTTGTTCAAGTTCGAATTTGGGGAGCATCCTAAGTATGATTCTGTGTGTGGAAAGTATTCAGATTAATCTATGGCAGAACAACTAATTGTATTGTATTTTGTCCGTATGTTATATTCGTATCGTATTTCATATCGTGTCGTATTGTATTTTAGTATTTATAATTTGCAATATTTTTTTATTACGTATTGTAATGTTTATGTAATGTTTTATTCCGTAACTAATGTTTTAAAATTTAAGTATGTTTTTAAAGTATTTTAATGAATGAAATATTAGTTAAGGATTTATTTAAGGATTAAAATATTAGTTAAAGGGTTAATTTGTAGTTTGTATATATATATATATATATATATATATATATATATATATATATAAAATGGTGTGTCCCAAAAGATGGTATTATGATAAGGGGTGATTTTTTGATGTTAAATATTTTTGTGTTAAAGTGATGTGACGCTGAGGTGTCAAAAAAACGGTGTTAACATGTTACTACACCTTACGCTCTTATAAACCACTATTGAATTACACTAGCAGGTGTAACACCCCCATTTTTAAAGTTTGTCGCAGCGGAAAATTAATTTGGGTGTTACGGTGAGGATCGAAGTTTTAACCACATAAAACGGTTTAAAAGAAACATTTTGAAAGTCATTTGTCATTTTAATAATATTTTTTATAAAAGATGAATAATTTGATTTAAAATCTTGTGAAAAGATATAAAGACTTGTAAAAATGACAAATTTGATTTTTACACCATTTTAATTTATCAGAGTAATATATGCCCACTCCGTGTCTTGTCCTGCTCCGTTAAATTTCCTGAGATACACATGCTTAAAAGTGTCAACACAAAGGTTGATGAGTTCATAGAGTTTTAGGAAAAACCCTTTATTTTGTTAGATTTCAGGAATATTTGGTATTAATAAAATACAAACAGAAATGAAACAAGTATCGAATATATTCACAATTAAATCATATAAATATTCAATGACATTCAATAAAGAAATCAATAATCTTAACATGAGCTGGAAACTCATGATACTAAATCGATCAGATAAACAATTCACATATGGGCGAACCTATACAGCTGTATCTAAATATATGTTGAATACATATATTCTATTCCTTTATAGATATTGCACCAAGCCTCATGACACGCAAGACGTTAACAAATACCGTAAACGGCGGGTGTTCATCAAATCAATGATGAATTTGCCCTCGTGTAATAGGTGATTTGCCAATTCCTATTTTTACTCAAATATAGTGTATCACGACTAATGCAGCTAACCAATTGCAATTGGCATTCCGTCAAGCATTAGTGGGATCGGAGGTCAACCCGAAACAGGTTTCGAAGCTGTCCACTATATTCGCGCTCACTTTTCAGTGATTAATGGCTCATGATAGAGGGGCTTTATGGCGATAAGCTAACTTAGGCAATATCAAGGACCTATGGGCTCATTTAGCATAACATCATGAAATCAAGTATCGCATTACAGAGATCAATTTGAAAACAGTATCATTGGAGTATCAGAAATTCAGTTTGAAAATATTATCATTTGAGTATCAGAAATTCAATTTAAAAATAGTATCGCTTGAGTATCAGAAATTCAATTTGAAAATAGTATCGCTTGAGTATCAGAAATTCAGTTTGAAAATAGTATCGCTTGAGTATCAGAAATTCAATTTGAATATATATTGCCAGTAACACATTTATATCACATATCACAATAATTGAATTGGGAACCACTTTCACATTAATATCAATATTTCAGTCAAATAATTCATCAATATAGATTTTTCACATACCACAATAATCACATTGGGAATATCAATATATTATAAATCACAAATTATATCATTTTTAATATCAATTAGGAAATTGATTTGAATTATGTATTTTATTTTATTTCATATACTTATCAAGTTATCAAAGTATATGTAAGCATGTATCTCCCCCAATGAGTTAAAAACAATTATTTGAAATGGGGCTATGACTCACCTGGATTGATTTGGAAAAGATGAAAAGTAAGATAGGATGAGATTTATGGGAACGTCTTTGACACAGAACCTGATAAATATATTTGTCAAAGAATATAACCAAATACTATTTGGTAACTACGAACGAATAACGAATAAACATTATTCGTTATGACGAATAGATGATGTGAAGTGAAATTATTATTATGCCATGCATGATATGAAAATACTTTATATAAAATATCCATCGTAGTTTTACCTTTTTAAATCATAAGTAAAAATATTAAACTTTTAAGTATAGCTATATATATAGTTAACGTAAAAGTAAATAATATATATATAAAATGAAACGAAAATGCATATGACGTGAGGGTTGCCTTATAATAGAAAATAATATAAGAATGTCAAATAGATTAAGTGTAGTCCTTGTCTCTTTTTCCAATTTTACAACTTTTATACTAACGGCGTTAGCGTCACACCGTTAGTCCTTTTTATATATATTTACAATTATAGTCCACTACATGTCCAATATTACAATCTAAACTTGTAACAATATTATATTATCAATTTTTATCCTTTCTTTCTGTTTCTACATTTTTAGTCCTTAGTTTTCACAGTTTTCACATTTAGTCCCTATACGTGTCGTCGCGTTACATTTTTAGTCCTATTTTTGCAAAAATGATTATAAAAATTTTATAAAAATTTCCGTGGCTTCTTTTATTACTTTCTAGCTTATTTCAACTGCTTATTCCATAAAAAGCTTATTTTTCTATCTAATGGGCCTTAACGAAACATTATATAAGCCCATTTAAGAATTTAGAGGCGAGGGCATAGAAATTCTTTTGGGCTTGAACTTGGGCTTCCATTATGATTCTAAAAATTTATTTTATAGGCCCAGTGGGCTGTTAAAACGTGATGTCTTATTGGGCCTTGTGTGAGCCCACTCGACAAAAACTTAAGGTTTTTTTTTTATATAAAGTTTTTGTTTGAAAAACTGGTTTAAGTCGATTTGCTTTGGCTCGTTTATAATGTCTAAACGCGATTATTTTTATAAGTTATACAAATGAAACTAATAGTTTTCTAGGTGGTCTATTAGTACGTGGAAAAATATGATATGCTTGTTACGTGAAATAAAAAGATATACGTCGTTTTTGTAGGGTGTTTGAATTGTTTATATATTTTGGAAAACATGAAATATTACTAAGTGTTGTAATAAATTTTTATACGATGGATTATGATTCGAAACTGATTTATTTGATGCATGTAACGTGAGAATAAAAGTGAAACAAGTGTGCTACGTGACTCCTAGGCCTACCAAGATAGAGGCTAGTCACGTTTCGTGTTCTAAAAATAAATATATACGTGTATTATATATATGAATTGATATACGATGGAACAAGTATAAATATGATGCATGATTAATATTTATCGTAGGAATTTAAATAGAAACGAATTGTGGAGACTTACAAACACCACTAGGGTGGGAGAGAGTCGAGAGAAACGGATGAAAAGATTAGTTTGATATGCGTTCGAATGAAAACTATAACTATGGATCGTATAACTTTTTAAAGTTACAACCTCTTGCTTCAAGACTACACAAGTATGGTTTTCTTAAGAGTTTTAAGTTATGTAAGAATGGAGAAAGAGTAGAAACGAATTATGAATGAATGGAGAAGAAAAGGGACGATCGGGTATGGTATATATGGAAGTCTTTGTATTTCGTATGGTGTAAATTATTGCATGGGACAAAAACTACTATGCAATGCCAGGGAATAGAAGTCCTAAGATAGCTAGAGTAGTATTAAAAATGGTTTGTGAGAGGTAGACAAATATGAATCGTCCTTGTGAGTTCTAAATATGTCGACATCCATTTTTACTTACCAAACGAATTGCTCATTTGAGTATCGTGGAGTCTTAGTCGATCATACAACATATTTATACATGAAATCATGATACAAATAATATTTGGAACTCATAGGCACGAACGGGAACAAAAACGGATAAGAAATGAATAATTTACGAACCGTTTGGGTCGAGTGATGGCCAAACGGAAAGCCTTTTAAAAACGTATCAAATCTCAACGTATGAACGTAAAATTTGACACACTAATAGTCGGCTAGGAGTTTAACGAGATTGTGCAAAAATATATATAGGTCGTGTGTACGAATTTGAAATGAACGAGGGGTTTCGTAGCTTACTTAGTCGATTTGTAATTTTTATTATTATTGAAATTGGGTTATGGTGTGGGCCGGTTGGGCTTAGGGGAAATAAGGGCCCGATTTGGTTTAGTAATTAATTTTAGTAATTAGTTTTATTAATTAGGTTTAGTTAAATAAATATTTTGTTAATTTTGTTAATAACTTGTTTTGTCGTTTGACGAATTTGACAATATCGTAATTGTAACCATTTTAATATACAAAGAAAATTTTAAATTTCCCCGTAAAAATGGTAATTACAATAATGACAAAGATTATTTATTTAATTAACCGAAGTTAATTATGTGAATTTTCGCGAGGTTTTACAGCAGGTTATTTTCATCAAACAGGGGAAATCTTGAGAAAAGAAAGAAGATAAAATTTTGAACGACAAATTTCTCAACACATTCAATTTATGTGAAACACAAAAAAGGTCAAATGAACCTTTTTTTTCTTTTTGGTTTTTTTTAACCCATTAATGAACAGAATATAAATGATAAAAACACCTGAACACTTCCCATTTTCGTAACACATAAAGATAGCTGATTACAATGTAAACTTTAAGGAGCTACTATTCATCTGTAATATAATGAATGAAAACTTCGGTGTGTTTGTTTTTCAGAGGTTTTATGTCGTCAATTGCAAACCATGTCTGCAAAAGAAGATGTACATCTAAAATCTGCAAAGAAGAAAGTGTTTTTTGTTTTTTTGTTTTTTTTAAGAAAAGAATGAAAGAGAAATAAATAGAGTTTGTCTTAAAGTGAGAAAAAGTAAAAGTTTATGTCTAATTTTTAAAGAAGTAAGAAGTAAAAAAGAAACATTTATGACTGCAAAATAAATAAATAATAAAAATAAAAAATATGCGTGTTCGTAGACAAAAGAAGTGAAAAAGAGGGAACAATATTTCTTTCAAAAAAACAAATGACACCTATTTGGAATATCAGTGACAACTCGCGGAATTGTTCAAATATGGGTTTTCCGAAAAAGAGAATTGAAGCAATCGAATCAAAGAGAGAAAAAGAACATCAATTGTAGGACTCGAAGGTGATGATGAGAGATGGTGCACAACCGTCATTGCTAGGGGTTGTTTTCGGTGTTCATTAGGGGCGGCAAATATCGACACGACACGAACTCGACACGAAGTTAATCAGGTTCGGGTTGAGGATAAACAAGTTTGGGTCGAAAACAGGTCAACTCGTCTAACCCGTTTAATAAACGGGTCGTGTTTGGGTTGAGTAAGTATTAAGCAGGTCAATCCGTGAACCCGTTTAAGTATATAAGCCTCTGAAAAATTAAATATATAACTTGCTTTTTGTGTTAGATTTAGATTAAGTATATTTTGGTATGTACTTAATATGAGTGAATTATAATTATAACTCATATAGCATTAAAATTGCCGTATAATTAATTGTATGTTATTTTTATCATTGTGTAGATCGGTATTTATTTTTGGATTTAAACTAGTAGTTGAATAGATAAACCACAAGCTTTATTTATTACTTGACCTATTTACTTAAATAGGTTAAACAAGTCGCAAATGGGTTACACGTGTTATGCAGATCTGGGTCAGGGTTGAGTTTCTTGACACGATTAATAAATGGGTCGTGTTTGGGTAAAAGTTATACTAACCCGCCAACCTACTAACCCGAATACGACTCGATTGCCACCCCTAGTATTCATCCCGTTTATAAGGAAAAAAAGGAGAAAGAGGTGTGATCCCCTACAAAGGGGACAAAAAAAAAAAAAGTCTACAAAGTAATTGTAGCCATCCGATCCCTTTTGCTTTCCATCTAACGGTCCAAAATTAAGTGGGAAAAAAAGGCTCATCCCTATTAAAAAGGGTAAATCCGTCAATCAACCACCAAAACCCGTCTCTTCTTTCCCTCCATCTTCTCACTCACTCTCTATTCATTTCAATTTCACTCTCCATCTTCTCTCTCTAAACCGATCAAAATTTGGGGGAAAAAATTAGGGTTTCAAATTTCGATCATCTCTAATCGATTAAAACACATAAAATTAAGGTCGAAAAGATGAATCCAACTGGTAAGTTTATCATTTATGTTTTAATTTTGTTATAATTTTGATTAAATTTAATTTTTTGCATGCGTATTTTTTAAAACTCTTCACACCGTCACCATCAGGTACCAACTAATAAAACTCTTTTTTGTACTTTTCAAATTCATAATAATCGGGTAAACATACAAGATCTGTTGTTGAAATGTGATCGATATAATGATGCACACCAAGTGCTCGATGAAATGCTTCAACTAGATTCAGGTCACAAATGTGATAAAAATCTGGTTTTAATGGCGATTGATGATCTTCAGGTTTATCATTTAGTGCATTTTTTGTTATCAACTTATTTTTATTAGTTATCTGCTTATTTTTATTAGAGGTTCATCAATTAGAATATTTTGTGTTATCTGCTTATTTTTATCAAAGGTTCATCAATTAGTGATTTTTTTTGTTATCAGTTTACTTTTATCAGAGGTTAATCAGTTAGTGGATTTTTTGTTACATGCTTACTTTTATCCGAGGTTCATCAGTTTATGCTTTTTTGTTATATCTTTTAGTAGATGAACATATTAAATACTAGTTTATATGATTTTGTGTGTGTGTTCATTAGTTATTACACTCTTTGTTATATGCTTATTTTTTATGTTAGGTTCATCAATTTATGCTTTACTTTTATTATTTTTTATTTAGTTGATGAAAATATTAGCTTAGCTATTATGTTATATCTTAGGTTCATAACTTGTTAGAATATATTAGAATAAGGTTCAGCAGTTATTGCTTGTTATCATGGTTTGCTTAGTAGGTTACGGATTCAATAAAATAACTTGTTAGAATAGATTAGAATGAGGTTCATCAGTTATTGCTTGGCTCATGGTTTACTTAGTAGCTTGCGGATTCGATAGAATAACTTGTTAGAATATATTAGAATGAGGTTCATCAGTTATTGCTTGGATCATGGTTTACTTAGTAGCTTGCGGATTCGATAGAATAACTTGTTCGAATAGATTAGAATAAGATTCATCAGTTATTGCTTGGATCATGGTTTACTTAGTAGCTTGCGGATTCGATAGAATAACTTATTCGAATAGATTAGAATAAGGTTCATCAGTTATTGCCTAGATTATTGCTAGTACGTTTGATCACCAGTTATTTGAAAATAGGTTCATCAGTTATTGACAGTGCATTTGATCATCATTTATTTGAAAATAGGTTCATAAGTTAAAGTGTATTCTGAACTGGTGAACATATAAGTTTACTATATGTTCATCATTTTTATTATGTTATAAGATGATGAACATATAAGCTTATGATGAACCGATGAACATACAAGCGTATGATGTATTATGAATTGATGAACATATAACTTTACTATATGTTCATCAGTTATATTGTACTATGAATTGATGAACATATAACTTTACTATATGTTCATCAGTTATATTTTGTAAAACCAATTAATTAAAATTAATTGTTCATCAGTGGTTGAAGAACAAAGAATGGTGGAGAGTTCTAGATTCACAAGATAGGGGAGATGAAGAAAAACCGGCTGATGCACAAGTGAGTATGAAATTCAGGAATGAACTCATAGAAGCTATACTTGATATGTGAGACTATCTTCTGAATGATGGTGAAAGAAGCAGGAGTACTCGATCGTTGAGGAAACTCTCAATTTGGTTGAATTATATTTGGGGTACACCTGTGGTTTATTAAATGGTGGGCATGTCCTTTTTGTGTTAGACAATATATTGCTAATTAATTAGTTGATTTAAATAGTTCATTTGTACCTCATATGATGGGTAACTCTCAGTTTGGTTGAATTGTATAAGTATTCTTGTGTTAAACTATTGTAATGTAAATAAAGATATTGTGACTTTTATTAATCTCTCAGATGTATGTGTTACAGTGGTCTGGTTGTTTAATATAACATTGGTTCTAGTCATGTGGCGTGTCAAAACTAATTCATGTTAAAAGACATTGTACAAAGATACTAATTCAAGTTAAGAGACGTTTGATCAAATTGATGAACCTGACATTTGATGAACCTGAAAAACTGTGATCAATTTGATGAACTCAAACATTTGATAAAATTTGATGAACCTGAAATTGATGAACCTAAAATTTGATGAACCAGAAAAAAATGATGAACCCAAACATTTGATCAAATTTGATGAACCTGAAATTGATGAATCTGAAAAAATTGATGAACCAAAGTAACTGATGAACAAGGTTCATCAGTTAACATAGTTCATCGGTTAAAAAAAATGAATCTTACATTAATAAAACGATTAGTGATGCGCCGTGGTACAAAAATTAATGCATTTAACGCAATTTTAACACTAAAATTCTAAGGTAGACATTTCATCAAACACATTGTGTGCAATAAATATGAGTAAAACGTCAACTTTCGCGTGTGATATCTTACTCATATGACATCGGATTTGATTGATTCAAAAACCTGTGTAAAGAGTGAATCAAAATAAAAAAAACTTTCGTGTTTTAAGTTTTTAATGATTCGACATTTATGAGGGTAAAAAATAGGGCCGAAAATGACAAAAAAATAAAGAAAATCACTAACCATTTGATATGTAAAAAAAAGTTTGAAATATTTAACAAGATTTATACAAATTTAAAGAGGATTAAATTTTAAAATTTATGGTTAATCGGTTTTTTCTAAAAGTTTGTCGTTTAAAAGATATGCGCGTTTGAAAATTGAGATGGAAAAGTAAAAAACGAGTAAAATTATAATTTTGCCCATAAACGGATATTTTGAGTAAACTAGATTAAGGACACGTGTCGCTTGATGGTTACTTTGTATACTTTTTAAAAAAATACACTTTGCAGGCGATCGGCTACCTATATGTTAAATATCTTTAAGAGTTCTCATTTTGTTAAATACGTTTTTCATTTACTATGGTCATCCAAAACACTCGAAGTTTGGGTATACCATGCCTCGAACTTGTGACGTGCTGGACTGACGGTTCAATGAAAAAAAGTCATTTCATGTAAAAAAAAATAAAAGAAAAGTATGTTCAAAATCGTTTTAAATGTTGAATCTTTTCTTCCGTAAGCTTTTCGTCATCATTTTAAGGTGGTGATATACACACCACAATTAGTGATATGTACATAAAAAATATGCATGTATAGAGTTGTATCATGTGCATTATTAATGTGATTTGTGGTGTGCACATCACTTTGAGTGGTGTGCATATCCCCTCATTTTTTTTAAGGAAATGATTTACACATTTCTTGTTTTATTTACACTCACTGTAAAAGTTATCAATGTAGGATTTAAATATGGTACAATTGTCTGTTGCAGTAATTGGAGTGTCTCAATTAAAAATAAAAATGTGCAAATCAATACCTTTTATTATTATTATTATTATTATTATCATTATTATTATTATTATTATTATCATCTCTACTACATATAAAGCAAAAATGATTTTGCTTAAAACTTACAAAAATTAATCCCCAAAACTTTTCTTTAAAACTTAAATTCTCATAAAAAATTTATACAATGTTGCCTTAACAATATCCAAAAAATTAAAAAAAAATACATGACAACTTTTTGAATGTTTCCTAACGGGACTTTTTTGTATATAATTTCAAACATTAATAATATATAAAAATTTATCTACAAGCTCTACACCATATTATTATTATTATTATTATTATTATTATTATTATTATTATTATTATTATTATTATTATTATTATTATAGTTGATGACAATGAATATACCACAATACCGCAACTATAGGCCGTTATAAAATCTTGTTGTTATGCATGAATATTAAGCTGGTCTCGACCACATATAATGCATACATGATTTTGCTCAAACTTAAAAATCTTACAATTGAGTAATGTATGTAATACTTATAATACCACTTTGAAACTTCAATTTCTCACTTAAAATATTGAAAAATGGTGCCTTATAAAACATGGATTTAAAAAAATAAAAAATAAATAAATACTTGCCTTAATGTTGCCTTAAATTTTTTTAAAAAAGTTTCATCCATTTAAATTGGGCCAATCTCATGTTATAAGGTGATGTTTTTATTATTATTTTTTATTTTTTTAGTATAAGAGATAGAAAACCAAAGATGATTTGGGAGGCAAGTTTTTTTTCTAAACAAATTATATGCCGGTAAAATCCTTCAGAACATTACATTAAAAAAAAAGAAAAAAAACATAGCCCACATGTTACGCAACGTCATAATTAATGAAAGTGAATTTTTTTCTACACAAGCAACTGTCCATTACATGATCAATATTGCAAATTTTATTAAAAAAATTGACCTAACAATGTTCTCACATTAAATTTCAAAAACTATGCACGCACTTTTGACAATTTTTTTTTTTTTTTTTTTTTTTTTAATTATAACATTAATAGTTTCCAAAAAGCACTCACATCTGTTCTATATAATACATTATAAACTTCTTTTAATTATTGTGTTAATTTATAATTAAGTTGATATAGTTTATAAGTGGGAGAATTGCATATATATACCCGCTAAAACTCAAAAACTTGTATATTTCCTCAAAGTACAAGTTTTCAATGCATGATGTACAATGCAAGTTAAGCATAATTTGGGTATATATGCAAATATGCAAGTTTTAGTAGGTATATATGCAATTGCCCCACTTTATAAGTTGATGGAAATGAATTGATATTGTAGAAAACTAGAAGGGGGGTTGAATAGTTTACCGCTTTTTAAATCATTTTTAGCTTGAATATCCTTTAAAGAAAAACATTACGTTTGCTTAAAGATATAAACACAACGTTATATGTTTGATTCTTTGAAAAGCTTTTCATGTGAATAACAATTCTAACTTTACTTGTTTCATACTTTGTGTAACACCCCGTGCCCGCTTACTTATGACACATAATACTTCTAAAACCACATTATGAAATACTATGACTATCGGGTTTGACCACATCACGACATTTGTTGACTAACCAACCACGTAAGGCTCTTAGTCCATTACATCTAGGGTGGGGTCCAAGTACCCGGAAAACGGGTCTAACAATTCTATCCCCCTTATTTAGATTTCGTCCTCAAAATCTCTCGTCTTTTGCTATCCAAAACTGAATCACAACATATACATGTCTCATAATTTCAAAATCCTTAGTCATTACATTGCAACGATCTAAGTGATCTTGCAATTCCAAGCTTCTATATCACAATCATAACTCATAATAGACTATAAGCAATACTACTCATGACAAGCTTATCTAAAATTTCCAACAATGACGATTTGTCATCTAGGAACATCTACTATTTGACTTTCCATAAGTCAAACTTCAACACTATCATCACTTCATTCACAAATGCATTAACATGACCTTAAGTCATATACCGGCCAAAATTACACTTTACACAATATCAACACTTATCTACTTCCAAATACCGGTAACTTATCTCGCAATATATACATAGTACCATATAAATGACACTTCCAAAACTAGATCTACGCATTACTAAAGCAATCCTCTTGTTAAGTCGTGGGAAATTCCACCCATCATCTTATCAACTTAAAGCAAAAACTCATTCTAGGCGTCTATCTTAAGGTTCATATAGGACCTTAACGCCACTACAAGCTTTTATATCTAATCTCTTCTTATAATGTCTAACTTGTTTTAGTTTTCACTTTCTCATATCTCTACCCTTATTCATGTCATACCGGCTACACATAAGCTCACTCATTTATAGCTCTTTACTTATATAAAAAGGCGTCCCAATCTATGCAAGTAAGGAATTATAAACTTATGGTTCGGTGATTTACAATTTCTTTATTTAAATAAAGAGGCGTCCCAATCCATTTAAATAAGGAGATTATAAATCCTCCTACTCATGTACTTCCGACACAACAATTATACTTGCTTTACTTTCCTTCTTTTCTAGCCTTGGATCCAATCTCACTAACTATTCATCCATGTCGTAAAGACAAGCTAGCTATCCCGAAGGATACCATAATTTCCATGCCCATGCGGCAAGCTGGGCCACCCCGAAGGATGCCATAACTATCATCCATTCCATAAGGCAAGCTGTACAACCATGCCATGAAAGGCAAGCTAAGCTATCCCAAAGGATACTTTCATACATGCCAAGAATCTAGGCAAACCATGCCGGCGAAAGCAAGCTAACAACCATGCCATGAAGGCAAGTTAGGTCATCTTAAAGGATGCCAAAACACATGCCGCGAAGGCAAGCTAACAACCATGCCATGAAGGCAAGCTAGGCCATCTCAAAGGATGCCAAAACACAAGCCACAAAGGCAAGCTAACAACCATGCCATGAAGGCAAGCTAGGCCATCTCAAAGGATGCCAAAACACATGCCGCGAAGGCAAGCTAACAACCATGCCATGAAAGGCAAGCTAGGCCATCTCGAAGGATGCCAAAAACACATGCCATAAAGGCAAGCTGGGCTATCCCGAAGGATACCAAAACTAGAGAATTGGATCCAAGCTATATCTAACTTATCATCTTTACTCACTTTATCTTTCATGTACTTTTATCATTAAGTACATGCTATCACTTCAATACTTCTCATTGCCTTGAGCAATTTCAACATTCGCTACCACGTTTACTTTCATCTAGACAAGTTGCTATATAACACTTGTTAAATTATGTTTGCATTCTCACAATGCTACTTATCATTTATTCGTCAATCCCAAGTTGACTCAGAGATTCACTACGTGGCATCTCTATTTTAGACAAGTTCTATATGATGCTTGTCCATTTACAGTTTACTCGTTCTCTATGTGTCCTTACCACACACTTTTACTATTATCCGTCAACCCTTGTTGATCATGTTCACAACTCATACTATCACTTCATTTAGTCTACTCAACTTTACACATATAAGCCTTACATTGGCTTATTCCATAACATTTTCATTAATCTCATCACATACTATCCAATATATAAACATGACTATACTCATGTTTTACAATTCTTCTAGCGCACTTCATATCACTTATGAATTCAAGCGCAATCTACGTCTCATTCATCACTTCTAGTTATCACGCTTAACCATTTACTTACTAACACATTTTACTTATCATGTTTTATATATAACACGATCTCGTCACATCTTAACCGTATACTTTAACTTTTCTTATTTTAATTAAGCGTGTAAGACTTATGCTTCAAGCATCTATTCATTATTACATCTAATTGTTCATGTCTCACGAAATATGCATTCCAATGCATCTATCTCAACTCATACACTTCTACGAATCGTGCTCTCAAGCACATCACATAAAACTTAGACATATAATAAACTACTACCATAGACTTAACATCACATAAACAATACTAGTAATACTTATCACTTAACACTTATCCAACAAGTGTTAAAACATTCATAATCACAATCAAATCATATAGTCTATGGCTCACACATCACATGCACAATTAATCTATGTCTAAGTATCAACATTCTAATTAGCCGCAAGCACTAGTCTACCTTATAACTAAGGCATCATGACACTTTAATTCGTTTACTAGCCCATCTCTAATACCACTTGGCATTTCTACACGCACTCCATTACCTCTACTCTGTCACACATTTACATAATCACATAATAGTCATCGGCACCAATCAAGGTACACGGCCAACAAATCATTCAAACACTTCAAGTCCTCCACTGACTAATACCTCATACACATCAACACTATATCATACATCCATCACTTATCATCATTAAGCTCATATATCATAAAATATAATCCATCTCATACTTAACGTTTACTTTCCGCATTACTAACACTTACATCCAACATATCTACTGATGGTTTAAGACTAGGCAACCTATAGAGGAAACCTAATTCACTTAAACCGAGGCTCTGATACCAAGTTGTAACACCCCGTGCCCGCTTACTTATGACACATAATACTTCTAAAACCATATTATGAAATACTATGACTATCGGGTTTGACCACATCACGACATTTGTTGACTAACCAACCACGTAAGGCTCTTAGTCCATTACATCTAGGGTGGGGTCCAAGTACCCGGGAAACGGGTCTAACACTTTGAAAAGCTTTACTTGTGATGATCCTAACTTTGCTTGTTTAGTTCTTTGAAAAGCTTTACATTTGTTTGAAGATATAAACACAACTTTACTTGTTTAATTCTTTGAAAAGCTTTATATGTGATTAGCGATTCTAACTAAAAGACAACATGTAATAAGCAAAGATAAAGAAAGAAACGATCAAACCACAACACGATTGTTTATCGTGGTTCGGCTACAAGGACTCTTTTTCCTTGCCCTACATCCACGCCCCGAGTTTTCAACTAGAGAGTTATAAGCACTAATCAACAAGCTCCTTTCACCGGCGAAGAAAACTTTTACAACATCGCTTACACTTTTACCGACACTAAGCTAGATGTCGAGTTCTTTTACACGGGTACAACCACCCCTATCGTCGTTTACACTTTCACCGACACTAAGCTAGATGTCGAGTTCTTTACCAAGGGTACAACCACTCCCGTTAGTTCTTTTACAAGGGTACAACAACTCCCGACACACTACGTATTTTCAGGCCTAAAATACTAACCAATCACTTCTACATACATGATACAAATGAAGTATAAACTACCAAAGCTTATACACAACAAAGCTAACAAGACTTGCAACTTTAGAGTTGAAGCTTGCAACTTCTTGAATAATCTTGTGAAGTCCCTTGCTACATAAGAGAGTCACACAAGTCAAATGTTACTGAGTTAGTTTGAGAGAGTATATGAAAATATGTCCTAAAGTCATCACTCAAAACTAACAAATGGTTTTGTATTTATAGCAAACTATTCTGCAGGTCTGGTGGATACGGCGGAACCCTCAGATGGGTTCCGCCCGTGTACCCCCAGGGTTCCGTCAGGGCTGCAGTTAGTTTTGCAATAAATCTTCCAAACTAAACAAGGTCACATCTCATTACACCTAGTCAAATACAAGACTTACAAGCAAACATATGGTTAGTCAAACACTCTTTCTTACCATAAATGTATATTGACAAAACTTGCCCTAAATGTGATGTGACATTACTATTTTAAGAAATAAATGTGATGTGACAAGACACTTTCTATTTTAAGAAATAAAAACAATGTTTTGTTTAAAAGGAAATGTAAACCTTAGTTTAAACAAGACTTAAACACTTAAAGTAATGATTTACTCCAAGCTAAAGTTCATACTTTGTCATTAACAAAACTTAGCAAAGATCGTAAAATATAAATAACGTTTTTAGGCGATATTTGTATTAACAATCTCCCTTTTTTGTTGATGACAAAACATAAACTTTATTTATAAGTAAGTCACTAGTTTTAGTGTTAAGTCTTATAAAGTTAGTATAAAAACTAGTTTTTGCTAAGATGATGTGATAAAAATAAAAAAATAAAAAATTTGAAACAAGTTTATATCTAAATTCTCCCCCTTTTTGTCGAAACAAAAAGAAGAGTAGCGAAGTGGAAGTATACACTTGCTCCCCCTTGGATAATACTCCCCCTAAATGGAGTGCCAAGAGAGGAGACATGGATTTTGAACCTACAAGAAAAAGATTAGTTGCCGCACAACACAAGTCATGAAAGCATTTCATGTCTAGAACACAACTAAGAGTTGTGAAGTGGAATAATGCAACACTCATGCTCCCCCTTGAATATTACTCCCCTAAATAGAGTATCAAGGAAGGAAAACATGGATAATGATCCTACAAAAAGAAAGGTTAGTTTTTAAAACACAAGATATATGTATGCTTCCATAGCAAGATATATTTCACTTATTATACCTAAATGGTCAACAAACAATGCAAACCTTGTAGTAGAATGAAATTCATTTCATGTAAAATTTTGACTCTTAAAAAGTCAAAGACAAGAAATTTGGATGACACCATCCTACTTCTAAAAATAAAGAAACACTAAACAATAAAGTAAGAACATTAAAAGCTACAAGGAAATCATCATTTTCCTTAATGAGAAACATTTTCCAAAAACAAGGCTAAGGTTGTTTAAGGATGAAAATGTGCGTTGGAGGTTGTAGCGGGCTTTATTTTGAAGGTTGAAAGGATTACACGGTTTTGGTTTGTTGGTTTAAATGGGAAATATTTTCCAAAAGAAACGGTTTTGTTTCACTTTGGAGACTCTAAGGTTGAGGTGTGTGAGACAAGGATTGTAGAAGATCCAAAATGTGGTTTAGTATAAACCTCATTTCTTCGGATAGCTCATGAATTTCCCTTCGACACCCTTCACTAATGTGAGCGGTTCTTTCGCAATGATTGCAATCATGGCGAGGAAAGTTTGGTGGAAGAGTGGTTTGGTTTATTGGTGGTGGATGGTTTGAACTTAAAGGAGCAAAGGTGGATGGTTGAGTGGTGTTTTTGCTTCCTTCATTAGTAGAGTGTAGTGTTGTTTGTAAAACCATAATATGGTTGATTTGAGAGTCAACCATGCGTTTGAAGGCATGAAGGTGGTTTAAATGAGTGTCAATCTCATTATTAAGGTTTGGAGGTTTTTCCCATATGGATGCTTCTATTTTCTTATAAGAAGAAAGTAGAGATTCAAATTGTTGGGAAGGTTCTTGTGGTGATGGTTGTTGTTGTTGTGGTTGTGGTTGTTGATTTTGAACAAAATGGCGGAAGCTTGGTTCACCGGAAGGATTTCCATGAAGGTCTTTGTAAATTGGGTGAAACACAAATGATTGTGAGTGGGTATGACCTTGATCATTTGGAAAAATGGATGGTCTAGCATAACGGTAAGCCAACCGTTCTACTAATGATGGTTGATGGGGTTCATCATCTAGTTGCTCACTAGGTTGTTGTTGGGTTTCCATTTGAGCAATGGTGTCAAAGAGTGATAAGGATGGTTGGTTTGATGATTTAGGTGATAGGTCTTCGAGTGTTTCCAAATAGTGTAGTGGTGATGTTGGTGGTGTATGGAAAAGTTCCATTGGTGTAAGTGTTGGTGATTGAGGTGATGGAGTTTTTGATGGTTGAGCTTGTTGAGAAGGTGATGTTGAATCACTTGAAGGTCTAGTTGTTGGAGGAATGGTGGCTATGTTTGTGTAGCAATGTGTTGGAGAGGGTGTTGGAGTATCAAGATTAAGCAAATCTTGAAAGGTGATTACATTGGTATTACAATGTGTTGAGGATGGTGTTGAGGTAGTGAGGTTAAGGAAATCTTGGATAGGTGAAGAAATGTTAAGCGAAGCATCACTGGAAGATAATGAGCTTGACTTGACGGTTTGTTGAAGCAACAAGGTTTGACACTAATCCTAGTGGATTTTGAGAAGGATTTTGATGACTCGGATGATGTGTTGGATTTAGTCATTTCAAAGGTGTAGTTTTGATGTTTTGAGAGAAGAAGTTTTGATGGTGATAGTGTGATTTGAGTTGTTGCAAAACTTTCAAATTTATAGGGTGGAAAAGATGTTGAAATGGGTGTTTGGATTTGATGTTCTACCATTCAAAGAATGAGGTTTCAAATGATTTTCATGACCATGTCGCATCATTTGATGTCAATCCAATGGAATAGGGTGGAGTGAAAGACCAACATATGCACTCAATGCTTTGTGATCATGAGATGTGATTTGGTTGAAAATGTTTCAATGGTTTGAAGGATCCTTTAAAAGGGTTCCTTGGGTTAGTTATGTTTGAATTTGAATTTTTGGAGGGAAGTGGCTTCCTAATTGTTTTAGTGAATGAGAGTTGTTCTAATATGGTTATTGGAGTTAATGGAAGATGTTTCTCACTTAGGATAATGGTTTGACACTTTACAAGTTTTGAACTTAAGAAAAATAAAAAATAAAAAAAATCTGCAGGTGACTAGCGTAACCCTCAGGATACACAGGCGGAACCCTGTTTTGGGTTCCGTCTGGTCCGTTGGGCCAATTCTGGGTTGCCCAGAAAATACACTGGCGGAACCCAATTTTGGGTACCGCCAGATCCGCCAGGGCTGAAAATTTTGGCAGTCCGCGATTTTGACCCATGAGACGATTTTCAAAATTTTCGAAAACTCCTAAAATCAAAAAGATAATGCATTTCTGGTTAGGCAATGCAAAAAATAGACATGTAAACACACATATCATAAGACTTTGACCTTGAGGTTGAGGATTTCACTATACTTAGTGAAAATTGCTATAAGCAAAAAAAATTGACAAACACCTCAAACATTGTCATTATGCATAAAAGTTCATACAAATATAATCCGACAAACGTAATAAAACAAGAACGTGAAAAGCAATACAAATCACATAGTTTAACACATAAAAGGTTCTAAAACATTCATAAGCCAAACACTCCTTAATCTTCTCACAACCGGTCTATCTTCTTATTGAGCTTGCTTAGGTACCTTCCAAAGCACTTGAAAATTCCTTTGGTTTCCTTGAACTCTTCGGATGCATTGTCAATGACGGGGAGTTCTTGAAGGTATTCTAAAGGAGGTAACTTAGAGTTAGGAAGTCTATAGTCATCACTCATGTCGGATGATGATGATGATGGTGTAGGTGAGCGAGTACGTTTGCCCTTGCCTTTAAAAACTCATTTATCACTTAAAGGAACGAAGATGTGGGGAATGAGAGAATAGTCAAGGCGCATTCCATTATCGTTAGGAGGAATGGGTGAGATTGCTCTAAAGAGGCGAGTAAGAAGCATTCCATAAGGAAGAGCGGTAGTTCCAACTAAGGGTATGTCAGCCATTCTTTTGGCTAGGTAGTAGGCTAAGTTGAATAGTTGACCGGTGGAAATGCTATAGAGCATGTAGCAAAGGCATGTGTTGACATGATCTCTATTTCCTATTGTACTTATGACGTTAGCTCTAAGGATTTCTTCCCACTTCTTAAATTGTGGTTTAATCTCATTGACCTCCATACCAAAAGGATCCTTATCCACAATATTCCCTGAACGATTCTTCCTAGTGGTAGAGGTTCTAACAAAGAGATGTTCCTTAATAGTTTCCTTACTAGCTAGAGGTGTGTCGTACGGATGAAAACACTCAATCGAGTCAAGGCTTGAAATAGGCCACTTATCCGTGTAGAGACAAGTACCCGCATTTGGGACACCAAAGATGATAGCTAAGTCTTTTAAATCTATGAAATTTGGTATTATATTTATTGTGAAGTTTAATGATATCTTACCAAAATCATTTGTGGAGAGGTTTACGGTTGCATAGAATTCTATGATGAACCTAGGACAAATTGGCTCATCGATATCAAGGAGACAATCAAAGTTGATTACGGCAAAGCTTTGGCGAATAGATGTTCCTTCTAGAAAGGATGGATCAATGGTTCTACCTTCGTGAACATAGCGTTTTTCTAGTGCCTTAAAGGTTTCTACTTGAACTTTGTTGAAACCTTTGGTCCTATGGTGTTTGGGCATGTACTTAAGGGTTTCCTTGTGATCGGATTTATTTGCGTGAGGCATGTTGATTCCTAGAAAACACAAAATTATATGTTAGTGACTTTTAACAATGTGGATGTTCTAATATGTTCCTATATGCAAACAATGTGGAGACTTGGTTATCTTGACTCATTTTGATTCCCAAATTGTTTTGTCTTGCAAGTTTTGTTATAAAAACAAAAGATAACCAACACTCTTCTAATTGAATGTGTCTTCGATTGAATGTACCCGAAAATACATATTAGTTATGTATCCCATTTAGCATTCAAGAGATAGTATGCAAGTGATGTTTTAATGATGTTTTTCATTTGTTTTAACAATGTGGTGATGAATCATGTTCTAGTCTTGGATTGCGATTTTTGAAAGACAATGCACTTGGTGTGTTTGGCAAATCAAAGTAACAACAAAAAGGATACAATTCTTAACTAATGGAAGACATGATTGGCTAGCCACCAAGTTTTTCATGAATCAAGAAGTTTTATGCATAAACCCTAAGTTTCTAGTTAATGAATGTAAATAAGAATGTTATACTTGAATCAAAAATGCAATTGTGATTAGAACACTTACAAAGTTAGTTGGATTTGAAGAGATTGGATTGAAATCCCTAAATTTCGTGTGGTTATGTGTTTTTAAGAGGGTGATGGCTGTTTGAAAGTGAATGATTAAGTTAAGAGGGTGTTTGGTTTTGAAATTAAAAATAAAATATTCTGTAGCTTTGGCGGACCAGGCGGAACCAAAAAGTGGGTTCCGCCCGTATGGTCGGAGGGTACCGTGAGGGCTGCAGGAAAAATTCAAAAGGGATTGTCTTGTGACTCTTTGACTAAGCCTAGGACTGATGAATACTTCACATTCAAGAGGTTTTGTGAAAACGTTGATAGAATGGTTAACGTAGAAAACTTTCTTCGTTAAGACATTCCGAAATGAACTATCTTACCAAGGCAATGATGATGGATCACAATATGTCTATTAAGACCATAATGGATTGAATTGTTGCCAAAGTCGATGATTCCTTTGTTGAAGGGATAACAATGTTGATAAAAGAATTCCGTTGTTGACACGAATTTGCTTGTTCAAGCGGAGCTTGTTGATGTGCCTCTCCATCCAAAACTAATTTGAGAACGTTAAGTGTTTTGGAGAATCATTGGGTAAGTAAGTATAAAAGTGCTAGTACCACTTGTGCTTTTCTTATCAACTTATTACCGGCATAATTCCATTTGGAATACACTATGGTTTCTATTCCCGTTCTTTGGGATACCATAATCCTAGTTGTGTAGTACCTTATGATGTATCCAAACAAGCTCAAATAAAGAGTTGTGTAGTACCTTATGATGTATCCAAACAAGCTCAAATAAAGAGTTGTTTTAGGATCTTCTTTAACTCGAGCACATAGACAAATGCTAAACATAATGTTGGATCTAATTTTTATGAGAACAAGTAGTTTTCCGAACATTTCTCTATGTTTAGTTTTACCTACAGATTTACTAATCTTCATTCTTGATAAGTCATCAATAATTTAACCATTGAGAACAAGCGAGTAACTAGGAATGTCTTTAAGTTAAAATCCCTTGCTTTTGGAGCTTGCTTTTATAATCAAAAAGACTTTCAAATATTGACACTTATAATCACATGATTACTTTGAAACATTTATTTTGTTTCACCAGTTGTTTTATTCTAAATTCCAAAAACTGTTATTGTTGAATTTGTTTAGACACAACTATGACCTATAAATCAAGTTTTGTAACTTATGTCAATTTTGCTTGATTCAATGTTTGACTCAAGGTGAGAAGATGTTATTTTGTACTTTTATTCTTAATGTTTTCCACAACATACTTGTCTTGCCATCATTGGACTTTCGACTAAGTCATCATCTACCAAAGATGATATCTTAGAAGGAAGAGATCACTCGTTAAATGTTATATTCAACGACTCCTCGACTTTTTGGGTTTTCTTACTTAAGACACTATGAACTCTATTAGTTTTGAAAAAGTCCAAGAGGTACAACATCATGAGACTAAGTGTCACACTTGATGTGTAAATCCTAGATGTTGACAACTCATTTTCATCCACACATCTTAATGTATGCTAATGTGATTTATTTCACCTTGTGTGTTTTATGTGAGATTATTATAAAGGAGTGATTGAAGAAAAACACAATTTAAGACTCAAAGTATGGTGTTTGAGAATGTTGTTTAACAAAGGTTTATTTTGCAAGCATCACAAAAGTGTTGAACATTTTAACACTTAGGAAATTCTTAGTTAGCTCACTTGTAAGCAAGAGTTGAGTGAGACTCACTTAAGAGTTTCTCGTGTTTATCTATTGATGGTTAAAGAACCAAAACACCTTATATCTCCTACTAATACTAATGACGAAATTCCTTGTTGCGTAGAATTTAATCTTAGTTATTACTAATAGCAGGTAAACACATTAGAGTATACTAATAACACATATTTCAACGTATAATGCTAGAAAGAAGAGACAATCAAAGTCAAGTTGAAGTAATACGTACCTTTTAAATTGCATAGAGATGCTATCAAGAGGATAAACATTACGCGTAAAATCTTGGTTTGACGACACGCTTTGAAACTCAATTACTCATGTATCCAAGAAAGTTAGATAATCATATAAAAGCATAGAGCATGATAATCTTAATCCTTTTATCATGAGTTTCTATTAGAGATTGAATTATCTCTTGATGCGTAGGGATTGCACCAGGCTTTACCTCTCAAGGGATCTCGAGAAGCTTACAACCCCCACCAGGCAGTGTACCTGATCGATGTATTATAGTATAATGACAAGTATCGGGGGATTGATCGTTCAGCTAGCAATAGTGTCGCTAGGATTAGAAAACCTAAAGACTAGGTCTAGAGATGAGGGATGATTCTTTTTGTATTTTTTTATATTTTTTAGAAAGCAAGTAAAAATCTCGGGTTTTGAAGGAGTTGGGCGGAATTAGTTGCTAGTCAACTAACCCAATACTAAAGATGTAATCAAAATAAAATACTAAAAATGAAAATAAAATATATTAAATTAAAGTTGTGAGCAATATGTGGGACAAATGTGTTTACTTAGATTTCACTACTCCCTAGATATCTTTTACATGTTCATTATTTGTTATAGTTGCCTGAATGACGGATTGTATTCCTTAATACCATTCATGGGGTGGCGTACTTACTTCCCCAATCCTATGAGCGCCTATTTCACTCCTATGTCGAGCCGGCTAAGAAGCTCCTAACATGGGATCACTAGAATTTGCTCATGCATTAAATACAACCAATAAAACCTAGTACACATCGGTTCATGTTTCCTAAGACGTTCAAGCATGTTACACAATGGAGATCTGCCAGTTTTCTTAAGCCTAACATTGAAATCATTCATCCATTACAACCATAAACAAGTAATCAACACATAATTAACATCTAGGTTTCATTAGATCCAAGCAAACAAAAGATAGATCTAGCCTAGCATGTTGAAATCAAGACAAGTAAAAGATATAATCAACCAACACATAGACATATTGATTGAATTAAGAGAAGACTTATCTCAATAGAACATGAAAGGATTCAAGGGGTGAAAACCCTTGAAAGTACTGTAAAATATGAGCTAGGGTTTACAAAGTTCAGCCCTAGTTTCTCCACACAAGTTCCTATCTTATGAATGAAAAAATAGAAAACTATATATAGAGTTTGATAGGTGACGGCGGCAAGAACAAATGTCTGACGCCGCCAAATAGTTCCTCGGACTACCTAGATCTGGGTCTGACGCCGTCATGTATTCTCCTTATGCAGGCCGTCACAAAATTTAGTCTTGACGCCCTTGTTGTGACGCCGTCAGGTTTGCACTGGGTCATCACCACTTTTACTCTTGACGCCGTCAGGATCTTCCTCTTGACGCCGTCAGGTACTGTTCTCAGCATGGAAAATTAAGTATTTGGCGTTTTCTTCACTTTTATGCTCCAAAAACGTCTGAATTGCTTCCTTTTCCAGAATTCACTCCCAAAGTACCTAAAATCACAAAAGGAATGATTTAGGGTAATTTTTGATCAAATAAATTCAATTCCGGGCTTAAATGACCCCCTAAAAGTGGTTTATTTTTCGCCTCATCATATACCCTTACACTTGAGATTTGCTTGTCCTCAAGCAAATGCGCTTTTATTCTAATCAAAATACAAGTTATGGGTCATTTAACACTAATATAAAAGTAATTACAACAAATAATCGTTCTACTAAAGACCAAAGACAAGCGCGGAGGTCATACACTAGCACCTCACAAATAGTGTTTAGATACTCCATCTCTCGGGTGTAATAAAGTAATATCACATTATGGAAATGGAAAACATCTCTCACTACCTGTCATAGCAAAATAGATTACCATAGGCTTGAGAAAGGATCAAACCTCCACCATATGGCGTAAGCACCTAGGATAAACTATCAAAGAGGTCTTTTAAAGGGTTGTAACGTTAGGTGTAGGGATATGGAATGCACGGTTTTGTTGGATATAGGCAGTCTTTACTGGTGGTGAGTTAACAATCTTGGTTAATTACATGTACAAAATGGCGTTGCTAAGCCAAGATTCGACTCGACTTAAGCTAATAAATGAAAAATAACAAAAACATAAAATGAACATAGAATAAAAAGGGATGGTAGTCCGTATGTTTTTTTTTTTTTTTTTTTTTTTTTTTTTTTTTTTTTTTTTTTGCATACACTCTTACCCTACCATCCAAAATAATACATCATAGGGAATGAAAATTCCCCTTACACTTTAATCTTTACATACTTTACAATAAACTAATCTAATGACTCGAATTAAGAAAATCAAAACACTTGGAGTACTTTTAAGATTAACGCACATATGGGGGTAATAATATTATGTTCTTCCCCATTACTCCATAAAATAAGTACTTTACCCATGAGTCCCAATCGTCCCAAAATAATATGTACAAGGATATGACTCGACTTAGCAACCATGTAATCAATTAGATAATTAACTTAGGGTTTAACAAATAACAATAATGCACTAAAGATGAGTGCATACACGGAAGGCTAAGGCGATTTGGGTGTACATTTAAGTGGGGTGTAACAAATTCTTCCTTTAAGTAAGATGCTTAAAGTTAGAAACGAAAAGATAGGCTCGGAGGGGTGTACTAGGGGTTTCGTGTACTAAAAATGAGTACAACGCTAATGGTGTGGGAAAAATTAATTGACTTAACTAGCCAAGTAATATGACTTTAATGATCAAGTAATTATAATACGGGTTTAACACAAGGGTGATCCTAATGCCTCTTATCATGTAGTAAATCCTACTACACGAATGTAGTCTCACTAGTGGTCTCGGGATGCATCACTAACGCAAGTTCTAGAATCTAAATGCTACCGGTACACTCATAAGCATTAATAGTAAATGCTTTTTCTATCAAATCTAAAGGCGAACCTCACATATTTGGGTGGAAAATTTTTCTGAATGATACGGTTTTGTGCTAGTCATACAATCTCCTATCCATGAGACGCTTGCTATGGCTAAAGTTTCACTCCTAAATGTTGTAAAAAAATTTAAATTTGGCGCTAAAATTGCACTAACAAGTATTTCTCATAGTTTTATTACACATCTACTATCAAAAAAACAAACTTAAGCGAAAGTGTATCTGTAAGGTATCATCATTTTACCCTCCCCTTACAATTAGGATGAACATTGTCCCCAATGTTCAAGTAAAGAATGTAAAAGTGAAATAAGTAAAAAGAATGAAATCAAATACTCCCCTGATTCGCTCGGTATGGATATTAAGGTAATAAGGTTAGATCTTCCACCAAGAAAGTGAACAATCAAAGTGTTGGGAATTATTCTATCAGTTACCACGGTGAGTGAAGATATTACAACTGCAAGAAGATTGTACTTGCAGTGGAAACTCATTACCACTGCAAGAACAAATATTACCACTGCTCACTTATTAGCTGTTAGAGAAACGCGTATTGATAAACATAGAAAAGATTTAGTGTATATCTTATTCTATTAGTATTATACTTATCTTGTACAAGAGGACTCCTTGTTGTATAAAAGGAGATCCTAGATGATTATTTTTATATACGTTTTTCTTAGAGCTTCAAGGTGTAACCCTAGTGATATCTCAGATCGCTCGTATTATTATTATTAATAATATTGGAGCTAGTTGTTTTGTTATATTCATTGTTCACATATTAATCTGTTTCACTTATAATTAATCTTCTAAGTATCATTAAGTAGATTCCACATACTTAGTGGTATCACTCAAAGTATCATTATCAACACAAGTTCAAGGTGTACACGATCCAACAAGTGGTATCAGAGCAAGGCTTTGATATTTTGATTTAGAAGATCCTATGGCAGATTCAAAAGAAACAATGGAGACAGAAACAAGCCAATCTAATATTGCTGCAAAGCTTCCCAAGCTTAAAATTAATGACTTTGAGATGTGGAGGCTTATGATTGAACAATTCTTTATGGTTCAAGACTACACATTATGGGAGATCATAACGTGTGGAAATTCATTCAAACCTGGTACAACTGTTGAGACAGTTGGTGGCAAGCCAGTAACAAAAGTAAATGCTGGTCCAGTTACAAATGATGAAAGAAACCAACTTAAGAATGATTTGAAGGCTAGAGGTTTGCTATTGATGGCTCTACCCAGAGAACAAGTCCAGGCTTTTACCAAATACAAGGATGCAAAGACCCTCTTTGATGAGATATGTGAAGTATTTGGTGGTAATGACTATACCAAGAAAACTCAAAAGACTTTACTGAAGCAGACTTATGAGAATTTTGGCTCATCAAGCAATGAATCTCTTGATAGCATATTCACAAGGCTACAAAAGATTGTAACTCAGCTGACTGCTTTTGGAATTGAGGTAGAAAAAGAAGACCTAAATCTTAAATTTTTAAGAAGTTTACCTGCTGAGTTTGATACAAATGTTGCTGTATGGGAGGACAAGTCAGATCTTGAGACAATGAAGCTTAATGATGTGTACAATAACTTCAAAGTTATTGAACAAAGACTTAAGAAAGCTGGCAAGTTAAAGACAAGTTCTGCAGGAGTTGCACTCATATCATCATCAGGTAATGACAGTTCTGATGATGAAAGTGACAGTGATGATGACAGTGGTAACATGATTGTTTCCACTGGTAATGGAAATGTTTCCACTAGGAGCTCAAAGAAGCAGATTGCAGGACTGAGTGATGCTACTTTCTATGCCTTTATATCCAGCCATGTGGGTGGTTCAATCCTCAATCATGAGGACTTGGATCAAATTGATGAAGATGATATGGAGGAGATGGACATCAAATGGCAGGTAGCATTGCTCAGCTTAAGATCAAAGAAGTTCTGGAAGAAGACAGGGAGAAAGATTCATATCAGTGGAGATGAGACTGTAGGTTTTGATAAAAAGAAGGTGGAGTGCTATAACTGTCACAAGAAGGGGCACTTTGCAAGAGAATGCAGAAAACCAAGGAAATCTGACAATAAGTCAACTTGGTACAAGAAGGAAAAGACCAAAGAACCTACAACAGAAGAGCCAAAGGTGCTATTGGCTATTGATGGAGTAAGCTTTGATTGGAGCTTTATGGGTCAGAATGGAGAAGATGATACAGAATCTGCAATGCTAGCCACTGAGCATGCACTCATGGCTTTCTCTGACTCTGAGGTATATACTGATAATGCTTGTTCTAAAAACTGTAAGGCTGCTAAAGAGTTAGAGGTTTCTAAAACACAATATGATGAACTGATGCTAGATTTACATCATACTAATTATAATTTAGCAAATCATAAAAGAGGTCTAGGTGTTTTAGAAAAGCAGATAGAGCATTATAGGGCTAATGAATCTAAGTTCAGAGATGATATTGCTGTTTTAAAAAGAGACTTAGATTTTTATCTTGAAGTAAATAAAGCTCTTAGGGAAGAGATTGAGAAAGTTAAAAAGGCTAGTGAGAATATTGAGATTACTAAGAAAACACTAGACCATCAATCCAAGAGCATTGACAAAATTTGGGAAGCCCAAATTGTGAGCAAAGCTAAATCAGGTCTTGGATACAATACTGTTCCACCACCTCTAAGAGGTGTTCCAGCACCTCCTGGTATTGATCTAGCTCACACAGGCTTAGAAGAGTTTCAGGATCCACCCATGACCTATGGACCAAAATTTGTTAAACCAGTTGAAACTGAAAAGGTTCAGATTGAGGTTGAGACTTTTGATAGTGCTAGTGACTCATCTCTTAAAGATGAATGTTTGAATGTTGAGTCTAAAGCTAGTGTTATTGAAAATGTTAAAGTTGAGGAAAGTAAAAGCATTCCTGAAGAAGTAAAAGAGAAGCCTAGAACACAGTCTAATTTCACTAGGTCTACTACTAGGTATGCTGAAATGTACAGGGATAGGCCTAAATCTCCTAGAGGTAACATGAGAAGTTGGAATCATGTTAAAACTAGACAGTTTGGTAGTGACTTTGTGTTTAACAATAAGGCTTGTCATATATGTAGTAGCTTTGACCATTTAGCTAAAGACTGTACCTACCACATGGGAAGAAGGGAAGTTTTTACAAGGGTGAATGGATCAAATTCTAATAAAATGACTCACCCAAATCCCCTAAGCAAAATGGTTCCCAGGTCTGTTATGCTTAACACTGGCATTAAACATGTTTCCACTGCTAGACCAGCAGTTACCACTGCCAGAAGTAATAACAGAGTTTATCCTAAGTCCCTTGTCACTTCTTTTGTTAAATCTTACCAAACAGGGAAAAAGACTTATTTTGAAAAGAATGATCACAAGAACCACATGTGGAGACCAAAATTTTCTAATCCAGCAGTTTCCACTGCTAGGCATGCAGTTACCACTGCAAGACCAATTGTTTCCACTGATGTTCAAAAGAAAAGGGTAAACTTGGGAAAAGTTGTTAAGGCCTCAGCTCGTTGGGAATGGAAACCAAAAGGAACAACAAACAATCCCAATGGTGTATCAATGACCTTTGATAGATATAATTATATTGATACACGAGGCAGATCCAAGTCATTTGTGGCTTGGGTCCCCAAAAGGTACTAATTCCTTTATATTGTGTGCAGGGACATTCAAAGACAAAAGAAGATCAAGGTTATTCAGATAGTGGATGTTCCAGGCATATGACTGGCAACAAGGCTTATCTTTCTAATTTCAAATCACTTGATGGGCAAGCTGTCAGTTTTGGAGGAGGAATTGGTGGAAAAGTTTCAGGCAAAGGTACTATCAAGGCTGGAAACTTGGACTTTGAGAATGTATACTATGTACCAGAACTCAAGTACAACCTCTTCAGTGTGTCACAAATGTGTGACAAGAAACACAGAGTTCTATTCTCAGAAGATGAATGCTTTATCTTATCTAAGGATTATAAGCTACCTGAAGAAAAAGACATTTTGCTTAAAATTCCTAGAAAAGGTAATCTATATAGCATTGACATGAAGAAGATAGTGGCTAAGGATGATGTTACTTGTTTACTTGCAAAAGCCACTCTGGATGAATCTATGCTTTGGCACAGAAGACTTGGTCATGTTAATTTCAAGACTATCAATAAGATTGTAAAAGATGGTCTGGTCATAGGATTACCTCAGAAGAGATTTGAAAATGATCAAACATGTGTTGCTTGTCTTAAAGGAAAGCAACACAGAGCTTCATGCAAGACCAAGACAGTTAACACTATTGATCATCCACTCTACATGCTACATATGGACTTGTTTGGTCCTACTTCTGTTAGTAGCATCAATTTGAAGAAGTATTGCCTTGTTGTGACTGATGATTTTAGCAGATTTACATGGGTTTTCTTCTTAAATACCAAGGATGAAACCACTGACATACTCAAGACTTTCATCACTGAAGTTGAAAATCAGACTGAAAAGAAGATAAAGATCATCAGATGTGACAATGGGACAGAGTTCAAGAATAGAGTAATGGATGACTTCTGCAGAGACAAAGGTATTAAAAGAGAATTTAGTGTTGCAAGAACACCTCAGCAAAATGGTGTTGCTGAAAGAAGAAATAGAACACTAATTGAGGCTGCAAGAACTATGATTGCTGATTCAAAGTTACCAGTGACATTTTGGGCTGAAGCAGTTAACACTGCTTGCTATATTCAAAATAGGGTATTAGTGGTCAAGTCAAAGAACAAGACACCATATGAGCTTTTCAGAGGAAGACCCCCACTTTTGGATTTCTTGAAGCCATTTGGATGTCATGTCACAATTTTGAATACCATTGATCATTTGGGAAAGTTTGAAGAAAAGGCTGATGAAGGTTTCTTTGTTGGTTATTCCATGGTTAGTAAGGCTTTTAGAGTCTACAACTTAAGAACAAGAAAGATAGAAGAGAATTTGCATGTTCAGTTTCTTGAAAATAAAGCTAATACAGCAGGTTCAGGACCTGAATGGCTATTTGATCTTGAGACTTTATCAAATACCATGAATTATGTTCCTATTGCTTCAGATTCAAGTGATGTTGATCTTGAAGATTCAGAAGAGTTTATTGATGATGATGAATCTTGTCAAGATGATGAGGATGACAAAGATCAATTTGTTATGCCAATTTGGGACTTTGATGCTAATGCAGACTCACAACCTTCACAACCTTCAAAGAATACTAGTCAGGAAGATGAATTTGTAAATTTTGATGTTCTGCATGATGATATTCCTGAAGACAGTGGTAATCCTACTACCACTGCAACACACGATGTTTCCACTGTAGGTCCAGCTGTAGAAAATATAGCTCAGGAGACACCAATTGATGATGTTGAAATCATACATATGCCATCATCATATGATATTCCTAACACATCACAATCTACAATTCATAAAGCTCATCCAATTAAGAATGTTATTGGTGAAATTAATTCAGGTGTGAAAACAAGAAGGCAAACAAGGATGACAGATGTTCATGGGTTCATAAGTGAAGTCTATGAGTCCAAGAATCATATTACCAAGAATGAATGTTTATTCTTCTGCTTTCTATCACAAATGGAGCCTAAAAATGTTTCTATGGCTTTAGAAGAATCAAGCTGGGTTGAAGCTATGCAGGAAGAGCTATTGCAGTTTAAACTTCAAAAGGTTTGGGTTCTTTGTGACTTACCTGATGGTATGAAAGTTATTGGTACTAAATGGGTGTTCAGAAATAAGAAAGATGAAAGAGGCATTGTCATCAGAAACAAAGCTAGATTAGTTGCTCAAGGATACACTCAAGAGGAGGGTATTGATTATGAAGAGGTCTTTGCTCCTGTTGCAAGGCTTGAGGCTATTAGACTATTTCTAGCTTATGCATCATTTATGGGCTTTACTGTCTATCAAATGGATGTTAAGAGTGCCTTTCTTTATGGTACTATTGATGAGGAGGTATATGTTGCTCAACCTCCAGGCTTTGAAGACCCATATCACCCCAACAAAGTTTATAAAGTAGTCAAGGCTCTTTATGGTCTACATCAGGCTCCAAGGAAGTGGTATGAAACCTTAGCCACTTATTTAATGAATAATGGGTTTCATAGGGGCAAGATAGATCAAACTTTGTTCATCAAGAAAGACAAGGGTGATATTCTACTTGTTCAAGTGTATGTTGATGATATTATCTTTGGATCAACTAAACCAGAGATGTGTAAAGAATTTGAGAAGCTGATGAAAGATGAATTTCAGATGAGTTCTATGGGGGAACTCACATTCTTCTTGGGGCTGCAAGTTCACCAGAGTAAAGAAGGAATTTTTATTAGTCAAGACAAGTATGTGGCTGAGATTATTAAGAAGTTTAAGTTCACTGATGCAAAATCTTCCAATACACCTGCTGACAAGACTACTCACTTATTATTGAAGAATGCTAGTGGTGTAAATGTGGATGTGCATACTTACAGGTCAATGATTGGCTCTTTGATGTATCTTACTTCATCAAGGCCAGACATTATGTTTGCTGTGTGTGCTTGTGCAAGATTTCAAGTGACTCCAAAGACATCTGATATGACTGCAGTGGAAAAGATTTTTCGATACTTGAAGACTTATCCTAATCTGGGATTGTGGTATCCAAGGGAATCTCCTATGGAGTTGATTACCTACTCAGATAGTAACTATGCTGGTGCAAGCTTGGATAGAAGGTCAACCACAGGAGGATGTCAATTCCTTGGATGTAGATTGGTATCATGGCAATGCAAGAAACAGACAATGGTTGCTACTTCAACTACTGAAGCAGAATATGTTGCAGCTGCTAGTTGTTGTGCTCAGATCCTTTGGCTTCAGAATCAACTCTTGGATTATGGGTACAATTTCATGAACACCATCATCTATATAGACAATAGTAGTACAATTTGCATTATTAAGAATCCTGTGCAACACACTAAAACTAAACATATTGAAATTAGACATCACTTTATTAGAGATTGTTTTGAGAAAAAGCTCATTAATGTTGTCAAAATTCATACTGATGACAATTATGCTGATTTATTAACAAAAGGGCTTGATGTGGGTAGGTTTCAATACTTGGTAACAGGTATTGGAATGCTTAATCCATAAATTCTTGATGTCTAATACTTTTTAGTGTAGCAGGATGGATTTTAATGTACTATTATTGTTTGTATATGTATGTATGGCTTTTCACTAACAAATCAGCTCAGTGGAAACTATGCATCACACAGTGGACAGATTTGTTCTCACAGTGATAACAAGGAAATAGAGAAGATCATTTATTTATTGCATAACAAGGGTTGCAGAGTACATTCTTTTCAAAGACTATTTCAAAACATATGTCAACAACATACAACCCAACAACCTAAGATCTTCAGACACTACATAGGCTTCTTTCCTTTGCCCTCATATGTATGCTTGCTCTTAGCTGGCTTGTTCCTCTTTTCATCAAAGGATAGTTGCTTCCTTGGACATGCAAGACCAAGCACTTATGGTGGAGGTTTCAGATCTTTTGCAGGCTTTGATGACTCTGGCCACTTCATGTTGCTTATGGCAGTTTTCAGGGCAGTTGTAAGTGCTTTTGGTAGTTCCTCAGACAGGTTGAAGGTTGGATCATCTTTCTCTGAATCAACATCAACAGATGGAGCTGATGCAATTGTTGGTGGAAAGTATCCACTCCATCCAGTAGAGTGCTCCTCAGAATCTGAATAGTAGCTGATTGCTTCATCTGAAGAATCATCCGAGGAGATATAGATAAGTGGAAACCAACTCATGATGCTGTATGGGATTATGTTTCTTGTGGGATATTGTTGATGAAAGATAAAGTTTTTGATCCCTATTTATATGCAAAGTCAAGGTTTATGGTTAATTAATGAAGATTATTTACTTCCATCCGTTTTGGTAGGTTGAAGAAGTAATTATGGAAGATATCAAGTTGCCTTTGGAGCAATAAATGTATAAATAGTAACTTGGGTTTACTATTTTTGGTTAAGATTGGATGGTTAATTTGAATGGAGTTATAAGATGTGTATCTTAAGACACATATCAAATGGTTATTGATTCACCATGTCTAATCCACATAAGAATCAACTAGTCCTGAGCAAACGGCTACAGGTAAAGACACATCAAATCCGTTCATGGTTGATAGTTTACCAAAAACTAGGTTATCAACTCACCATACATCTTTGTGATCAAGAGTTGGCTAGTCCATAGCAAACGGCTCATGGTAAAGACATATCAAATCCGTTGATAGCTGATAGTTTGCTAAAAACTATAATTAGAGCAGAAAATTTTACATGTTTTATTTATCATTGCTCTTTGAAAAACTCTTTGATTTTTACCACTGCAGGTTCTCAGTTACCACTGACAGTGTAAATTTTTCTTTCTTTGGCAACACTTCATGTGTCTGATTCTCACGAATTAGATATAGGTTGTGCAGTTTCTATGCCTTATGATGCACCTCTCCCAGAAGGTAATACATCTGGAAGTGCTGAAGGTAGTATGTTACCAAAAGGAATTGATGGAACTGTGTACCCCATTCTCTTAACAGGTGAATTTTGTCTGATTATGCTGCTTATTGATGGATATTCTCCCAAACAGGGGAGGATACAAAATTTTGTTAATAATGATCAGATTCAGGGGAGGTTTGTCTTCAGCATGGTTTGCTCTTAGCATGTTAAAGTTAAGAGTGTATGCAGATAAATGAGAAGGATAGATGATTTGCTGCAAAGGATATATGATCAAAGTGTAAGAGCTGATAAAAGATTAAGAAAAACAAGATAAGTGTTTGGAAGAATTCCCATATTCTCAGGTTTATTGTATACTTGAAGAAACTTATTGATTTACTAATAAATCATAAGTTTAGGGGAGGATTGTTGGGAATTATTCTATCAGTTACCACGGTGAGTGAAGATATTACAACTGCAAGAAGATTGTACTTGCAGTGGAAACTCATTACCACTGCAAGAACAAATATTACCACTGCTCACTTATTAGCTGTTAGAGAAACGCGTATTGATAAACATAGAAAAGATTTAGTGAATATCTTATTCTATTAGTATTATACTTATCTTGTACAAGAGGACTCCTTGTTGTATAAAAGGAGATCCTAGATGATTATTTTTATAAACGTTTTTCTTAGAGCTTCAAGGTGTAACCCTAGTGATATCTCAGATCACTCGTATTATTATTATTAATAATATTGGAGCTAGTTGTTTTGTTATATTCATTGTTCACATATTAATCTGTTTCACTTATAATTAATCTTCTAAGTATCATTAAGTAGATTCCGCATACTTAGTGGTATCACTCAAAGTATCATTATCAACACAAGTTCAAGGTGTACACGATCCAACACAAAGCTTCCATTCCAGAATATAAATCATCTTCTTGTCAAACATAACCTGTTAAACCTTAGAAAACAATCACAAAAATCCAAAGCATCAATCCGAACAAAGAAAACTCACAACTAGATGTAATTCCAGACTTAGGAATAAAAACAAAACAATTAAAGATATAAACAAAAGAATCAACCAAAAACTAAAGAATCAACCAAAAACTTTAAGACTCAACCAAAAACTAAAGAATCAACCAAAAACTTTAAGACTCCGGTATAAACAAAACTAGCATAATTTCCAGAATTTTACACATGACGCCGTCAGGAATTAATTCCTGACGCCGTCAGAAGTGACCTGCAGAAATCTTTATGTTAAGTTTCCGGAAAATTTCTGGAAAAACTTATGTCCTACTTCCTGGAAAATCCTGCAAAACATCATTATGACTCGATACAAGCATTTGACTCTAACGAATACTAATACGCATGTTCATTTAATATTGTTGTGGTTCATGCTCAATTTCGTTTTTATAAACAAATTTGGATCTCCCTTACACTTATCTTTTGCAAAATACCTTTATATGCAATTAAGACGAAGTTAAAAACAAAATAAAGCATTTTCACAATTTACTTTGAAACATGAGCCACAAACAATAAAAATAAAGCATGCATACGAAAACAAATAAAACCAAACAAACAAACAAACAAACAAATAAATAAAGATTGGGTTGCCTCCCAATAAGCGCTTGTTTTTGTTCGAGTCACGAGCCTGACTCTACCCTTATTTAACTGAAATAGGAGAGGTTTTCCCTACACTTTGAATTAAGTGTGGGTGGAAATAGCGATACACACCCTTAGGGTGGAAATATGCCACGTGAGGTGAAGGGGGTGAGTGAATGGCTTCCTTCATCCTAAAACTACCCGGATAATATTGGTTGATGGGTGGGTCGGTTTCTCTTTTATCTCCTAGAAATATATCTAAGGATGCAAAGGTGTGTAAAGATTGAGGTTCTGGTTCATCAACACTAGAAAATTCCCTAGAATTAGGAGTAAGGTTATCACTACAAGTGTTCAAACCTATATCCTCAAGTGGTGCCTGGTCCAAGGGTTCTACCTCCATTGGAATTCCTATAGTTTCTTCTACTTCTTTCGGGTAAGTCACAGGCGGTGTGTGTGCCTCAAATGATGGTTGAGTATTTTGTGGGCTTATGTTATTTACCTCATCATTCCATGTGTCAAGATCACCTATATCCTCATCATGTGTTTTGGTAGGATCTATCCTAAGCATTCTCCTAAGTATCTTACGTGCTTCTCTAGGCATCTCAACTTCTATGTCCGAATCATAAGGATCATCCTCAAAATTCTGACTTCTATATACAAATTGCCCAAGAGATTCATCATTTGTTTCTTGAGATTCATCATCATCGATCATAAAACCTAGGTCTTTTTGATCAATGTGATCATGCTCGGCTAAATCCTCCTCAATTGTTTTCTTAAGTAGTGATAATAGCAAACCTAGTGCTTCATCCAACTTATGATTTGTTGCAATGGCTCTCTCCATAATTCCTTGGCAAACTAGGTCGCATTTCCTATTGGCCTCACTAAAAGTAGATCTTAAACATGGAGGTTGTTCAAAAGAATCTATCCTAGGTGAAGGCTCATATGATTCATAGGTGTCTCTAAATGAGGTATTTTGAACTCTTTAGTGTGTTAGCCGCTCAACCTTATCTTGTAATCTTAGAAGTCTAAGTGTAAAGTCCATTTGAAGCAAATTACAAACAAAATCACAAAGAAAAGATAGACTACGAGAAAGCTACAAAATAAAAAGAAAAAAAATCTCACTTGATAGGAATCTAATAAGTAGACCTAATAAAAATCAAATTCAACCTAAACAATAACTATTCCCCGGGCTGCGGCGCCAAAAACTTGATGTGTAGGGATTGCACCAGGCTTTACCTCTCAAGGGATCTCGAGAACCTTACAACCCCCACCAGGCAGTGTACCTGATCGATGTAGTATGTATAATGACAAGTACCGGGGGATTGATCGTTCACCTAGGAATAGTGTCGCTAGGATTAGAAAACCTAAAGACTAGGTCTAGAGATGAGGGATGGTTCTTTTTGTATTTTTTTATATTTTTTAGAAAGCAAGTAAAAATCTCGGGTTTTGAAGGAGTTGGGCGGAATTAGTTGCTAGTCAACTAACCCAATACTAAAGATGCAATCAAAATAAAATACTAAAAATGAAAATAAACTATATTAAACTAAAGTTGTGAGCAATATGTGGGATAAATGTGTTTACTTACATTTCACTACTCCCTAGATATCTTTTACATGTTAATTACTTGTTATAGTTGCGTGGATGACGAATTGTATTCCTTAATACCATTCATGGGGTGGCGTACTTACTTCCCCAATCCTATGAGCGCCTACTTCACTACTATGTCGAGCCGGCTAAGAAGCTCCTAACATGGGATCACTAGAATTTGCTCATGCATTAAATACAACCAATAAAACCTAGTACACATCGGTTCATGTTTCCTAAGATGTTCAAGCATGTTACACAATGGAGATCTGCCAGTTTTCTTGACCCTAACATTGAAATCATTCATCCATTACAACCATAAACAAGTAATCAACACATAATTAACATCTAGGTTTCATTAGATCCAAGCAAACACAAGATAGATCTAGCCTAGCATGTTGAAATCAAGACAAGTAAAAGATATAATCAAACAACACATAGACATATTGATTGAATTAAGAGAAGACTTATCTCAATAGAACATGAAAGGATTCAAGGGGTGAAAACCCTTGAAAGTACTGTAAAATATGAGCTAGGGTTTACAAAGTTCGGCCCTAGTTTCTCCACGCAAGTTCCTCTCTTATGAATGAAAAAATAGAAAACTATATATAGAGTTTGATAGGTGACGGCGTCAGGAACAAATGTCTGACGCCGTCATCTCGCCGCCAAATAGTTCCTCGGACTGCCTAGATCTGGGTCTGACGCCGTCATGTATTCTCCTTATGCAGGCCGTCACAAAAATTAGTCTTGACGCCCTTGTTGTGACGCCGTCAGGTTTGCATTGGGTCGTCACCACTTTTACTCTTGACTCCGTCAGGATCTTCCTCTTGACGTCGTCAGGTACTGTTCTCAGCGTGGAAAATTAAGTCTTTGGCGTTTCTTCACTTTTATGCTCCAAAAACGTCCGAATTGCTTCTTTTTCCAGAAATCACTCCCAAAGTACCTAAAATCACAAAAGGAACGATTTAGGGTAATATTTGATCAAATAAATTCAATTCCGGGATTAAATGACCCCCTAAAAGTGGTTCATTTTTCGCCTCATCATCTCTAAATCTCTCTTCTAGGTTTGACAAATTAAACTTGTTTTGTTTTGCTAGTTGATGGTGCTTTTGAGTAAAATCCTAATCCGGTTTTATCTTTAAACAACCTTTGACTCCTCAACAATCTTTCAAGAGATTTTGAGCTTTCATCATATTTAACTAATATTTTTCCTTTCTCATTTTGCTTTTTAATCTTATGTTTGTAATCTAGACACAATTTACATTCTAGATCAATTTCAACATTACTCTCAATTCTAGACATTTTATCTTCTAACAAGATTTCCTTTTCAAAGATATTCTTAAAAGATTTTGAAGACTCGTTCTTGAAGATAGTTTTTAGGTCCATGTTGCATAAATATTTAGACTCATTTTCTAGTTTAGAAAACTCTAGGATAAATTTGTCAAAGCAAAAGTGTTTGGTTTTAAAATGTACCTTGCTTGATGTTTTATCTAGTTGAGAATCACAAACCGGATGGTTGGCTTCATCTTCATCCGTGTTATTCCATGAACCGTAAGCAAGTCCACTATGAGCTCGACATGAGTAATCATCTTCACTTACACCTTTATTTAAAACATTTAAACTAGTAGTACATGTACTTATCTCAACTAAATGTCTATCTATTAATATTTCTAAGACTTCTAATTCATATGTGAGATCAAATTGATCATCTTTGACTTAACATATTTCTTGATGAAAGTTTAACATATTTTTCCAAATATCATTAGTCGTTTGACAAAAATACATTTTTTTCATATTTGGTACAAAAGCTTTATTATTTTTATCAAGTTTAAGATAGTTATCTTGGTTTTCAAAACTAGTTTTCTTTGGTTTGAAATCACCAAAAGAAATAATATGTCGAAAATCTTGATCAATTGATTTCAGATAGTTTTCAAAATTACTTTTCCATTCAAGGAAGTTTTCTTATTCAAATAGCGGTGGGTTTTGAATAGGTTGCCATTCTTTGAGATTTTCAAAATCCATGGATCGATCCAAGTTTTAAAATACATTCTATTTTAAAGATCTTGAGTAACGTACCTCCTGATGCCAATTGTGGAAAACTAGAAGGGGGTTGAATAGTTTACCGCTTTTTAAATCATTTTTAGCTTGAATATCCTTTAAAGAAAAACATTACGTTTGCTTAAAGATATAAACACAACGTTATATGTTTGATTCTTTGAAAAGCTTTTCATGTGAATAACAATTCTAACTTTACTTGTTTCATACTTTGAAAAGCTTTACTTGTGATGATCCTAACTTTGCTTGTTTAGTTCTTTGAAAAGCTTTACATTTGTTTGAAGATATAAACACAACTTTACTTGTTTAATTCTTTGAAAAGCTTTATATGTGATTAGCGATTCTAACTAAAAGACAACATGTAATAAGCAAAGATAAAGAAAGAAACGATCAAACCACAACACGATTTTTTATCGTGGTTCGGCTACAAGCACTCTTTTTCCTTGCCCTACATCCACGCCCCGAGTTTCCAACTCGAGAGTTATAAGCACTAATCAACAAGCTCCTTTCACCGGCGGAGAAAACCTTTACAACGTCGCTTACACTTTTACCGACATTAAGCTAGATTTCGAGTTCTTTTACACGGGTACAACCACTCCCATCGTCGCTTACACTTTTACCGACACTAAGCTAGATGTCGAGTTCTTTACCAAGGGTACAACCACTCCCGTTAGTTCTGTACAAGGGTACAACAACTTCCGACACACTACGTATTTTCAGGCCTAAAATACTAACCAATCACTTCTACATACATGATACAAATGAAGTATAAACTACCAAAGCTTATACACAACAAAGCTAACAAGACTTGCAACTTTAGAGTTGAAGCTTGTAACTTCTTGAATGATCTTTTGAAGTCCCTTGCTACATAAGAGAGTCACACAAGTCAAATGTTACTGAGTTAGTTTGAGAGAGTATATGAAAATATGTCCTAAAGTCATCACTCAAAACTAACAAATGGTTTGGTATTTATAGCAAACTATTCTGCAGATCTGGCGGATACGTGTACCCCCAGGGTTCCGTCAGGGCTGCAGTTAGTTTTGCAATAAATCTTCCAAACCAAACAAGGTCACATCTCATTACACCTAGTTAAATACAAGACTTACAAGCAAACATATGGTTAGTCAAACACTCTTTCTTACCATAAAAGTATATTGACAAAACTTGCCCTAAATGTGATGTGACATTACTATTTTAAGAAATAAATGTGATGTGACAAGACACTTTCTATTTTAAGAAATAAAAACAATATTTTGTTTAAAAGGAAATGTAAACCTTTGTTTAAACAAGACTTAAACACTTAAAGTAATGATTTACTCCTAGCTAAAGTTCATACTTTGTCATTAACAAAACTTAGCATAGATCGTAAAATATAAATAACGTTTTTAGTCGATATTTGTATTAACAGATATTATTGTTAAACAAGTTTCAAACAAAAATGAGGTAAGTGTATTGTGATCTTTTATTTATTGCATTTTTTGTTTTAATAAGCTATATTCAAATTTCTTTTTCGTATATTTAACAGATCCATCCCCATTCTTGCTCTCAATCCCACTCCAAATCCCAATTTCTTTACTCAATCCCAATTTGTTAAATTGGATCTGGGATGATGTTATTGTTATGATGATGATGATAATGATGATGAAGACATGCTATCGCCAATTGTTGAAAACTTCATAGAGAATCCAGTTTTGGTACTTGTACGATAAATGATTTAGAGTCTAATTGATGAAAGTGAAAGTGAAAGTGATTAAGATTAAAAGTGGAGTGGAGTATATTAATACATATGCTTCTTAAATTTCTTTTCAACGCTCATTGGAGCATATAAATGAAATATCTTCTTCCTTACCTACCAAGGCTCATTTATCTACTGATATAATTTCAAGAGCGATCTTATCAACTCGAAATGAAGATGTTGCCAGCATTAATGATAAGTTGATTGCAGATTTCGGGTGAAGAGAAAGTTTACAATAGTTTTGATGAAGTAGAAGATGGCACGAACAACTTCAATCCATAAAATTCTTAAATTCACTCAACGTTAGCGGATTGCCCCCTCACTACTTGCACTTGAAAATTTGATGCCCGATTATTCTTACAAGGAATCTCGAACTGGTAAATGGATTTTGTAATGGCATGAGGTTGGTATGTAACACTTTGATCCTAATGTCATCAATGCTGAGATCGTTGTCAGCCAGCACACTGGAATTAGAGTGCTTTAGCCGATAATTCCTCTTGCTCCATCTGAAGAAGACATGTTCCCTTTCAAACTAAAGAGAAAACAATTCCCTATGTGCCTTAGCTTTGCGATGATTAATCAATAAAGCTCAGGGACAAAAAATTCCAAACGTAGGTGTCTATTTTCCGGACTCTATTTTCTTGCATGGCCAGCTTTATGTTGTGTTGCCTAGAGGGATATCATGTAGAACTACAAATGTATTAGTGAAGCTTGTCCAAGAGTTCGGTTAAGAAGGAATCTACACCTCAAATGTCGTGTGTCAAGAAGTTTTATGTGACGAATAACATGCATTGTTATTTTATAGGTAAGGATCCCGTGAGAAGAAAATTTAAAATTAGAACAATGAGAAATAACTATAACCACATATTTGATATGCATCGACTTGAATTAGATGCATCTCTATTTATTTATATGCATCACAATTAGTTTTGAAAGTGATTTTGAAGTGAAACCGATGCAAAGTAGTACTAGCAACAAATTTGACTCGTAAAGGATGAAAAATACATATGATTCATTTAACTTGATGAAATGCATCTAATATATGTATATGTGTCTAATCTTTAGCTAGAAAATATATTATGATGCATCTAAAAGAAATAATGCATCTAATTCAAATTGATGCATCTCTAATGTGTAGTTATAGTTATTTCTCATCTTTCTTATTTTAAGAATTTTTCTCATTTGATCCTTAGTCTATATTTTATTATCAGTTTCACTAAATGTTTTTATATGTTCTTTGATTCATTTTAAGAATTTTTATTTGATTTGAATTATTGCATGTTACAATATTTTTCAATTATATTTTGATTATTTTACGTTTTACGTATAAATGTTATACGAAACACTTAATCACAATATCGCAACTATAACTGTTTGGCGCTAGAAAATCTTGTTGCTATACACAATTACTCGCCTATCAAGTTGTAATTGGTGTAAGAAAGAAAATATTCTAGTCATTGACTCAAGGAGTTTAAGATCCTTAAAGTCATTAAAACACTTCTACTTTTGAAAGAAAAAAGAAGGGTAAAGTGCAAAAATAGTCCTTCACGTTCCACAAAATTGCAAAAACGGGACCGAGACAAAAAGTAGCGCAAAAAAGCCACTCACGTTCCACATTTTCGCAAAATCGCCACTGAGAGCCCTTTTCCGTTAATTTTCCAGTTAAGTGCCATGTCATCGAGGGCATTTTTGTCATTTCGTTGCTACTGTTGATTAAAGGACTAAATTTGCAATTTGAGTTTGATATTTTATTTCACTTCACCACCACCACTCTCTACCACCGCCGCCACCCTCTACCGCCACCACCACCACCACCCTTTACCACCTTCATCTTCATCTTCCTCATCATCAAACCCAGATTCTGGCGAACTATTTCCGGCCAACACCATATTATTCGACCAAGTTCGTTTGGATATCAGATTCTCGACATGTTTATGTTGGATCTGCTAACAATGACTGGAAAGCTTTTACTCAGGTAGCTTATGCGCCACACAGTTCAGTATGTGTCACAGTACCGATTAAGCTGTTCTAAATAATAGGTTGAATTTAAGGTGAAGGAAATTGGAATTTATCTAGTCGACTGTCCAGCAGTAGCGAAACAACTGGAGATCTATTATAACAATTTATGGACACTAGGAACTTTAAGTAGTGTGGAGTGACTGTTGATAACAAGCTCAGCCATTGCAGCTCCCGTGGCTGGTCCATTAATAATTTCCCAACAGTTGTGTCCTGTCGACACATAACATCCCTTCATGCCCAAAATCTCACCGATCACAGGGACACTGTCATTGGTACAAGGCAAAAAAACATGCTTGTTCTGCTTTCACATGCGCTTCCTCTCTTAAATGACTAGATATTGTCTTAGCTACTCGTTTTAAACTAGTATTGAATTTGGGTTGGGTTCAATCTGCTCTCCCGGTCATCGGGAACCTCTTCTTGGGAAGACATTCCACATATGTACACCTCACCAATAACACCACAAATGCAGTTACTATAGTTGGCAAGAAATGGCTTTGGCTGTTTTCTTAAGAAGTGTTTGGATGTACTGATTTACATATGCAGCTACTATAAACATAAGAAGTGTTTGGATGTACCAATAACACCACAAATGCAGCTACTATAAACATAAGAAGTGTTTGGATGTACTGATTTACATATGCAGTTACTCATTAAACAGATAGTTGGCAAGAAATGGCTTTGGCAATTTTGGCGACTACCTAACCATCAAAATCGTTCTTGAGAAATCATCATGGTGAAGAAAAAAAAACAATTGCCCAACTGTAACATCAAAACAATTAAGGAACCAAACAGTGGGTCAGTAGGGGATGAATCAATACAAACAAATGATGGGGAGAAATTCATCAAAAATCCTTTGAAACACCCATTAAAGCTCAATTCACCATATATTAATATTTCAACATATGAAGTCGTTTGTATAACCTGTAGCACAACAAGAAAACTAAAAGATTAATAGTAAACTCATAACCATAGGGGAAGTTTGAAACTCAACTTTAAAGCCACCTCTGAAATGGTCACTTTTTATTACATAAAGCTAAGACTCAATTGACTACCACAAAACATAGAACAATGGTAATTTAGTTCAAGACATCTTTACATGGTAATTTAGCTCAAGAAAGAGAACAATGTGAATAACTTGAATGCTTCGTTTACTGGTCCTCTTTAGCCTCAACAGTATCACAAGTAACTTGCAAAATCTAACCAAAGAAATAAATATCATTTGCTGTTAATTTTATGATTATTCATATTATAGTATTAATGCAGGTTATTTTCTCCAAGCAAGCAAAAATGAATAATCTTTTTTGACTTTAGTCATTAAAAGTAAAGTTCATACCTTATGTAGCTAAATAAACTGACTTCTAAATTCTAATAGATTACCCTTTGATGCAATATAGAGCGAGCAATCTCAGCCAATGATATGAAACTGGTCAATGCAGGTTGCATTTAGTGACTTCAGTTTTTTAATATCACATGAGATATATACATAAATTTTACGAAAAAATTAGCAAGTCAACCTGACCTGTTTGACCGAATATGCCTGCCTGTATTGCCACCGGCTCTAAATTTGCAAGCTTTATTGTTCTATATCAACGTTCTTGGAGCTTGATCACTATTCAGTCTTATGGGCTTGAGTGGAATCAAGTAAAATTTTACAATTGTATCATCTAGATACAAATCTAAAGACCCGCTGCTCATTTGAATTATAACTGCTTATAATTTTAGTATTTACGAGTTAAGAAGCACGTGTTCCCTTTTTCCCAGTAAATTGAGTTATTAGCATAATCTAATCCTTGTGTTCCTGCAGATTTGTAACTACCCATTTACAACCAGAGGAATTTTAATGGGCCATATTGCTCTAAGCTACCGGAATTTCCAGGTCAGACTTTTGTTTTCAATAAGATATCTCTCACTATATTACCCTCAAAGAGCGTTTCCAGGACCAGATCAAAAGCTGGTAGGTCTATGCTTACACACATATTTAAGAGTTGAAATATTAACTGCAGGTGACAGATACACCTGGGATCCTATGGAGACGTGATGGTAACATATTTATTCTCTAATTTTTATGTCACTGTCTTTATTTTTCGGTCTGGGAATGATGTCATCCATTGCTTTCTGGTCCAATATACTACGTATTTGAACTGTTTGACAATGCACTTAGTTTAATGAAGAGTGACTAGTATTAAATATCTAAGATACTCCTCGATTACGTTATTCTAGAATGTTTCACATGTTATTGATTACGGATCCATAACACCAATAACAGTGTCTCGAGCAGTTTTAATTGTCACATAGATTCTGAAAGACAATCCAGTGAAGTCTATTAACCACACAATTTCTTCCTGGCCTTCTGGGTTTGATTACGGATCCAGTGAAGTCTATTAACCACACAATCCAGTGAAACATTCTAGAATAACGTAATTAAAAGAAAAAGAAAAGGAAAAAGGTGACCGGAATCTGGGTTTGGTTACCGGAATCTGGGTTTGGTCACCGGAGAAGATGAAGATGAAGGGTAAAGGGTGGTGGTGGTGGTTGTGTGGTGGTAGAGAGTGGTGGTGGTGGTGGCTGTAAATTACTTTGCAAATTTAGTCCTAAAACAACGAAATGACGAAAATGCCCTCGATGACATGGCACTTAACGGGAAAATTAACGGAAAAGGGCTCTCAGTGGCGATTTTGCGAAAATGTGAAACGTGGGTGGCTTTTTTGCGCTACTTTTTGTCTCGGTCCCGTTTTTGCAATTTTGTGGAATGTTAGGGACCATTTTTGCACTTTACCCAAAAAAGAAATTGTTAGAACCTGAAGGAAGATGCTTCAAATATATTTACAAGACAAAGAATTATTTTTTTCTAGCATATAATATGGTAAGGGATCAACCTGAACGTATTAAACTAATGCGCATTTGTCAACGCTAATTATGATTTCAAAAGAAGTCGTGAGATAGGACCTCCATTAGCAAAGGTCCAATAAAGAAGCATCTGATCTAATTTACTCCATATAAATCTACATAAGAACTCATGCTTTAAGATATTCTTTGTCGTAATACGATCATTATTCTTCCACACTAGCTAGTGAGTTGACCAAGAAAAGACTCCGGGGTGATTGGTGGGTTAAGGGGATGAGAAATGGGTAAGTTATTCAAAAAGGCCCACCTCGGTCATTAATTTGTGCTTGGTTAGTGAGTGCAAAAGGATTGATTACCTATAGTGGGTAATCTATTATAGAGTAAATTGAGGGATAAAGGATTGATTACCCGCCTCACTCATTCCTTTACATTTCCTTTCTCTTTCTCTTTTCCTTTCCTCACTTTCAACCAAGCAGGCCCTCAATTTTTACTCCCCAAAGTAATTAAATAAATGTTATGTTTTAACTTGTTAAGTTTTTTTTTTTTTTTTTTTTTTTTTTTTCAACTTTAACTTTAAATATTTTTATTTGTGTTATATGATACTTGATAAAAATTGTGCAAATAAAAATATATTTAATACTCAATTCTTTCATATATTTTACATCAAGTATTATACAGTATAAAAAAAAATAAAATAAAAAAATAATGTCAAAGTTGAAAAAAAAAAAAAAAAAACTTTAAAAAATCAAACAAGACATTTATTTAAGGTAATGGGAGTATTATCGCTCGTCCTTTTTGGTCTTTCGGAGAAGAAAACTTAAAAAAAAAAAAAAAAAAAAAAAAAAAAAAAAAAAAAAAAAAAAAAAAATTGCCCATGTTTTTAATTGTATCACGTATAAATTCATCGGCCTAACTGATTATCAATGTTTGGAAAGACTAAATATTCGTTTATCTATAAGAACCATTTACATAAATTACACATGCATACATATTGAGAGTACGTCTCAATCATTTTCATCCTATAAATACCCCAATCTTGTGCTCCACCATGCATATTCACATCTTTCATGTATTTCAACTGATTCACAACGAGCCACCATCACTACAAACACACCCTACATACTAATTCCAGCTTAAATTCACTAGGACAACTAAAAATGATGATGTGCAAACAAGCACATGCACCAGCCATGCAAATACCTACCGGAGGACTGAAATCAGTCCTCCGGTGTCTTCTTAAGAAGGAAAAAGTAGTGGTTGTAATGGGTGCCACGGGAACTGGAAAATCAAGACTTTCTATTGACCTTGCCACCCGGTTCGGCCGGGCCGAGATAATAAATTCTGATAAAATGCAAGTGTATGACGGATTAGATATTGTTACAAATAAAATAACTGAAGAAGAATGTAAGGGCGTACCTCATCATCTTCTTGGAATAGTTGATCCTGAGGCGGATTTCACGGCTGGAAACTTTGTTAGTACGGCTTCACTTGCCATGAAATCGATTGTTGGGCGACGGAAGCTGCCTATAATCGCTGGTGGGTCGAATTCGTTTATTGAAGCATTGGTTGATGATGAGAACTATGAGTTCCGATCAAGGTACTATTGAGATGCTAAAACAAGTTGCTTAAATATTATTTTTTTCATATGAACTTTTAATTATTCCCATACACTTAGCTTGTATAACTTTATGTACATATTTGTAAATATGATATTGCACTAAGATTATTTTCATTATGTCAACAGGTACGATGTTTGCTTCTTGTGGGTTGACGTCGAAACAATGGTACTCAAGAAATTCGTGTCTGATCGTGTTGACCAGATGGTAGCCGCGGGGATGGTAGAAGAAGCTAGAAAAATGTATAACCCTAACGCCGACTATTCAAAAGGCATTCGCAGAGCCATTGGAGTGCCAGAATTTGACTCATATTTTCGCGCTGAATATTCATCTTCCACTGATGAAAAAACTCGTGCCAAGTTATTAAAAGCAGCTATTAACAATACAAAGATTAATACATGCAAGTTAGCACGCCGGCAACTAGATAAGATTCATCGGCTAAAAAATGTTAAAAGGTGGCAAATTGAGCGGCTAGATGCCACCAGAGTCTTTCAGAAAAAGGGTAGAGAAGCCGATGATGTGTGGGTCGAGTTGGTATCTCAACCAGCATCAAGGATTGTATACGAGTTTCTAAACACCTCTCGGGGTTTTGCCACCAATAAAGACATTGGTGGCAGAGGCATTAGAGAGACGGAAATGGGAGCAGTGATGGCAACCGCGACTTATTAGACATCGAAACAATCAGAGTTAACATATTGATGACTTCATTGAACAAAATACTATCAAGCAGTCTAGCAGATGGAGTAATGTAACAGGATGAAACGCACTGCTTATAAGTTAATTTTGATATAGGCAAAATTTTGAATAGACAATAATATATAGTAATCAAGTGAGTTTAGTCACTTTTTAACCCCTTGAACTAATAGTTTAGAACTTTAGATGGCTTAGGAAATAATATGTTGTATAATAATACTTGCACTTCTTTATTTCCTATACTTGTAGTAACTTAACTTCTTGTAACAAATTAAATGAATAATGTGCACTTGTATTTTTAATATGGTGTTGGTTCAGTCTTCACACTTTTTTGTTGACATTCTATTGATTTTTTTATTTTTATTTTTTATTTATTTTTATTTTATTTTATTTTATTTTATTTATGTAACTAGTTGGCTATTATTTTAAGAGACCAAACTTTAAGAAAAAAGATTCACTTGATATAAGATATGCCCTTTTCTAAATAAAATAAAATAATACTACTCTGATTTTAAGATGGCTAGGTTCACCCATTTGGTTAAATTTTCTCGAACTTTTCATTATATCAAGTAGTGATTAAATTTGTTACCCACAAGTGTACATTTACTAGCTTAAAAAAACCACCATTGTAAGACCAGGTAGCAGATATGGCCTCTTTATCTGAGACAATCAGTTATGTAACTTAAGATATCAAGGAATTGGTTTCACAGCAGCAAACAACCATATAGGAAGTACGAATACAAATCACTTGGGATAAACAAGTATCCGGATAAAATGATCCTATGAATCCCAGTGCCAAGATCAGGTGGGAAGATGAAATCTGAGATATCCGGTAACATGTCAAAACGAGTAATATTTATATGCAAGTCAAAACATGTACTAGTATATACTTAGCAGGGGAAACTAGCCTTGTCATGCGAATACATGACTTAAATAGAGAGCGGAAATTGTGTTGCGCCAATGATTAAAGGTATACGAGGGAAAGATTTGAACAAATGACTTCTGTTTTGAGATAATACGTATAACACAACCATCGATTCTCTTCTATGCAACAGCCACATACATGACTAAAATAGAGAGCGGAAACAGGTTTCCATTAACCAAAAAGGTCCAAATTCAGTCATACTATTTTGATCCAGCGCTACTATCAAATCAATTTTCTTGCAATCGTTGGGAACATGATTGTTTCTCCAGTGATCACTTGGAAAACGAATTCTTACCTCTAAATTTATAACCGAGAAACGATTGATAAAATACAAGACAAATATATACTTGCCCTGCCAGTTAGCAACTGGAAATATACAAATGAGATCTCAAATTCGAGGCTGGACAATAACTTCTTCACTTCAAGAGCATTGTAATTTAGCCAAGTAAATGGTTGATAAAGGCGCCCAGAAAGAGCAATGCTACCAGTCCCCTCGACGTAGCATTGGTTTATTCAACCACAACCATCACATCAATTTCACCAGTCAAGATTCCAATTTAGCTGTACAAAAAGGGTGTTAGAATCCCTTCTTACAAAGGTAATGTGGATGATGGTTTTTACCTATCAATGCCATAATCAAGATTCTAATATCTCTATATGAAAATGATGTTAAATTTTATAGATAATGGGTTTAACCTATAAAATTCAGCCAAGAAACAATGATTACAGCTACCCTTTGAGGAACACATTTCAGTGATCACAATGGTCAAAAACCCAAACAGAATATTTGCATCCAATTTTGCAAATGAGTAAAAGTGGATTATTGGTCCAATGGGTCGCGATCATGACATCCACTTTGAATGAGGCTTCAAACAGACCTTCCGAAAAGGCCCGTTTTGTGTACTTTACAAGTGTCACGATTCCTGTTTAGCTATGCAAAACTGATATCGGAATCTGTTTTGAAAAATGTTGTGGGTTTGACTATCAATTCCAACGTGGACATAAGTATACTTTTGATCCATGACCCTGACCTACACCATCCAGAAAACCCCACCTAAACTACAAAACGGATTCTTGCATCCATTTTATACAGCTAGATCAAGAATCTAGACAACTTACCAAGAACAGTCCTTCCGGTCGTTTTCCAAGCCTTGCAAAACGAATCAAACAAATGAAACTACACAATCCAAACTTTATTTTAATAAACCACACCCCACATAAAAGATGGAACATCGTCAATATTAAGGTTTTGCTTGGAGGCAAACACAAAGAAAGCAAGTATGACTTAAATAAGAATTTGCAGCAACTGGTCCAATAGACAAATTCATTTCAAGTGGACCCCTTTGCATAAAAAAAGATGAGCATAGAACAAAACCTTTTGTAGCTTGGCATCCTCTCTTTATCAGAAAGAATAAAAACGACACTGGAAAGCTATGTGCTTTGAATCAATCCCATTTTTCTAATCTTTTACAGTTAAATTGTACATATTCCTTAACAGGAAAACCTTTAGATATTGCCAGAGATACTGCACTCTGCAGAATAAACAATAGGTCGTAAACAAAATTTTGTTTTGAAAGACTATAAAAGAAGAGAAAGAAACGATGGAAACTAAGAAACATGAAAATTATGAACTATTCTTCATACATATTCATATGCATTACAATGAGAAGAAAAAACATAGGACTAAAACTTAAAGCCTTAATTGTGCTGCACAAGTATAAGTGGTATTGCAAGAACCAGCAACCCTAACAGTATATTCATGAATAGGTCTAGCAAGGAAAGGCGGTAAATGAGCAAGCAGCTCACAAACACACTCATCGTCCACTTGAGCTAACCACTTGCAACATTGTTGTTCGACAGGTGACATTCTATGATGATGATGATGATGACGATGACGATGAACATGCTTATGATGTTCATGTCTAGGATGATTATGACCATGTTCAGGCACATGAGTTTCATTATCCCCAAGATCAGTTCCTAGTTCACCATGACCATGTTGATGTCTGTGATTGTGACCGTTACCATGATCATGACTGTGACTCGGTATCTGCGGACGTACAGGTGGAGGCGGTGGGTTCAAATGAACAGGTGCAAAAGGTAATGGAGGTGAAGGAGGAATTCGTGTTGATGGAAGATATGCACAGGCTTGATTTGCAAGGGCTAACTGGAAATTACAGAGTGGGCGAGGGGCAAAAGGGGGGAGTGGGACTGTGGTGACTAAAGGAAATAATGTGAAAACTAACCATTTTAGAAAATTGACAGTAACCATTGTCTTTTGTATGAAAAGCATTTGTTGCATAATGATTTGCTTTTGGTTGTATATATTGCTAATGCATGGTACATGTTATTATAGAAATGCATTCATATAGTTCTTGTGATCTTGGTAGGTAGGTAAGTGCCTTTTGGTGTAAGTTTTAAAGAAATGCAACTGGAATAAATGTAATTAAAACGAAGCATGGCACCTTCATTTTATTCGCATGAGGATTGAGTAGATTGTGTTTGTAAACTGCAACATGAATAAACTTGAACTGAAGCAAGGTGAGTCACCTTCATGATGACTGAATAGACCAACTTTGGTGTATACTGTAATACTGTTATACAGCAATTTCTTTTCTTCTACATTCTGTAGCAAAATATGTCAAAAAAACGTTTCACCAAACTAGAGGAAATAAAGAGATGCAAAAATTATTAGCAAGATTTTAGGTATGTAAAACTTTTGGCAGGGCTGTTTAATTCCATGGTAAGGGACGTGTGGTTGAGGTTTAGACAACCATAAAAAAGAGAAATATAGATAATCCACATGAGACAAAATTTAAATGCTTGACTTTAAACCATTTCTGCAAACAGAGGCCTAAGGGGTCAACTAACTGGCACCTAGGTGCTAGGCGGGCACTTTCCAACGCGTTTTGGATGTAATCGGCTATATTGGTCTGAATCGGTCAAAGTCGGGTAAAAAAGGGTCAAATCAGACAAAGTGGGTGAGACAGTCAACGGCGGTCAAACAGTCAGCGTTAATTTTTCTTTGAAGTTGAGTTTTTTTTTTTTTTTTTTTTTTTTTTTTTTTTTTTTTTTGGTTCGGTTCGGTTCAAGAGCAAACACCAGAAGAACACCACCAATTTCAGATTTACACACTCCAATGGCAGGTATGTTCATTAATCCCTTCGATTTCACAATCAATATCATAAATTTCTTCGATTTTAAAATCAGTTTGCAAATCGAATTACACAATAATTTTGAACTTTGAAGTATTTGAAGCATTATGTTCACGCCATATATATAATTTCTAAAGTTACCGTTTTATATTTAAAAAATTCCAATCCGATTTATCCCCAATCTACAAGGTACCCGACCACATGACTAGCACCTAACAACTTTTACAACATTGCTTCAAACGAAACTAAATGGAAATGTGCCACTTTCACTATAACTCAAGTCCCAAAAATACCTAAAACTGAGACAAACTTGGGGAAAAAAAAGTAGACTCAAATAGGCAAACTGACCACAAAAGATCACCAAGGAACGGAATTGCTATTTGTACATCAGATAACAGAACTTCCCATCTCCTAAGATAGAAGTAGCTTGCTAGTTCAATGGCAAGTACTCACAATACTCAACAGTTGAACACTAAGGGGGCTTTCATACTCAGCTGCTGGAGGCTGAAATCTGGAACCAAGACTGAAGGTTCAAAATACTGTGTTAAGTATTCCCATATAAAACTTATCGAGTATTCATATTTTTGATAGCTGTAGGTGACTATAGGGAACTGGGACTTCTGAGTCTGAAGGTGTAAATTACATTATCTGGAATATGAATAATCAAAATTTAAACACTCGCGGGGAAAACCTCATCCATTTACAGGGTAACCTGTTTAAGGCTAGAATCTGAAAACCAAATGAGACAGTGTCTATAATACGACACATAACCATATAGACTGTTTAAAAAGTAATCTTTATATGTCTGAAAATAAGATTATCCATGTACTTTACAAAACCAACCCCCCCCCCCCCCCCCCCCCCCCCCCTCCTCTCAAAGTTTCTCCTAAATATTAGAGCACAAACAAATGCCATTTCAGGATGAATTTCGATTTCTATTGATGTTAAATCTTACTATCTTAGCATCTGCTTTATGGTACCAAAATTAACATGTAATGAACCTTATACAAGTTTAATCAACATATATGATTAGATGCAAAATTAAAACATAATAGTATCGGACATCGGTGCACATGCATAACTAAGGTAGGGCGAGACTCACCGAGCAATTTCAAGAGCTGTAAAGCTATTCAGATTCACTAACTTCAAGATCATCCGACAAACTATTTCCCATTTCCACCATTTCCATATCATTCTGAACCGCTTGTTTCTGCAGCTTCACTTGCTCTTCCCTCAGATTATATCCTTCAGCTAAAAACTTAATAAGATTATCATTAATCGCCAATAACGGATCCCGATCAATCAACTCATCACCAATGTAAGCTTCCCTCAACATCGCCGTCTTAATCCCACCTTTCAACGACGTATAAAAAATCCCCGAATGCCTAGTAAACACACTCGAAAACGCATTCGAAAACCTATACTCCTCACAAAACTTCCCCAATATCGGAACCGGAATCCTCTTATACAAAGACAACGACAACAACTCATGAAACACCCCAACCGTCCTCTTCTCCATCTCCAACGACGCTTGATCCAAATTCGACACATCCTCATACGGCGACACATAAGGCCGTTCCATCCAATCCCTAATCCACTCCCTCATCTCCTTCCTAATAAAAAAACCACCCGGCAACTTCCAATCAAACCCCGGCCTAACCCTTATCCCCATTTTCTCACTTTCCTCATCCGCCCTTTTCTCAATCACAGATTTCGCAAAAACCTCATTCCAACTCACCAGCTCCAAAAACGTCCTCCCCTCACCACTCCCAACAACCTTAAAATACTCCGGATACCTCGGAACTAAACTCTCCATAAAATCATTAGGAAAACCAAACTCCCGTTTAACATGAACCAACTTATCCGCACTAACTACATTATTCTTCGACATCATCAACAACTTACACAGTTTCGCAACTATCAAACCCTCATTCTCCACATAAACCCTTTCATTTCTATCTAATACGCGCCTAAGGGTATCACTAATTCTCAAAAACTTAACAAGATCACTATTGGGTCTAATCCTATCATAATAAACATCGAAAAGAGTCGGGTTTCGCCTAATAAAGGTTACGGCTTTAACGGGCAATCTTAATCTTTTTCGACGCTTTTCTAAGTATCTTAAAGGGATTACTTGGTTGGGTTCATTTAGTACTTCTTTAATAACTTTTAAAGATTGTTTAAAAATCTTGTCTTTTTCAATTGCTTGATCTAGTTTTTGGTCTTTTCGCCAGCTTACTTTGAGGCTTGAGATGGAGTGTTTGGATTGGGTGAAAAGATGGGTAATTGGGGAGTGTTTGGATGTGAGGATAAGAGTGTGGGTGTGTGGGTACATACCTGTTGATTTTACATTGATGGTGAATCAAGTTTAGGGTTTTGGGGGTTTTGGGGAGGAGAGTGATGAGGGGTGTTTGGATGTGAAGTGGGTTTGAGCATGTGGAAATGACAGTGAAGTGTTATTGACTTTTTGGTTTGACTGATTGCATGCTCGAACTGCTTTTGACAATGTTTTAAAAACTTATTTTTTTATTAACCCGGTAGAGTCAGTGAGTTACCGGTCAATGGTTCAACCGGATCAATTAGCGGGTCAAACCGGTTTTCTATACACATAAAAAATGGCACTAAATCATTTTACCAAACACATATATAACTCGTAAAAAACCAATATCAAACATATGTAAAACGAGAAAAGTTCAATACGAAACAACATTTATCTAAAGAACAATACAAGATCTCAATCATCCATTATTCTTTCATCTAATGGTTTAGATTAAAATGAACAAATATACTGAAGGTCATTTTAGTCATTCAATAATTTTTACCTAACCCCCTAAAGACACACTCTCTTTTATCTCTCTCCCCCAAATTACAGTTCTAAAAATCTCAATCATAATTCAAAAATTCATTCATTGATCAATCAATTAATTACAAACCCTTACATCACATGATTTGCGGCGTTGATCTGGAATGAGAGTGTCGAGTTTTTGAACGGGCGACGGATTTGCTGTGGTGGAGCTCAGGTTGAGCGGAGGAAGATGAGGCTCCGGCAGCGCCGGCCTTGGTACTGGGCGAGGTGGGCGACGGCCCAAGGCAGCAAAATCTTAAGGGGCATCAAATTTTAAGTCCATATTGCATTAGGAAAGAAAAAAAATAGATGAGTAAATCTGAGATTTTTAATGGAGTACAAAGCTTGCTAGGAAGACAACGTATTATAGATAGTGAAATAAAAGTCAAATGATGTATGTTGTTACGTGAGGTGAGAGAAGTAAGCAAACTTTACTCTCTTTTTTTCCTCTAAAAACAATTGTAGTCTTTTGTTTACAAATTACAACTTTTTTTTTTTTTAGATAACTATTATTTTGCTTCTTTGCTTATACAATATCAATTCTCTGCAACTACGTACCATTCTTGTTAGGGGTAGAAGACTCTATTTTTTATGTCTTTTATATTATGTTTATGTTTTAGCCAATATCTGCTATAAAAATATATTTATTGTTTTTGTTTCAAGAAACTCAGAGTAATATCATTTTTGTTTAAAGAATCCCATGCGATTCACAATGAATCCCTTGAGATTCATACTGAATCCTATGGGATTCATACCGAATCCCATTAGATTTATAAAAAATCAAGTGATTTTTTTACGAATCTCATGTGAGTGAGGTTTAAAGAATCCCATAAGATTCACAATTAATCCCTTGAGATTCATACACAATCCCATGGGATTCATACAGAATCCAATGGGATTTATAAAAAATCACAAGTGATTTTTTTACGAATCCCGTTGATTTTTTTACGAATCCTGTGGGATTTTTCTGGACGGCAATTTAAAAAAAATAAACTAAAAAAAAAAAAAAATCTTCTTTTTATGAATCCCGTGGGATTTCTTTACGAATCTCGTGAGATTTTTCTAAACGAAAATTTTGAAAAAAAAATGTTGTCTTTTTACGAATCCCATGGGATTTTTGGATTTGTCATATATTAAAATACTTAGAAAATTCCATGTGATGCACCAAAGAATCTCATGGGATTCACAGTGAATCCCTTGGGATTCATTCTGAATCCCATGGGATTTTTACGAATCCTGTGGGATTTCTTTACGAATCCCGTGGGATTTTTCTAGACGGAAATTTTGCAAAAAAAAAAAAATCGTCTTTTTACGAATCCCGTGGGATTTTTACGAATACCATGGGATTTTTACGAATTACGTGGGATTTTTCTGGACGGAAATTTTGAAAAAAAAATCGTCTTTTTACGAATCCCATGGGATTTTTTACGAATCCCGTGGGATTTTTACGAATATCATGGGATTTTTACGAATCCCGTGGGATTTTTCTGGACGAAAATTTTGAAAAAAAAATCGTCTTTTTACGAATCCCATGAGATTTTTTACGAATCCCATGGGATTTTTCTGTACGGAAATTTTGAAACAAAAAATCGTCTTTTTACGAATCTCATGGGATTTTTTACGAATCTCGTGGGATTTTCCTGGACGGAAATTTTGAAAATAAATTCGTCTTTTTACGAATCCCATGGTATTTTTACGAATCCCGTGGGATTTTTCTAGACGGAAATTTTGAAAAAAAAAATCGTCTTTTTACGAATCTCATGGGATTTTTTACGAATCCCGTGGGATTTTTCTGGATGAAATTTTGAAAAAAAAAAAAGTTCGTCGAAAGTATATAACAATGCATATCTATAAAAAGATAATTTTTTTATCGTCGCGATGGTATATTTTTCATAGCTTGAAGATTTACCGTTTGCAAGATATGTTGTTTTTAAAAAAAATGTGAAAAGTGTGTTTTTATATTAAATGAGCTAAAATGTTAATTTTGCCCTCCCTTTGTTATTTTTTTTATTTGATTTTAGTCATTAGATGAAAGGTGGATGGATGGTTGAGATTGACTTATTTATTTTTTAAGTGATATTTGTTTTGCATAGATCTCACCTCATTACTAAGCATAAAATAAGTTTGCCAAACATACAATCCAATGAAATTGAAAGCTCCAAACTTTAAAACAACATTACAACCAGGTTACTTGAAACATTTAAAACTATGTAAATTGATATTCCCATGAAACTGTGATATATTGTTGTAATTTGTAAATGTTTTAAACAGTTACATTATCACAACTTTACTTAATACTTATTGAGTCGAGTTATTTAAAAAACCAAACATTCCTCACATACTAAAGGATTCATCCCCACCATCCATCTAAAAAGAAATCAATGGTTGAGATTAAAAGCATTTTAATATTTCACCCATTTTTTATAATTTAAATATCTCTTAAACCGTTAATCGTTAAGCGAAAATAATTACACCATCGCGACGAGCATTTAATAATCTTTCTATAGATAGGCTATTTGATATATTTTCGACAATTTTTTTTCGTTTTTTTCACTTTTTTTTCGTGTCCGAAAAAATTATATATGATATTACACATCATATATGCTATGATATGTAATATCATATATGATTTTTTCGGTCACGAAAAAACGTGAAAAAGACGAAAAAAAATTGTCGAAAATATATCAAATAGCCTATTTATAGAAAGATAATTAAATGCTCGTCTAACGGTATTTTTTTTCGCTTAACGATTAACGGTTTGAAAGATATTAATATTTGAAAAAAAAGGATGAAAGTGCGTTTTTTAAATTATTGGGAATAATCTCATCCACTAGATCAAATAAAGATAGAGGGAAGATGGATGGTAGAGATTAGTCCCTTGATATGTAAAAAAAAAAGTTTGATTCTCAACATACTTATTTCCCTCATGAAATTTGTTATTATACAAACATTTTGGATTAAAACTGATGACAAACATTACTATGCTAACATTATATGGTATAGACAACTTGATCATGTAATTTCATTTGTTAAGTAGCTTAAGGTTTGATGCAATAATTCTCGATTATCCATATGGGTCAATTAGTAAACAACAAAAAACACAAAACTGGTCGGTTTTAGTGAGCCGGTTCGACCCGGGTCAAGTGAAACCCGACAGTTCAATCTGGGTTTTAAATCCCACAAAACCCGGGTACTAACGGCCCGGTAACATCACCGGTTCTCGGTTCAACCGGTTGAACAGGTCGAGTCAACCTGGGTTTTAAAACATTGGCTTTTGATTATCTGTTGGTTAAAATACAAAGACTTTACTTTCTTTTTAACGACATTGGAAATAAACTAGCAAGCAGACTCGACAACCTAGACCAAATATGTCACACCCTCGCCGAAGGCGGAAACACGAGGTGTAACGAAATCGATCAACATCACCAAAGAGAAATAAGACAATACCATAATTTACATTAAGGAAAAGTATGACATTACAACGTTGTTATTGCCGACCTTGGCAAATATAATACATAAGTTTGATTCCCAAAAGATGATATTTTAGTACATAATGAAAAGAAGTGACATGTGAAAACTTCATTATGCAAGACCTTGATGACAAGCTTAATGACGATCACCTGAAATGCATGAGAGAAAAACGGTCAACTATAAAATAGTTGGTGAGTATAAACGTTTTAAATAATAAGAAAACCATTGAAAAAAGTTCGCCAGGCAAAGGCATTGCAAATCCACTCAGTTCCAAGTCCCGCCATAAGAGACTTGTAACCTGTGTGTTTACAACCCACTGCCTAAAAGTTATGTGTCTAGTAGTCAAGCACAAGTGGTCGATATAGTTCACAATATGGAATCATAGTATATAATAAAGTAAGTGGCAAGGCTCCTAAAATAAATAATATGCGTTCCGTAGACAGGGGAACGAGAGGTTGGCCGACCTCTAATAGCGCTATCCATACTACCTACTGCTCCACACAAGGAAGCCGTACGAACGGTACGTATAAACTGGAGTGCGAACGGCAAACCAGTCGGAGACTAACAATTGCGGATGCACGAACAGTACATCATTCACAAACTATTATATATTATTAAGTCAAAGCTACTCCGTAGACAGGGGAGATTTTATATTGTTGCTCCGTAGACAGGGGAGACTTTAGGTCATAGTACGTACGGTACATTATGTTCAAAAGTTTGAGTCAAGTTCAAGAGTTCAAACAAGATATAAGGTCAAAACAAATTAAAAGAGTTCATAATAGTCAAAGGGTTCAAAACAATGTTCAAGGAGTTCAATTAATAATTCATGCATCCACCCCAAAACGATTAAAATAGTTAGAAAAAGGGGTTCGTGAATACTCACCTGATATAAGCGATATGATAACAAAGGGTACGAACTGAGGTAAGACGCGCACTCTAACCGCAACCTAAATGAATGATATGATCTACTTTAGATCATGAAATGATGAAAGGAATGTACATGCACATGTTTCCCTATACCACTCTTACTTGAAGAAAATACTAGTTGATGTCAAAATAAACATTTTCCAAGACTTGAGAAAATAAGGCAAACTAGAGAATAAAACTAGCCGAAATATATATATCGTATATATAAGTCTTAGTGTTGAAATCCTCGATTTAAAATCCTTGAAATAACGTCTTAAAACCACAAAAATATACTTGAAATTACTAATACTTTATTAGTTATAAATTTGGGTACTTGGTTAGTATTTCTAGAAATATAAAGTTACTACGTAGTTGTATATTATTTTTGGTAAAAGCTGTCAAAATAATATATATTTTGCCGTTACAGAAACGTGAATAACTTTGTCGTCGTAAGTCCGTTTTACTCGTTCTTTATATCCACGGAATCGTGAGACAAAATACTAACATATTTTTGATAAGTCGGGATGACTAGATTTAGTTTAAGCCTCGAAACTGTCGTGACTACTGTTCATCAGCAAGGTTTTTCAGAAAAATAGTTTTCGTCAATTAATTTGCAAAAATCATAACTTCTTCGTTATAAGCTCTTTTTAATCCGTTCTTTCGCCTACGGCTTCGTTTTTGAAAGTATTTTCTAGAAAAATTGTCAAAGGTTACTGTGTAAATTCGTATTTTTCTGGGTAGACCAAAATGGTACAACATGTATTTTTACTTGTTCAAAAACTATTTTTTTAAGGTTTAAATCTAGTTCCATCTTCCATCAAACCACTTTCAAACACCACAAAACTAATCTAATCCTACCATACACCTTCTTAGGGTGTCATGGGTTCCTAATCACCAAAACCAAGTAGATCTAACAAGGATCTAACCACAAATCATTTCTAAGGCTTGTATGATCAAAAGTTTACAAAAAAAAAATAGAGTGGGGCTAGTTTGTGCATGAAGCAAAGCATGAAAATTATATGAAACTAGTAAATAATTGATGAGAAACATGTAAAATAGTTTTAGTAACTTACTTGAAAGATTAGGAAGATTTTTGAGTATAAAAACCTAAGTATACTTTGAGTTTATCTTTCAAAACTCAAAAGGAACACAAAACACACTAGATAATACACTTGAATCTTGAGAAAAAAAAACTTGGTCTTGCTCTTGTTTGTTGTTGCTGCCGTGAGTGAGTAGAGAGAAAGGAGAGAGTATTTTTTTTTTTTTAACTTGTGTGAAATGAGAAGTAAAATGAGTGAAAAGGTGATTTGTATGCAAGACTTTTGGTGCACCAACAATAATAATGGGAGTTAGTAGATGTGATGGAATGTTGTAAGAAATGTTATGGGTTAAGGAGGGGGGCGGCAATAGGGTGTAAGAGGGAAAAGATTGAGTGTGTAAGTATATTAGTGTATTAGGTGTAGTATTATGTGTTTATTTGTAGTTTTAAGGTGTACCGGGTACCGGGTTAACTAAAAATAAATTTTGACGGAGTTAGTCGGGATAAAATAAAGTTGTAAAAATTATGAAAATATGTTGGGTATAATTATTGGGTGTTCGGGTGATCATTGATTAATTTCCACAAAGTACGTTGTAATATTATTAAACTTACATTAATAATAAAATAAATTACCAAAGTACAAGGTAAATAAATTTTATGACTTATATGATAAAATATTGTAAATAAAAATATGTCGGGACCGTTGTCGGAATATTAGGATATATTCGTTGCGTAATATTAATCGGGCGTTACTATTTATTGAGAAATTAAAATATGTAGAAATGTTTAATATAATAAATATATTAAATTGTAAATCCTAAGAGTGGTATAACATATGGATGACCAAATGATGACATGCCGACTATTACTAGCCCGTATGAGAGGTCCTTACCGATAATGCACGTGAATAGTGGAATATTCAAAGTTTGGGAGTAAACGTAGACGTGGAAAATATCGGGTTGTTACATTCTACCAACCTTAAAAGGAATCTCGTCCTCGAGATTCAATTCGTCCATTCTATAGGTGTATGTGATCGCGGTTAAATTTGATGAAGCAACTAAGGTCGAAAACGCTAGGTCTCGGATTATATCAATGTCGTGAACTTGGTGAGAAATAAAGATAAGTTAAGCACTCAAGATTAAGAAGTAAGGAGGTTGTTCAAAAGAATGTACCCGGCATGTTGTCCTGATTCGGTGGGGTTAAGTGATTCCCTAGGAAGTAAGCTCGGCCACGTGCAGGGGGAATTTCAATGTTCTGATCTTGGGGGCCTTCAGTTGCCGCTGCCAGGTTTGGACGATTCTGTCCTTGGTTGGGAGTTCCTTTCAACTTTGGACAAGTATTCCGAAGATGATCCAAGCTCCCACACTCATAACATGCTAATCTTTGTCCTTGGTTTCCATTTCCATTTTGGCAATTCCGACTAAGATGGCCTGTCCGTTTGCAGTTGATGCACCTTGGGCATTCTCCGGAGTGGTGAAGGTTACATCGGGTACATTTAGGATGTGAGCCTTCATATCCTCTGCGCCCCTGATTTGTTGCTCCATAGTTTCCAACTACACGCTGTTTCTTGTCCTGTTGATTTTGATAACGGCTTCCTTGCTGATCTCCTTGTCTCTTTCGTCCTTCATTATTTCCATTTGTTAGTTCACCAGATCTGATCACATCATTTGTCAAGCGGTATGCCATGCCCACAGCGGCTTGTAGAGTGGTTGGGTTCGATGAAGTGACATCCCTCCTGATTTCAGGAATCAATCCCCAAATATATCGATCGATCAACTTTTCCTTAGTGGAGACCATATGAGGAACCATCTTAGTTAACTCATGGAAACGGGCCGTGTACTTGTCAATCTCTACTCCTACCATCAAGTGGTTCCAAAATTCCACTTCCAGCTTCTCCACTTCATCTTTTCTGCAATACTCGTCAGTTAGTAGTTTCTTAAATGCTTCCCAAGATAATCCATTTGCAGCCTCTCTTCCTCGAGTCTGTAGCTGGTTGTTCCACCAAGTCAATGCTCGACCTTGAAGCAGACCCGCAGAGAACTCAACCTTATCTCCTTCAGCACATTTAGTGATGCTGAGTTTCGACTCAACATTCTCAAACCATGATAGCAGTCCAATGACACCCTCAGTGCCATAAAATTCCATTGGCTTGCATGTCATGAAAGTCTTATAGTTGCATCCCTGACCGTTGTTCGAAGGACCCGCACCATTATTGGATCTGTTGGCATCAATGTGCGCAACAATCTGAGTGAGAAGGTCAGCTAATCCAGCAGCACTGTCATTCGGGTTTTCATTGTTGTTACGTCCAGCAGCATCGTCATTCGGGTTTTCATTGTTGTTACGTCCTGAGCGAGTGTTCATAGCGGTAATGGCTCTGCGATAGACCAAAAATAATGGGTTGAGTGAACGATACATGAACGATGACGGATGATGTACGATATAATGATAGTCGTGATATAGAGATCGCAGAATGATAGGAACAAAGCCATGCCTAATCTAACAAGGCGTAAGGTAGCAAAGAGAAAGCATATACATAAATGCATATATAAGGTACGGTAATATAATCGCGAACATATAAACAGGTTATGCATACCCACCCGACCAATGCAACTTCAGGTGACCAGATTCTCTAGACTCGACTAAACATGATCTTTGACCACTACTCCCTTCACCGCATGATTCTTCCTGAATTATACATAGGTGATCAGGCTATGCATACTTGAGGATTAATAACGCAATGCTAGGACTAGTCGACTCGTATCATTAGAAAAATGTTACTTTGGTTATAGTTGCGATTTTTATTTTAGAAAAATCGGCATTCTCTATAACCTCTGGCTCTGGTACCAATCTGTCACACCCTCGCCGAAGGCGGAAACACGAGGTGTAACGAAATCGATCAACATCACCAAAGAGAAATAAGACAATACCATAATTTACATTAAGGAAAAGTATGACATTACAACGTTGTTATTGCCGACCTTGGCAAATATAATACATAAGTTTGATTCCCAAAAGATGATATTTTAGTACATAATGAAAAGAAGTGACATGTGAAAACTTCATTATGCAAGACCTTGATGACAAGCTTAATGACGATCACCTGAAATGCATGAGAGAAAAACGGTCAACTATAAAATAGTTGGTGAGTATAAACGTTTTAAATAATAAGAAAACCATTGAAAAAAGTTCGCCAGGCAAAGGCATTGCAAATCCACTCAGTTCCAAGTCCCGCCATAAGAGACTTGTAACCTGTGTGTTTACAACCCACTGCCTAAAAGTTATGTGTCTAGTAGTCAAGCACAAGTGGTCGATATAGTTCACAATATGGAATCATAGTATATAATAAAGTAAGTGGCAAGGCTCCTAAAATAAATAATATGTGTTCCGTAGACAGGGGAACGAGAGGTTGGCCGACCTCTAATAGCGCTATCCATACTACCTACTGCTCCACACAAGGAAGCCGTACGAACGGTACGTATAAACTGGAGTGCGAACGGCAAACCAGTCGGAGACTAACAATTGCGGATGCACGAACAGTACATCATTCACAAACTATTATATATTATTAAGTCAAAGCTACTCCGTAGACAGGGGAGATTTTATATTGTTGCTCCGTAGACAGGGGAGACTTTAGGTCATAGTACGTACGGTACATTATGTTCAAAAGTTTGAGTCAAGTTCAAGAGTTCAAACAAGATATAAGGTCAAAACAAATTAAAAGAGTTCATAATAGTCAAAGGGTTCAAAACAATGTTCAAGGAGTTCAATTAATAATTCATGCATCCACCCCAAAACGATTAAAATAGTTAGAAAAAGGGGTTCGTGAATACTCACCTGATATAAGCGATATGATAACAAAGGGTACGAACTGAGGTAAGACGCGCACTCTAACCGCAACCTAAATGAATGATATGATCTACTTTAGATCATGAAATGATGAAAGGAATGTACATGCACATGTTTCCCTATACCACTCTTACTTGAAGAAAATACTAGTTGATGTCAAAATAAACATTTTCCAAGACTTGAGAAAATAAGGCAAACTAGAGAATAAAACTAGCCGAAATATATATATCGTATATATAAGTCTTAGTGTTGAAATCCTCGATTTAAAATCCTTGAAATAACGTCTTAAAACCACAAAAATATACTTGAAATTACTAATACTTTATTAGTTATAAATTTGGGTACTTGGTTAGTATTTCTAGAAATATAAAGTTACTACGTAGTTGTATATTATTTTTGGTAAAAGCTGTCAAAATAATATATATTTTGCCGTTACAGAAACGTGAATAACTTTGTCGTCGTAAGTCCGTTTTACTCGTTCTTTATATCCACGGAATCGTGAGACAAAATACTAACATATTTTTGATAAGTCGGGATGACTAGATTTAGTTTAAGCCTCGAAACTGTCGTGACTACTGTTCATCAGCAAGGTTTTTCAGAAAAATAGTTTTCGTCAATTAATTTGCAAAAATCATAACTTCTTCGTTATAAGCTCTTTTTAATCCGTTCTTTCGCCTACGGCTTCGTTTTTGAAAGTATTTTCTAGAAAAATTGTCAAAGGTTACTGTGTAAATTCGTATTTTTCTGGGTAGACCAAAATGGTACAGCATGTATTTTTACTTGTTCAAAAACTATTTTTTTAAGGTTTAAATCTAGTTCCATCTTCCATCAAACCACTTTCAAACACCACAAAACTAATCTAATCCTACCATACACCTTCTTAGGGTGTCATGGGTTCCTAATCACCAAAACCAAGTAGATCTAACAAGGATCTAACCACAAATCATTTCTAAGGCTTGTATGATCAAAAGTTTACAAAAAAAAAATAGAGTGGGGCTAGTTTGTGCATGAAGCAAAGCATGAAAATTATATGAAACTAGTAAATAATTGATGAGAAACATGTAAAATAGTTTTAGTAACTTACTTGAAAGATTAGGAAGATTTTTGAGTATAAAAACCTAAGTATACTTTGAGTTTATCTTTCAAAACTCAAAAGGAACACAAAACACACTAGATAATACACTTGAATCTTGAGAAAAAAAAACTTGGTCTTGCTCTTGTTTGTTGTTGCTGCCGTGAGTGAGTAGAGAGAAAGGAGAGAGTATTTTTTTTTTTTTAACTTGTGTGAAATGAGAAGTAAAATGAGTGAAAAGGTGATTTGTATGCAAGACTTTTGGTGCACCAACAATAATAATGGGAGTTAGTAGATGTGATGGAATGTTGTAAGAAATGTTATGGGTTAAGGAGGGGGGCGGCAATAGGGTGTAAGAGGGAAAAGATTGAGTGTGTAAGTATATTAGTGTATTAGGTGTAGTATTATGTGTTTATTTGTAGTTTTAAGGTGTACCGGGTACCGGGTTAACTAAAAATAAATTTTGACGGAGTTAGTCGGGATAAAATAAAGTTGTAAAAATTATGAAAATATGTTGGGTATAATTATTGGGTGTTCGGGTGATCATTGATTAATTTCCACAAAGTACGTTGTAATATTATTAAACTTACATTAATAATAAAATAAATTACCAAAGTACAAGGTAAATAAATTTTATGACTTATATGATAAAATATTGTAAATAAAAATATGTCGGGACCGTTGTCGGAATATTAGGATATATTCGTTGCGTAATATTAATCGGGCGTTACTATTTATTGAGAAATTAAAATATGTAGAAATGTTTAATATAATAAATATATTAAATTGTAAATCCTAAGAGTGGTATAACATATGGATGACCAAATGATGACATGCCGACTATTACTAGCCCGTATGAGAGGTCCTTACCGATAATGCACGTGAATAGTGGAATATTCAAAGTTTGGGAGTAAACATAGACGTTGAAAATATCGGGTTGTTACAAAATAGGTTTAGATGGATTTATATAAGACTAATGTTAGTAATGACCACTTTCTCACCCAAGCAACTCCGACACGTCAGCGTCATCTCAGCTTTCTCTCCACAACTCCACCCCAATCACAACTTGCTAATAAGGCGACCGCAACCACAACAAAAAACATACCCCACAAAAAAACATAAATAAAAAAGTACACACACAAAAGAATTGAAAGTTTCGGTTGTGCAGGCAACCATAACTTTGAAAAGTTTACCAAGCGACGCTTCGCATTTGCCTTGGCTAGTGGGGGAACACGTTGCATTTTGAGGTTGTGGTTGCTAAGGGACTCCCATTAGCATCAGTCTAAAAAACTGCGTAACAAGTTGATGTACTAAGATCAATTTTTATGTAAGCAATGCTAAACATATGGTCCTCTTGATCTTGTTCATTGATTTTATCATTTGTCACCACATTAGATTTAGGAGGATAATTCAAAACATCAAATATGAGGTTGTGGCATTTTGCTTTTTACATATATAGCAAATTTTATTTTGATTCTTAGAATCTTAGTTGACACTATTATAATCAACTTAGCCCGACGTTTACAATTTAAACATTTATCCTTTTTCGGTTTTCATTCGAAAAACACATGATCCATCTAATGGAAATACAATTAAGACAAAATTTCACCGTTGATCCCTAAACTTGTCAAGATTCGCGCGAATAGTCCTTAAACTTTTTTTTTTCATTTTCGTCCCTGAACTTGTCGATATTGGCGCGGTTGGTCCTTTTGAGAAACGGACGTTGGATTGCAGCGTTAGCTGACGTGTATCTTAAGTCTAAGGGGAGGGTAAAATGATGATACCTTACATGTACACTTTCGCTTGAGTTTGTTTTGTTTAATGGTAGGTGTACCATGGCTACTTTTGTCATTTCACACCAAAACACCTCCAACAGTAATTCTCGCCGTTGGTCCCTAAAAGATGGCTGTAAGATTTGTGGGTACAGTTATTTGCGTATTTCGTCCCTAAAAGTTGGCTATAAAGAAGGTTCTATTCACTTTTTCCTGAAGCTTTCGTTTTCCAAGATACACCTGCAAAAAACTTTACCGCCCAATCACATCAACGTCAAAATCACAAAAGTATCGAAAATCGTCCTAAACAATGTCCGCACCAATGTGGAAGATGCACACAAGAGGAGTGTCAGTCCCTGCAGATGAGTTGGAGGTGCAATGTGAGAATGACTACGGTAATGAGTTTAAGTCCAGTTGATTTGAGCTTATTTTGCTGTTAGCTTGTGTTTATATATGTTTAGGTACTAAGTAATTGACTTTATATTGCAGAATTTCATTGCAATTTATTCACCATTCGAATACATCATGGTGGGGCATTTATGCGTTTCCCTAACAGGGAATACGTTGGTGGTACTGAAGACATATTTGACATGGTGGATATTGATGTATTCTCAGTCTTTGATCTGGACGAGATGGTGCTTAAGTTGGGCTACACAGATCAGAAAGAGCCTCTGTTTTACCATTATCTTAGTCCTATGAGTACTTTAGACCGTGGACTGTTTCCCCTTTCATCTGATGATGATGTCAGATGTTTGGATTATCTAGTAGGTGGTTTCAAGTTGATTGAAGTCTATATAGAGCACGGTTGTTCAAGGGTCACTGGTAAAACGAGGGTAGTAATAGAGGAACTTGTGTCTAGTCCACCTAGAGCCTCTAAGGAAACTAAACACCCTTAACTGTTGGCCCTGACATGGCTTGATAATACTGATAGTGTTCCACTTCCAGGCAACTCAAGTCAAGGTACTCCTTTCACACAACTGACTTTAAGTGAATGGGGTGAAAATGAAAACAATGACCTTCCCCAGATTGATTCACAATTTGGAAGTTTAAATTTAAGTTTCACCCCAGTTGTACCTGCTAGTAAGGAGATTGTGGCAAAAAAACTTGCTGATATAGTCAGGATGATGGACTTTGAAGAGAATGAGTTAGATATGCCTCTGTCATTTAGTTATTTGGATGCCATGAATGTTGACACCACTAGTGGATTAAGTCCTGATGAACATTTTGGTGTTGTTGACCTGGACTTAAATGTAGGGTTACCTGTTTTTGGCCTAGATGATCCCCAAACATATACAGGTGAGGGTCAACAGGATAACAGGCAAGAGGCACTAGAGGGTGAGGTTCAACATGGTAATGGTGTCGGGCCACTAGAGGATGAGGAGGATGACATTCATAATGTCAATGATAGTGATTATGAAGGAGGGTCAAGTGACAATGCAAGTTCAGGTGATGAAGGAGAGGCTGCAGTTATGAATGATGAAGGACACACTGGAGTTGAGCCTCCTGTGCAAGTAAACGGTTTTCATCTAGCAAGGGATAATCCTTCTGTCAGTATTGGCAACAGCAGTGGTGATCAAGTAAATAAGTTTAGACTAACAGGGAATAAAGCTTATGACAGCATTGGCAACAACAGTTTAGTTGGAGAGGTTGTAGGTGGAGTAGAACCTGTTAGTGTAGAAGGTTTCGAGAGTCAATCAGGTACTGATGGTGAACCAGATTCTGGTGTTAGGAAACAGTTAAGGGAAATAAGAAGAGCAATTGGAGTTGACATGTCAGAGAATCCTATTATGAAGTATTAGTTTTTCACTGGACAAGAGTTTGCAACCCCAGAAGAGGTGAAGGAAAGAGTATACATACATGCAGTTGAGACCAGGAGAAATTTAAAGTTGGTCAAGAATGATAGTATTAGGATAAGTTTTTGTATGTGATAACCAAATTCCTGTCTTTACAGAGTCAGTCTTAAGTGGATCAACATGCCCAACTGTAGATACAGGTGGTGGGCCTAGTGGATCAAGTGGCCCATTAGGTAGAGGGAGTAAAAGAAAGAGAAAAGATGTAGGAACTTCTGATGATGTTGATGATGAATGCCCCTGGGTCTTGTATGTAGGCAAAGACACACTTAGTCAAAACTAGATAGTAAAGACACACATAGACAAACACACTTGCCTTCAATCAAGGGAAATCAACACTGCACTTATAAATATTTGGCAAACAAGATCTATGACCTAGTTAAGGTTAATCCAGAGATCCCAGGAAAGGCAGTTCAAGACCAGCTCCAGCGTGAATTACATCTTCAGGTTTCTATGACAAAAGCATTCAGGGCCAAAGCTAAAGCAGAAAAAGATGTTTCAGGTGATCACAACCTGCAGTATACGATGCTTAGGGACTATATTGGTGAATTGCTGTCTACAAACCCTAATACGACTGTGAATCTTGGAATTGATAGAGATTCTGCTAATCCTAGTGAGTCTAGAAGGGTGTTTAAAAGAATATATGTTTGTTTAGGACCGTTGAAGGAAGGCTTCAAGGCTTGCAAAAGAGAATTGTTGGGGTTAGATGGTTGTTTCATGAAAGGTCCTTATCCAGGCCAAGTGTTGGTGGCTGTTGGACTTGATCCTAACAATGGGATTTACCCATTGGCTTATGCCTTGGTGGAAGCTGAAACTAAGAGTTCATGGTCTTGGTTCTTAATGTGCTTGGGTGATGACTTAGATCTAGGCCCTAGATCTAACTTCACATTCATGAGTGATAGACAAAAGGTTAGTAAATGATGGTCCTCTACTTGAATTCTTTAATAACCAACAAAATATAAATTATTATTTTGCTAACTTTGTTGGTTTATGCAGGGACTCATTCCATCTTTAAAATCTGTCTTCCCTAATGCAGAACACAGATTTTGTTTGATGCACATTCATGAAAATATGAGGCAGTAGTTTAGTGGCTTGGAATATAAGGAAGCTTTGTGGAGATGTGCATCTGTTACAACCCTGTCTGGTTTTGAAAAGTGTATGGAACATTTGAAGGCTATGAAGAAGGAAGCACACGAATGGTTGAGCAAGATACCAGCTGAACATTGGGCAATATCTCATTTTTTTGGTAATTGTTTGTTTGTTTTCAACATAAATGGTTCAACAGTAGACATGTATATCATTTAAGTGTTTCATATTTTTGTGCTATAGGTAGACCAGTTACAAATTTATTGATCAACAACATTTGTGAGGTGTTTAATGGTAAAATAGCTCCAGCAAGGGACAAGCCAGTCATTACACTTTTAGAGTACATCAGAGAATACTGCATGAAGAGAATAGTAGTTGTACAAGGTATAATTGACAAAACTGATGGGCCTCTAACCCCAACTGCAGCTAAAATATTGGGAAAGATTAAGAGCGAGGCTGAATCGTTGCGGGTGATATGGAATGGAGGAGTTAAGTATCAGGTAACAGGGGCATGGGGTGATCAGTGTGTTGTGAATGTACAGGATAAGGTATGTACATGCAGGAAATGGGAATTGACAGGGATACCTTGTAAGCATGCTGTTGTAGCCTGTTGGAATATGGGACTCAATGGCATTCAAGTTGGACCTCCTGAGTCTTGGCTACATAGCTGTTATTGGTTATCCACATGGAAGGAAGTATACTCTCACTTAGTGGAACCAATTAGAGGCAACAACTACTGGGAGAAGACCACCCATGCTACAGAGCTCTTGCCACCAAAGCATCATGTCCAGGTTGGAAGACCAAAGAAGAATAGAAGGTCTAAGTATGAGGATGCACCCTACCTCATTTGTTTCATATTTTTGTGCTTTATTTGTGTGTCATTTATTACTCATATTTAATAGTTACTTACCGTCCTACCTCATTTGTTGCAACTCAAAACTTGCAAAACACAGCTCCCTATTTCCTTAAGCATGAACAACTCTGAAATTAATATTGATCTAAAGGTTGTTTGTAACTCGTATGTGCTAACTGAACTAATACTTGGCCCTTACCACACAGAGATTCTTGAAAACTTGCAGCAAGCACATGATTTGGAGTACAAGTCCAAAAAAATTTCTGAAAGGGTCGGACGTAAGGGGAGCTGATTGTTGGACTTCGAAACTATTCACGTGCAAGAATTGCAAGGAGCAATACCAAGAAGCTTAGGAGATTACAGACAATTGATAAGCGTCGGGCGAAGGCACTGTTGATGATGGCCAATCAAGTCAAGGACAAGATGTTTAAGAAGATTGAATTTGTTGTGAGAAAGAAATATCCATGAGGTTGTTGTTTGTTGGACATTGGTCATGGGTTTCTTTTGTTCACATCACCATGTTATGCTTAATGAATGTAATGGGTCTTATGATTCAGTTTTTCAATGAATAATGTGTTCATATATGTTTTAAGTTTTTTAGTGTGTTTGATATGTATCAGAAACATAAACATGAGCATCACATTAATCAATCCGTAATACAGAGACGAAACATGAAAATGCAAATGTACACATCACATAAAAGTATGGCTTGGACATGCCCAAAACCATGACAGTGGTCTACCACTATATAGTTATTCAAATTTGTTGTTGTTTTGTAATCAACTTTCTTGGGTTTCTTTTTTTTCCCCAATTCTAATTCCCAAACCTATAACACAACCACTTACTTTGTTTGACTCAGCACCAGCAGCTTTTGTGACTACAACAACACTTCCACCTGTGTTTGCATGCCTCCAACACTTAACATCCATACAACAGATAAAGCATCTTTCATCCAACACCTGTACCTGTGGATCATTACCAGTTCGAACACCCAGACCTATAAAACCACCACTTGTCTCTCTCTTTAAATTTGGACTTGCAGGTTGTGCCATATTTTTGGTTTGGATAAATTTGGAATAAGATGAGACTGTACTTGACTATCCAAGTTGGTAGGATCATTTACTTTACACGGCTGGTTGTGCCATATTTTTCTATTTTGAAATACACCCGTTTGACTTTCATTGTGTGAGGTAGGTTAAGGAGTATTAAATGCTCACATCAATTGAATGTGGTGGCATTTTGTGTTTGAAAATGACTATTTTGGCCTTGGTTATGCAAACACTATTTTCTTCTCATGTCTGCACACATGATAAAAGTAAGACATGGCATGACTTGTCATAGGGCGCCAAAGACTACTTTTTTCTTTACTGTCACGTGAATACTTTTGCATTTTGTAAACACTAAACAAGCATAAGTTTTCCTCTATAAAACCAAAGACACCAACCAATCTTCCACCACCCAATTATAGCTGTTGAAATAATGAGTTCCAAGAACAAAGGTTGTTTCAAACACACCCTCAATTGCAACACCCTGCTCCTTTTCATTTCTAACAAATTTTTGTTTTTTAATGGTTTTCTTAACTTGTTTGCAGAAATCATTTACGTTAACAGTAGTGATTCAAGCTCCATCAACAACTGGAGTGACTCAACTTTAAGCAACAGCTGGGAAGGCTATTTTCCAAAGACTTATTCAGGTTCTGTGACCAGAAAGATTGATGCTAGGAAGTTTAAGAATCCTAAAAAGATAGAGAAACAACTTTTTGATGAAAGGGAAAAGGTGTTAGGCTTTCCAAGTGATTAGTGCTGTGAAGACAATGGTATCAAACCATTTGCTATTGCCAAACCTTTTCCAAAAGGTAAGGGTAAAAAGAAAGTGTATTAGTTGATTTAGGACGTAGTATGATTGAATAATTTTGTTGTAACCTGAATAAACATGTTGTTACCCTTTTGTACTACTATTTTGGGTATTTGTAATTCAAGCAGTTGAATGGTACACTAACCATGTACTGCTGATAAGATAACAACAGTACCAGGACTAACTAGCTAATACGGTTAGAAAATTTTTTGTACTACCAATATTAACATTTTAATACTGTTAGATATAAGGAAGTTAGTACTGCTGAGCCTTCCAAACGTGTGAAGTCCACCCAAACCAAACCATTAAGTACTACCACTTATCTTTCGCATGAAAGACTATTAATTTGGTTCCCTGTTAGTCTTTTGTCATTTCAGAAAGTGAAGACGCAACTTGTTTTAAAGGATTGTGCTTTAAAATAAAAACAAACCATAAGGCTCTAGTTTGACTTAGGGAAGTCAATAAACCATAAGGCTCTACTTTGACTTAATAAAGTCAACTAAGTGAACCATTATTGAATATTCACTTGTAAACCTGTTTTGTTACTTTCAAAACTCAACATGGGTAAAATTAACTTATTACAATTTATATTTGACCAATTGCATATGCAGTATAGTATCGTGTTTGGAATAATAAACGGATTTGACTATTAAAGTCAACATATTTTTTTGGTCAACACTGTGAATAATACCACTATTAGATATACACATGAAAATAACCATAAACTGAAGGTCATACTGGTCACAAAATAACCATAACAAGCCACATTCACTTGATCACAAACCATTACGATTTACCCATTATTCAAACAAGAAATTTCATTGACCATTGACAACCATTACAAACGACAGCTTCACCACCCAACTACCATCATCTACTAAAAAATACTAAAAGCATTCACCCACCACCATCAGAAACTAACAACTACTACTACACAACACATGTCAAACAGTTAAATAAACATACAATGCAAACAAAACCCCACTGATGATGATATACTTCTTGTACTTGGACCGCTGTTCTTCAAGCTCTTCAACAACACCTCGTTGAGCATTAATCCTCCTCAACAAACCAGGGATAATGTCTACTGACCTTGGGCACATCGGAGGATCCAACCATCCCAAAAAGGACAGTTTGAGCCTTGAAACAACAAAGTGTGTAAATTAGCAACACCTTTTTTTAAAAATAAACAACACAATGACAAACTTACAATTGTTGGACAGCCAAAGAAACGGCGACCTGGATTCCTGTTTGTCCAAGAAGTCTTGACACAAGCGGGTTTACCACATGTGCAGACCATCATCGTTGCTCTGTTTTTCTTTTGAGAAGATGTGTGTTTTACATACTTATTATGTGCACAATGGATGGGTATTTACATGGTTCACTTCTGGCCAACGGTTGAATTTTTACACAACACGCATAAAATATTAGGGACGAAACATGCAAAGCGTTTGCTACAATATACAAACGGCATTGGGGACGAACGGTGAGAATTTGAAATAGGTAAAAAGACGAAAAAACCCAAGCTTGCCACATCAGATAACGGACGGACATAACGTCCGTCTGCCAAAAAACGCGCTCCCAGGGACCAAACGCGCCGTCGTTTGACAAGTTCAGGGACGAAAGTGAAAAAAAATAGTTTAAGGACGATACACGAGAATCTTGACAAGTTTAGGGACGAACGGTGAAATTTTGTCTACAATTAAATACAGCAATAAGCTTAAATGACCTTAGATTACAAACTCATGGAGGTTGCTAAAGCCTCATGATCTCATTATCCATACCAACAATTATCTTTTATATAATAAAACAAAACCCCTATTGGAAATTTTCTATTTTAAAAAAATCAATTCATACCTTATTTAGTAATAATTGTATTTAAAAAAAAAAGATTGTTTTCTTATTATGTAACATTTTATATTTATCCATAACACAAGTGGAAGATAAATACAAAAAATATAGATAAGATACAATTAATAATAGGATTAAAAATTTTAAATAATTATCTTTAATAATAAAAAAAACTATAATTAAACATCATAAATCAAACAAAGATTAAATTATTTGTTTTTTAATAAATAAAAATATATAATTCAAAAAATTTTAAAAAACCCGCACGTGCACGGGTATTATAACTAGTAGTAGAGTATAGACATTTTAACACCGCATGTTATATAAACCGGCTATTTCTTTATCAAAGAAGAAAAGGTTGACTTAATAAGGTAAACTAAAGGCTCTAAAAAGTTGACTTAATAAGGTAAACTAAAGGTTATTAAATATTTAAATTTTCCCTATTGTCCATACAAAAAAACTCAATTGTTTTTAAATGAGTTTCTTTTTCTGTTTTGAGATATAGGCTATGTTTGGCGTAAAACTTTTTGAAGTTTTTTAGGGCGATGAGCGGTAAGAATGAGCTTTTTGATTTTTAGTGTTCGTTTGGCATGAGAGTTATGAGATTTGCTATTTTTTAGGAAAGCTCATTTTTTCAATGCTTCTTTATGAAGCTGTGAGCGGTGAGCAGGAGCTGCTCACAGCTACTGCTCACAGCTCACAGTTACTTTTGCCAAACATAGCTATAGAAACACATCTTTAAAACGTAAGTGTAACGATAGCAGTAGTGATTTTTACCCTTTTAGTGATCGTCTCATCTCACTTTTTTACATATCTTTTATATAATAAAATAAAACCCCTATTGGGAATTTTCTATTTCAAAAAAATGAATTCATACCTTATTTAGTAATAACTGTATTTAAAAAAAAGATTATTTTCTTATTATGTAACATTTTATATTTATCCATAACACAAGTAGAAGATAAATACAAAAAATATAGATAAGATGCAATTAACACAAGTAGAAGATAAATACAAAAAATATAGATAAGATGCAATTAATAATAAGATTAAAATTTTTAAATAATTATCTTTAATAATAAAAACTATAATTAAACATCATAAATCAAACAAAACAAATATTAAATTATTTGTTTTTTAATAAATAAATATATATAATTTATTTTTTTTTTAAAAACCCGCGCGTGCGCGAGAATTATAACTAGTTTCTACATACATACAAACATCGTTAACATCTAAAACTATACATATGAAAGCATCTTGTTTTTTTTAGTAATAGTTAATCGTGCGAGCAGATAAGAAACATTGTACACCTCCATATGATATAAAGTCGTGCCTTTTGTTCCCGGATTTGCTTGGAACATTTTAGTAGTGGCCGGTTTTTTAATGCCTTGAAGGTTGATGTACTTGCTGCTCCCATGAGATGATAATACCCGAAAACTTGTTAAAATCTTTCAAGGAGGACCTCCACACATATACAGGGGCGGAGCCAAGCATTGGCTACCTGTGGCACGTGCCACACATGATCTTGTTGGATGAAGTGTACTTTTTCTATAACGGGTTTCATCTGTTTAGTGATTTTTGAACATAAAAGAAAATGAAGCTTTATCTTGGCAATGGCGGAAGCAGTGATTCAAAATAATAGATGGAGAAGAAAATCTTTTCTAATTGACGCGTGGACTAAGATTATTGTTGGGCCAAATTAGTCGAATTGGTATATTGGACTTTCTATTTTATTTAGTTTAGCTATCAACTTTGTTTTATAACTTTACAATAATTATGTGTTTTAAGTTTTCAAGAATGTTACCTGGACCCATTTATTTTGATGTCAGTTACTTTTCAAAATATACTCTTGGCCACGAGTGGAGTTAATAGCCATTTTTCTTTTTTCTTTCCTCAAATAATTGTGTTTAATTCGAACTATTTAATGGTCATATTCTGGATAATTGGATATTAGTTTTTTTTCTTCCAAAGTTCTAAATAGCGTAAGTCATGGCGTGATGGCATGGTCAAGCCTCACGCCTTAAAAGCTATGACGAAGTCTTAACGTTTTTAAAGCGTGACTTAAAGTGGCAAAAATTAAGAAAATATTTATAAATCTTGTCGCGGAGCAAAGGAGCGAGCTAAATTGTGCCACACATGATAAAAAGTCTTAGATCCGCCACTGCACATATAAGTGATATAGCTTACGTCTCTCTATATATAGGACGTCCACCTAAATCAATGCTTCTCGAGCTTAAATCGAAAAATCTAGAGGAATTTACTACTTTGGCTACAAAAAGTACACGTTAGTCTAGCGTATTTTGCTTATAATTTAGATGTTTTAGCTTTTAAAATATGACTAAACTTGGTATGTGGTATAGTTGCATAGTCCTAATCCTTCATATTCTTTGTTTTGTGGGGGCTCGTTTTGACAATGGCCAAACAAACTCTTCTTGACATTGACATGTCATCAACCTCCGAGAATAGTAATGTTAAATGCTCCTAATTCATGTTTCAGAAGACATTAGGTGTGTTCACATTAATGATCATTAGTCATGTAACACCCCAACCCGATAAGGGTAGAAGTATTACATTACAGTGACATATCAGAACAAACACAAGCATATGATTTATACATACAAAAGAAATTCAGGGTTACAAATGAAAATCTGAAACTACAAGGTTACAAAACAATAAATACTATGTCTAATAAAGTGAAACTTCATCTAATCGTCTCTAGTCCAAAGCATAGTCTTCTAAGTCCAGTCACACTCTCTTCCCATAACCCAGCTTCCTACTAAAACCTGCCGCAGGAAAAGGAAATGCGGCTGAGCTTAAAAAGCCCAGTGAACAGATACATATACAAAGCAATGATAATGAAACAGAACTGAAATATAGTGCATTGGGGAAATAGAATAAGGAATAGATAAAAGAGTAATAGAAATGAAAAGAATAGGATAGTCATCCACCACGAGCCCAAAACTCAAAGTCATAACTCAACATCATAATCTCAAAGTCATAAGCCGTCAATTCATAATCTCACAATCAGAGGGGATACCTCTCAGGCAACCAGATAATATGAGGGGTGTCCTCATGTATCATAAATGTGGAGTAGCTAGCTCCCAGAAGGTTGTGAAAGGCGTGTATTGCACACAGCACCAGTCACCTCAAAGTCAACTCAAAGTCATAGTTAAATCCACTAAGCATACATATCTAGGATTGCAATCCATACGCCCCTTACTCAAAGTCAATCTCAAAGTCATATACTCAAAGTCATAATAGCCGGCAGATAATCATAAAAAGGGACGGCGTGAGAAATCACTCACCCACACATGAGTCATGCCAGTGGTGCATCACAGACATGCCTATGGTACCTCCATAGGTAGAAGAAACAGAAATGGCTCGGGTATCAAACTAAGAGTTAGGTCTCAAAGTCATGCAAAAGGTCATGTAGCAAAGGTTTATCTCAAAGTCATCTCAAAATCATATCAAAGGTTCAATTAAAAGGGAACATAGCAATGGCTTGGGAAAAACTTAATCGTATCATATCTCAAAATCATAATATCAGAAATCATATCAATGGTTCAGAATATCCAAGGTTCATTACAAAAGATTTATTATTAAGTTTCATAAGTTCAAATAAAATGTGAAAGAGTTAAGAGAAAACAGATTTAAAAACTTTAATAATCATTCACCCATTTCATCTCAAAGATCTCCCTTTTTAAACATTCTTCATACAAGCCAATTAATCCTTCATTTAAAAAATGGTTTTATTTCAAAATCATAGAGTATCATTTCAAAACAGATTCCTTCCAGAACATCAAGTTATATTTTCAAAAGGTTTTCATATCAAATTATCATAAAAGATGAACCAGAGATATCGGATATTCAAAGGTCAGAAGTCATCGTAGTGGCAAAAGAAACGGATCACGAATCATGAGAAACCTTACTAAAAGGTTAGAATATATGTACCTTATACCGCAAGTGCACACATGACAGTAACATAAAGGTCGAAAGCAAAACTCCTTCTTCAGCGAATCTACACGAATTAATGGTCGGCTTGTTATTAATAACTTATTCAATTCAGATTTCTCATTTTAGTCGGCTTTCCAGTTTTAGTAACTTTCCATTTAAAGTGACTTTCCACTTTTAGCAGGTTTCCATAAATAGTAAGTTTCCACTTTTAGAAAGTTTCAATATTTAGAAAGTTGAATCATTATTAATGGAAATAAAGTATCTTTTAACATATTTACACATTTGGTCCTTAGGGTTTCATAACTTTGCATTTTATACCCTTTACTTTCCAAAATTACACTTTAAACCTTTTAGTATTCAAAGTTACACCTTAAACCCTTAACTTATCCATTTTACACCATGATCACTTATTTTATCATATAATACGAATGGATACTCAAGTATTCATAATTTACAGATTATACCCCTCTAGTTACAATATTTACAAAACAAGTCATTTCATTTACATAATTCATGATTTAATTCCTCCAATACTTATGTAACTCAATTAAGCATTTTATTTTATAAATTTTCAGAATGTAATATCAGATTTATTCCTTGTACAAGTTCAGCCCCTCAGATTTCAGGAATTACACAATTAGTCCTTTAACTTTTCAAAACTTACAAATTAAATCATAATTCCATACTAATTACACAATAGCCCCATAATTATTCATAATTACCCAAAATACTTTTAATATCATTATTTACTCAAAATAACTTCAAGATTCCAGAATTTACACTTTTAGTCCCTCTATTTTATATAATTCCAAGTTATGCCATTTAAATACCATTAAACCATTTTCTTGTAATATTTACACTTAGAACCCTCAAGTTATATTTTTCCCATATTCCTATTGATTTATATAATATTACAAATTATCCCAGAAGTTTCAAAGTTGGCAAAACACCCCCTTATACTTTTAAAAACCAATCGGATTCCTATTAAAATTAACCCAAAAATGTTACAAGCCCTAAACTAATTCCCAATTATTACTCCATCATTAATTTAACCTTAAAACATTAATAATGATCAGATCTCGAGTACCAAACCCTAACCCTAGCTCGATTAGGGTTTCTTTTATTTTCTTCTTCATTTTCTTAATTAGCCGATTTGTAAAATAATTAATAACACAAAATTTAAGCTTCTATAATTCAAACCCATATTTTTACGAGATCATAATTAATATATGAAGTTCATAAAAATTATCATTCATATCCAGAAAATTAATTTACAATGATATAGAGTTTTGTTGCGTTTTTAGGGTTTAATTCACCAAAACGTTATAGAGCATGCATGGATCGATTAGAACATTTCATTTGAGACTTATATGATGTAAGAGACGTGAGAAAAATACCAGACCAGATCTGGAACAAATAGAATAGGCTGGACAAATTATAGCACACGCGTAGAGCCAAAACGATCCAAAAATCACCACGACTTCACCAATGATCTTCCAACCTTGAAACCAATTTTCGTGGGTCTTATATGATGTAAGGAACATCAGAAAAATAAGAAATCATTTTTATAGAGGTCGAATGAATCAAAACGAATTTTACCTTATTATATGGCTCGACAAAAGAAAATAACACCACGATCGAAACAAGCTTCCACAAATCAAAAAGGGATTTTTCTAGCACCTCTTGGATGATGATGGATCATAGAAAAATGCTTAGGATTATTGTGAGAGTCGAATGGAGGCTATGGGGTATTTTGTGTGTTTTGTTAAATCGATCTAGGGTTTTTGGGAAACAAATGGAATGATTTGACCTTATTCAGATTTTGGCCGAGTAGGGGGGGGGGGGGGGGGGGATATGGGCCAAAAATTCGGCCTAGTAGCTGAGGATAAGTATTGATAGTTAATTTCCATATTTAAAAAGGTTTTTATTGTTTTTAATTCAAAGTAAATATAAATTAAATGTCATTCGGCCCTTGAGGGGTATTTTGGTAATTTTGTAGCTTGCATGAATGTTAAATTAAGTTAAAATTATTTGATATCATAACTTGTGCATTGTTTGAAGTTTAGGAATTATTTGGATACTTTATAAGCTTTTAATTAAATTTCAAATTTGTAAGGGCAATTTGGTCTTTTCACATGCTTTCGGATTTTAGGTGTTACAAGTCAAACAATGTTACAAAAACAATGGTCCAAGACTTCAAATTCAAGACAATGGCATCCATAAATAAGGTTCATTAGTCATAAGCACATTCATTGATTCATTTGGTTACTTCTATTTTGTAGTCATTGCATTACATAGGCAATATGAGATGAATTGATAATTGACTTTACTTGGGTGTTTGTTTCTGTGGCTAAGATATGAAGAAACTCACACTTTAATCATGCACATTTTTCATACTCCGTATTAATTTAACAATGTCACGTGCTTCCATGTGCGATGTGTCCATTAGGTATAAATCAAAACAGTCATCTAACTAATATTTGTTTGCTTAAACCATTCAAGATAATAATGGTAATTATGCAATGCAAGTACATAGGGCTGTAAACGAACCGGACGAACACGAACGGAGCCCTGTTCATGTTCGTTCATTTAATTTTAACCGGACAAATAAACGGACACGGACGCTTAAACGGACGAATTTTCTTGTTCATGTTCGTTTATTAAGAAAATGAATTGTTCATGTTCGTTTATGTTCGTTCATTAAGACACTAAACGAATGCTAAACGAACATAAACGATCGAACATAAATGAAAATAGACAAACAAACATATACTTTATTGAATTCTTCACAATATATTGTTTTATAAGTGTTGCTTTGTTTAAACAAATCAATTTTTAAAATTATAAAATTAAAAGATATGATATATAAACATAAATAGATAAATAAACATAAACGAACTTTAACGAATGCCTAATCGGACGTTCACGAACATAAATGAACGAACGAGACTTTTGTTTATGTTCGTTCATTTAACTAAACGAACGTAAACTATTGTTCATGTTCGTTTGTTTAATAAACGAACGAACATAAACGAACTTTTTACCGAACGGTTCATGAAATGTTCACTGAACGTTTAGTTTGTTTACAGCCCTACAAGTACACCATTTTGTGGCTCATGACCTTTGTAAGCTAGCATATAGTCCACAAGGGAATATAAATACATTGAACTATTGAAGGGTACATATTAACTTTGTTGTTTGTTATGACTCGTTAGGTATTCCGTCATCAGGCTTTGATTTCGACTTAGTTTCCATTTCAAAACGTGTAAAATGGACGAGGTTTTCTGTTTAAGTTATTCGATGAAAATAATTCTTTACTCTAACTTTGTCACACAATTTTTTATTTTTTATTATTATTTTTTTTTTTTAAGGCAATTGCAAAGATAAATATTTAATCTAACTTGAAACCACCTAAAGAAACAACATCGTTTAGATTTCAAAATTTCCTCAAGTTTTTTCTATTTTTTAAAAGGGTGCAAAGTAAAACATTCTGTAAGCTCAGGGGGTATACTTTCCCAAATTAGCAAAACATAAAACTTGGGCTACAAGGATTACTGATTCGTGAACCGACTATTGCGTGTATAATCGTATTACTTTTCCTTATAAATATATTTTATGGCCTTGGCATAATATAAGATTTTCTCGATTAGAGGTACGTTCCTTACTTTTAACTTTTAAGTTCTAAATATATAAAGATCGTATTATCACAAATTAGATTTAGAATTTTAGTCGACAGGTTAAACCTTGGTTAATTTACAATGGCTACTATACAAAGCCACTAATATTACTCCGTATTAATTTGTGAGTGTGTTCCATAGATCGAGAGATATAACAGTCTTTGTATGAAGTTGCTAGTGATTTTTGGATGGAAAAATAAATTGATCGAGTATACTGGTCAAGATGTGTTACAAAAGTTATTTTAATTTTTTTTTCAAAAGCCCCTAGACATACTACTGTATAAAAATTGTTGATCATTTTTTTTTTGATCTATTTAGATGGAAGCTTTTGTTCAGATGGATTCATTCGGAAGTACGAAGCTCGTTTATGCTGATGAAGTTGTTGAGAATACTATCGAAGACACAAGTGATAAGAAGGTACTTTGAATTTCAACTATATATCATTGTGCTAGCTAACACTGCAAATCTTTTAACAATAAATGTGAATGATAACCTTTTTTTTAAACCATAGTAAATACACAATTAATTCACATCATGATTTTGTTTACCGTTGCAGGACTTCAGCGAGGACATGAATTTGCTAAAAGAAGAGCTTGAAGTTGATCAGGATCCAAGCGAAATTTTGGAACCGATAATACAAGAAACTGAATGGGCTGAGGAGGACAGCAACTGGTACAAGTACATGGCGTGGTACCAAACGAAAAGAGAAAGAAGTAGATACAATGCTCTTAAAAAACATTCAAAGAAAAAGACGACGAGGAAATTAATGGAGGAACTGATCACTGGCGCGTTTAAAGAATACGAACTAGGTGGTTTTGGTGCAACACATGGAATACCATACTGGAGTTACAAAACTTACAAATGCAAGTAGAATATGAACTTTATATATGGTTCCTTTAATTTTGTATGAAGAATTTGTTTGACATAAATTGATTGATTTCTAGTTTTATAGTGTAAGGATGTCTTAAAATTTTCATTTGGATAACTTTGTTATGTAATTGTAAGCACGGAATCTTATTGCTATATGTTTTTATTTTCTCAACATGAACAATTTTATAAAATTTTACATCTTTTGTATGTTAAATAAACATTACATAATATTATTAAAAAACATAAAATAACATTGCATAATACTAAAATACTAAAATTCATAATTGTTGGGAATAGACTTTATTATTTCAAGTGTCGGTCATTGAGTTTTGATATAGGTTGCATTACTTAGTTATAACATTAGTTATTTTATGTATTTTGTAAGTTTTATGCTTGGTTTATAGGTTTGGATAAAGTCTAAGGGCTAAGTATGTCATATTGTCTAAGTTTAGAGAAGCCCTAATCCTTACATATAAATAGCTATGTATAACCTCATTTTGAGGTTGGTTGGTTCACTAGTAAGGTTATTTTGTCTATTATTTTCATTAGGTGTTCCTTCCACTCTCTCTCTCTACTTACCTTCTCTCTCTAGAATTTCTAAGTGATTATGTTGTAGAAATGGTGACCTAACAAGTGGTATCATTCGCCAAGGGATAATATAGGTTGATTTAGGTTTGATTTGGTAGAAAAACTAGGTATTAAAATTGATTTTTAAGCTAAACTGGTACTGTTCATCGTCTTGTTTTCGAGTTAGGGGTAATTTTTTTTCTTAGCGAGTTAGGTGTTAATGTCACTTATCGAGTTAGGAGAATACCAAGTTCTATCGAGTTAGGTTTCATATTCTTACCGAGTTAGGGGTAAATCTTAAGTTCTATCGAGTTAAGTCTTAAGGTCTATCGAGTTAGGTGTTAAGTTTCACTTATCGAGTTTGATATCTTGGCGAGTTAGCCTTTCATTTCCTAATCGTTTATCGAGTTAGGCGTATTGTGACTCTAACTAAGGGGAAACTCTGCCCAACTCAAGTCCCTCTATCGAGTTAGGATACCTAAGAACTTATCGAGTTAGCACCCTACCTAACTTATCAAGTTAGAAACCCTAAGAACTTATCGAGTTAGAACCCTACCTAACTTATCAAGTTAGAAACCCTAAGTGCACTTATCGAGTTTGAAGACAAATTGACATACCGAGTTTGAAAACAACATCTTTACATACCGAGTTTGATATCAAGTTTCTCAAATCTAATTACAACCTTTATTTATCTTTAACGATCTTAGTTTACCATAATCACGAAAGATGTCTCAACCACCCACTTATTATTTTCCTCATTCTTCGCAACATCATCCGCAGTATCAACAATCGTATCAACAACCGTTTCAACAACCGCAACAACCGTATCAACAACCTCCACAATCACACGTTCAACAACAACCGTTTAATCCACTACATCATTACCTAATGATGCAACAACATCAAATCATTCCTCAACAACAACCATATCAAATGCCACAACAAAACACTCAGTCCAAACAACCTCACTGGTTTGACAGAATGTGTGAAGTTATTACAACTCAACAATCCCGACATGAGGCAAGATCACTTGAAACACCTCCAATGCTAACACCGGGAAATTATGTTCAATGGTCAAGTCGATTCTTACGATTTCTTGAACTTAAGAAACCTCATGGGAAATTCTTGAAACAAGTGATACTTGAAGGACCATTTGAGTGGCTAACAAGATTTGAAATTGGTGATCCAACTGCTGATCCTCCACGTCCTCCTGGTGATCGACCTCTTCCAGAATCTCAACTCACAGAAGAACATAAATTACATCGTGAAGCTGATGAGTATGCAATGGCTTATATACTTCAAGGAATACCAAATCCAATTTATCGAAGTGTCGATGCTCAGAAAACAGCCAAAGCTATGTGGGAACATGTTCATCTCCTTATGGAAGGCACTCAATTGAACAAAGATGATACGGAATCCAAACTCTACATGGAATACACTGACATCACAATTGAACCAGGAGAGTCACTCGAATCCTACTATCATCGTTTCACAAATGTGGTCAATGATCTGGAACGTCACAAAATCACAGTACCAAGGATTGCAGTCAACTCCAAATTCGTTGGTAGTTTTGGCCCGGATTGGCATAAATATGTGACATTTGTTCGTCAAACAAAAAATCTTCATGATGCTCCATATGGTTTGTTGTATGATTTTCTGAAACACCATGAATCTGAAGTGGAAAAAGATAGAGCTCTACGAGGAGGATACACACCAACACCAACACCAACACCAACACCAAATTCTTTGGCACTCGTAGCTCAATCTCCCTATGCTCCACCACCAATGTCAAATCATGCATATGTTCAAGAGCAGAACTACTTCAGTTATCCACAATCTTCTACCTCGAACCAAATGGTCCCTTATGATTCATCTCCACATAATGCTTCCACTCAACTTGTTCCATTAAACAACAATGATGCAATGTATTACTCGACTCCAATGACGATGACGATGATGACTAAACCGCGCACTCGGGGTAGTAAGTTTCACAAGCAGGCATTACTCATGGCTCTTCAAGATGAAAAGGATGGACATTTCCCTGAACAAGACAACAACTTCCTGGCAAATGTTCACAATGATGATGACATGGAAGATCTAGAAGCCAATGCAGCTGTGATGCTTATGGCCAACATGCAGGAACTTAAGCTTAATGATTCAGGTCCAGTGTATGACACTGACGGCTTGTCTCAGGTACATGACCTCAATGCATGCTTTATAAATGATATAATCTCACCTTCTGCATATGAATCAGATATGGCGCAAGTTGTTCCATCTGAATCATCTTCATCTTCTCAAACAGATGACCAAATAAGCACAGTTGTCATATTTGATGATGACACAGTTGTTTCATTTGATAATCCTACTGAGAATGATAAACATGATCATTTCGAACAACATGAACCATCATTTGATCCAGACCTTGACCTCATATTGGTATCTAAACAACTGAGTGCACAACTGAATGCTCAACAATTGCAAATCAAAAAATGCAACGAGATTAACAAAGCTTTAAAAGACAAAAATGCGTCACTTGCACGAGATATTGAGTGCTATAAAATTCAGCTTTCAAATCAAGAAGACAAAATTAAACATACAAAAAGTTTTGAAAAAGCTTTTCAAGATTCTTTTAACAAAGAGCAAGATCTTCAACACAAAATGCAAGATTTAATTGAGTCAAACGGAAAGTTGATTTCTAAACTTGAAAGTGAAAAGTGTGAATTAAAAATGCAAGTTGAACGTCTTCAAACAGTACTTTCAAAAACAGAAACATAATTGTCAAACTGTAAAAAGGAGTTTTGTGAACATAAAATACGGAAAAGAAAGTATATAAACGACTTACTTGGTGAGATTGTTGATCTTGAAAAACAACTCAAAGAATTTCGTCACATTGTTTACAAACACGGGAACTCTGTCACAACAATACAGAAATTTTCTTTAAAACCGAGACCCGATAAAGGATTTGCACTTTGCGATTTTAAATCAATGTTTCTTCACAAAGCATTCAAAGAAAATCCTAAGATTTACAGTATGGACCACATGCTTGATAATACGATTGTGCGTGCTGTTGTTTTTGATACTGAGGAAGAGGAAGAACTTGAAGACGAGAGTCGATCAAAAATGGGTTATGTTCAATACTGGACACCATATGACTATTCAAAAGCTCCACCTCTTTCTAAATCTTTTGTGACTCAAAAGGAATTACCTGAGAAATCATGGTTTGTCGAAGAGTCATATGTTTCATCCTTTAATGCGACCCCTGTCCAAACTGTAGCACAAATAAATGGTCCTTTACCATCATCCGGTGAACTTACACCATTACCAAAAACTTGTCGTGTCTTAAATTATTTCAAAACTTTCATGGAAGACATCGAAATTTTGGAGGAAACAATTGCACATAATTCTGAAATAAAAATTGAAACTTTTCAATCCGCTTACGAGCGAGAAAAGAGAGATATTTTTCAAAAACAAATGTTGCCAATTGTCAAACACCTCCGTCTCTGTGCTACACGTTGGGATCAGGAACTTCAAAACGAGGTCAAAAATATGATAAACGTTTTCAACTCAACTGAAAATAAGATTTTGGTTCAAAAGCAAAGAAATAGAGTTTTCAAAAATGATGATGATCGACTCTTGGAACAAGTTCTCAGTGCTGATATTTTGTCTATTATCTTTAATGATCTTTATAAATCTGGTACTTCTATGCTTGTGGATGATCTTTGCGTGGATAATAACTTGTTGAAAGTGGAATTAGAGACACTTAAAAATGAGAATGACAAGCTGAGAATAAAGAATGATGATGTGACAAAACAGTTTTCAAAAGAAATTTGTCAACTCAAACAAAGGCTTGAATGGTGTCAAGCTCAAAGTCTTAAAAAGGAATTGAAACTTCAAAATCAAAATATTTCAAACTCTTGTCAGCTTTGCAAAAACAATGAGTCTTTCAAAAGTTTGTGTCTCAAATACGAGAAAGAAATTGCGGATTTAAAAATTGAAAATGACGCATTTCTACAAAACCACAAAGATATCAAATATTGCAATGGTATACTTGAGTCAAATATTCAAGATAAGAATCACATCATCATTGATTTAAAAGAGAAAATTAAGATACTTGAAAAAGGAAAGATGGTTGACACCACGGTGATAGCACCAGGAATGTATAAATTAGACAAAACTGATAAAGGAAAGGTTGTTCAAAATACTAATGTTGCTAACTCCACTTCTACAGGACTAGTCTCCCCTAATAGCGTTAGCAGACCCAAGCAAAAAAGTAAAAAGATGAATAGGCTCTGGCAACGTAAGAGAGGATCACTAGAAGCTCAAGGAGTAGAAGATCAACTTAGGAATTTGAATAAAACTCATGTTGCATCAGATTTAGATTATAATCTGGCAAATTCTAATCAAAATCTAAATGTAACGAATGATGAACCTTTGAATGTTTTGAATATTAATGCATCTTGTGTGTTTTGTCGTAAAAGCGTATCATCTGGTGAACATACTAAGTGTATAGCTAATTCTCTTCTTAATCGTCATAAGAAACGTAGGACACGCATTCCTTCTAGGCCTACTACTGCCTCTAAGTCTATTTTAGGAAAGCCGCCCTCTACGGTTTCTAATGAAGTAGAAGTTACCCCCATAAGTGCCGGGAACAAATCTAGGAATACACCAACCACTAGTGAATTCACCATTAAGAAAGCACGAACTAGTTGGAATTGGCAACGTTGGTTACAACAAAAACCAGACTTTAAATGGATTCCTAAATTGTTGAATACATGTGCTTCTAACCAACAGGAACCCGCACTTTCAATGGGTTCCACCCTTACTTCTGTTCCATCCGTGTCTTCTTCTTGTGATGTAGGTGGTACAGATTGTTCTCTGGATTGTTGATAGCGGATGCACCCGACATATGACAGGCAATCTCAAACTGTTACAAAACTTTGTCTCAAAGTTCATTGGTACTGTCAGATTCGGGAATGATCATTACGCTTTAATCATGGGATATGGTGACTATGTCAGTGGGAACATTGAAATCAGTCGTGTTTATTATGTGGAAGGCCTTGGACACAACCTTTTCTCTGTTGGTCAATTTTGTGATGGGGATCTAGAAGTTGCATTCCGAGAGAAAACCTGTTTCGTTCGTGACTTACAAGGAAACGATCTGATGTCTGGCTCACGTGGTTCTAATCTTTATACCATATCAATGTCAGATATGATTGCTACATCTCCGATATGCCTTCTCTCCAAAGCAGAATCAACTAAATCTTGGTTATGGCACAAACGTCTTTCGCACTTGAATTTCAAAACGATGACTGACCTTGCTCGTTATAAACTTGTTGATGGATTTCCAAGATTCCGATTTACCAAAGATCACTTATGTTCAGCCTGTGAACAAGGAAAAAGTACTCGAGCTCATTTTCCTTCTAAACCAGAGCACAGTACGAATCATGTTCTACAACTGCTTCATATGGATTTGTGTGGACCGATGCGTGTTCAAAGTATCAACGGTAAACGCTACATTCTTGTAATTGTGGATGATTACTCCAGATGGACTTGGGTTTATTTTCTACGAAGTAAAGGTCAGGCTCCTTCAATGATCATCACCTTTCTCACTAAAATTCAAGATCAGTTACGCAACACGGTCCGAATAGTCAGAACTGACAATGGAACTGAATTTAAGAATCAGACACTTCGGTTATATTTTGAGAAAGTGGGAATTGAACATCAAACATCTATTCCTAGAAGCCCAGAACAGAATGGAGTTGTTGAAAGACGCAACAGGACGTTAGTGGAAGCTGCTAGAACTATGTTGATTAATGCTCAATTACCAGATTACTTATGGGCGGAAGCTGTTTCAACTGCATGTTATACCCAAAACCGTTGCATGATCACAAAACGCCATCGCAAAACACCTTATCAAATTGTTCACAAAAGGAAACCAAACATCGACTACTTTCATGTATTTGGAGCACTTTGTTATCCGAAAAATGATCGTGATGATTTAGGTAAACTTAAAGCAAAGGCTGACATTGGAGTGTTTGTTGGATACTGTGAAAATTCTAAAGGTTTTCGAATCTGGAATCGTCGAACAAGAGAAATTCAAGAAACTATTCACGCTAATTTTGATGAGCTCACACAAATGGCTTCTAAGCAACACAGCTTAGGACCCGAATTCAACCGTCTTCACTCTCCGGAATCTTCGGCTGAACCATTGCCACTCAACCGCAAAGAATTGGAAACCTTGTTTGCTCCACTATTTGATGATACAATTGGATACCGTTCTACTGAGGTCTCACCTACTTCCGCTGCTCAACCTGAAAACATTCCAGTACCAGACTCACCTCAACAAACTACTACAACTGTTGAGAGAAATGGTCCTCCAATTGCATCACCATCTACAGCAGAACAAACTGTTTCTAACTCCCGCCATTCAGCTGAAGATCCAACACCACCATCAGTTCCACAACCCGCAGAGCATGATCCTGATGCGTTCTTTAACCCGTTTGCACCGGCTCCTACCTTTCCTGATATAGCTGAATCATCTACACGCAATTTGAATCCTGCTAACATGCGAGATACTTATCAACTACACCCTTCAACAAACAAATGGACTCGAGACCATCCACTTGTTCATATTATTGGCCATCCAGATGCACCTGTAATGACAAGACAACGTCTTCACACTGATGGAGAAACTTGTATCTATGCACTCATAGTTTGTCAAGAGGAACCAAAGAACATTAAAGAAGCAATGACTTATGACAACTGGATTGAATCTATGCAAGAGGAATTTCAGCAGTTCATCCGATTGGAAGTCTGGGAATTAGTTGAAAGACCTGACGGAGTCTTTGTCATTGGGCTAAAATGGATTTGGAAAAATAAGCTAGATGCAGAAGGAACTGTCATACGTAACAAATCACGCCTGGTAGCGAAAGGATATTCCCAACTAGAAGGACTTGATTTTGCTGAATCCTTTGCTCCAGTGGCTAGACATGAAGCTGTTCGGATCTTTTTGGCCTATGCTGCACATAGGAACATGGTTGTTTACCAAATGGATGTAAAAACAGCATTTCTCAATGGAGACCTCCGTGAAGAAGTGTATGTCAGCCAACCAGAAGGCTTCGTTGATCCTGAGCGTCCTAATCACGTTTACCGACTCAAAAAGGCACTCTAAAGACTCAAACAAGCCCCACGGGCATGGTATGACAAACTTTCTACTTTCTTGCTGACCAATAAATTTTCTAAAGGATCGGTGGACCCAACATTTTTTACAAAAACCTACGGGGAGGACTTACTCGTTGTTCAAATATATGTCGATGACATTATTTTTGCTTCAACGAAAAGAAGTTACTCTAATGATTTTGCAAAACTAATGAAAGATAATTTTGAAATGTCCATGATGGGTGAACTTTCGTTCTTTCTAGGACTACAAGTTCATCAATCACCCCGTGGAATTTTTATCAATCAGTCCAAATATGCTCTTGAAATTTTAAAGAAACATGGGATGATGAGTTGTGATACTTATAATACACCGATGGGCTATACCACAAAACTAGACGCTGACTTACATGGGACACCTGTTGACCCTACCAAATACCGAAGTATGATTGGGTTCCTCATGTATCTCACGGCTAGTAGACCTGATATAGTATTTGCTGTCTATATGTGCTCTCGCTATCAGTCAAAACCAACTGAAAAACACCTTAGTGAGGTCAAAAGAATCCTTCGATACATAAAGGGAACCATTAATTTGGGAATCTGGTATCCGAAGGTTTCTGGTTTTGAACTAATTGCTTTTTCAGATGCTGACCATGCAGGATGCTTAGACACACACAAAAGTACATCTGGTGGATTACAATTTCTCGGAGATAAACTTGTGTCATGGCAATCAAAGAAGCAGGACTGCACATCACTGTCGTCTACAGAATCTGAATATGTAGCCATGTCTGCTTGTTGTGCTCAAGTCATATGGATGAGATCACAACTTAAGGATTATGGCTACCTATTCAACAAGATTCCAATCTACTGTGATTCCAAGAGTGCCATTGCTATCTCCTGCAACACAGTCCATCATTGCAAATCGAAACACATCGATCTCCGATATCACTTCATCAAAGAGCACGTTGAAAAGGGTACCGTCGAACTTTATTTTGTTGGGACTGAGTACCAATTGGCGGACTTACTTACCAAATCTTTAGCACCATCAAGGTTTGCAAGTCTAGTTCACCAAATTGGTATGCGATGTTTGACTCCAGATGATCTGGAAAAGTTTTTAAAACACAATTGATCGTCAAACATCAAACTATCTTTGTAAAATATTTTATTTTCATTAAAAAAAAAATCTCTTGTTCAAGATATGTCATTTACAAACGTTTTTTCTAAAAACAAAAGGCATATCTTGAGGGGGAGTCAGAATTTTTTTAACTTCTTTATTTTTCTTTATTTTAAATTTTCCTCATAAGTATTTTATCTCAATCTCGACACCTCTTGAACCATTGCTTGTTAAACTTTACCGAATTACTTCTTACGGTTGGTTCAAGAGGGTGCCACATCCATAACTCGCATAATATTTGTTTCACTATCTCTTTAATAGCTAAGTCATTAAACTCAAGGGACTCAATGTGCATCATGTGTTAAGTTTAGTTTGGTTTAACAAGTTGAGGGACCAAATGTGTCATAGTAACAAAATCTTTAATATATCCATTTTTTTTTCAAATCTGCTTATTTTGTTTCTTCATTCCATAACACCAAACGCGCCCCTTTTTTAATCCAACATCAAATGCACCATAATCTTTTCCAGTCTCAAGAATTTTTCAAGGTTTTTTTCAAGATTCATTGATTGTGAGTGCTCACAATTGACTTATTTATTATCATTACATGCATCCTAAATGTTAAATATAAGTCTAATCGAGGGTCTAGGGTTTATGTGAATTCGGTATTTGGGGGTTTCTGGTATGTTGTGATTTAGGCTAATTAATTGATATGGCCAGTTGCGGCATGTCCCATTGTACCTTAATCCACTATACCTTGATTTTAGTTGCCTCATCCTAGTGTATAATAGGTGGGTTTTTTTAACTTTCATAAGCCCAATTTTTTTCCTGTTTATGACTATCACTGGGATTAGGAGTATGTGATGAGTGTTATACTTATAGTTTGGACTCACAATCATTGCGGAATACTGCGAATTTGAAAACTTTGGTAAATATCGAGTTTGATAAATGGATTATCGAGTTTGGATTTTATGTTGTTCCATCGAGTTTGAACAAAAACTTATCGAGTTTGGAATGATACATACTTATCGAGTTTGAGGAGCTTAAGCTTATCGAGTTAGTAAACTGTAGGACCTTAGATATACCAACTTTATCACAAATATAGAAGATTAGAAGAAGAAAGATTGTGACTTGGTGACTTATATGTGATGTATATGATTCGTGAATAGAGAGAGATATATAAGAAATATGAGAGCTTTTATTCAAAGAAAACACACACAAATACACACACAAGCACACACCTCAAATGAGCTTTGAGGTGTTTATATAGTAAGTTACATAATGCCCTAAAGGCTTTTCATGGGCTTTGAGATGGATTGGGCTTTTTACATGAATATCTTCTACACATAAATGGACTAGCTTAATATAAATATTAACCTATTAGCTTAGCCCAATCCATAAGCCCTTTGACTATTCTATGTATTCTATGACACATTTCAAAGTTACATGCATGAGAATGACCATCACTTCTAAATACATATTTTTAATGCTAACAATCTCCCCCTAAGGGTTGGTCATTCGAGTGATGCTCCACGTGAGTGGGTCTTCCGTGTTCTTTGTCTTTAACTTTGTGTGTCGTTGTAGAATAGTCTTTAGTCTTTGTTCCTTCATGCTTTGTGATCTTTGATAACTGATTTTTCATTGTTCTTTGTTCCTCAGTGATGTGGAGTTATCTGCCTTTCGTCACTTCTGCGTCTGTGGTGGTTATTTGCCATTCCAACATGCTCATACATCTTTGGATTTTGATATTCGTATGCACGTAGTTCCCTTTCTCACACTTTGATCTTTAGTCTTTACACTTTGTAGATTCTTCTTTTTGGCGTAGAATCTTTCTTTGAACTTTGTGTTGTATAGATCTTTGAGGGAGCTTTCTTTAACTTCCAGATGTATGTATGAGCATGTGGAATCTGTCGCCACGGAGATGAAGTGTCCCTGCATATAAACAGTTAGCAATAAAACATCCGGTACTTACAGATAAGAATTAGAGATCGTCAACAGCATAGTGTGAAGACTCCTTCTAACCCTTACCAAGGCCGTTCCCATGTCAGATACTCTCGAGAGAGCTTACGAGACCTACTTAGTAGCTCAATGACTGGGTGAGTCGTTGGGGATCACTCCACGACTGTAGACCGTTTGAAACCACCGTGAACACTAAGCGTAACCCATAAGGAATTACCGAAGTGACCTGCTGTCAGGGCTGTTTGATGTTGACCCTGGCAGGAATTTCCATTCAATCATTGAGAATCACAAATGTGAATCCTCTCATAAATGTTCTGGCAGATTGCTAAGATCTGCGTAGGACTCTTAAGTTTACATCTGGCGTCCTTAATGTTGAACAACCAGTGTAGAGATATCATGTGTTCCTATGAGATCTTTTGATGAATCTCGGGGCTCTAGACTCGATAAGTGCACATTTGGTTTCCTATGAGGAGATTAGGGAAAGGTCTCCTGCTTCAATATCAACCATCTCTAAGAGACAAGTCGATAGATTATGCCGGTTCCCCGTGAGAATGAAACAAGCTCTTTTAAGAGAACTTGAGTGGTTAAGAAGGTTTAGTGCAGTGCGTCACTGGGTCCATGACGTCTTTGTCTTCAATACCGGTGTCATCTTAGTAACAACCAGTAGCATATGAGTTGAACCCGGTGTCTGCCCTAAGGTTGAACATTTGGAGGGCTATTTCTTTTCACCCTTTTTCATAACTTTTCTTTTTAATTCTTCAACCCCTTCTTTCTCCTTTCTCATTTTCTCCTTTTTCCAATCATACCTAAGGACTTCTAATTCTAATCTATTGGAAATGTCCTTGGGTAGATCCCTCCGGCTCTGGCGGATCATAGGACGGTTTTTCCTAACCTTAGTCACCTTATAACTCCATGACTATCCTATAATTGATCACATGCCATAAAACCTTTTTGTGAGAATCTCTCAAAGTGTTTATGATAATAAAACACATTGTTGACACTTCGAGAGTTTTGCATTTCTTATGAAGGACTCCCCCTTCACATGTGCTCATGAATTTTTTAGAAATTTGCACATGCGCGAGGAGTTTGTACTTTTGAATTGATCCACTTTCAGTGAACATGACCGATTCGAGACACGCTTACATCACTAGTTAGACTAGCTTGAAGTTATTACCCGTCCTGGTCAAGTCCAAAGAAAGTCTCTCGATACGGTACATTCTACTCAGACAAGTCCTATTCGAGACACGCTTACATCACTAGTTAGACTAGCTTGAAATTATTACCCGTCCAGGACAAGTCTTTTCGATTACTGACATTTTAAGCTTCGTCAATTCATTGGTACTATCTGAGTCGAGCTCTTTTGAGATTCAGTCACAAACTTTAAACATCTTTGATCACATTTTAATCATGTCTTCTCCCCCTCAAAAATAGCATAACGTGATATTTTTGATATCAACTGATTAATAAAAAGCTTTTTGGAGAGAAAGACAGATTTGATTTTGCATGAAATCGGAACATTTTTGTTATTGAACTCCCCCTTAATGATAGCATATTTAAAATTACTTAAGGGTTTTGAGGGAGTTATCTTGAGCACTAATTTTGAGAGATTTTGAGAAATCTTTTGAACAATCTTGAAAAAGTGCTCAAGAATTTTGTTTGAAAACGAGTTTATGCTTGAAATCTTTTTCGTTTGTTTAGACTCGAACTTTTTGAAAAAGAGTTCGTCATTGAACGTACGAGTCCTTGATTTGAAAATAATCAGAAGTCATCGTTTAACGTACGGGTTTCGTACAGAAGTATACGAAAGCCATTGTGAAGAAAATTTTTAGAAACGACATGTTTTAGAAAAACATTAAAAAATAAGATCTCCCGCTCAAGCATCTGTACATGTCCGTATCATTGTTGAATGACATTTCTAGAAACGTACAGAATATTGATTTATACGAGAGACATGTCGTGAGAAGAATATTTTTGGATTTTTTGATTTTATATTGTTTTTGTATTTTTGAAAGATTTTATATTTTTGTATTTTGTTGTTTTTTTTTTTGGTTTTTCAAATTTTGTATTTTGTTTTTTTCAAAAAATATTTACAGCGAAGCGATTTTGAAAACATTTTTCAAGAAGATTCGAGAAGACATTCTAGCTCCTCAGGAGTTAGGCTTCGCATGCCAATTCGTCGAACTAAATAGTCAAACCTTTCTTTTGGAAGGGCTTTAGTAAATAGATCGGCGAGTTGATAATCAGTCTTAACGAAAAATAATTCAACAGTACCCTCTTCCACGTGTTCTTTGATGAAATGGTAGCGGACTTTGATATGCTTCGTCTTAGAGTGATGTACGGGATTGCACGAGATGGCTATGGCACTTTTTGAGTCACAATACATAGGTATTCTGTCAAAAGTAAAGCCATAATCTGTGAGCTGTGTCCGCATCCAAAGAACTTGGGCACAACACGCAGATAGAGACACATACTCGGCTTCGGCGGTTGATAGCGCAGTACAATCCTGTTTCTTTGAAGACCAGCTTACAAGCTTTTCACCCAAAAATTGTGCTCCACCTGATGTACTCTTTGCTGTAACTTGATCACCAGCATGGTCTGCATCTGAAAATGCTGTTAGATTGAACTCCGAATCCTTCGGATACCAAAGTCCCATGTTAATGGTGCTTCGTAGGTACCGAAAGATCCGTTTAACCTCTTTGAGGTGAAGTTCGGTAGGCTTTGCCTGAAACCGTGCTAATAAACATACAGCAAATTGAATATCTGGTCGACTAGCAGTCAGGTACATGAGAGAACCGATCATGCTCCGATATTTCTTCGGATCGATAGGTTTCCCAAACAAATCAGCACCTATTTTTGGTGAAGTGACCATTGGAGTACCAACGGAATCACAGTTTTCCATTCCATGTTTTTTCAAAATCTCTATAGTATATTTAGCTTGATTGATAAAAATACCACGAGGGGATTGATGGATTTGTAAACCAAGAAAGAATTTTAGTTCCCCCATCATGGACATTTCAAATTTGCTTTTCATGAGATTTTCAAAATGTTTTGAATGGTTAGGATTGGTTGATCCAAAAATAATGTCGTCCACATAAATTTGAACGATCAAAATGTCATCTTTGAATTTTTTGATAAACAAGGTGTCATCAACCGTTCCTTTTGTGAAATTGTTTTTGAGCAAGAAAGATGATAGTTCGTCATACCACGCTCTTGGAGCTTGTTATAAACCATAAATGGCTTTCTTAAGCTTGTAGACGTAGTCTGGATGATCTCTGTCGATGAATCCCTCTGGCTGACTCACATACACTTCTTCTTTCAGAGTTCCATTCAAGAAAGCAGTCTTAATGTCCATCTGATAGACTGTGATGTTTTTGTGAGCTGCATAGGCTAAGAAAATCCGGACTGCTTCAAGTCTAGCTACAGGCGCGAATGATTCTTCGAAATCTATCCCTTCTTCTTGTGGATAACCTTTAGCCACGAGACGAGCTTTGTTGCGAATTACAGTCATTTCCTCATCCAGTTTGTTCTTCCACAACCACTTGAGATCAAGAACTCGTTTATCAAGTGGTCGTTCAACAAGTTCCCAACTGTCATGTAACAGGTATTGAAGAAATTCCTCCTGCATCGCTTCAATCCATGGGTTTTCTGCCATTGCTTCCCGAATGTTCTTAGGTACTTTGGTGCTTATTGAGCAAATGTAAATGCACAATTCGAGATCGGTGGCAAGTTGTCTCCTCGTCTGAACTGGCATTGAAGGATCACCAATAACATGTACTAACGGATGGTCTTTTGTCCATTGAAACGTAGAAGGGTACCTTGGGTGTAACGAATGTGTGTTAGATGGTTCTTGTAACCTTGAAGAAGATTCAGCAGAGTCTGTTGCAAACGGGTTTTCAAATACTTCTTCTTCTTCTTCTAACGTAACATCGTTTGAATTATTTGTTGGTTCTTCTTGAAAATTTGTGTTTTGGTTTTGCTCATCAACGCTTGGTAGAACAGTTTCAAGTACTGGAGTTACTTGAGTAGATGTAGATGATGTTGATGTAGTTGGTGCTTCAGCTTCGATTGTGGTAGATGCATCCTGTGGTGGTGGTGGTGGTTGATGGTTGTGAGTGGGTGCAGCGGAATGTTGTGGAGATGCATTTGTCGAAGGTCCACCATAATATTCATCAAACATTAACTCGAAGAAATTTTCCAGTTCTTGTTCTGAAGGTTTATCCGTGTGTGTTGACTGAGCTCCTTGAGGCACGAGTCCTGAACTGATGTGTCCAGAAGTCTGCATGTTTGGTGCGGGTCCTAATCCGTTTTGATTAGAAGCCATTGGATTAAGCGCGGGTTCTAGAGCGTATCTCTCAGAAGCCATTTGTGAAATCTCGTCAAACTTCACATTCATCGTCTCCATTATCTTTTTCGTTCTTCTATTATACACCCTGAATGCCCTCGAGTTTTCTGAATATCCAATGAAGATTCCAATATCACCCTTAGCTTTTAACTTCCCTAGATCTTCTCTGTCATTCGTCGGATAGCACAAAGCGCCAAACACGTGAAGGTAAGAGATGTCAGGTTTACGATTGTTCACTAGCTCATATGGGGTTTTATTGAATCTCGGATGGACTAGGGATCGGTTTTGAGTAAAACAAGCAGTGGCTACAGCATCAGCCCATAAGAATAGTGGTGCACTAGAAAAAATTAGCATTGTGCGAGCAGCTTCCACAAGAGTTCGGTTTCTTCTTTCAACTACCCCATTCTGCTGTGGAGTTCTAACAACTGATGTTTGGTGTGTAATTCCAACATCTTCGAGGTAAGTTCTTAACTCCTGATTTGTAAATTCTGTGCCATTGTCTGTTCTTATAATCCTTACTGGAGCTTGAAGTAGAACTTGAATCCGCTTCAGAAAGGTGATGATGATGCCTGGTGCTTCGTCTTTAGATCTCAAAAACTTTACCCAAGTATATCTTGAATAATCATCAACAATAACAAGAATATACTTCTTCCCATTAAAGCTTTCAACTCTCATTGGGCCACATAAGTCCATGTGCAACATATGTAACCTTGCTTCCGAACTAGGTACGGTTTTGGGTTTATATGATGCTCTTTTACTTTTTCCTTGTTCGCATGATGGACATAGGTGTTCCTTGGTGTATTTGAACTTAGGAAGTCCGGTGACGATGTTGTCTTTGGCTAACTTGTTGATGGTGTCAAAATTGAGATGGGATAAACGTCTATGCCACAGCCAGGACTTAGTTTCGGTTGCCCTTGTCATAAGACAAATTGGTGATGTAGAAGCCATTTGGTTGATGTCGATAGCATACAAGTTTGTACCACGATTACCAGTTAAGAGATCATCACCAACCAAATTTCTAATAAAAACCGTGTTTCTTCTGAATGCCACTTCTAAATCTGCATCACAAAACTGCCCAACTGAAAACAAGTTGTGTCCCAACCCTTCGACGTAGTAAACTCGAGTGATTAAAAAATTCCCAAATTGTAGATCTCCATAACCCTGAATAGCTGCTACATGATCATTTCCAAAGCGTACAGTTCCCATGAATTTCCAAATGAAATTGATCAGCAGCTTTAAATTCCCGGTCATGTGCTTGGAGCAACCCGAGTCGACGATCCAAAGACATATTTCGATAACCTGCCAAGAACAGAAGAGTTTGTATTTGGAAACCGTGTTGAATTTGGTTCCATGGGGTTAGGAGTAAAAGCAGAATCACACTCAGAGACAGTTGCTACTTGTTTAGCTTGAGTTATTTCTAATTTGCCGTCCTTAAGAGTGAACTCTCTACCCGTCGGAATCCACATACAAAACTTAAGATAGTTCCTAGGCATTCGACTAATAGTGGTAGTCCTAAATCGTGCAACTAATCGTTCTAAAGATCTGGATCTAGCACTAGGTCTTTTTGGAACATTCTTCTGTTCAGGCGTAACATACACATTCTTAGAAACACATTCATCATGAACATCATTAATTAAACATTTCTTGCATATTAAACAAATAGAGTCATTACATGCATTAGAACCAGTACTTTCGACATTACATTCAGATGAATCATGTTTCTTATTACAAAGCGATAAATTCCTAGGGTGTTCTTCTACCTCTTCAACTTTATTCTTGCTACTACTCTTAGATGCAGGCGAGACTCTATTGTTCCTTGTATTGCTCCTAGGCTGTAGTCTGCTGCTCCTAGAGGTGCTTTCTAATCCTGTAGAAGGTAAGGCACACACATTAGGATTTATATTGTTGTCCTTTTTAGCATCACTAGATTCTTTAGAATTATCCTTAATGCACTTGTCATTTGTCTTAGATGATGAGGCAGACGCATTAGTGGGACTAATCCTAAAAAGGCCAGGTGCTATCACTTTTGGAGTTTCGACAACTGCTTTTCCTTTATCAACAATCTTATCATTTTCACTTTTCTTGGGCAAGGGTGTTGGAGTGACTGGTTTTGTCAAATCCTTTTTCTCATCGACTTTTGGAGCAAACCTTGAAATTGACATCTTTGGTTTTTGAACCGTGTTTGAAACATTTGGTTTATCCGAAGTCGACGGTTTTGCAAACTTAGTTTCCTCACCCTTCCCTTTTTGACTGTCAAGCTGAGCCCTCAAAAGATCATTTTGCTCTTTCATTTTCTTTAAGGCACGCTCATACGACAATTTGTCATACTTGCATTCTTCCTTTTTTCGATCAAGTTGTTTAAAATATGACACATTTTCTTTTTCAAGTTTAATAAGAGCATTTTCATATTTTGAAACAATGTCGGAGGTCTCAGCTCTCAGTCGTTCATCGTCTTGAACAGAATATGTTTGTAAAATGATGGACATAATATCGGTGGTCATAACAGCTTCGAAGAGAGAATCATTTAGGTTTTCCAAAACATTGATATGCTCAAAAGATTTATTAGCCTTCTTTATCAGGGATTTGTGATCCGTGACGAAGTCAGCTGTTTCTTTTAAAAATGCTTGTTCAAAATGAATTACTCGAGCATGGATGTTATTAATTTGAGGAGCAAATTCATTTTCGAGAATCTTTTTAAGTTGTAAATGAACCGTGGAATTCCAGTTGATCTCATTAAGTCTCGTTTTAGATTCTAAAGTCGTTTTAAGTTGCCCAATTCTGGTTTTAAGATCATCAAGATATCCTCTTGCAGCACTTGTGTTAAAAGTGTTGTTTGAAGAAATCTGTTCCATGTTTGAAAGCGATTTGGAAGCAACTACCTTTTTTGAAAACATTTTTGAGAATGGACGTGTTATGGAAAACACTGATGGTTCTTTTTGTGGAACAAAAGTAATTCCCGAAAGTTTGTTCAATTTGTTGTAATCAATGGGTTTCAAATCCTTTTGTTTCATTTTAGAAATGCTCTCTTCGACATGTTCTATCGTTTGCACAGAATCCCGAACGACGGGAGGATCATGTTTAGTGTAAAAAACACTACCATTATACAAGACGTTCTGTTCTTCCTGAGCTTTCTTGAGATTACAAGGATTGTTACCAAGAGCCATTTTGTGTTTCGTATGGTAAATCGGATTAGTTTGATTTGAAATCATTTTCATTGTTTGACTTGACTGACCCGACTTAACCACTAATTCTTCTAAATGTGCAATCTTGTGTTCTGACTCTACGATTTCTTCCAAAAGTTTATCTTCTTTCTTTGCAAAGTCCATTTTCAACTCATCCCTTTCTTTTTCAAGATTGGTGTAAGCTGTTTCTTGTTTTGAAAGTTGGTTTGTTAATTCAGAAATTTCTTGTTTTAAAGAGTTAATGGTTTTTGTTGAACGTATTTCAAGATTAGCAAACTTAGTTTTCCATTCCCTATCTTTAACAAGTAACTTCTTATAACCAATTTCAAATTCTGACTCGCGTTCTTTGTGAATTTGAAAACTTTTTGCATTTTCCTTGTATCTCTCAAGCTCAGTGGTCAATTTCTCATTCGCGGCCTTAACATCGCGATTGACCTTTTTCACTTTCTCGATTTCAATACCACAATTATTTAATAATGATTCAAATAAAGCACGTGTTTCCTCATCATTCTCAGCATGCTGTGAAACAAAGCCTCCATTATGATTCACATCTGGAGTTGCTGAAGAAGTATTGCTACTACTTGGCGTGTCCAGGTATGTATCATAAGTAGGTGCTTGCTTCTCAGAAAGCTGTTCCTCATGAGAAGACATATCAAATATATCATTATTATGACATGTGTTGAAATTTGATACCTCAGATGGTGCACTGGTGTCATAAACAGGAAGTGTGTCAGAATCCGTGTCATACTTAGCTTCCTGAAGATTCGCCATGAATATGCAGTTCGCATCGATATCCTCTCTGTCTTCCATTTCATCCATAAGAGCCATAAAATCATGTTCCTCTGCATTCAACTGAAACCCTGCCTTCTCTTTTTGTGCCAACATCACTGCTTTCTGCAAGTACTCTAGATCTTTCTTGTTCGGCTTAGTAGGACAGTTCCTTGCCATATGACCTACTCCTTGGCAGTTGAAACACTTTACCGGATTACCCTGATTCACATTTCCATAATTCCCAACAACTGGAGCTGCCACATTCCTATTCTGATTACCCATTGCCTGATTACCAACATTCTGACCCCTCTGATTTCCAACATGCTGACCCATCTGATTCCCTGCATACTGACCATACTGATTCCCTGCATACTGACCTGCATTCTGCATATTCTGATTACCCATGTTAATTCCAGTGGCATATCCTTGCTGATTCCCATAAACTCCAACCATTTGGCCTCCGTTGCCCATATTGAAACTCGGCTGAGCAATCTGCTTGTTGCGAGTGTTCGATGAAATCCTTTGGTTGTTGTTTGTTGGGGTAGAATAGCGTCCTTGGAATGCTTTTGTCAGAAAAGCAAACGCTTGTGTCAATGCTGCAGTAGCTTCATCATTGTCAGTGAATTCTGGTTCTTGGAAATGTGGGTATTGCTGTTGTGGAATAAGATGTTGTTGTTGCTGTGGGTAGAACTGTTGTTGGTAGACCGGTGTTGGTTGTTGAATGTAGGATGGTTGCATGTAGTTGTGAGTGGAAGATGATGATGGATGTTGTTGTGTGTTTACTGGTATAGGTGTTGGTGTATCAGCCATTAATGCTAGAGGATCATGCTTTTTAGCTAGTAATTCAGCTCTTACTTCATTAGCTTCATCTTGATTTTGCTTCAAGAAATCATACACCTGATCATAAGTCACTTCATGCAAATTCTTTGTCTGATAAACAATAGTGACATATCTTCCCCATTCTGGTTGTAACTCATTCAGAAAAATGGTGTTGTTAGCAATATTTGTCTGACTGAGGTTGTGTCTTGATAAATCATTCATGATCTTACAGAATCTGTGGTAGTACGTCTCTATGGATTCACCAGGAATTGAAGTAAACTTGCGAAGTTCCTTAAGCAGTTGTGTTTCCATTTCCTGTTTCCCGATGTCTGTCCCATACATTAACCTCTTGACTCTTTCCCAGACTGCATGAGCACTTACTTCACTGTCAACAGTAGCATAAATGGTTTCAGGTAAACCAAGAACGACGTAATGAAATGCCTGATCATCAGCTTCAATCTGTTTTCTATCTTCCACAGTGTATTCAGTCTCATTCTGTTCTCTGTAGTATGGTTGTACTGGGGGGGTACCATTTGGATCACCAGGGTCTAGTACTTGTGATGGTTTGAAGGGTCCATCCACAATGGATTTGATGAGAAGACTTCCATTTGCTTTGCTCTTAAGATAACGCATCATACGACTAGCCCACTGTGAGTATCCACCCTTTGACAGCATGGGAGGTCGGTTTTCGGCACCGGCAGCATGAATATCTTGTTGCGTTGCCATTGATGAAGTGTAGATGGATAAAGTTGATTCTTGGATCGTTCCAACGAAATAGGAGTAGAGTTTAGAGTGAGTTGATGCAAGTTTTTATGGTGAAAATTTTGACTGAAAACCTTAAAACCTCAATAACTTCTTCTCGGAGCGTTTTTAGGCCTCGAAACTTCGCCTAAATCGATAAATCAATTTAGCGTGTCGTACTCCTCTGTCTGACGGTCGTTTTGACAGCTGATTCGTCGAAAACGGAGTTACGGTTCAAAAGTTATGGCCGTTTGAAGTTTGGTCGTCAAAAACTTCACTTTTGTCAAAATTCTTGTGTTCTCGATAATTTAACCAAGTTCTCGAAAATTTTTCAAGATCTCGATAATTTCACACAAGTTCTCGAAAATGTTTCAAGTTCTCGATAATTTCAGGTTCTCGAAAATTTTATAAGATCTCGATAATTTCTCACAAGTTCTCGATAATTTCAAGTTCTCGATAATTTTCAAGATCTCGATAATTTCTCACAAGTTCTCGATATTGTTTCAAGTTCTCGATAATTTCAGGTTCTCGAAAATTTTTCAAGATCTCGATAATTTCACAGATCTTTCTCGAAAACTTTCACTTATCGAGAAAATTCAAAACTTATCTAAATTATACAATTTAGAAAGTTATCCCAAGTCGAAGTGTTTTTACTAACTTATACAAGTAAGAAAAACACCGAGTAAGCCACGGAAACGTCTGAAGATACTTGAAGAGAAGTTCTCGATAAAGGGTGTGAGGTTCTCGATAAATAGCAACAAAAATCGTATGACTTAAAGCACACCGAAATCAAGTTTTAAATCCAAGATTCTTGTAGTTCTAAGCTAAAAAACACCAAAACTTGAAGAAAGTTGCAAACTTGATGATTTTTATGAAACTTCTGAAGATTTCGAAAACTAGTACAAAAACCAAATTCGAATTTTTAAGCTAGAAATTTTCAAAAAGATTAAAACTTTCTTGTTAGATAAGGTTTATAACACTAGTTTGTAATCAAAAAAGTGTTAAAAACCAAGAAAAAACAAGAAGAGTAGGAATTTTTATAAAAATTCGTGTATAAAGCTTAAAAAAAAACGAAATACAACAACCCCTCAACCCTCCTAAATCATTGTTAGGCGATTGATACCACTTGTAGGACCTTAGATATACCAACTTTATCACAAATATAGAAGATTAGAAGAAGAAAGATTGTGACTTGGTGACTTATATGTGATGTATATGATTCGTGAATAGAGAGAGATATATAAGAAATATGAGAGCTTTTATTCAAAGAAAACACACACAAATACACACACAAGCACACACCTCAAATGAGCTTTGAGGTGTTTATATAGTAAGTTACATAATGCCCTAAAGGCTTTTCATGGGCTTTGAGATGGATTGGGCTTTTTACATGAATATCTTCTACACATAAATGGACTAGCTTAATATAAATATTAACCTATTAGCTTAGCCCAATCCATAAGCCCTTTGACTATTCTATGTATTCTATGACACATTTCAAAGTTACATGCATGAGAATGACCATCACTTCTAAATACATATTTTTAATGCTAACATAAACTTTGTATGTTATCGAGTTTGGGTTCATTAAATCTTATCGAGTTTGACATTAGTTTGTGGATTATCGAGTTTGGAAGTAATATGGTAAGATATCAAGTTTAATATGCTTATCGAGTTTGAAAACTCATTCGGTTATCGAGTTAGACAACTCACATGCTTATCGAGTTAGACAACTCACATGCTTATCGAGTTAGACAACTCACATGCTTATCGAGTTTAAGACTTGTGTGCTTATGGAGTTTTAAGACTCGTGTGTTTATCGAGTTTAAGACTCGTGTGTCTATCGAGTTTGAGACTCTTGGGCTTATCGAGTTTGAGACTCTTGGGCTTATCGAGTTTGAAATTTACATGTTTATCGAGTTTGAATATTACATGCTTATCTAGTTTGAATGTTACATGCTTATCGAGTTTGAAACTTATGTGTGTTTATCGAGTTTGGAACCAAAATTCTTTATCGAGTTTGGAACCAAAATTGTTTTCGAGTTTGGAACAATAATGGTTTCAAAGTTTATCGAGTTAAGTCCAAAACCTTTTTCCAAGTTAAGTCAAAACTGTTTTTTCGAGTTGAGTTATTAATTTCTTACTTATTTCACTCCGAGACAGGAGTTTCGAAATGGAACCATCACGTATGGGTTCTAGTTTTTCCATTTTTATGAAAAGAAATGCTGCCGAAATTTTTCAAAAAAATTTGTCATGTCATGGTTTTTTCTTTAATGGAAAAATGATCGCGTTTCATGTTTATCTAAGAGTTGTGATTGATTCTTATGAGGATTGTGTATGTCTCTTGGGTTGATTTATCATGAGTTGTATATGTGATGTTGACTTTATCTTAGGCGATTGTTTTCAGATATTATTTTTTTTTCTAAAACTAACGAGCTAATCACCACGTGGCTTTTGTTGGTTTATGAATCATTTCAGGTCTCGATATGGCAAAGAAATCAACACCTAGACACGAATTGATTCAAGGAGATGAAAGAGTAATCGCTAAGACAAACCATAGGATAGATCTTGACTCAATCACATGTCATGATACTTGTGCAATCATTCTGGAAATACTTAAGAGACACTTCATTTAAAACCTCCTCACCATCACCACTGAAGTACCTGAAGTCTACTTAACACAGTTTTGGGAGACTGTTGAAATCAGCAACGATGAAAAGTCACTGGGGGTTCATCTTGATCACAAACATGTTGTGTTTAATGTAAAAACTCTCTGTACTTTTCTCGGTTTGCCGAATCTCAAGAAATTCTCCCATATGCCGTCATTATCAGATGTTATCAAACTTCTTCGGGAACTGCAGTATGATGAATCAGTAATCCAACTCAGAAACATATCCCACGTTGACAGGAAATACATTCCACAACCCTGGCTCACACTTTACTCAATTCTCGCCAACAGTTTAACGGGCAGAGAAACTGGACATGAACATCCTACTCTAGAAACGATGCAGATCTTCTGGGGGGGTTGTCAAACAAGCTCAAATAGACTATGCTCAACTAATTTGGGTGGACATGGTTAATCACGCAAGACAGTTTCTCAAATCGTCTACCTCAAAAAATCCATTCTACAGATTCACAAAGTGTCTCATTGCTCATTTCATGGAGAAATACCCAGATATTGATCGTAGATCGGAAGACAAGAAACACACCCCTTCTGTGGATCATAAATACTCTAAAACCAGGATTCAGAAGACAAACACTCAAATACAAGGAATGAGAATTCCCGATAGTCTTATACCTGATGATGTTCGTGACGCTGAGGCATACATTTTGTATGATGAAGCTCAAAAAATTGGTAAAGTGGGTTTGACTCAGACGAAAAGAAGGAGAACTTCTAAAAGGAAAACTTCAACAGCCTCTACAATCAAAACCATTCCCAAATCAGGAACCAAAAAGGTCACAAGAGACTTAAGAAGAAAGTGACTACTCTTCGAGATGAACCTACAGATGATGAAGGAGATGCTCAACAGGAAACAGAAACTGAAAAACTCGCAAAGACTTCAAGCAAGAAGACAGATAAGGGAAAAGCTTTAGTAACTCAAGAAGAATCAGTAACCTCACCAATGTCTGAATCCGAAGAAGATGAACAACTGCAACTCACCATAAGAAAAAGCAAAGAATCAGAAGTGGAAAGAATTGCAAAAGTTACTAAGAAAGGTGAAGGTTCTGGAACTCAAGAGCCGGTAAGCCCAACTCCAGAATCAGAAAGAGATGATCAAACATCAGAAGAAACACATTCACAAACCGAATCATCTTCTGAACAAGGTGATGATAACTCTGAAGATGAAGCTGAGTCATCAAGTTCTGATCAAAACGAATCACTCGATAAACCTGCTGAATCTGAAGTTAAAGTTGAAGCTTCAAAAGACAAAGACGATGAGGAATCCGAGAATGAAGAAAGTAGCGATGAGGAAGATAAATCGGAAAGTGAAGAAGTTAATGATGAAGAAGATGTGAATGATGATGATGATGAGGAATCGGATGGTGAGAAAAAGGATGAACCTCTCGAAACCAGTCAAGATACCTCTCTTGACATTGTAGGTATTGATGAAGGACCACCAAAAGTTCAACCACAACAACAACCTTTATCGCAACCTCAAAGTCATCCTCAACAAATCCCTAACACGACTGTTGTTCACTCAAGTTTGTTAAAATCACTACATGACCAATATGAAGCACTTGCACATCAAGTTCAAGAACAACAACGTGATGTTGAAGCTTTCAAAATCTACAATGTGGATAAGGCAGTTGAGGAGCAGGTAAAACTGATGTTACCGAGGGAAGTTAAGAAGTATGTTCAGAAGGAACTTCCTTCTGCTGTGAGACATTATGTCAACAGGAATCTTGCAGAGCTCGTTTCTAACAGGTTTCAAACTAAACCAATCACTGTTCAGACTCTACCTCCAAAACCTTCCATAAGTGATCTCAAAGGTAAATTACTGGAAGCTATTGTGAATGATCCGGAAGAAAATGATCTACGCAAGGCACTTATCAAGTCTATCAAGAAAGCTGAAAAGAAAAGCGAATCCTGCAAAAAGACTATTGCCACTAAGCGTCGACATGATGATTCCGACCCTGACGATCAGCCACAACCTGACAAGAGGAAGAAAGTGTCAGGTTCCACCTCCAGTGCTCCTACCAAAACCACAACTGCTAATGTTTTTGCTGATCCAAACCCTCCACAATCTACTGCAGATCCTCACCCCTCACAAACAACTGAAGATACTGATGTCAATGTGGATGAAATCCCTCCACTAATCACCGAAACCATCACGGAACCACCCAAGGATGCTCAGTTAATTCCTGCTCCTGAATGGATTAACCCTGATGCTCCTTCCTTTAACTGGTTCGATGAAATGGTTGATGCTTACCCTGATGACATTGAAGTTGAAGAAATGATTGAAGGATCAATTATAGGCTTCACAAAAAGAATTAAAAAGGTGATGCAGACTCAAAGACTTCAGTTGTCTGACTTAGTTAAGATTCGCAAAGCAGGGTTCACCGAGTTCAAAACATGCACCACCACTGAACTTGAGTTTGAATACAACGTGGAGGAGGTTGCAAGAGCTCTATCTGAAAACATTACTTGGGAAAAGAGACCTTCTTGGGATAAACTCTATCATGGCACGGAACCCCTCGTTGATGAATTCCATTATCAAGATTTCTTTCAACCATTACCCCTTGTTGGTCCTCCAAGTGATCCTAAGCTCCCTAAGCAATACTTCTTCAACAAAGACCTTCTCTATCTTATTCATGGGAACACGAATCCGAATCACCGTTATGCAACATCTCTCACCAAATTCAGGGCCGCCTCATATCCTCTGGAAACACTCGAAGATCAAATGAGAGGATTGCATTCCACCTCTATCTCCAAATATAATCATGAAGCTGCCTTATGTACTCTTCCGTGGCCAGAGATGCGTAAATGGTTCTACAAATACAAGCTGACTTTCCGATCCAATCACAGAGTCTTCTCGAATCATCGCATTCTTGCCATCACAGCAGTCCCGAGTACCGAAAAGAGATATGGATATAACTTTCTTGATAAAATTGAGGTTCGTCGAAGTGATGATCAACTTTACACATTCAGTGAAGCTGACTATCATCGCTTGAACCTCAATGACATTGCTGACATATACTTGCTCAAGGTTCAAGGCAAACTTCAAAACTTGTCCGGTAGCCTTCAGTATGATGTCATCAACTCCATTTTGCTCTTCATGCGCCAAACCATTATCAAAGCAAGAGTCGAAGATGCACAACTCGGGGTCGAAAGTTACCAAATGTCACTCAACTTTACTGCTCCACAGTTATATCCTCCTGACATCCCGCATTTAAGACCTTTCATCTTCAACAAGAAACCTTTTGGAGTGGTTTACCCGCACAACGATAGTTACCGTTTCATGAAATACGAAGAGGTTCATAAGTTCGGGGATCAGACTCTCAGATTTGTCAGAATTCAGCTGAATGAAAAGCTCAAAGAATATAATAGTGGGATTAAAGTGGGATGGAATAAAAGAGATGAGAAATAAGCACTTAAGTTCTTGGCTAGGATTGATCAAAAGCTGAGGTTCAGGGAGCAGATACGCACTTTGGAGAGTTTAATTGGAGCAAGGGAACCTATTCAGAATATACTCACTTACCGCCGTCCAGACACTCCTCGAATATGATCAGATTGGTATAACATTAACTTGGTTTCATCATTATTTTTTCTTCATCCATTACTATGGTTTGTGCACACATAACAGTGTACAACCCGCACTTGTATTGAAAGGACCCTGAGGTACGCTTCAGTGCCTCAATCCTTATATAAGGAGCGAAGGCTTCTTACTTTTGAGTAGAATTAATCAAACATTTTTTGATTTTCATAATTCTGCTCAAAAGACAAGTATTTCACCTCAATAAGTATTCACTTGTTGAGGGGGAGCACTTGAAAACTCATTGTTTTGGAAAAACAAAAGTTCTTGTTGATATCTCCCCATAAGACTCAAAAAGCATATTTTAATCAAATGTTTATCAAAAACAACATCTTATATGCTATTTTTGAGGGGGAGAAAAGGAAAGTGATTAAAATGTGAAAGTTAAAAGTTGCTGAAAAGTCAAATCTCATGCGAGCTAGACTCAGATTCACCCAGGAATTGACGAAACATAAAAGTTAGTAAATTCAAAAAGACTTTTCCTCGACGGGTAATAACATCAAGTTAGTTACTAGAGCTAGTTGTCACCTAAAAGCTGACAATGGAACTCTTTAACTAACCACGTAAGCGTGTCTCGAAAAGGATTAGTATTAGTAGAAATGTACCGTTTCGAGAAACTTTCTGTGGACTTGACCAGGCCGGGTAATAACTTCAACCTAGTCTAACTAGTGATGTAAGCGTGTCTCGAATCGGTCTTGTTCACTGAAAGTGGATCAATTCAAAAGTGCTCGCTCCTCCCGCATTTGCAAATTTATTAAATACATATGAGCACATGTGAAGGGGGAGCCCTTCATAAGTAAAGCATAAAACTCTCAAAGTGTTAAACAAAATATTTGATTAACACAAACACTTTGAGAGATTTTCAAAGGATTCAATGGCAATTATAGGATAGTCATGGAGTTATAAGGTAACTAAGGTTAGGAAATAACCGTCCTATGATCCGCCTAAGCCGGAGGGATCTACCCAAGGACATCACCAATAGTTAGAACTAGAAGTCCTTAGGTATGATACGAAAAAAGGAGTAAAGAATGAAAGGAGAAAGAAGGGGTTGGAGAATTAAAAAGAAAAGTAAAGAAAAGGGTGAAAAGAAATAGCCCTCCATACGTTCAACCTTAGGACAGACACCAGGTTCAATTCATATGCTACTGGTTATTGCAAAGACAACACCGGTATTGAAGATTAAGTCATCATGGACCCAGTGACGCAATGCACTAAACCTTCTTAACCACTCAAGTTCTCTTAAAAGAGCTTGTTTCATTCTCACGGGGAACCAGTGTAATCTATCGACTTATCTCTTAGAGATAGTTGATATTGAAGCAGGAGACCCCTCCCTAGTCTCCGTATAGGAAACCTAAGTGAGCACTTATCGAGTCTAGAGCCATGAGATACATCAAAGATCTCTTAGGAACACTTAGTATTTCTACAACTGGTGTTCTACATCAATGGGCACCAGCTGTAAATTATCGAGTCCTTCGCAGATCTTAGCAATCTGCCGAGAACGTTTATGAGAGAATTACATATGTATTTCTCAATGATTGAACGGAAATTCCTGCCAGGGTCAACATCAAACAGCCCTGACAGCAGGTCACTTCGGTAACCCCACAAGGGTTACGCTTAGTGTTCATGGTGGTTCTTTAGCGATCTACAGTCGTGGAGTGATCTCCAGCGACTCACCCAGTCATTGAGCTACCTAGTAGGTCTTGTAAGCTCCTTCGGGAGTATCTGATATGGGAACGGCCTGGATAAGGATTAGAAGGAGTCTTCACAATATGCTGTTGACAAGCTCTAATTCCTTATCTGTAAGTACCGGTTGATTATTGCTAACTGTTTACTTGCAAGTACATCTCCTCCATGATGGTAGATTCCAGCATGCTTATACATACATCTTGAAGCAAATGAACGCTCCCCCAAAGATCTTAGCACCACAAAGTTCAAAGAAAGATTCTACGCCAAAAAGAAGAATCTGGAAAGTATAAAGACTAAAGATCCAAGTGTATGCAAAGGAACTTCGTGCTTTCATAAGTCAAAGTCCAAAGATGTATGAGCATGTTGGATTGGCGGACAACCACCACAGACACCGAAGGGACAATCGGCAGACAACTTCATAATACGATCACCATCACATCAACAAGGAACGAAGTACAGAGAACGATGAAAGATTATTCTAACTATTTTTGAGGACGTCGACTACAAAGTCAAAGTATAGAAGATGACGACGTCAAGCAACCTTTGATGACCGACCCTTAGGGGGAGATTGTTGGGAATAGACTTTATTATTTCAAGTGTCGGTCATTGAGTTTTGATATAGGTTGCATTACTTAGTTATAACATTAGTTATTTTATGTATTTTGTAAGTTTTATGCTTGGTTTATAGGTTTGGATAAAGTCTAAGGGCTAAGTATGTCATATTGTCTAAGTTTAGAGAAGCCCTAATCCTTACCTATAAATAGCTATGTATAATCTCATTTTGAGGTTGGTTGGTTCACTAGTAAGGTTATTTTGTCTATTATTTTCATTAGGTGTTCCTTCCACTCTCTCTCTCTACTTACCTTCTCTCTCTAGAATTTCTAAGTGATTATGTTGTAGAAATGGTGACCTAACAATAATACTAAAAAACTAAACTTCATCGGCTTCATCGGCCACCTCATGGTATGGTAATTGTAGCCTCTCGTAATTTTCCCCAACGGTTAGTAAATACTTACAAGTTATTACGTTATTTAAATACCCACTTTTGCGTGTGAATTTTTTTTATTTTAGACTTGATATATAAATCACAACGGTAAAATGTGAATTATCTTTTGCTTAGAAATGTTGCTTGCACACAAACCTAGATAGTCTAATTATCGCGAATATATATTTTAAACATTTATATTTTTATAATATACGTTTCGTATATTTAAGGTACAATATTTATATATTCCCGGAGCCTACGAAAATTCCCGAGATCACTCATTAATATTATTTGATCGTAACCCGACTCTCAAAACACACCAGGTGGGCCCCGTTGACTCATTGGGCCTTAAACCCAACTAATAAGCCAAACAAACCCTTTTTAATTTTTTTTTCTTTCTTTTCTTGCTGGACCGAACGAAAGCAGCCCACCAGGCTAGTTGGCCCAACCCAATTTCACTTTTAATTTTTTTTGATTTCTTTCTTTGACTCGACGCAGCCTCGACACCACCCAAAACACCCCCGTTACTTTTGTTTTTTAACTCATGACCTTGCTAAATTACTTCACAACTTGTTTTATCACCTAGCTAACATTCATAAGTGATAAATATCACTCACTCACTCGCTCATTTGCTGCCTGAAAACCACACAAAGCATATGTTAAAAACCATGGACATGGTGAAGCCAAAAACGTGTCATTCATATTCTAACACCTCCCATGACTCCCAATAGCTTCTAAAACTAAACACAAGGGTACAGTAGAATTTCAGGAGGAACAGAGATCTTATGACACATTCCTTTTGTTGCCAAGTTTCGATTGGATGGAGGAAAGGTGCCACCCTCTTATGCCGAGACAACACACACCACTCTTGGCTTCTATCCTTTGTCTTGAACCTTTCACAAGCTCCTATAACTCCCTTGTGCATTCTCAGCTAGTATCTCACACACAAACATACCAAAAGTTATTATAACGTGAAGTATTGACATCGAGTTGGGACAAGAAGTTGGCGAGGAGTACGAGGTGCACAAGTGATCCAAGGAGTACCACCATTGCTTGTCTTGGACCTTGCTAAGTCGTGAAGTGAACCACGATCATCCCACGTACTAATTCGAACCATACGTACCATTGTCACCACCTATCTGTGGTGAGGTGAGCAAACTCGAAACACTATAAACATTTTCTATTTCTAGTAATATTAGTTTTACACGTTTACTTTTATCTTTTATTTCGTAAATATTAAACGTAACATATATATGTTTTTCCATCTTTTCATTTTTGACCACGCTAAAAATCGAGTATGATAATAATTTTGAGCTAATAATAACGTATACGTAAATTATATCACACGTTCCATGTATACCTTGACCCATTCGAATAAGCACAAAAACACTTAGAATATTTCTAAGTGTTGAAACTGTTTTCAAAATGAAGTTTGCTCGATCACTTTGGTCTCGTAAATAAATATTTTGACACATAATCTATATGTTTTATTGCTTGACCTCATTTTCACCTTGGTGAACAATTGAGGGACATTTTTCATTCGACCTAACAAGCTCATTTGAACCATTTACTCGACCCTTTTTGAACCTGCCTAAAGCAGTTTTCGTATGAAACTAAATAAGCCAAGTGGGCTTATTAGCCCGATAAGCTGTCCAATAGCTTATTCGATAAGCTGGTCTTAACAGCTTGTCACCATCATTTTTATAACATAAAATATGACCCAAACTCAGGCCCAAAAGTCTCGATAGTCCAATGGACCAAAATTTGTTAACGGGCCAAGACTTGTTCTCGTTAAGGCCCAATTTAGAAAATAAGTGAAATATAAGCTAATAAACTGTTGTAATAAGCTTATTGGAATGTCCTGAGCTTATTTAAGAAGTCAAAATGTTAAACTTTTAATTTGGCGAAATTTGGACTAACTTTGCAAAATTTCTTAAACCGAGGGACTAAAAGTGTAAAATTGCAAACTTGTGGTAAAAACTGTAATTATTGAATTTATAGGTTAGAAACTGTAAATAATAAAACTTGGAGTTGAGAAATGTAAATATTGATACTTTTTGACCTAAAATGTAAATTATATATATTTTGGACTAACGGTGTAAAATATATATCGTTAGGGTTAAAAGTGTAAATTAGTAAAACTTAAAGGAATTTTCTGTAAATATTATTTTACAAAAATAATATTAACCTTTTACATATATAAATATATAATTAATATAAACATAAACTTATATATACGTTATATATTCGTAATTAAAAATTAAACGATATAACGATACATTATTTATTTCTTTTAAACGATGCGTTTATTTTATTTCCGTTATAAAAACTAACTTTATATCAATCATCGATCATTTTACTTACGAGTTATATGTATATATAACTTTGTTTTTGAACTTTAGGCACTTAAACAAACACGAGATTCGTTCGTAACTAAATAACAAGTATTCGCGATAAAACCAGATTTAGACTATCAACTGAAACTTGCATTATCTTTTAGGTTGTGTTGTGTGAAGCCGTTTCCTTGCTTTGTTGAGACTACGATACCACTGTACTACTAAGGTGAGTTCATAGCCCACTCTTTAACTATTTTCCCGTGGGGGAGATACATGCTTAAAACTCGAACACAAGTCTTTTATACCGGGTATTGAAATACCTTCAGGCCAATGTTATTTGCTTAAGTTACTATTGTCAGAAGTCCCTCGATCATGAACCTTAATCACTTGAAGGGTGAACGTAAATAATTGTGGATAGTACTATTAGTGATTGACAATCCTCGTTTGGTTGTTGGAGAAAACACCAGGCGCACTTTATTATTCTTATAAATAGGTTATTGACAAATACCTATCTTTGGGGGCCTATTACTTACCATCATAATCCGCATTTATGATTGGTTGTTAATCGTTGAGTATCATGAGCTTAAGGCAATAACAGGAACATTGATTTTTAACATATTGATTGTATGTGATTACAATACATTCTTAACTTGTGATTCAAACTCTTAAACTCAAACCTATGAATATCACTCAACTTTATGTTGACTTTAGCATGTTTATCTCAGGTTACTAAACAAGACAGATCTGGATGGCACGGAGTGGGCAAAAGCATGACAAGAACCATAATAAACTACTTATTTTCCTTCAGAATAAAACACGTTCTTAACTTAATAATGTCTTGTATCCCAGATATTTGGTATTTTTGAAATAAATTAAACTTTAATACGTCACTTTGTGTTGTCTACTATAATTGTGACAAAGATCCTTGAAGTAATACCCCGAAAGTCTTCCGCTGACATGTTAAGTCTTCCGCTATTATTAACGACTTTTGGGGGTGTTACAGATTGGTATTCAGAGCCACGGTTATAGAGAACCAGATGTTTTTAAACATTGGACTATAACTACACTTTAACTGGACCATTTTTACAAAATACCACTTCATGCCCTCCGTGCCTACATTCCAACATCTGGTAGAAAAGTTACTTCTCATTATTTCTTACTTATATAACTTGATATATGCTTACATGTTATGATTATGCTAATAACTATGTTTACTAATCGGGATTATTACAGTACCATGTCTTCCAAACCCAACTTCATTGTTTTGTTATCGGATTCGGAAACTGAGAGCTCTACACCTATTGTACCAACTCTTGCTCCAACTCCTAAGACTGTATCACCTACAACAGACAGGAATAAGGAAAGTCAGCAATCCTTTACTTCACCCCAAGCATCATCTGGTCCAATCAGACGCGGTAAGCAAACTTCTCCATTCCAGCCTTATGAATCAGCCACTGCTGGAAAAGCTCTTTCATATGCTGAAGAAAAAGACATCTGGGATGATACTGAATGGAAAAAGGAAATTGCTCCAATTGCAAAACCAGTGATACTACCTAGTATATTTTATCAGCAGACTACTACTGTACCAGTGACAATCAACAGTCCACCACCTGTGAAAACTCACAGTGCTCCTCTGCCTTATCAACCAAGGAATTACCAGATTCGTCCTACCTCCTCAGATCCTTACTATTATGCAAGAACCAACCATAAGGCTCGTAAGCGGGTCAATGCTCGCAAATGGTCATTCCTACTACCAATCCTTAAGTATTGGAGATCTCAAGAAGGTACTCCCACCAACAGAGAACTTGGTGAAAGATCATCATTTGCTGCATCCAAGATCCTTCCAGTCACTAGAGAACCCATTCACCGTACCATACCACTCTTGGCAGCTAGGTTAGTAAGACATGAAGACAGGTTAGACGCCATAGCCACCTTGGTAAACAACATCCCTAATGAACTGATAGAAGTCATGTCAGCTGAGATAGAACAACTTGTGATGGAACACCTAGAGATGGGAGCCATGACGGAACAACTAAATACCCAATTCGGTGAAGCTATGAAATTCATCGGATTACTTTGTTCTGCTAACACCGTAAATAAGGACATCATGTGTGACATCGATCAAGCTCTCGACACCACAAGAGCCCAAGTCATGTCTCTGCGACGTGCACAACAAGAAACACAAGCTAGGGAGAGAGACCGAGACCAAATCATAGAAACCATGGCCGCCAAAATTCAGGAACTAGAACGTCGTCTTGATGATAACCAAGGAAAACCCTAGAATGCCATAGATTGTCGACGTAGCCTTGCCCACATCACAGTAATAACTTGTATTTGAATGTCCTAGAGATATGTCAACAAGAATAAATAAGTGATGTAAACTCAAAACGACAATCTAATCAATGATGTTATGTTTGCTTTATTTTCATAAGTGTTATGATATCGTATATTGCATCGTGATATATGTGACACTATTATAACTTTGAACCTATTGATGTTACTAAATAGTCTAACACAAGATGGTTATTATGAAAATTCTGAACATATACTCTCATTTTTAGGAATATGGCACCTAAGAGAACCGCGATCGCTACCTCAGCAGCAACCATGACCCCGGAAGAAATCCAACAAGCAATCACCAATGGAATTAATGCAGCCTTAGCCGAACAAGCAAATGCTAACACACAACCGGCAAGGAATGTTGCTCCCGCACCTCGCCAATGTACCTATAAAGATTTTATGGCTTGTCAGCTGACTTACTTCGTGGGTACTGAAGGGATAACTAAACTCGCCCATTGGTTAGAGAGATGCGAAACGGTATTCCAAAGGAGTGGATGCTCAGAAAACAACAGGGTCACATTTGCCACAGGAACCCTAATGGATGACGCTTTGTCATGGTGGACCGCTACAACTCAAACTTTAGGTACAGAAGCAGCGTACCGACTCTCTTGGACGGAATTCAAAGCCAAGATCCTAAAGAAGTACTGTCCTCGATCCGAAATAAGGAAACTGGAAGACGAATTCCATATCCTTGCAGTCAAAGGAATCGATCTTAGGGCTTACAACAGAAGATTCCACGAGCTGATGGCATTATGTCCTTCTATCGTACCAGATTTAGAGAAAACTCTGGAGAAGTATATTGAAGGTCTTCCCCGGAGTATTGAAGGAAACGTCACAGCATCCAACCCACCATCACTAGAAGTCGCAATGGAGTTAGCACAAAAACTCCTAGACCGCGAAGTCAAGTGCAACGAACTCAAAAGAAAGCTCGATGACAGGAGAACCACCCACCATCAGAACCACAATCACTACCACAACGGCCATCGCAACAACAACCATCACCACAACAACAACAACAACAGGATCAACCAACAACAACGCCAGAACAAGAACCCGCATCATCAACAGCAGAACCAACGACAAGAACCTCCTAAGGTATTTACGGCAACCAATGGCAATGGATACCAAGGTATTAAGCCGCAGTGCAACCGATGCAAGCTTCATCACAATGGTGCTTGTACAGTAAAATGCCATAAATGCCAAAGGATAGGTCATGCCACAAAAGATTGTAGGACCCCTGCTACCGGCAGCAACCTACAACCAATAGCACCAACATGTTACACATGCGGAGAAACAGGACACTTCAAGAACCGCTGTCCAAAAGGAAATGGTCAGAACACTGCACGAGCGAGAGCATACGTGACGGGAAATGAAAACGAACCAAAAAACCCCGACGTCGTCACGGGTACGTTCTTATTAAATCATCATAATGCTAGAGTATTATTTGATTCTGGAGCAGATAAGAGCTTCGTGTCAGATACGTTTGCCCCTTTCATTAACTCTAACCCTTCTAAGCTAAACACCACATACGAGATAGAAATGGCCAATGGGAACTTAATTAGCACCAACTCTGTTTTAAAAGATTGTACCTTAACTCTCGTAGGAGAATCTTTTCCTATTGACCTGATGCCTGTCCAACTCGGTAGTTTTGATGCTATCATCGGAATGGATTGGTTATCCAAACATCATGCTAAGATTCATTGTGACGAGAAAGCCATACACATTCCTTTTAAGAATGAAACCCTCGTTATCCATGGCGACAAGAATAAAAACCGATACGGAATCATCTCATGCCTCAAAATGATAAAATGCATGAACGAAGGATGTCATGTATTCATGGTTCAGGTGACGGAAAGTAAGTTAACCGAGAAACAACTTAAAGACGTACCTATCGTTAAGGAATTCCCCGAAGTATTTCCTGAAGATCTACCCGGTCTTCCACCGACTCGTCAAGTAGAGTTCCAAATTGAACTAGTGCCTGGAGCGGCACCAGTAGCAAAAGCACCTTACAGGTTGGCACCTTCCGAAATGGAGGAACTATCGGAACAACTAAAGGAATTATCCGATAAAGGTTTCATTAGACCAAGTTCATCACCTTGGGGAGCCCCAGTTCTATTTGTTAAAAAGAAAGACGGATCATTCCTAATGTGTATAGATTACCGAGAGTTAAACAAACTCACTATAAAGAACCGATATCCTTTACCTAGAATAGACGATTTGTTTGATCAATTACAAGGATCGAGTGTATACTCGAAAATTGATCTAAGGTCGGGATACCATCAATTGAGAGTTCGGGAAGAAGATATACCCAAGACAGCCTTCAGAACCCGTTATGGACACTATGAATTTCAGGTAATGCCATTTGGTCTAACGAACGCACCCGCAGTGTTTATGGACCTAATGAACCGAGTATGCAAGCCATATTTGGACAAATTCATGATAGTATTCATAGACGACATTCTGATCTACTCTCGTAACAAAGAGGAACATGCCAATCATTTGAGAACAATCCTAGAGTTACTTAGGAAGGAAAAGTTGTACGCAAAATTCTCAAAATGTGACTTTTGGATTCCCACGGTGCAATTTTTGGGACACGTAATCAATAGTCAAGGTATCCACGTGGATCCTGCAAAAATAGAGGCAGTTAAAGAGTGGTCATCACCTACAACTCCCACAGAAGTACGTCAATTTTTAGGTCTTGCAGGTTACTACCGGAGATTTATTGAAGGTTTCTCTAAAATCTCAAAACCATTGACCAAGTTGACCCAAAAGAACGAAAAGTACGTCTGGGGACAAGAAGCAGAATCAGCCTTCCAACTGTTAAAACAAAAGCTTTGTGAAGCTCCAATACTAGCGTTGCCCGAAGGAAGCAAAGATTTCGTGCTATATTGTGACGCTTCGTACCATGGTTTAGGTGCAGTTTTGATGCAACGGGATAAGGTGATAGCTTATGCCTCACGTCAACTGAAGAAACATGAGGAAAATTACACAACCCATGATCTAGAACTAGGAGCAATAGTATTCGCTCTTAAGATATGGAGACACTATCTATACGGCACCAAGTGTATCGTGTTTACAGATCACAAAAGTCTCCAACACATCCTAGATCAAAAGGATTTAAACATGAGACAACGCCGTTGGTTAGAATTGCTTAGCGATTATGATTGTGAAATCCGTTATCACCCAGGAAAGGCTAATGTAGTAGCAGATGCATTAAGCCGAAAAGAAAGACTAAAACCTCTCAGGGTTAGATCGTTAGGCATGACTATTTGTTCACCCCTCCCAACACAAATCATTATCGCCCAGAGCGAAGCTCTCAAGAAAGAAAATCGACCAATTGAAAAGATTTTTGGTATGCCGGAAAACGAAAACGGATTTGTGAAAAGATCAAATGGAATTCTTTGTTTCAAGGAAAGAAGCTGGATTCCTCTCTTTGGAGGTATTCGTGACCTCATCATGCATGAGTCTCACAAATCAAAATACTCCATTCACTCAGGTTCCGACAAGATGTACCAGGATCTTAAGAAACTATATTGGTGGGGAACATGAAAGCCGACATCACTGAGTACGTCAGTAAATGTCTAACATGTTCAAGAGTAAAAGCAGAATACCAGAAACCCTCCGGATTACTCACCCAACCCGAACTCCCCATGTGGAAATGGGAACGTATTACAATGGACTTCATCACCAAACTTCCCAAAACCTCTACTGGCTACGATACGATATGGGTTATCGTTGATCGTCTCACCAAGTCAGCTCATTTCCTACCAATCAAAGAAACTGATGAAATGAACACACTTGCTCAGATATATCTGAAAGAAATTGTGTCACGACATGGAGTGCCGATTTCTATTATATCAGATCGTGACAGTCGTTTCACGTCTCATTTTTGGAAATCATTGCAAAAAGCTTTAGGAACAAACCTGGATATGAGCACAGCTTATCACCCACAAACCGATGGTCAAAGTGAGAGAACTATACAAACCTTAGAAGATATGCTACGCGCTTGTGTCATAGACTTCGGAAAAGGTTGGGACAAACACTTACCATTGGCAGAATTCTCATACAACAACAGTTATCATACCAGTATCAAGGCAACACCATTCGAAGCACTTTACGGTAGAAAGTGTAGATCACCCATTTGCTGGGCAGAAGTCGGAGAAATACAACTCACGGGACCGGATCTAGTTCATGAGACAACCGAGAAAATCATCAAAATCAAACAATGTTTACAAACCGCTAGAGACCGACAGAAAAGTTACGCCGACCTAAAAAGAAAACCCATGGATTTTCAGATCGGAGACAAGGTTATGTTAAAAGTATCACCATGGAAAGGAATGATACAATTCGGAAAGAGGGGAAAGTTAAACCCAAGATACATCGGTCCATTCAAAATCCTAGAAAGAATTGGACCCATGGCATATAAACTTGAACTACCCGAGGAACTTAGCCGAATTCACAAAACTTTTCATGTGTCAAACCTCAAGAAGTGTTTATCCGATGAATCTTTGATCATTCCATTGAAAGAGTTACAACTTGATGACAAACTCGTTTTTACCGAGGAACCGGTAGAAATCATGGATAGGGAAGTCAAACAACTGAAACAAAACCGTATCCCTATCATAAAAGTTCGTTGGAACTCTAAACGAGGACCAGAGTATACTTGGGAACGCGAGGACCAGATTCGCACCAAGTACCCACACCTCTTCTCTTAGACACCCTTGGCAACCCTCCTAAACTCGAATTCCGGGACGGAATTCACTGTAAGGTGTATGTACTGTAGCCTCTCGTAATTTTCCCCAACGGTCAGTAAATACTTACAAGTTATTACGTTATTTAAATACCCACTTTTGCGTGTGAATTTTTTATTTATTTTAGACTTGATATATAAATCACAACGGTAAAATGTGAATTATCTTTTGCTTAGAAACGTTGCTTGCACACAAACCTAGATAGTCTAATTATCGCGAATATATATTTTAAACGTTTATATTTTTATAATATACGTTTCGTATATTTAAGGTACAATATTTATATATTCCCGGAGGCTACGAAAATTCCCGAGATCACTCATTAATATTATTTGATCGTAACCCGACTCTCAAAACACACCAGGTGGGCCCCGTTGACTCATTGGGCCTTAAACCCAACTAATAAGCCAAACAGACCCTTTTTAATTTTTTTTTCTTTCTTTTCTTGCTGGACCGAACGAAAGCAGCCCACCAGGCTAGTTGGCCCAACCCAATTTCACTTTTAATTTTTTTTGATTTCTTTCTTTGACTCGACGCAGCCTCGACACCACCCAAAACACCCCCGTTACTTTTGTTTTTTAACTCATGACCTTGCTAAATTACTTCACAACTTGTTTTATCACCTAGCTAACATTCATAAGTGATAAATATCACTCACTCACTCGCTCATTTGCTGCCTGAAAACCACACAAAGCATATGTTAAAAACCATGGACATGGTGAAGCCAAAAACGTGTCATTCATATTCTAACACCTCCCATGACTCCCAATAGCTTCTAAAACTAAACACAAGGGTACAGTAGAATGTCAGGAGGAACAGAGATCTTATGACACATTCCTTTTGTTGCCAAGTTTCGATTGGATGGAGGAAAGGTGCCACCCTCTTATGCCGAGACAACACACACCACTCTTGGCTTCTATCCTTTGTCTTGAACCTTTCACAAGCTCCTATAACTCCCTTGTGCATTCTCAGCTAGTATCTCACACACAAACATACCAAAAGTTATTATAACGTGAAGTATTGACATCGAGTTGGGACAAGAAGTTGGCGAGGAGTACGAGGTGCACAAGAGATCCAAGGAGTACCACCATTGCTTGTCTTGGACCTTGCTAAGTCGTGAAGTGAACCACGATCATCCCACGTACTAATTCGAACCATACGTACCATTGTCACCACCTATCTGTGGTGAGGTGAGCAAACTCGAAACACTATAAACATTTTCTATTTCTAGTAATATTAGTTTTACACGTTTACTTTTATTTTTATTTCGTAAATATTAAACGTAACATATATATGTTTTTCCTTCTTTTCAGTTTTGACCACGCTAAAAATCGAGTATGATAATAATTTTGAGCTAATAATAACGTATACGTAAATTATATCACACGTTCCATGTATACCTTGACCCATTCGAATAAGCACAAAAACACTTAGAATATTTCTAAGTGTTGAAACTGTTTTCAAAATGAAGTTTGCTCGATCACTTTGGTCTCGTAAATAAATATTTCGACACATAATCTATATGTTTTATTGCTCGACCTCATTTTCACCTTGGTGAACAATTGAGGGACATTTTTCATTCGACCTAACAAGCTCATTTGAACCATTTACTCGACCCTTTTTGAACCTGCCTAAAGCAGTTTTCGTATGAAACTAAATAAGCCAAGTGGGCTTATTAGCCCGATAAGCTGTCCAATAGCTTATTCGATAAGCTGGTCTTAACAGCTTGTCACCATCATTTTTATAACATAAAATATGACCCAAACTCAGGCCCAAAAGTCTCGATAGTCCAATGGACCAAAATTTGTTAACGGGCCAAGACTTGTTCTCGTTAAGGCCCAATTTAGAAAATAAGTGAAATATAAGCTAATAAACTGTTGTAATAAGCTTATTGGAATGTCCTGAGCTTATTTAAGAAGTCAAAATGTTAAACTTTTAATTTGGTGAAATTTGGACTAACTTTGCAAAATTTCTTAAACCGAGGGACTAAAAGTGTAAAATTGCAAACTTGTGGTAAAAACTGTAATTATTGAATTTATAGGTTAGAAACTGTAAATAATAAAACTTGGAGTTGAGAAATGTAAATATTGATACTTTTTGACCTAAAATGTAAATTATATATATTTTGGACTAACGGTGTAAAATATATATCGTTAGGGTTAAAAGTGTAAATTAGTAAAACTTAAAGGAATTTTCTGTAAATATTATTTTACAAAAATAATATTAACCTTTTACATATATAAATATATAATTAATATAAACATAAACTTATATATACGTTATATATTCGTAATTAAAAATTAAACGATATAACGATACATTATTTATTTCTTTTAAACGATGCGTTTATTTTATTTCCGTTATAAAAACTAACTTTATATCAATCATCGATCATTTTACTTACGAGTTATATGTATATATAACTTTGTTTTTGAACTTTAGGCACTTAAACAAACACGAGATTCGTTCGTAACTAAATAACAAGTATTCGCGATAAAACCAGATTTAGACTATCAACTGAAACTTGCATTATCTTTTAGGTTGTGTTGTGTGAAGCCGTTTCCTTGCTTTGTTGAGACTACGATACCACTGTACTACTAAGGTGAGTTTATAGCCCACTCTTTAACTATTTTCCCGTAGGGGAGATACATGCTTAAAACTCGAACACAAGTCTTTTATACCGGGTATTGAAATACCGTCAGGCCAATGTTATTTGCTTAAGTTACTATTGTCAGAAGTCCCTCGATCATGAACCTTAATCACTTGAAGGGTGAAAGTAAATAATTGTGGATAGTACTATTAGTGATTGACAATCCTCGTTTGGTTGTTGGAGAAAACACCAGGCGCACTTTATTGTTCTTATAAATAGGTTATTGACAAATACCTATCTTTGGGGGCCTATTACTTACCATCATAATCCGCATTTATGATTGGCTGGTAATCGTTGAGTATCATGAGCTTAAGGCAATAACTGGAACATTGATTTTTAACATATTGATTGTATGTGATTACAATACATTCTTAACTTGTGATTCAAACTCTTAAACTCAAACCTATGAATATCACTCAACTTTATGTTGACTTTAGCATGTTTATCTCAGGTAACTAAACAAGACGGATCTGGATGGCACGGAGTGGGCAAAAGAATGACAAGAACCATAATAAACTACTTATTTTCCTTCAGAATAAAACACGTTCTTAACTTAATAATGTCTCGTATCCCAGATATTTGGTATTTTTGAAATAAATTAAACTTTAATACGTCACTTTGTGTTGTCTACTATAATTGTGACAAAGATCCTTGAAGTAATACCCCGAAAGTCTTCCGCTGTTATTAACGACTTTTGGGGGTGTTACAGTAATTGTTGAGCGTCAACATGCTCCATAAGATCAAATCGGAGACGAAAATGTGTGTCCTCATTTCGTATCTCGACTAAGGCTGCTTCGTCAAACATCGATTGGATCGGAGGATCCCGAATATGAACTGGGGAGATTGAGTTACCGGAGTCATGTAGAATCATGTTGTGCAATATCCGACATGTATAAACTAATTTTTTAATTCTGTCTACTGTGTATGGCTGTAAGGGGCGTGTAACACCCCAACCCGATAAGGGTAGAAGTATTACATTACAGTGACATATCAGAACAAACACAAGCATATGATTCATACATATAACAAAATTCAGGGTTACAAATGAAAATCTGAAACTACAAGGTTACAAAACAAAAAAAAATAAATACTATGTCTAATAAAATGAAACTTCATCTAATCGTCTCTAGTCCAAAGCATAGTCTTCTAAGTCCAGTCACACTCTCTTCCCATAACCCAGCTTCCTACTAAAACCTGCCGCAGGAAAAGGAATGCGGCTGAGCTTAAAAAGCCCAGTGAACAGATACATATACAAAGCAATGATAATGAAACAGAACTGAAATATAGTGCATTGGGGAAATAGAATAAGGAATAGATAAAAGAGTAGTAGAATAGAAAGAAGAAAGGATAGTCATCTACCACGAGCCCAGAAACATATCATATCATATAAGCCGTCAATACCATAATTCTTCATAATCATATAGAGGGGAGTCCTCTCAGATAATCAGATAATATGAGGGGTGTCCTCATTCTTCAAATGGGTGGAGTAGCGAACTCCCAGAAATTGTGAAAGGCATGTATAGCACACAGTACCAGTCATCAGACATATATCATAATCATAATCATAGTTAAATTCACTAAACAGAACAGATCTAGGATGCATCCATACGCCCCCGCAGAAATCATAGTGGCCATAACAAATCATATCATAAAGCGCGCATATCATATATCAGAAAGGGGACGGTGTAGCCAAATCACTAGGGCCACACACTAGTCATGCCAGTGGTGCATCACAGACACGCATATGGTACCTCCATAGGTAGGGAAACAGAAATGGCTCGGGTATCAAACTAAGAGTCAGGTCTCATATCATACAAAAGGTCATATAGCAAAGGTGTATCTCAGAATCATATCAAAGGTTCATAATAGCAGTTCATAACAAAGGGTTCATATCAGAATTAGTATTCAAGGTCCAATCAGAGTTTATCAGGTCAAGGTTCATATTCAAAAATCAATTCATGGTTCAGTTCAAAAGTCCGTTTCAAAAGTTTCTATTAAAAGTCCAATTTAAATAATCTTTTAAAACAGTTTTCATAAAAATGGTCTTTCAAAATATAGGGTTCATGAAAGTTAAATAACCTTTCTTTTAAAAAGAAATTTAGCATCATTTATAAACATCTTTTCAAATCGGTTCTTCTCAAAACATTTCCATGGCATAATTAAAAGGTTTTCATAGCATGGTTTCATAACGGAGGTCATATCAAGTGGGATCAACAGAGAAAGTTCAAGTAAAGGGGATCATAGCAATGGCATCAATTCGGGAACTAACGGATCAGAATATGAAAGAGATCATGAGAAACCTTTTGAGAAAGGTCAGAATATCTGTACCTCAATCGCCATCGAAATCATAACATACGTAAGCATATGGAAACACTCCTTCTTCAACGAATCTACACGAATTAATGATCGGCTTATTATTAATAACTTATTCAATTCAGATTTCTCATTTTAGTCGGCTTTCCAGTTTTAGTAACTTTCCATTTAAAGTGACTTTCCACTTTTAGCAGGTTTCCATAAATAGTAAGTTTCCGCTTTTAGAAAGTTTCCATAATTAGAAAGTTGAGTCATTATTAATGGAATCAAAGTATCTTTTAACATATTTACACATTTGGTCCTTAGGGTTTCATAACTTTACATTTTAACCCTTTACTTTCCAAAATTACACTTTAAACCTTTTAATATTCAAAGTTACACTTTAAACCCTTAACTTATCCATTTTACATAATGATCCCTTATTTTATCATGTTATACGAATATACCTTCAAGTATTCACAATTTACACTTTAAGTCCTTCAAGTTATCAAAGTTACATATTTAACCCTTTAATTTACAATTACAACTTTTAATTCTTAATAATTACATATTAAGCCATTAATTTACCAAATTAGCACATAATCCCTTGAATACTTTTAAATACTCAAAACAGTTCCAAGTTTCTGAAAATTACATTTTTAGTCCCTCTCTTTTAATTAATTACAAATCGCACCAATTAAATACAATTAATGCATTTTCTTGTAATATTTACACTTAGAACCCTCAAGTTATATTTTTCCCATATTCCTACTGATTTATATGACATTACAAAAATATCCCAGAAGTTTCAAAGTTGGCAAAACACACCCTTATACTATTAATTTTCCAATCGGTTTATATTAAAAATTAACCAAAACTATAACAAACCCTAAAATCAAATGCTAATCATTACCCCATGATTCTAACAACCTTAAACCATCATTAATTACCAGATCTCATGCCTCAAACTCTAACCCTAATCGATTTAGGGTTTTCTTTTATTTTTCCTTTTATTTTCTAATTAGCCGATTTATAAATTAATTAATAATACAATATTTAGGCCTCCATAATTCTAACCAATATTTTTCTGAGATTATACATATTATATAGAGTTCATAAAAATTAGTTTTCACGCCCAGAAAATTCATGTATAATTATTTAGAGTTTTGTGGCGTTTTTGGGGTTTAAATTCGTAAATCATTCATAGAACATGCATGGATCAAACCAAAAATTTTATTTGATGTTTATAAGGTATAAAGGACCTGAGAAAAATACCAAATCAAGAATGGAACGTGTAGAGAGGGCTGTACAAATTATAGCATATGCGTAGAGCCAAAACGATCCAAAAATCACCATGACTTCACCAATGATCTTCCAACCTTGAAACCAATTTTCGTGGGTCTTATATGATGTAAGGAACATCAGAAAAATAAGAAATCATTTTTATAGAGGTCGTATGAAGCATAACGAATTTACCTTTGTTTTAGGGCTCGACACAAAGAAAACAATGCTACGATCGTGTAAGGCTTCAACAATTCGAATGGGATTTTTATTGGCTTCTTAGGATGTTGATGAATCACAGAAAAATGCTTGAGAGTGATGGGAGAGTCGAATGGAGACTAAGAGATTTCTTTGGTGTGTCATTTTTAAATCGGTAATTAGGGTTTAGTGTAAAAAATGGTATGGATTGACTATAAAAGATGGAATGCCGTGTGATGGGGGCCTTGGGCCAGAAATTTCGAAATTTTTTTGTTGACAAAATATCCTTGGTGATTATCTTCCTTATTTGCACAATTTGAATCAAATTAAATCTCCTTAAAATTTCTTTTATCTCATTCGGCCCTTGTAGGGGTAATTTGGTAATTTTACTACTTGTATAAATGTTAAATGTAATTGTTAAAATTATTTGGATACATAACTTGTGCATTGTTTGAAGTTTGGGATTTATTTGGTACTTTAATAAGCTTTTAATTAAATTTCAAATTGGTAAGGGCAATTTGGTCTTTTCACATGTTCTCAGATTTTAGGTGTTACAGGGCGTCTCAGTATACCCCATCTACCCTTGAGAACACCAAATACCCGTTCAACATCTTTTCGAGCCGACTCTTGTACTTTCTTGAACTTTTTCTCTTTCGGCTCGGTTGGATATTCGAATGCTTTAACAAAAGTAGACCATGCAGGATATATGCCATCGGTTAGATAGTAGCCACACTTGTACGTATGGCCGTGAACAACAAATGGTCACTTAGGTGCCGTACCATTGCGCTCGGTGAGGAATAGCGAAGATTGCATCACAACATTTACATCGTTGTTTGAACCTGGCGGTCCAAAGAACGCGTGCCATATCCACAAATCTTGAGACGCCACTACTATCGTTAGACTACTCAAACGACTCGTCTAACAATAAATTCAAACCTATTCTTTTATGCTTCATATAGTTGATTTTTTTGGTTTGGATCGGATGGTTTTTTTTTTTTTTTTGCTCTCTATGTTTTTTTTGTTTTGTTTTGTTTTGTTTTGTTTTGTTTTTTTTTTTTTTTTTTTTTTTGGTGGTTTTGGTTTTGTGCTTTCCACCCTCAACAAACACTCATTATATACAATAATAAAAAAACCCGTTACTCCCTCCAACGGTTAGATTTCTTCCTCCAACGTTCGTTTTTTCTTTCCTCCCCGTGCGTGAGCTCCTCACTCAAAATGGGCTTCCCATGCGTGAGGGATAGGCCGGCGGCGGTGTTCCCGTGAGTGAGGGATCCCGCCCCGCATCCTCACTCACTCACTCCCAGTGCTCTTAACGAACAATCTAGTAAAATTCCATTTTTGGTTATTATTCCTATTTTAACTTCTTTTTTACTTTTTCTGTTTCAAAATGTATCGGTGATGAAATAAATCTTTTTATATATAATATAATAAAACAAAACCCGAATGAGGACTTTTGCATTTCAAAAAATCAATTCATTCTTTATTAAGTAATAGGGTAAATTGGTAAAATACAAAAAATAGTCCCTAAACTATCACGAAATCGCAAAAATGGGACCGAGACAAAAATTCACGGAAAAAAGCCACTAACGTTACGAAAATTTGCAAAAAAGCCACCGAGAGCGCTTTTTTGCTAACTTTCGTTAGTCAAGGGTATTATCGCATGAAATGACTAATATACCCCTTTAACTTCAGATACAACCCTCTTCCATCCTCTTCCATCCTCATTCACCTAGTTTATTGCCTCCAATTCTGTACCAAATTAAGCCGAACACCTATATCCAGATACAATTCTAATTATCGTATAGTTCCGGTTAGATTACATCGATCGTCCGTGCCTTTGATCGATACGGTAAGACACAGTGCATTTTTCTATTTACTTGAACAGGGTTTATTTATTTATTTATTTTATTTATTTATTAAAAGGTGTATTTGTTGTTAATGTTATGGACTTACAATTGTAGGTGGTCATATGGGAAATGTGAAAGTAGTAGAGGTGGATAATGAAACAGAAGGAAAGAGTGGTTGGAGTGATTCAGGGGATTTGGATTATAATCCAAATGATGATGATGAGCTAATTGAAGATGTTCCTGTAAGTAAGTATGATTTGCTATGCAATAAAGACTATTAATACAAATATCGCCTAAAAACGTTATTTATATTTTACGATATTTGCTAAGTTTCGTTAATGACAAAGTATGAACTTTTGTTTATTGTAAAAACATCACTTTAGTTTTAAGTCTTGTATAACTAGATTTTACATTTCTCTTTTAACATAACATTGTTTCTATTTCTTAATATAGAACTCGACATCTAGCTTAGTGTCAGAAATAGTGGATATGCGACGTTAGGTTGGTTTTACCTTGAACTAGGACCCGGTATCTAGCTTTGTACTGGATAAAGTGTAAGCGATGATTGTAAAGGTTTCTCCACCCGTGAAAGGAGCTTGTTGACTAGTGCTTGAAACTCTCGAGTTGGAAACTCGGGGCGTGGATGTAGGGCAAGGAAAAAGAGTCCTTGTGACCGAACCACGATAAACAATTGTGTATTAGGTGGCGGTGGTGACTCAAACGAGGGGTTAGGGGTGTTTGGGTCGTGCGTGTAGTACACCAAAAGAAAGAGGGTGATGAGAGGGTTGAGGTGGTGGTGGTCGCTTATGGTGGAGAGCGGCGGTGTGATGGTGATGGCCGGCCAAAGGTGGCGGCTAGGGTTTTGATATTAGAGGGGGAGAGAGATGAGATGAAGTGGTGAGGGTGTGTGTTTGGTTGTGTGTGAACCGACCCAACCACAAGGACCATTTTGTAGTTTATATATATATATATATATATATATATATATATATATATATATATATATATATATATATATATATATATATATATATATATATATATATATATATATATATATATATATATATATATATATATTAAATATTAATAGTTATAATAATAATAATATTATTAGTGTGTGGTAAAGTGGCTAGTTATAAAACGCAAGGCCAACCCCGTAAACTTTTCAAAGTGTTTCGACATTCTCAAACCAAGCTCGTTCCAAATTATTTAATATCCCATGAGACGTTCAAAATAATTATATAATCGAACCGTAGATTCGAAACATTAATTTTTTGTTAGGTTATCTAGTGCTAGAGTCAACGTAGTGCCAAAGTGAAAATCTCAAAATAAATTCATGTCACATCGATAATCCAAATCTTGATTCCATAAAGATTTTAAATATAATCAACCACAATATAGGTTTTACAAGTTCGTTACGAATAAAATTTCAAACATAAATTTATAAACAAACTTTTAACGTAATGCGGGTTTTCAAAATGGGTATCTAATTTGCCAGTTGTCACATCAAATCACACCATCACCATCAAAATCCCTTCTCTTAAAGCTTCAAAACCTCACTTTTGAAATGACTAACTCCAACACCTCATCCGAATCATCAAAATCCCTTGCAAAAACCACTAGGATTAGTGTAAAACCGTGTTGCTTCAACAAAACCATCAAATCAAGCTCATCATCATCAAGTGATGTATCACTTGACATCTCTTCACCTATCCAAGATTTCCTTAACCTTACTACCTCAAACCATCCTCAACACCTTGCAATACCAATGTGATCACTATTCAAGATTTACTTAATCTTGCTACTCCAACACCTTCTCCAACACATTGCAACACCAACATAGCCACTATTCCACCACCAACTAGACCTTCAAGTGATTCAACATCACCTTCTCAACAAACTCAACCATCAAAAACTCTATCACCTCAATCACCAACACTTACACCAATGGAACTTTTCCATACACCACCAACATCACCACTACCCTATTTGGAAACTTTAGAAGACCTATCACCTAAATCATTGAGCCCTCCATCATTGTCACTCTTTGACACCATTGCCGAAATGGAAACCCAACAACAACCAAGTTTTCAACCAAATGAGTCATTAGATGATGCACCTCATCAACCATCATTGGTTGAACATCTAGCTTATCGTTATGCTAGACCATCAATTTTTCCACAAGATCAAGGGCATACACACCTACAATCTTTTGTGTTTCACCCCATTTACAAAGACCTTCATGGTAATCCTTCCAAAGAACCAAGCTTCCACCATTTTGTTCAAAACCAACAACCACAACAACAACAACCACCACAACAAGAACAACCACAACAACAACCACCACAAGAGCTTTCCCAACACTTTGAATCTCTATTTCCTTCTTATTAGAAAATAGAAGCATCCATATGGGAAAAATCTCCAAACCTTAATGATGAGATTGACACTCATTTAAACCACCTTCATGCCTTCAAACGTATGGTTGACTCTCAAATCAACCATATTATGGTTTTACAAACAATGTTACACTCATCTAGTGAAGGAACCAAAAACACCTCTTAACCATCCACATTTGCTCCTTCAAGTTCCAACCATCCACCACCAACAAATCATACCTATCTTCCACCAAACTTTCCCCGCCATAATTACGGACATTGCGAAAGAACCGCTCACATTAGTGAAGGATGTCGAACGGATATTCGCATGCTAACCGAAGAAATGAGGTTTATCCTAAACCACATTTTGGACCGTCTAGAGTCTTTGTCTCACCCACCTCAACTCTAGAGTCTCCAACAATAGGGACCCATTCATAATAGCACCAAAAACACAAACCAACAAACCAAAAATGTCTCACTTCCACAACATTCAAAATGAAATCCTCTACACCCTCCAACACCCATTTTCATCCCTAAACAACCTTAGCCTTGTTTTTGGGAAATGTTTCTCATTAAGGAAAATGATGGTTTCCTTTTATAGATGTAGGATTTTATGTTCTTAGTTTCTTTTTATTTTTCTTTTTACTTTTAGAAGTAGGATGTAATCTTCCTAATTTCTTGTCTTTGACTTTCTAAAAGTCAAATTTTACATGAAATGAATTTCATTCTACTATAAGGTATGCATTGTTTGTTGACCATTTAGGTATTGTGAGTAAACTATGCCTTGTTATGGTAGCATACATATATCTTGTGTTTAGAAACTAACCTTCCTTTTTGTAGGATCATTATCCATGTTTCCCTTCCTTGATACTCCATTTAGGAGAGTAATATTCAAGGGGGAGCATGAGAATTGCATTATTCCGCTTCGCAACTCTTTACTTCATGACTTGCTTTATGCTCGTCTATTGCGACCACTAACACTTTTTTGTAGGTTCAAAATCCATGTCTCCTTTCTTGGCACTCCTTTTAGGGGGAGTATCAACCAAGGGGGGAGCACGTGCATAGCTCTGCTTCGCTACTCTTCTTTTTGTTTCGATAAAAAAGGGGAGAATTTATATTAAACTTGTTCTCATCTTTTCTCTTGCATATCACATCATCGTAGCAAAAACAAGTTTTAATACAAACTTTATAAGACTTAACACTAAAACTTGTGGCTTACTTAAAAATAAAGTTTATGTTTTGTCATCAACGAAAAGGGGGAGATTGTTAATACAAATATCGCCTAAAAACGTTATTTATATTTTACGATCTTTGCTAAGTTTTGTTATTGACAAAGTATGAACTTTTGTTTATAGTAAAAACATCACTTTAGTTTTAAGTCTTGTATAACTAGATTTTACATTTCTCTTTTAACATAACATTGTTTCTATTTCTTAATATAGTATATGTTACATCACATCATGCATTTATGGAAAGCTTATGTGTTTGACTCTCCATAAGACTTACATCACATCATGCATTTATGGAAACCTTATGTGTTTGACTCTCCAATAAGACTTCTTACACAATTGTGTGTTTGACTAACTTTATGTGACATTGCTTGATATGGAAAGAGTTCTTGCATATTTTCCTGATAGTCCTGGCGGAACCCTCAGGGTACATGGGCGGAACCCATTCTAAGGTTCCGCCGGATCCACCAAACTACTGGTTGGTTTGGCTATAAATACCAAGCCACTTGCAAGAATTCACCCATCACTTTAGGACATATATTTCACATATTCTCTCATCTAACTCAGTAACATTTGACTTGTGTGATTCTCTTATGTAGCAAAGGAGTTCACAAGTTCTTCCAAGAAGTTACAAGTTTCAACTTAAAAGTTGCAAGACTTGTTAGCTTTGTTATGTATGAACTTTGGTAGTTTATACTTCATTTGTATCTTGTGTAGAAGTGATCGATTAGTATTTTAGGCCTCAAAATACATAGTGTGACGGGAGTTGTTGTACCCTTGTAAAAGAATTATCGGGAGTGGTTGTACCCTTGTAAAAGAACTCGACATCTAGCTTAGTGTCAGAAATAGTGGATATGAGATGTTAGGTTGGTTCTTCCTTGAACTAGGACCCGGTATCTAGCTTTGTACCGGATAAAGTGTAAGCGACGATTGTAAAGGTTTCTCCACCCGTGAAAGGAGCTTGTTGACTAGTGCTTGAAACTCTCAAGTTGGAAACTCGGGGCATGGATGTAGGGCAAGGAAAAAGAGTCCTTGTAACCGAACCACGATAAACAATCGTGTTGTGGTTTGATCATTTCTTTCTTTATCTTTGCATATTACATATTGTCTTTATTTTGAATTGTTAATTACAAGTAAAGCTTTTCAAAGATTAACAAGTATTTTGAGTTTATATCTTTGATCAAACGTAAAGCTTTTCAAAGATCAAAACAAGTAATTTTAGTCTATATCGTTAAACAAACGTAAAGTTTTAATAGATAATTAACAATAAAAAAAAGCGGTAAACTATTCAACCCCCCTTCTAGTTTTCCACAAAGACTATGAACTTCAATCGGGTATACCTGTTTTTACGAAATATTATGCACTGCTTAGAGAGTATGCCCAAGAGTTGGTTAATCAAAATCCAGGAACTACTTTTAGGATTGATATACAGCTAGAACCAAATCCAGAGAGTGCAACAAGAACTTTTAAAAGGGTTTATGTGTGTTTGGGAGCTATGAAACAAGGTTTCAAAGCTTGTGCCAGAGAATTCTTAGGATTAGATGGATTATGCATGTCAGGTCCTTTTCCACGTCAATTACTAAAAGCAGTTGGGATTGATGCAAACAATGGGATTTATCCAGTAGCATATGCTGTAGTTGATGCACTAAATAAGGCAACTTGGTGTTGGTTTTTGAAACTACTAGGAGAGGATCTTGGTATACAAACCAACTGCAAGTTCACTTTCATTTCTGATAAGCAAAATGTGACATTTCTATTCTATAATTAATCATGTGCTTTATGCATGATATGTGGGAATCGCACCAGGCTTTACCTCTCGAGGGATCTCGAGAAGCTTACAACCCCCACCAGGCAGTGTACCTGATCGTTGTAGTATAGTATAGTGACAAGTACCGAGGGATTAATCGTTCAACTCAGGAATAGTGTCGCTAGGATTAGAAAGCCTAAAAACTAGGTCTAGAGGTGAGGGATGATTCTTTTTGTATTTTTATATTTTATAAAAAGCAAGTAAAATTCTCGGGTTTTGGAAGAGTGGGCGGAATTAGTTGCTAATCAACTAACCCAATAACTAAAATGCAATCGAAATAAAATAACAAAAATGAAAATAAACTAAATTACTAATGTGGTGTAAACAATATATGGGAGAATTGTGTTTACTTAGATTTCACTACTCCTTAGATATCTTTTACAGGTTAATTACTTGTTATAGTTGCATGGATGACGGATTGTATTCCTTAATACCATTCATGGGGTGGCGTACTTACTTCCCCAATCCTATAAGCTCCTACTTCACTTCTATGTCGAGCCGGCTAAGAAGCTCCTAACATGGGATCACTAGAATTCGCTCATGCATTAAATACAACCATAAAAACCTAGTACACATCGGTTCATGTTTCTTAAGACGTTCAAGCAAGTTACACAATGGAGATCTGCCAGCTTTCTTAAGCCTAACATTGAAATCATTCATCCATTATAACTATAAACAAGAAATCAACCTATAATCAACATCTAGGTTTCATTACATCTAAGCAAACACACAAAAGATCTAGCCTAGCATGTTAAAATCAAGACAAGTGTAAGATATATTCAAACAACACATAGACATATTGAATGAATTGGAAGAATACTTATCTCACTTGAACATGAAGGGTTTCAAGGGGTGAAAACCCTTGAAAATACTGTTACAAACGAGCTAGGGTTTATTAGGTTCGGCCCTAGAATTCTCCACACAAGTTCCTCTCTCAATGAATGAAAAATAGAAAAGTATATATAGATTTTAGGAGGTGACGGCGTCAAGAGGAAAAATCTGACGCCGTCATCTCGCCGCCAATAAAGTTCTCGGACTGCCTAGATCCAATGCTGACGCCGTCATGTATCTTTCTACTCTGGGTCGTCATCCATTTTGCTCTTGACGCCCTTGTTCTGATGCCGTCATAAAATCCTTCTTGACGCCGTCATCTACTGTTCCCAGCAAGGAAAATTAAGACTTTGCCGTTTTCTTCACTTTTATGCTCCAAAAACGTCCAAAAATGCTTCCTTTTCCAGAATTCACTCCCAAAGTACCTAAAATCACAAAAGGAACGATTTAGGGCAATATTTGATCAAATAAATTCAATTCCAGGCTTAAATGACCCCCTAAAAACTGTTCATTTTTCGCCTCATCATATGCCCTTACACTTGAGATTTGCTTATCCTCAAGCAAATGCGCTTTTATTCTAATCAAAATACAAGTTAGGGGTCATTTAACACTAATATAAAAGTAATTACAACAAATAATCATTCCACTAAAGACCAAAAACATGCACGGAGGTCATACACTAGCACCTCACAAATAGTGTTTAGATACTCACATATCTCGGTGTAATAAAGTATATATCACAATATGGAAATGGAAAACATCTCTCACTACCTGTCATAACAAAATAGATTACCATAGGCTTGGGAGAGGATCAAACCTCCACCACATGGCGTAAGCACCTAGGATAACCTATCAAAGAGGTCTTTTAAAGGGGTTGTAATGTTAGGTGTAGGGATATGGAATACACGGTTTTGTTGGATATAGGCAATCTTTACTGGTGTTTTTCTGTTTTATTTTCTTTTTCTTAATTTTTTTTTCTTTATTATTATATATATATATATATATATATATATATATATATATATATATATATATATATATATATATATATATATTTATAACACACTCTTACCCTACCATCCAAAATAATACATTATAGGGAATGAACATTCTCCTTACACTTGAATTTTTACATACTTTACAATAAACTAATCTAATGACTCGAATCAAGATAATCAAAACACTTGGAGTACTGTTGGGATCATACTTTTGTATTTTAGTCAAGTCTCGGTCATTACCTTTTGTAATAGGTTACTTAGTTATTTATTTCACTATATGTATGTTACTAGGCTTAAGTAATCAAGTCCATGGGCCTTGAAAGCCCACGTTTAAGAAGAATGAGGGAGGAAGGGAATTTTGCCCTACTCCTCCCTTATAAATACTAAGCTTATGTAAACATTATTCTTGTTGGTTATTTGAATACATTAAGGAAACTCTTGCAATTATTCTTCTCTTATTCTTATAATCAATCATCTCTCATTCTCATCTCATTTCTTATACTTGTGTTTACAAAATGGTGACCTAACAAGTGGTATCATTTGCCTAATAGAGATTGAAGTGTGTTTCTTGGAGTTAACGTGGGATTTAGGGTGTTATTTTGCTTCTTTTTGTTTCTTTCTTTGTTTCTTACACTCAAATCTTGAAGCTTGGATAAGTTTTAAGGTTAATATAGTGTTTAGAAGCTTAGATTTTGCATAAAGTTTTGATTTTTAAGGTTTTTTCTACTCAAAATCTTCATTAGTTAGTGTTTTCTAAGTATTGGTGAAGTTATTTGATCAAAAGTACCTTATATTTAAGCATTTTTCTTCAAAAATTTGTGATTTTTCAAGTTTCTGACCTTCTTACGCGTAAGTTTCGTGAACAGTACGATTCAAAAGCTGTCTACAGTACTTTTTGTCCCTTCTACGCATAAGTTTTGGTCAAAACCCCTTTCCTACGCGTAACATTAGTCAAAACCCTCTTTCTACGCCTAAGTTGTCATTCCTACGCGTAAGTCTATTTCCTACGCCAAAGATCCTACGCAGAAGACTGATCCTACGTAGAAGTTGCCTCTACGCCTAACTTTTTACACTTAAGTCAGATCTTACGCATAAGATCAAATCTTACGCGTAAGTTTCATAGTTCTACGTAAAACTTCATCCAATGTATTTTTTTCGTGAAACGGTGACTCAGTACTTCCCTAGCTTGGATAAGTTAGTGGAGTACTTCGACTTCGGATACCTTTCAAGCTTGGATAAGTTTGAAAGATTTGTTTGGTTTTAACCTTACGCAAAACTTGCTTTACGCAGAAGATTTAATCTTACGCGTAAAAAGGCAAATCTTACGCATAAACTTTGAGTTTACGCATAACATTACCTTTCTACGCATAACATTAAGTCTACGCATAAGTTCAAAGTTACGCGTAAGATTTCAACTTACCCCAGGGATTTTGAATTTAACCAAAGGAACGTGCATTTCAATCTTCTACAAAGATCCATTACTACACTAGTATTCTAAGATGTCTCAACCACCACATTACTACTTCTCTAATCCTCAGCAACAACATCAGCAGTATCAGCAACAACAATACCATTAGCAACAATCATATCAACAACCTTCACAATCACACTTTCATCAACAACCGTTTAATCCACAACCACAATATCTCATGATGCAACAACATCAAATCATTCCTCAACAACAACCATATCAAATGTCACAACAAAACAATCAGTTCTCCTCCAAACAACCTCACTGGTTTGATAGAATGTGTGAAGTTATTACAACTCAATAATCCAGACATGAGGCAGGATCACTTGAAACACCTCCAATGCTAACACCTGGGAACTATGTTCAATGGTCAAGTCAATTCTTACGATTTCTTGAACTAAAGAAACCTCATGGGAAATTCTTGAAACAAGTGATACTTGAAGGACCATTTGAGTGGCCAACAAGATTTGAAATTGGTGATCCAACTATTGATCCTCCACGTCCTCCTGGAGATAGACCTCTTCCAGAATCTCAACTCACAGAAGAACAGAAATTACATCATGAAGCTGATGAGTATGCAATGGCTTATATACTTCAAGGTATACCTAATCCAATTTATCGAAGTGTCGATGCTCAGAAAACAGCCAAAGCTATGTAGGAATATGTTCATCTCCTTATGGAAGGCACTCAATTGAACAAAGATGATATGGAATCCAAACTCTACATGGAATACACTGACATCACAATTGAACCAGGAGAGTCACTTGAATCCTACTATCATCGTATCACAAATGTGGTCAATGATCTGGAACATCACAAAATCACAGTACCTAGGATCGCAGTGAACTCCAAATTCGTTGGTAGTCTTGGTCCTGATTGGCATAAATATGTGACATTTGTTCGACAAACCAAAAATCTTCATGATGCACCATATGGTTAGTTGTATGATTTTCTGAAACACCATGAACCTGAAGTGGAAAAAGATAGAGCTCTTCGAGGAGGATACTCACCATCACCAACACCAAATTCTTTGGCACTCGTAGCTCAATCTCCCTATGCTCCACCACCTATGTCAAATCATGCATATGTTCAAGAGCAAAACTACTTCAGTTATCCACAATCTTCTACCTCGAACCAAATGGTCCCTTATGATTCATCTCCACAGAATACTTCTACTCAACTTGTTCCATTAAACAACAATGATGCAGTGTAGTACTCCAACTCCAATGAAGATGACGATGATGACTTTAATACGTTGAATCAGGGACTTGCTCTTATTGCTCGTGCTTTCAGCAAATTCTCCAACAAAACAAACAACTGTCAACGTTCATCTTCTAACACAAGGAATCAAGCTGTTGTCAATGATGGAAGAGTGGAAATTCAGAATCGTAACTATGGTCGATCTGGTTCAGGAAGTTCTTCAGGAAATTTTGGGAATGGTCAGAGGTTTAATAACAATGGAGGGTTCAGGAACAACTCAGGATCTTCTCAGCAAAGGTCTGAACTAGTTGCAACTAGGAACTCCAACTCAGGGAATGCAGTGTGGTGCTATAATTGTAATGAACAAGGTCATATAGCGACATCATGTCCTAAACCGAGAACTCGGGGTAGTAAGTTTCACAAGCAGGCATTACTCATGGCTCTTCAAGATGAAAAATATGGACATTTCCCTGAACAGGATAGCAACTTCATGGCAAATGTGAACAATGATGATGACATGGAAGATCTGGAAGCCATTGCAGCTGTGATGCTTATGGCCAACATGCAGGAACTTCAGTTTAATGATTCAGGTCCAGTGTATGACACTGACGGCTTGTCTCAGGTACATGACCAAAAAGCATGCCTAATACATGAAATAGCCTCACCTTCTGCTTCTGAATCAGATATTGCGCAAGTTGTTCCATCTAACTCATCTTCATCTTCTCAAACAAATGAACAAATAAGCACAGTTGTCATATTTGATGATGACACAGTTGTTTCATTTGATGATCCTATTGAGAATGATAAACATGATCAAATAGAACAACATGAACCATCATTTGATCCAGACCCTGACCTCATATTGTTATCTAAACAACTGAATGCTCAACAATTGCAAATCATAAAATGCAACGAGATAAACAAAGCTTTAAAAGAAACAAATGCGTCACTTTCAAGAGATATTGAGTGTTATAAAATTCAACTTTCAAATCAGGAAGACAAGATTAAACATGCAAAAAGTTTTGAAAAAGCTTTTCAAGATTCTTACAACAAAGAACAAGATCTTCAACACAAAATGCAAGATTTAATTGAGTCAAACGGAAAGTTGATTTCTAAATTCGAAAGTGAAAAGTGTGAACTGAAAATGCAAGTTGAACGTCTTCAAACAGTACTTTCAAAAACAGAAACAAAATTGTCCAGTTGCAAAAAGGATTTTTGTGAACATAAAATACGAAAAAGGAAGTATATAGATAACTTACTCGGTGAGATTGTTGATCTTGAAAAACAACTCAAAGAATTTCGTAATATTGTTTACAAACACGGGAACTCTGTCACAACAATTTAGAAATTTACTTTAAAACCGAGACCCGATAAAGGATTTGCACTTGGCGATTTCAAATCAATGTTTCTTCACACAGCATTCAAATAAAATCCTAAGATTTACAGTATGGACCACATGCTTGATAATACGATTGTGCGTGCTGTTGTTTTTTATACTGAGGAAGAGGAAGAACTTGAAGACGAGAGTCGATAAAAAAAGAGTTATGTTCAATATTGGACACCATATGATTATTCACAAGCTCCTCATATTTCTAAATCTTTTGTTCCTCAAAAGGAATTACCTGAGAAATCATGGTATGTCACTGAGTCATATGTTTCATCCTCTAATGCGGCCCCTGTCCAAACTGTAGCACAAATAAATGGTCCTTTACCATCATCTGGTGAAGTTACATCTTTACCTAAAAATTGTCGTGTCTTAAATTATTACAAAACCTTTATGGAAGACATCGAAATTTTGGAGGAAACAATTGAACGTAATTCTGAAATAAAAATTGAAACTTTTCAATCTGCTTACAAGCGAGAAAAGAGAGATATTTTTCAAAAACAAATGTTGCCAATTGTCAAACACCTCCGTCTCTGTGCTACACGATGAGAACAGGAACTTCAAAACGAGGTCAAAACTATGATAAACGTTTTCAACTCAACTGAAAATGAGATTTTGGTTCAAAAGCAAAGAAATAGAATTTTAAAAAATGATGCTGATCGACTCTTGGAACAAATTCTCAATGCTGATATTTATTCTGTTATCATGAATGATCTCTATAAAACTGGTACTTCTATGCTTGTGGATGATCTTTGTGTGGATAATAACTTGTTGAATGTGGAAATAGAGACACTTAAACATGAAAATGACAAGCTGAGAATACAAAATGATGATGTGACAAAACAATTCTCAAAAGAAATTTGTCTTCTCAAACAAAGGCTTGAATGGTGTCAAGCTCAAAGTATTGAAACGGAATTGAAACTTCAAAGTCAAAATATTTCAAACTCTTGTCAGCTTTGCAAAAACAATGAGTCTTTTAAAAGTCTGTGTCTCAAATATGAGAAAGAAATTGCGAATTTAAAAATTGAAAACGCCGAATGGCAACAAAACCGCGATGACATCAAATATTGCAATGGTTTACTTGAGTCTGATATTCAGGATAAAAATCACATCATCATTGATTTAAAAGAGAAAATTAAGCTACTTCAAAAAGGAAAGTTTGTTGACACCACGGTGATAGCACCAGGATTGTATCAATTAGACAAAACTGTTAAAGAAAATTTTGTTCAAAACACTAATGTTGATAATTCCACTTCCACAGGACTAGCCTCCACTAGTAGCGTTAGCAGACCTAAGCGAAAAAGTAACAAGAAGAATAGGTTCTGGCAACGTAAAAGAGGACAACTAGAAGCTCAAGAAGTAGAAGATCAACTTAGGAATTTGAATAAAACTCATGTTGCATCAGATTTAGATTCTAATATGGCAAATTGTAATCAAAATCTACATGTAATGAATGATGAACCTTTGAATGTTTTGAATATTAATGCATCTTGTGTGTTTTGTCGTAAAAGCGTATCATATGGTGATCATACAAAATGTATAGCTAATTCTCTTCTTAATCGTCATAAGAAACGTAGGACAAGCATTCCTTCTAGTCCCACTACTGCCTCTAAGTCTATATTAGGAAAGCCACCGTCTACGGTTTCTAATGCAGTTGAAGTTACCCCCATAAGTGCAGAGAACAAATCTAGGAACAAGCCCATTACAAGTGAATTCACCAAAAAGAAAGCAAGAACTAGTTGGAATTGGCAACGTTGGTTACAATATAAACCAGACTTTAAATGGATTCCTAAATTTTTGAATACATGTGCTTCTAACCAACAGGAACCCGCACTTTCTTTGGGTTCCACCCTTACTTCTGTTCCATCCGTGTCTTCTTCTTGTGATGCAGGTGGTACAGATTGTTCTCTGGATTGTTGATAGCGGATGCACCCGACATATGACAGGCAATCTCAAACTGTTACACAACTTGAGAAAGTGGGAATTGAACATCAAACATCTATTCCTAGAAGCCCAGAACAGAATGGAGTTGTTGAAAGACGCAACAGGACGTTAGTGGAAGCTGCTACAACTATGTTGATTAATGCTCAATTACCAGATTACTTATGGGCGGAAGCTGTTTCAACCGCATGTTATACCCAAAACCGTTGCATGATCACAAAACGCCATCGCAAAACACCTTATCAAATTGTTCACAAAAGAAAACCAAACATCGATTACTTTCATGTATTTGGAGCACTTTGTTATCCGAAAAATGATCGTGATGATTTAGGTAAACTTAAAGCAAAGGCTGACATCGGAGTGTTCGTTGGATACTGTGAAAATTCTAAAGGTTTTCGGATATGGAATCGTCGAACAAGAGAAATTCAAGAAACCATTCACGCTAATTTTGATGAACTCACACAAATGGCTTCTGAGAAACACAGCTTAGGACCCGAATTCAACCTTCTTAACTCTCAGGATTCTTCGGCTGAACCATTGCCACTCAACCGCAAAGAATTGGAAATTTCTTTGCTCCACTGTTTGATGATACAATTGAATACTGTTCTACTGAGGTCTCACCTAATTCCGCTGCTCAACCTGATAACATTCCAGTACCTGACTCACCTCAACAAACTACAACAACTGTTGAGAAAGACGGTCCTCCAATTGCATCACCATTTAGAACAGAACAAACTATTTCTAACTCTCGACAATCAGCTGAAGATCCTACACCACAATCAGTTCCACAACCCGCAGAGCATGATCCTGATGCGTTCTTTAACCCGTTTGCACCGGCTCCTACATTTCCTGAAGTAGCTGAGTCGTCCACACGCAATTTGGATCCTGCTAACATGCGAGATACTTATCAACTACACCCTTCGACACACAAATGGACTCGAGATCATCCACTAGTTCATATTATTGACCATCCAGATGCACCTGTAATGACAAGACAACGACTTCACACTGATGGAGAAACTTGTATCTATGCACTCACAGTTTGTCACGAAGAACCTAAGAACATTAAAGAAGCAATGACTTATGACAACTGGATTGAATCTATGCAAGAGGAATTTCAGCAGTTCATACGATTAGAAGTCTGGGAATTAGTTGAAAGACCTGACGGAGTCTTTGTCATCGGGTTAAAATGGATTTGGAAAAATAAGCTAGATGCTGAAGGCACTGTCATACGTAACAAATCACGCCTGGCAGCGAAAGGATACTCCCAACTAGAAGGACTTGATTTTGCAGAATCCTTTGCTCCAGTGGCTAGACATGAAGCTGTTCGGATCTTTTTGGCCTATGCTGCACACAGGAACATGGTTGTTTACCAAATGGATGTGAAAACAGCATTTCTTAATGGAGAACTCCGTGAAGAAGTTTATGTAAGCCAACCAGACGGCTTCGTTGATCCTGAGCGTCCTAATCACGTTTACCGACTCAAAAAGGCACTCTACCGACTTAAGGAAGCCCCACGGGCGTGGTATGACAAACTGTCCACTTTCTTACTAGCCAATAAATTTTCTAAAGGTTCGGTGGATCCAACACTATTTACAAAAACCTACGGGGAGGACTTGTTGTTCAAATATATGTCAATGACATTATTTTTGCCTCAACAAAAAGAAGTTACTCTAATGATTTTGCAAAATTGATGAAAGATAATTTTGAAATGTCCATGATGGGTGAACTCTCGTTCTTTCTAGGGCTACAAGTTCATCAATCACCCCATGGAATTTTTATAAATCAGTCCAAATATGCTCTAGAAATTTTAAAGAAACATGGAATGATGACTTGTGAGACTTATAATACACCAATGGGATATACCACAAAACTAGATGCTGACTTACATGGGACACCTGTTGACCCTACCAAATACCGCAGTATGATTGGGTCACTCATGTATCTCACAGCTAGTATACCTGATATAGTATTTGCTGTCTACATGTGCTCTCGCTATCAGTCCAAACCAACTGAAAAACACCTCGGTGAGGTCAAAAGAATCCTTCGATACATAAAGGGAACCATTAACTTGGGAATCTGGTATCCGAAGGATTCTGGTTTTGAACTAATTGCTTTTTCAGATGCTGATCACGCAGGATGTTTAGACACACGCAAAAGTACATCTGGTGGATTACAGTTTCTCGGAGATAAACTTGTGTCATGGCAATCAAAGAAGCAGGACTGCACATCACTGTCGTCAACAGAATCTGAATATGTAGCCATGTCTGCTTGTTGTGCTCAAGTCATCTGGATGAGATCACAACTTAAGGATTATGGCTACCTATTCAACAAGATTCTAATCTACTGTGATTCCAAGAGTGCCATTGCTATCTCTTGCAACACAGTTCATCACTACAAATCCAAACACATTGATCTCCGATATCACTTCATCAAAGAGCATGTTGAAAATTGTATCCTTGAACTATATTTTGTCGGGACTGAGTACCAATTGGCGGACTTACTTACCAAATCTTTAGCACCATCACGGTTTACTAGTCTAGTTCACCAAATTGGTATGCGATGTTTGACTCCAGATGATCTGGAAAAGTTTTTAAAACACAATTGATCGTCAAACATCAAAACTATCTTTGTAAATATCTTTTCAAAAACAAAATACAAAAATATAAAACAATTAAAAAAAATGCAAGTACGACCACTCTTGTCAACACTTTTTTTCATTAACGTCTTCAAATATGATCTAAAAACAAGTGTTGAGGGGGAGGTAAAATATTTTTTCAAATTTTCTTAATAATTACTACGTACTTGATTTTACCAAAAATATTATGTTTTATCAAAAGTGATGCTTCAAAAGGTGTTTCGGGATACTCACCTTGACCATTATAATAAATTTTAAGTTTTTTTTAAAGACTACGGTCTAAGGTCGAGGGGGAGTAACATTCCACAAGTTGTTCTTGTCGTTGACTTGGTATAGTTAACGAAAGTTAAAAATGAAAGTTAATTGTGCACTTGGAATGAAAGTTTGAATGAGGTTAAGGGGCCAAAATTGTCATACATTGAAACTCATTTTTAACCTTGGTCAAAACAAACATTGACCGATCATTTACTTCACCTGCAAAAACAGTTAACTACATTTACTACTTTTACCTACTCAATCTACGGCTCATATTCAAACTGCAAATCCAAGTGCTTAACATCAAATCTGTAAGTACCAAAAGTTTTTGATCATGTTTATAAACATTGGTTTTCAATTTCATCAAAATCCAACGGTTAATACGTTCTAAATCTATCTTTTTCGATTTAAACTTTTGCGTAAAATCAAAGGATGAGATTAAGATTGTTAGGATGTGTTTTGACTAGTGGGATTTGTTTATATGATGATGAATTATATGTTTTTATACTCTAATCGTGCCCAGAAACTCCAATTGATTAATTTGTAATTAGGGTTCATACGAGTTTTTTAGGGATTTCTGATTTTGAGTGTTTTGATTGGAATTGTTGATGGGGATTGTGTTTATATATGCCTAGGATCTTGATTATGAGGTTTAATTGCTTTAGTAACAACTAATTGATCATGAATCTAGGATTTAGGGTTCGTATACACTAGCAGATTTGATCTTTTGATTTTGTGGTCAGTTGTTGTTATAATTTGGACCACATGTTCCTTAGCATGTAAGAAACACTCGCCCTAAGTCAATTACAACCCAGAAACATGACTAAATCCGTTAGTGATTATGTGTTCATACGTTCCTACGCGTAACTCTGAATTTTGACACGTTTACGCATAAAATTTTGTGTATTAAGTGTGTTGGTATGAACATTGATCAGTGGTTGTGTTTAAACTCTTTCAGGAATCAAAAGAGACAATTTTTCAAAAGGTGAATTCCGTTAAAGACAAGTCTACGCATAAGATACTCATCTTACGCGTAAGATTCGACACTTTTGAAAAACATTGTCTTGGATAAGACAATGTTTACGCATAAGTGATGAGTGCTCAAACACTCATCATTTTTATCGTATATGGACTGCCAAAACATCCAAAAACACCCAAAAACGCATCAAAATACACAATTTATCCCAAAAGTGTGTTTTATATGTTTTAGATGCAAAATGTTTAAAAACAAATGAAAAATGAACAAAGTTTGCACAATTGGCAGTTTCAGTCCCTCAAGTTTCAAAATGTGGCAAAACTAGTCCCTGGAAGTTTAAAATGAAAGAAAAGTCAACCCAAGGCAAAGAAAAGTCAAAAATTGTCAAAATAAGTCCTTGGGTGAAAAAGTTTGAGAAAATTACACTTTTACCCCTCAAAATCCAAAATTGACATAAAAGGCCCCTAAACTTCAAAATTTGACAGATTTGGTCCCTGGTGGGATAATTTTGTATGAAAAATCAATTTTAGTCCTTGGGAATTCACAAAAAATCACTTTTAATCCCTGGATGAAAATTTTGAGAAAATTACATGTTTGGTCCCTCAAGTTTGGCAAATTGTCAAATTTGGTCCCCGGGAAATTTTGAAAAGTGAAAATGGAAAAATTGGTTCTTAGTTTTGTTGGTGATTAGCAATTTTGGTCCTTTGAAGCAATATGGGAAAAATGCAAAATCAGTCCTCAATGTTTGGGTGTATTACATTTTTGGTCCTTGTGAATTAAAAGTTACAAACAAACAGACCCTTGGTTTAAATACCCAAAACACAAGTCCAACAACACCCCTTATTACTCCTTTTTCCCTTGGCCCAGTCCATCACACCAGGCCCACTCCATCACCAACACAGCCCACCACTTCCTATATTATCCACCCCGTATAATAATACTCACCCCCATGGTTGACCCGGTCAACCTCCACCATCTCCACATCACCACATCACCACTTCACCCCCCTCATCATCACCCCTATTTACCTCTGCAATACTCAACCTTCCCCCCTTGGTACTCCAAGCCAATAGCTAAACTCCAAAACACCACCCCTGGCCTCAAATAATACAAGAAAACTCCAAAAAAGAGTTTGGCGCCAAAACAAATAAATGGTGGAGATTGAATTTCAGCCAATCAATGGCTTAGATCACAGCTGGGAAAAGTCCAAGGGAACCTCTAAAACCCTAATTACAGACTATTTAAAGAGAAGAGAAGCTGTGAAGACTGGTGAGTTTTTTTTATTATTGTAATTGCAATCTTTATATTTATGTTTATGTTTAATTACTTTTCAGTCCAAATTAGTTAAGTCATTTGTAATCTCAGTGTAAAATTGAAATTTCCAAGTAATGAAATCCAATTTTTAAGAAATTCTCAGCTTATGAAATTCTATGTTAGTCTAAAATTGTCTCAAGTAATTGTTGTTTCTAGTTGTTGATTTGGACTCATATATTCACTCAGGCTTCCATATAAGCTTATCTGAGCTTATAGGAACTTTAAATCCAGTTTAGAAGTAAAAAATCAAAAATAAAAAAAAACTCAGTAAAAAAAAAAAAAAAAAAATACAAATAAGAGAAGAAGCATGGAGCAGGGTTGATAAGGGATGGCCCTGGGTTAGTGAATCCATGGGGATTCAATAGGATTGGAACATTGGTTCTTGGTTCTGAGAAGGTTGAGCAGGAAAAGCTTTTGTAAGGTTTTTTTTTAACTTATTTAAACTGTTTCTCATATAATTATTAGTGTTTATTTATGTTTATTAGCAGCTATTTAATGGTTTGGTAGTCTTAGATTAGTTAGTTACTAATTGTAATTCATTATACTCAAAAAGCTCATTGTTAACTGTCAAATGTTGCATACTATAGAACCATGATGTTTTGTTGTTTAAACTGGTAAATTTATGTCCACCTCAGTTCATTAAGCTATTGTGAATGCCCATGCATCAGTTCCTAGGTTCAATTCTTTCATAAGCCTTGAAAGACTCAAAAACAGTTTCGAAAGGGGTGTTTGGTTCTAGTGTGTTTACTATCTTAGCTGCCATTTCAGTGGTAACTTTTGATGTAGTTAACTCACATTAGGTGGTACTAGACTATTGGTAACAAAAATTCCAGTGACCATTTGAAAAAAGTCAAAAATCTCTTGTCAATTCCACCACAGGTTTCACTGTTGAGAATACAGGTTCCTAATCTATCCATTTGGTCTCACAAGTAGTTAAAACAACTTTAGTTAGTCTTAATATAGCTTAATACAACATGATTAGTCAGTAAATTAAGTTCAAACTTCAATATAGTCAACCTTTAGTATTCATATAAAAAGTCAAATTGTCAAAACTGCCAAATTGGGACAGCTTTCTTGGTCACTTGTAGGGTTAATTAGAATTAGGAACTAAGTGGTTTTTGTTGATTTGAAATGTTTGAAAGCTTGTTTATCTATTTCAAAAATAAAACTGAGGTTTGAACTCCATGAGCTTATAAATAAGCTCACTTGCTTTGGCCTGTTTCATTGAATACTCCCCTGCACCAGGGGGTGTTGTCTCACAAGCCCACTTTCATGAGGCTGCATTTTGGACATTAGTTGTTGTTAGTTTAAGTCTTTGTGTTTCTGAGTAGCTTTTCTTGGAGACTTGCTGTGTTTATGCTTTTTATTCCAAGAATTGCTTATTCCATTTGCTTAATTTGGATTCCAAAGGTTCCTCAACCACTCAATTACACTGAGTGGTTAGTGTTCATAAGCTCACTTCCCTAGACCCTAGCCACTTCATTAGTGAATCTTAGACCCTGGTTTTTGGCTTTGTGGGAAGCCATCAAACGTGGCTTGCAGGATCAAAGCTTGTTTAAAGCTTGGGAGTTTTTGCCCTTAGCTAAAATCAGGCCTGCAAAACCCCACTTGGACCTAATTCTGCTAGTGCACCTCAGAGTGTATTATGCTTGTGTGAGTTTGTTCTAAATTATTCCTAGGTTTTTAATGTGTTTGTAGCTTAGCTTCTGGTTTATTTGACCCCTTGGAACCATAGTTAAGTTGAAATTAGATTGTGCTCTTGTTGTTTTACCATCATTCAAGTTCTATTGGCTTATTCAGTGTAGTGTTCTTGTTGTTTTACCATCATTCAAGTTCTATTAAGACATTTTCAGCTTAATTCATAGCCTGGGTACACTGCATTGCTTATTTGAGCTTATACACCCACACAATCAAGATATAAGCTCACTGTTTGGCTTATTTGCATGCATACAGCTTATTTTCAAGTTTCATAAAAAGTTCCTTCACAAAAGTTTCCCATTTTCAGTAGTTTAAGAGTTTTGTAAAAGAAAATTTGGAAAAAGACAAAAATTAAGAAAGTGATAGCTTCTATTTAAGCCATTTTGGCTTATTTTCTGCTTATTTATAAGCACTTTTCATTTTTAATTTTTTCTCAGGCTTCTTTTTAGTTAAAATAATTTTAGGAATTTTTTCAGATTTTTCTCTTGTCATTTAGTATTTTTCATAATTTAGTTTAATTTAAATTAATTAAATAATTAGTTTTAATTAAAAATTAATAATTAAAAAGTAAAAAAAATAAGTTTTCTGTTTTAAAATTAGTTTTATAATATTTTAGATTTTTTTAAATTTAATTTTCATTTTTCTAGTTAATTTTCATAATTAATTAATAATTAGTTTAATTTAGTTAATTAAAAAGTAATTAGAAAATAGTAATTAATTAATAGTAATTAATTAAATAGTGTAAAAATTATTTTTCTTTTTCTAAAAATTTTATTATATCAGTAGGATTGTAAAAATATCATTTTCACGTTCGTAGGACTTTATTTGCTCACGTTTCACTTTTTATTTTGCGCGTTCGCGTTATTTTTAATTCAAACGCGCGTTTTTAGATTAACTTACGTTTCTAAGTTTTCTGATCATCAGTAATTGTTCCAATAGTCTTTCTAAACCATTCTCAATCATAATCTTGTAGTTTAATCACGATAATCAAATTCCTGATCCTTCTGTTAAATCACCCGATCACTCTAAACGTTTTTGAATACAATTGCCTACCTCGCTGGGACATAACGACCCGGGAATACACTGTACTCCTTGGTTAGTTGGTTTTAGACGTTTGACTTGGTTGACCAACACCTGGGAAACTTAGTTGACCGTTCAGAACCAATCAAAATTTGGCGCCGCTGCCGGGGAGGTAGCTGCGTGTTTAAAACGTTTCTTTGAGATTAGTGGTTTTTCATTCGTCACTGTATAAACCCACCACCTTTTTGTAAATTCAAATCATAAAACCAAAACGTCATTAACACTTTTCCTAAAGTGTTAACAACACCAAAAAAAAAAAAAAACAAAAAACAAAAAAAAAAAAAAAAAAAAAAACAAACAAAACATATCGTTACGTTTTCTATATCGCGTTTCTTTAAGGTGATTCTTAAAGAGAGACGATTTTGGTAAACGAAACGATACCAAAAATATAGTCCAAAAGTTTTTAACCCATACACAAAAAACCCAAAAACATTCGTCTCTTTCTTGTGAATAATAATTCTACATAAAAGTAAACCGTCGCAAACCAAGACAGAACACCTACCAACTAGGGGTGTGGACATAATACGTTCCCAAACCAAAGATTTAAAACTTGCCTTTGTATCCTCGTGAGTGGTGTACCTTTCTTAAAGAAGCCACTTGCTTGTGATTATTGGTTTAAGTTCACTGTCGTTTTGCCTCGATTTTGTTTTGAGTGAGTTTGTTTTTAGTGCATGTGCACTCGCTCTTCTAGGTCTACTAGCCCATTACGTGAGCTTGTAAGAATACCTAGAAGACGTCGTCGACGTTCAGCACCAACAGTCGGGTCTGAGATCCGTACTGTTCCCACATCTTCCGTTATCATGGCTGCTGAGCCAACTATGGACGAGCTTCTCCAAGCGCCCGTTGAGGGTTACGGAGATGCTATCGTTGTTCCGGCCATCGTGGCCGAGAATTTTGAGCTTAAGACCGGATTGATAAATCTGGTGACCTCACGTCAATTCTACGGTTTTGAGAGGGACGATACTCAAGATCACATTCGATGGTTTAACAAAATTACATCAACCATCAAATGCAAAAAGGTCCCTGAAGAAGCGATTAAACTTCTTCTCTTTCCATTTTCCATCGATGGGGCTGCCCGGACTTGGCTTGATAAACAACCCCCTCGATCGATTGTAACATGGGAAGATTTGGTTAAGAAGTTCGTGAATGAATTCTTTCCTCCTTCCAAAACCACGAGTCTCAAGAATGAAATCATGAAATTCACACAGAAATTTGATGAATCATTCAGTGAGGCATGGGATCGCTATAGGGAATTGCTTCGCAAGTGCCCTCATCATGGTTTTTCTGATCTCATTCAGCTCGATACTTTCTACAATGGTGTGAGCCAAAGCGATCAAGACTCTCTCAATTCCTCCGCTAGGGGTAATTTCTTGAATCGTACCACAAAGGATGCGTTAGCGATCATTGAAAATAAGTCTAAGGTCCGCATTCCGTGAAGCAAGCCGGTTGTTTCTCAAGTGAATGTTAGTCCTTCGACTTCATCATCCGTGGCTCAGTCTAGCACCGATGCTAGACTTGACAAACTCACGGAAGCTATTCATGCCTTGGTTCTCACCCAAAACAAGATAGTTTCTTCTTCTCAACCTTCTCCACAAGCTGAAATCAAAAAGGTAGAAGTTTGTGTCACTTGTGGTGGTCCACATTCGTATTACAATTGCACTGCCACTGAAGGCAATCCATTTGAAGTCAATGCAATAGCCGGAAGTTCCAACCAAGGAGGTAACCAATACCGTCCTCAAGTGGAACCAAACTACCGTGCTAGCGACCTAGGTGGACCACCAGGGTTTCCTCAAAATCCAAATAGGTATAATCCTAATCCACCAAGGGGTAATAACATGCAAAATCAAACTCATACCCCGGTGAATCAGTACCCACCCCAAAGGGGTAATCAAGGGTATTCAGCTCCTAATTACCAAGAACCTCTCCCTAACGAGCTCAATAACTACATTAAAGTTTGTTGGATCGTGAACACCTTGAACTTGTGTTAATAATGATACTTTGAGTGATACCACTAAGTATGCGGAATCTACTTAATGATACTTAGAAGATTGATTGTAAATGAAACAAGTATATGTAACAAAACAAATAGCTCCAATATTATTAATGATAATAATACGAGTGATCTATGATATCACTAGGGTTACACCTTGAAGCTCTTAAGAAAACGTATTAGAAAAGATATATTCTAACTATGATCTAGGATCTCCTTTTATACAACAAGGAGTCCTCTTGTACAAGATAAGTATAATACTAATAGAATAAGATATACACAAAATCTTTTCTATGTTTATCTATGCGCGTTTCTCTAACAGTTAACAAGTGAGCAATGGTAATATTTGTTCTTGCAGTGGTAATGAGTTTCCACTGCAAGTACAATCTTCTTCAGTTGTAATATCTTCACTAGCCGTGGTAACTGATAGAATAATTCCCAACAATCCTCCCCTAAACTTATGATTTATTAGTAAATCAACAAGTTTCTTCAAGTATACAATAAATCTGAGGATATGGGAATTCTTCCAAATACTTATCTTGTTTTTCTCAACACTTTATCAGCTCTTGCATATTGATCTTGAATCTTCTGAATCAAAGCTCTTACCTTTTCATTATCTGCATAAACTCTTAACTTTGACTTCAACATTGCAGACAGAGTTGTAGCTCTAAGTGGATATTCCTTCTCAGCAAACATAAACACATCCACTTTATTTGTTGTAGAAACATGATGAACCTCACATTTATCAAAATATATCCATGTAGTATTCAAGTTTGATGAATTAAACTTCCAATACTTATCATTAAGATCTGGTTCATATAATCTTCTTAAGTCAACCCAGAGCTGCATTTCTTTCATATCCTTGAGAGTATCAGCCTTGAATCTTTCATTGACAAGCTTCCAAAGAGTATCAAGATCATCTCTGTCACATGCTTTAAGAAGATCTTCAAACTGAATGAATGATGAAGATTCTCCTCCCAGTCTTGTAATTTTCCAAGTGGGAGCAAAATTCTTTGCTGTGTATACTTCCCAATCAATAATTTGATGTTTTGATTGTAAAGGATCTGGATAGAAATCTTCTTCTTCAACAATGATAATTGCACTCTGTAGATCTTCTGCACATTTCTCAGATTGAGATTCTTTCTCTTGAGGAACTTTCATTCTTTTGGTGACATGATCTTCAACTGTTGAAGCTTTCCTTTTACTTTGTTTGAATCTTTCAACTTCTTCAAAATCAATAGGTCTGAAGGTATTATCTTGCCTTTTAATTCTGTAGTAGATACCTTCAATTCATTCATGAGACATACCTTTGAAATCAGCCATCTTCCAAGTTCCAACATGACAGCAATATACTTTCATCTCATGAATGATCTGTGCCTTTGTAGGTTGTCTTTGTTTCTTTTGACCTTTTCTGAAGTTTCCAATAATTTCATCCAGTGCTTGTTGATTCTTCATTTGAATGAAATCAACCAATTGAGCTGTTCCTTGTTCTTCAGTTAAAGTCTTGTTAGCAACAAGCTCAATAGCTTTCTTCTTTACAACTGGATCATGCTTAATCATATGCTCAATCTCTTCATCTGATGGCACATATGAGAACATAGGGGGTTTCTCATGTAAGATGGTTGGTGGAATCACTGAGAGTGGTTGTGCCATTACTTCTTCAAGTTTACCTAACCTCTGTGCTTCCATAAAACTAGCAACATCCATCTCCTTTTGCTTTTTCATATTTTCTCTTTCTGCAGCTTCAAATTGTTCTGCTAATCTTGCATCAAAATCAATTTGAGCTTGATCTTTCTTAGAAATCTTTCTTGTATGTACTTGTTCTGCACCAAACACCAATGCTTTACCTTTAACTGATCTTTTTCTGGCAGCTTCTTCCTCTGTAGTGGTAAGTGATGGAACATCAGTGGTAACTTTTTCACTTGCAGTGGAAATTATGTGATCAGTGGTAACATGTTCTGCTTCAGTGGAAATTTGTTGAGCAGTTTCAATAACCATATCTTTATCCAACTTCCTCCCCTCAATCTCAGCTACATCATCATATGCTTGAGCATCCATATCTTCAAGATTAGTACTCCTCCCCTTAATTTCTGCATCTATTTTCCTCCCCTGTTTGGAAGAAGTTCCCAAAGCATAACCAGAACCTGCAGAAAGACCATCATGTGATGATGATGGGGAAGAAACCAAAACTTGAACATGTCTTTTCTTCTTGAGATTCACAACTTCATCCTGCAACTTTTGAATCTCAGTCTTCAATAGATTCAACTCTGTGGCATGTTGGACTTTGGTCTGTGCCAGATCTATCTCCAGAGTTTGAACCTGTTTGGCTAATTTGGTACATAATTCCATCAATTCAGTTAGTGTCACACTGCCTTCAACACTTCCAACTGTGTTACCTGTTGGGAGAGGTGAATCATAAGGCATTGATTCAGGCTCTTCTCTAGTTGGACTAGATTGAAGCCTTGAACCACCACTGCTTGTTCCTAAACCATAAGGGTCAGCAACATGCAATGTTGCCATGGAAGGAGTTGGCTGTTTTTGCCTCTTTTCATATGTGTGAGTTACACCAGGAATATGTTGAATTTATGGAATAGAAATAGTGGGTGTGTGATGGGATACAACTGGGATTGTTGCATCTTCACCCTGTACCTGTGAAATCTTTGCAAGCATGTTTGGTAAAAGAGGATGAATCACTCCATTCCAAAAATCTGAAGCCTTACACATGTTTTGAAATACTTTTGGCTTAAGACATGGAGTGTCATAAATCCTATTATGATTTTGCAGTTGAAATTCATTTAACACTGCTTGCACAAACCTTGGATACATCAAAAATTTGTATGAACTTGTTACATTGCCTTTCATGTTATTAAATATAAACCTTGAAAAATTGAAAGTCCTATCAGAAACCAAGCAAACTAAAGGGTAAGCCATGGTCGATCCAAATTGTTCATAAGAAGTTTTCTTAGGACTTAGGCAATGCAACAGAGTGTGTATCAAAAATCTCCAATGGGGACAAAAATATCCTTTCTTAAAAGTTACTTTTTGGTCAGATGTATCATACCCCATCAAAGCAATGTAGTGGAATATGTCTGAATTAGGTAATGTGATGATACCATTGAGATAATCTAATTGGAGAATTCTCCTTAAAGATGACTCAGTAACATCAAAAGTTACCCCATCCACTGTGGCTCTAAGAGCTTCCACAAATTCATTTATGTCTCCCTGTTCAAGTGTGATGGGCTCCACAGAGTTCCAAAACTGTTTGATTTGAGAAACAAAGATTGTGGGTTTCATAGTTAAGGCATACCTTATATGAGTTGTGTTTAGGAAGTCCACAATCTGATGAAAAATAGGTCCATTCTTGTCGTTTGACTTTTGTAGGTAAGCCACTTGATTGTGTTCATCTGCAAACTTGAGAGTCACCATGATTTTGTGATTTGAGAGATAAAGGTGTTAGTAATCGTGAATAAGAAGCAAGCCGTATAAAATCAATTTATACTAATAGGGTTTTGAGAAAAACGCGTATGGAGAATTATCTATAGAAAGATGTATCTTTTAGAAATACAATTTGGTAAGTAGATAATTCCCAAAAATTTTACCCTATTAATAAGGAAAGACAGTTATATTTGTAACGGCTAGTAAAAATAAGATTACTGACACACAGTTGTAACGGCTAGTTCACCAGTGGTAAAATTTACACTTTCAGTGGAAACGGTGAACTTGCAGTGGTAAAACTCAACAAAATTTCAAAGAGCAGTGGTAAGTAAACATGTAAAATTTGCTGCTCTTATCATAGTTTTTAGCAAACTATCAGCTATCAACAGATTTGATAAGTCTTTACCAGAAGCCGTTTGCTTATGGACTAGCTGATTCTTATGTGAGTTAGACATGGTGAATCAATAACCATTTGTTGTTTGTCTAAGATACACACCTTATTACTCCAATGATATAGGTTGTATTCTACAATACAAAATAAGTCTCATCTTAACCCACAAAGATTAACCCAAGTAACTTTTTAACCAAGTTACTATACACAAAAAAAATATCTTCTCAAAAGTCAAACCACAGTTACTCCTCAAACCAACCAAAACAGATGGAAGTAAATAACCTTCATTAATTAGTATAACACCTAACCTTGGCTTATTTAACCTCCTCCAAACACCACATCTCAGTCACCAATAATCTTTCAAACCCTAATACCCCAATCAACCCAATTCTCTTCCAAAACAATGTCATCAAACCCTGAGTCCTCGGATCAACACTCTTCTGTTCCAACATCAGAAGAAGATGTACCACCATATCCATGGGGACTTGAAGGTTCTGACTATGAGAGAGAGATAGAGAAACGATGGGATGTGGAAGACAAAAAGTGGAATGCATACATAGAGGGTGAATCAAGCCATGATCCAAATCCTGCTGAGCTTGTCTCTCCCTTCATCTGGACATCTGATGAACAGTCTTTAGAGGAAGAGAATGAAGATCCAACCTTTCTTCCTCCTTCTACACCAGAGAGATCCCAACCAAGATCAAGTAAGAGAGATCCATCTCTCCCAACATCATCAAACTTGATGGTGGATCTTCCTGCTCCAGAACCTTGTCTTCTGCATCAAGAACATATTGGACAGAGCAATAAAGCTCAAATCACACATAAGGGAAAGGAGAAGCAGAAGTAAATGATTGATGAATGTTGCCAAGGACCAAAGTTTGTGAGTATTTTCTTGACTTTGGTACTTGAGCATCTTCACAGTCTTCCTTCTCTTCTTTTTCCATTTTCATCTTCAGCTTCTTCATTGTACTTGTAATAGCCTCAAGTATTATGTAATAATTGATAGAAGCTAGTAGTACACAATTAGCCAATGTATTAGGAATGATCTTTGTAATCCAGTTGGAACTTTGAATGTAAGCTGTAACTTATGTCTTGGAATGAATGAAAAGATCTTCTTAATTTAATCAATATTGTAAGACCTTCAGCATTATTATGTTTGCAGTAGAGACTAAGTTCAGCTTATTTGACCACATTCCTTGGCTACACCTCTTGGTGACTTAAACAAACTTCTTGCAATCTCATTAACATTTGCAGAACAGGCATATACCAAACAACTTGAAAACATATTAGTTAAACTCAGAAAATATTATCAAGTCATTCATAATCATTTGTAGTCTTTGACAGTCCCTGCACACAACATAAAGGAATTAGTACCTTTTGGGACCCAAGCCACAAATGACTTGGATCTGCCTCGTGTATCAATATAATTGTATCTATCAAAGGTCATTGATACACCATTGGGATTGTTTGAGGTTGTTGTTCCTTTTGGTTTCCATTCCCAACGAGCTGAGGCCTTAACAGCTTTTCCCAAGTTTACCCTTTTCTTATTCACATAGACATCAGTGGAAACATTTGGTCTTGCAGTGGTAACTGCATGCCTAGCAGTGGAAACTGCTGGATTAGAAAAATTGGGTCTCCACATGTGATTCTTGTGATCATTCTTTTCAAAATAAGTATTTTTCCCTTTTTGATAAGATTTAACAAAAGAAGTGACAGGGGACTTAGGATAAAATCTGTTTTTACTACTGGCAGTGGTAACTGCTGGTCTAGCAGTGGAAATTGGTTTGATGCCAGTGGTAAGCATAACAGACCTGGGAACCATCTTGCTTAGGGGGTTTGGGTGAGTCATTTTATTAGAATTATGTCCATTCACCCTTGTATTTACAAAAACTTCCCTTCTTCCCATGTGGTAGGTACAGTCTTTAGCTAAATGGTCAAAGCTACCACATATATGACAAGCCTTATTGTTGAACACAAAATCACTACCAAACTGCCTAGTTTTAACATGATTCCAACTTCTCATATTCCCTCTTGGAGATTTAGACCTATCCCTGTACATTTCTGCATACCTAGTAGTAGGCCTAGTGTAATTTGACTGTGTTCTAGGCTTCTCTTTGACTTCTTCAGGAATACTTTTTCTTTCCTCAACTGTAACATCTTCAGTAACACTAGTTTTAGACTCAACATTCAAACATTCATCTTTAAGAGATGAGTCACTAGCACTATCAAAAGTCTCAACCTCAACCTGAACCTTTTCAGTTTCAACTGGTTAAACAAATTTTGATCCATAGGTCATGGGTGGATCCTGAAACTCTTCTAAGCCTGTGTGAGCTAGGTCAATGCCAGGAGGTGCTGGAACACCTCTTAGAGGTGGTGGAACAGATTTGTATCCAAGACCTGATTTAGCTTTGCTCACAACTTGGGCTTCCCAAATTTTGTCAATGCTCTTGGATTGATGGTCTAGTGTTTGCTTAGTTATCTGAATATTCTCACTAGCCTTTTTAACTTTTTCAATCTCTTCCCTAAGAGCTTTATTTACTTCAACATAAAAATCTAAGTCTCTTTTTAAAACAGCAATGTCATCACTGAACTTAGATTCATTAGCCCTATAATGCTCTATCTGTTTTTCTAAAACACCTAGACCTCTTTTATGATTTGCTAAATTATAATTAGTATGATGTAAATCTAGCATCAGTGCATCATATTGTGTTTTAGAAACCTCTAACTCTTTTACAGCCTTACAGTTTTTAGAACAAGCATTATCAGTATATACCTCAGAGTCAGAGAAAGCCATGAGTGCATGCTCAGTGGCTATCATTGCAGATTCTGAATCATCTTCTCCATTCTGAGACATAAAGCTCCAATCAAAGCTCACTCCATCAATAGCCAATAGCACCTTTGGCTCTTCTGTTGTAGGTTCTTTGTTCTTTTCCTTCTTGTACCAAGTTGACTTATTGTTAGATTTCCTTGGTTTTCTGCATTCTCTTGCAAAGTGCCCCTTCTTGTGACAATTATAGCACTCCACCTTCTTTTTGTCAAAACCTACAGTCTCATCACCACTTATATGTATCTTTCTCCCTGTCTTCTTTCAGAACTTCTTTGATCTTAAGCTTAGTAATGCCACCTGCCATTTAATGTCCATCTCCTCCATATTATCTTCATAAATTTGATCCAAATCCTCATGATTGAGAATTGAACCACCCACATGGCTTGATATAAAGGCATAGAAAGTAGCATCACTTAGTCCTGCAACCTGTTTCTTTGAGCTCCTAGTGGAAACATTTCCATTACCAGTGGAAACAATCATGTTACCACTGTCATCATCACTATCACTTTCATCATCTGAACTATCATTACCTGATGCTGATATGAGTGCTACACTTGCAGAACTTGTTCTTAACTTGCCAGCTTTCTTTAATCTTTGTTCAATAACTTTGAAGTTATTGTACACATCATTAAGCTTCATGGTCTCAAGATCTGACTTATCTTCCCAAACAGCAACATTGGTAACAAACTCAGAAGGTAAGCTTCTTAGAAATTTAAGATTGAGGTCTTCCTTTTCCACCTTAATTCCAAAAGCAGTGAGCTGAGTTACAATCTTTTGTAGCCTTGTGAATATGCTATCAAGAGATTCATTACTTGTTGAACCAAAGTTTTCATAAGTCTGCTTCAGTAAAGTCTTTTGAGTCTTCTTGGTAGAGTCATTACCACCAAACACTTCACAGATCTCATCAAAAAGGGTCTTTGCAGACTTGTATTTGCTAAAAGCCAGAACTTGTTCTCTGGGTAGAGCCATCAATAACAAACCTCTAGCCTTCAAATCATTCTTTAGTTCGCTTCTTTCTTCATTAGTAACAGGACCAGTGTTAACTTTTGTTACTGTCTTGTCACCAACCTGCTCTACAGTTGTACCAGGTTTGAATGAATTTCCACACATTATGATCTCCCATAATGTGTAGTCTTGAACCATAAAGAATTGTTCTATCATAAGCCTCCACATCTCAAAGTCATTAATCTTAAGCTTAGGAAGCTTTGCAGCAATGTTTGATTGGCTTGTTTCTGTCTCCATTGTTTCTTTTGAGTCTGCCATAGGATCTTCTAAATCAAAATATCAAAGCCTTTCTCTGATACCACTTGTTGGATCGTGAACACCTTGAACTTGTGTTAATAATGATACTTTGAGTGATACCACTAAGTATGCGGAATCTACTTAATGATACTTAGAAGATTGATTGTAAATGAAACAATTGTATGTAACAAAACAAATAGCTCCAATATTATTAATGATAATAATACGAGTGATCTATGATATCACTAGGGTTACACCTTGAAGCTCTTAAGAAAACGTATTAGAAAAGATATATTCTAACTATGATCTAGGATCTCCTTTTATACAACAAGGAGTCCTCTTGTACAAGATAAGTATAATACTAATAGAATAAGATATACACAAAATCTTTTCTATGTTTATCTATGCGCGTTTCTCTAACAGTTAACAAGTGAGCAATGGTAATATTTGTTCTTGCAGTGGTAATGAGTTTCCACTGCAATTACAATCTTCTTCAGTTGTAATATCTTCACTAGCCGTGGTAACTGATAGAATAATTCCCAACAAAGTTAATGAGACCAAAATGAGGGCAATGCAGAATCAAATCTCAAATTTGAAGAATGAATTTCAATCCTCAATAACCAAGCAAGGTAATGAGCTGAAGAATGAGCTTATAGCAACAAACAACAAAATTGATAAATCTCAAAACAAAATTGAGAATATGTTTGCTAGTCTCATGAGTCATATCGCTCCACCCTCTACTTCGGGAGGTCTTCCTAGTAATACAGTTGTCAACCCTAAGGGTGAACTCAAAGCTATTACCACACGTAGTGGTAAAGCTTATGATGAACCACCACTACCTCCTCCTCCTCCTCCTTTTCCCAAGGTAGTGGAAAATGAGCCTGAGGCAACCAAGGACAAGGTGCAATCTACTAGCCCCTGAAGTACCGCACATGTCCACCCTCAGGATGTTCCAAAGACCAAACCAGGAGTTGTATTTGAACCACCGATAACTCCTATTGAGAACCCTAAATCCAAACCTTCAATACCATATCCATCTCGACTTAATGAGCAAAAGCTCCGCAAAAAGGCTAGTCACCAAATGGATAAGTTTTATCAAATCTTTCAAGATTTGCATTTTGACGTAAGCCTCGCGGATGCTATCATCCTGATGCCCAAATTTGCATCAATGATCAAGAACTTGTTAAGCAACAAGGAAAAATTGTACGAAATGGCAAAAACTCCATTGAACGAAAACTGCTCTGCGGTTATCTTAAAGAAGCTTCCTAAGAAGCTTGGAGACCCTGGGAGATTTCTCATTCGATGTGTTTTCCCTGGGATGGTTGAATGCTTCGCCTTGGCCGATCTTGGCGCAAGCATCAACCTGATGCCTTACTCAGTATAACACCCCGTAAAATTTTCCTACGATTAACACATTACCATAACATAGATTAACCATTTTTACAGGAACAATTTTTTTTTATATATATGCATGACATATTATGTGAACCACTATGACATTTATGATTGACCATTTGCCTAGGAACGATGCTTACACACAACCTAGATAGTCTAATTATCGCGAATATATATATTTTTAAACGTTTATATTTTTTATAATATACGTTTCGTATATTTAAGGTACAATATTTATATATTCCCGGAGCTTACGAAAATTCCCGAGATCACTCATTAATATTATTTGAACATAACCCGACTCACGAAACTTGCAATGTGGGCCCACAACACTTTTTGGGCCACGGATACAATTTTATGAACCAAACGGACTACTCTTTTTCTTTCTTTTTCTGTTGAGCCAACACAAGTATTAAGCCCATCAGGCTTAAGCCCAAACGCACCCTTATAATTTCATTTCTTCTTTTGCTTCAACTCGCGACACACACACAAAACACCTATATTTATTAACGATTTCTACACATAGCGTACATCTATTATGGCATGTCTCGTCTCCCCTTGTGCCATAGAAACAAAATTGATACTAAATACTCACACACTCGCTCGTTTACTGCCTTGAATAAACCCAAAGTAAAACTACAAACTCACCTTGTAGCGATAAGCCAAAACGTGGCATGATTCTTCCTAGCACCTCCCATACTTCCCAATCACAACCAAACGAACTCTAAACATTATGACATGGTCAAGAATGAACAGAAATGAAATCTTACATGATACAACCTTGTACAAAACCGATTGGATATCCTTTGTGGCAACACTATTCGTTCTCACATGCATGCTCTAACATATGTGATATCAACCCGTCTCTACCCTTCAAACTCACTATATAAAACCATACATGCAATCACAAAACATCACATTACACTTATACACTATAATTATTAACGACAAGAAGCTTTGGAGGACAAACGGATCACCAAGAATACCACGCCTCACAACGAACCTTAGAAGCCAAGCTTGGAGCCTCTTGAACCTTGGTGGAAGGATAAACGAACCACCAAGCCATTGAACCATTACACGATCCCTACACGTTGTTTTACTCCACCTTTGAAAGGTGAGGTGAGACTTTAGTTTCCTTCTTATTTCATATTTATATACGTACGTCTCATTTTGCACAAACACTTGAAGCTCACAAATCGACAACCATAAAAACAACATGTATGTTTTACGTATCATACTACTTCTTTGATAAGTCATGAACGAGTATATATAAAAGATACGAAGTTATATTAACAAACACACTATAAAACTCACACGTTTCTAAGTCACTTTGGACCTATACGTACATACTAAAACACTTAGATTATTTTACAACTTCTATAAGTTATACATATCACGTTTTTGCTTACATTTTGACCTCGCCATTTCTATATTCGACACACGACCCTATAATATTTTAGCGTGACCAAATTATCTACCTGGAATATAATCAAGAATGATAAATAACAAGGCTTAATAATTATACTGTATCACTTGTTCGAGCCTAAAGTAAAACGAGTTTCGTTGGAATTATTAGAAACTTAAAAACTATTTTGGGCAGATAAGCCCAATAAGTTGATATTAGCTTATTACGATAAGCTGATTTTGAAAGCTCTTTTGAAATGAAATTAGAACTAAAAATGACAAATTTTGATAAATCGAGAGTTCTCCCAAACCTTATGGAACGAAAAACACTAACGGGCCCTTAATGGATTCGTTAAGGCCTTTTGTGAAAAATGATAGAAATAAGCTTATAAGCTGTAGTGATAAGCTGTTCTAAACATGTTGAGCTTATTGAGATAATAAAAATGATAAGTTTTGAATTTAATGATGTTTGGACTAAATATGCAAAGTTTCGGTAATAAGGGACTAATATTGCCAAACGTTCAAACTTTAAGTAAAAAGTGTAAATATAAGTTTTCTAAGGATATAAATGGTTAATGTTGAAACTTGAGATTGAAAAAGGTAAATATTGATACATTTGGACTTAAAAAGTAAATATATATAATTTTGGACTAACGACATAAATATTTTCCGTTAAGGTTAAAATGTGTAAATTAGAGAAAACTTAAAAGATTTAATATTAACATTAATTCTTTTTGAATAATAAATTTTATATATATATATATATATATATATGTATAAAATTTATATAACCATTTCAAACGATTAAACAATACGTAACCGTACTTAATTCGTATACGACATAACACATCGCATACGCACCTTATGAATTATTCAAACGTTCGCCATAAACCAAAACATAGAAACTGAAACTTGCCATATCTTTTAGGTTGTGTGTGAAGCCGTTGCCTTGCATCATTGAGATTACGATACTACCACTACCACCGTACTACTAAGGTGAGTTCTTAGCCCCATTTTTATAATTATTTTATAAATATTTTGGGGGAGATACATGCTCAACTACTGCTTTTACTTTCACAAGTATTTTAAACTTTCATATATTACTGTGAGTCATAGCCCCTACTCTTAATTGTTTTATAATGATTTATACACATTTTTGGGGGAAGATACATGCCTAACTATTGTTTTATACTTTTACAAGTACTCGTTAACTATTTACATATTACTGTGATTTCATAGTCCACTCTCTTTAACTATTTTTCCGTGGGGAAGATACATGCTTAAAACTCGAACACAAGTCTTTTATACCGGGTATTGAAATACCGTCAGGCCAATGTTATTTGCTTAAGTTACTATTGCCGAAAGTCCCTCGATCATGAACCTTAATCACTTGAAGGGTGAACGTAAATAAACGTGGATAGTACTATTAGTGATTGACAATCCTCGTTTGGTTGTTAGAGAAAACACCAGGCGCACTTTATTGTTCTTATTATAGGTTATTGGCAAATACCTATCTTGAGGGCCTACTACTTACCGTCATAACTTGAGATTATGATTGGCTGTTAATCGTTGAGTATCATGAGCTTAAGGCAATAACAGGAACATTGATTTAAACTTATTGATTGTATGTGATTACAATACATTCTTAACTTGTGATTCGAAACTCGTGTTAAATGGATTTATAAACCAATTACTATTTTTGGTGTTGGCCCTGTGAAGGGCAACCCAACGAACTATTTTTGAATTGATAAGGAAATCACTCATTTTCTAATTTACAATTTAAACTATAAACTCTATGAACTCACCAACCTTTGTGTTGACACTTTTTAGCATGTGTTACTCAGGTAACTATACAAGAAGGAACTTGAAGGCATGGAGTGGGCTTGTAACCCGACATGGGCTTAAATAAACATTTTGACATATTTCAAATAAACTTGTTGTTTAAATTATGAAACATCTTGATGTCTCGAATATTTGGTATTTTGAATGAATTAAACTTTAAAGCGTCACTTTTGTGTCGTTTTCTATGATTGTGACAAAGATCCTCGAAGTAACACCCAAAAAGTCTTCCGCTGACGTGATGATTTTTGGGGGTGTTACAGATTGGTATTCAGAGCCACGGTTATAGAGAACCAGATGTTTTTAAACATTGGACTATAACCACACTTTAACTGGACCATTTTTACAAAATACCACTTCATGCCCTCCGTGCCTACATTCCAACATCTGGTAGAAAAGTTACTTCTCATTATTTCTTACTTATATAACTTGATATATGCTTACATGTTACGATTATGCTAATAACTATGTTTACTAATCGGGATTATTACAAATACCGTGTCTTCATATTTCCATCCGCTAGACTACTATGTGACTTTTAAAATAGTTTATGGTACAACTACACTCTAGTATATTAATATATATATTTATATGCTCCCCCAACTATTTTGAGTACTATGCAAATCCTCTTTAATTGTCTCTATAGATGCTTACAACATACTCTTTTCGTACTCTCGGAAAAATCTGCACATGAATTATTTTGTCAAATAGTTAAAATCTTAAAATGATTTACAACATCTTAATTTGAATGGATTGGGACGCCCTTTTGTTCAAATCAAGAAATTATAAATCATTGAACCATAAGTTTATATTTCCTTAGTTACATAGTTTGGGACGCTTCTCTATGTAAATAACGAAATATAGGTTTAAATTACTTCTGAGTTAACAGGCATATGAAACCACGAACCCCTAAATCTCACTAGAAACCACGAATATTGATACACAACAATATGACTAACACCGATAATACTAACGTTACCAAGATCATTAGGTAAACCTTGACGCCACTAAACGATTGATCCCCCCCAGCTGATAAAAATACCATGTGCACTCACTTCTCCCCAAACTAAATTTCTATCCACAAAAACTGATAATTCAAGAAATTTTTCTAAAAACCTATATCAACAAAACTCTTTTGTTTAACGGGTAGGTTACCCGCACAGATTTTTGTAATTATTAATTTATCTAAACATAACAGAATAAATTCTCACCCAATGTATGATCACAAGGAATTTTATTCAAACACCATATTATTAAAAAGCAGACTGAACGGAAATACATAAAAACATTACAAACAACGCTAAATTAAACATCACACTTCAGCGGTAGTCTGGGTGATCCCAAGTCTGAGAATTGTTAGAATCATATCCATCATCATAAGGGTCGAAGCTTGCCAACCTCTCTTCTTCTATTTGAGCCTCCAACCTACTCAGCTCCCGCTCCATGTCAGAAGTCCAACCACCATCATCGACCGCCACATTTTCCTCAAAACATGGCTGGAATTGATCCAGATGAGGCAATTGTTGTTGTTGCACAACCACTCTTGGTGCAGAAGAACTCGATGCACCTTGTTGAAGTAATTGCTGTTGTGGTTGTTGTGGTTGTTGTGGTGGTGGTAGTGGATTTGGTTGTTGTTGCTGTTGCTGTTGTTGTTGCTGTTGTTGCTGTTGCTGTTGCTGTTGCTGTTGCCGTTGCTGCTGTTGCTGTTGTTGTTCAATCCTAGCAGCTTCAACATTCTCTTTAAAACTCCAACGGATCTTGTTGGAACTATGGTCCTCTATCTGATGAACACAAACCCATAACGATTCAATAATAGCCGCATCCTTACGATATCCGTCATGCAAGAAAGTATCGATCACATGTTTCCGATCATCCGATATATCTGTGCACTTTGCATAGCGTTCTCTAAGCCGTTGTTTCAATTGTTTCGCCACCTCCAACTCCAGGATGACCCTCAAAATAGCATTTTTGCGATCCACATCACTATTTTCGGCTTCTGCTTTGATATATTGTTGAATTTGTTCAGCGGTATGTGGTAGCTTGCAAGCCATTGATTATTTTGTGTGTGTGTATGTGGATAACCCAACATGTACCAATGGTATTTATAAAGAATTGGAAAAAAAAAAATTCTCAATTATTGTATTAAATATGACCGTTTGTATTCAAACGGTAAAACTTTTAAAACCATGTCAAATAAAACTAGCAACAAACTTTTTAGGATACGTGGTGAAAATTCTACCTCGTCTTTCGCATTTCAACACAAGTGGCAAGAAACAGATAACATTAAACACATAACACTATAACTTGAATCATGAACACGCCACGTATAAGTAATACACTCTCACATGATTTAACCCCTCAATCTCTAAGAAATTGTGAACTCCTCCATAATCGTTCCAAACTCTCAAACATTATACGATACCTTAACAAATCTCAAATCAACTCATTACCTCGTGTATATTAGAATAAAACGTACGTCAATGAAACATACCCGCAAAAACTCTCTTAACTTGGGCTTTAACCCACCGCCTCTATGCGCCGACACACATTTGGGCCTCGAGATTTCAGTAACCCAACATGCCATCGAACTTGATCACCAACTTAAGCCCAACATTGCTCAATCATTACTCCAAACCGACTCATGACATATAGTTTCGAACAATTTTTTTTTCTTTCGTGACATTTTCTAAGCATCCTATCAATATTTTGTGCATCTCAATATATCGTGTACCCAAGAATCAAGTGTGACGAATCTCTTTAAATAAATAAATCATTCAATGACCAAATTTTCATCAAAACTCAACCCAATTGCTTCACTCAACTATAATCAAAAATCATATTTATATAAGTATTCGAAACCAAACAAACTTCCATATATAGTTTTGGTTATAATTCATTAAAACCCACCTTTGAAAACTTAACTACAATCAAACCAACCAATGTTTTTGATACATAATGACCTTATAATATAACGATTCATAAGCGGTAAAAACAAGCAAAGACAACATAAAGCGAAATAAAAAAATTTCATTCATATGTTCGAAATTACATGGAAACACAACAAACCTTATTTCAACATTCCAACCACTACACTACGACACTATTCCTCACTTCCAAAACTTGTCAATGAAGATCGCTAGAACCACGAATGGTGCAAGAAACATTAAGATCCCAACCAACATAGCACGATCTTCGTTCGGAACATACACTAGATAGATAGCGGTAACAATGGCATACATGATTGCAAGGTTGGTGATGAAGTGAGGCATGTCGACGAAAATGATAAGGTGAAAGAAAAGTTAGGTAAAAAGGAGTGTAAAAGTAGATTATTTAAAGAGAATAAGAGTTGGGTACTGTACACCACTGTGGTAAAATACTGTTTACACCTTAAATAATACTGCCAAGTAACAACTAAAATTTTGGACTAAAATTTCCCCAAGTTTTTTTTTTCTTTCAACCTCATACTAAGATTGGTTATCATCAAGTAAAAAGCTAATGTAGTAGTAGATACGTTATGCTGGAAAGTACAATTAGGAAGCTAATAATAAATACGTTATTTGTTCACCCTTCCCACTCACCTTTACAGCTACCTTATCTTAGAATCCCGGGACGGGATTCCGTTTAACGAGTAGGTAATATAACACCCCGTAAAATTTTCCTACGATTAACACATTACCATAACATAGATTAACCATTTTTACAGGAACAATTTTTTTTTTATATATGCATGACATATTATGTGAACCACTATGACATTTATGATTGACCATTTGCCTAGGAACGATGCTTACACACAACCTAGATAGTCTAATTATCGCGAATATATATATTTTTAAACGTTTATATTTTTTATAATATACGTTTCGTATATTTAAGGTACAATATTTATATATTCCCGGAGCCTACAAAAATTCCCGAGATCACTCATTAATATTATTTGAACATAACCCGACTCACGAAACTTGCTATGTGGGCCCACAACACTTTTTGGGCCACGGATACAATTTTATGAACCAAACGGACTACTCTTTTTCTTTCTTTTTCTGTTGGGCCAACACAAGTATTAAGCCCATCAGGCTTAAGCCCAAACGCACCCTTATAATTTCATTTCTTCTTTTGCTTCAACTCGCGACACACACACAAAACACCTATATTTATTAACGATTTCTACACATAGCGTACATCTATTATGGCATGTCTCGTCTCCCCTTGTGCCATAGAAACAAAATTGATACTAAATACTCACACACTCGCTCGTTTACTGCCTTGAATAAACCCAAAGTAAAACTACAAACTCACCTTGTAGCGATAAGCCAAAACGTGGCATGATTCTTCCTAGCACCTCCCATACTTCCCAATCACAACCAAACGAACTCTAAACATTATGACATGGTCAAGAATGAACAGAAACGAAATCTTACATGATACAACCTTGTACAAAACCGATTGGATATCCTTTGTGGCAACACTATTCGTTCTCACATGCATGCTCTAACACATGTGATATCAACCCGTCTCTACCCTTCAAACTCACTATATAAAACCATACATGCAATCACAAAACATCACATTACACTTATACACTATAATTATTAACGACAAGAAGCTTTGGAGGACAAACGGATCACCAAGAATACCACGCCTCACAACGAACCTTAGAAGCCAAGATTGGAGCCTCTTGAACCTTGGTGGAAGGATAAACGAACCACGAAGCCATTGAACCATTACACGATCCCTACACGTGGTTTTACTCCACCTTTGAAAGGTGAGGTGAGACTTTAGTTTCCTTCTTATTTCATATTTATATACGTACGTCTCATTTTGCACAAACACTTGAAGCTCACAAATCAACAACCATAAAAACAACATGTATGTTTTACGTATCATACTACTTCTTTGATAAGTCATGAACGAGTATATATAAAAGATACGAAGTTATATTAACAAACACACTATAAAACTCACACGTTTCTAAGTCACTTTGGACCTATACGTACATACTAAAACACTTAGATTATTTTACAACTTCTATAAGTTATACATATCACGTTTTTGCTTACATTTTGACCTCGTCATTTCTATATTCGACACACGACCCCATAATATTTTAGCGTGACCAAATTATCTACCTGGAATATAATCAAGAATGATAAATAACAAGGCTTAATAATTATACTGTATCACTTGTTCGAGCCTAAAGTAAAACGAGTTTCGTTGGAATTATTAGAAACTTAAAAACTATTTTGGGCCGATAAGCCCAATAAGTTGATATTAGCTTATTACGATAAGCTGATTTTGAAAGCTCTTTTGAAATGAAATTAGAACTAAAAATGACGAATTTTGATAAATCGAGAGTTCTCCTAAACCTTATGGAACGAAAAACACTAACGGGCCCTTAATGGATTCGTTAAGGCCTTTTGTGAAAAATGATAGAAATAAGCTTATAAGCTGTAGTGATAAGCTGTTCTAAACATGTTGAGCTTATTGAGATAATAAAAATGATAAGTTTTGAATTTAATGATGTTTGGACTAAATATGCAAAGTTTCGGTAATAAGGGACTAATATTGCCAAACGTTCAAACTTTAAGTAAAAAGTGTAAATATAAGTTTTCTAAGGATATAAATGGTTAATGTTGAAACTTGAGATTGAAAAAGGTAAATATTGATACATTTGGACTTAAAAAGTAAATATATATAATTTTGGACTAACGACATAAATATTTTCCGTTAAGGTTAAAATGTGTAAATTAGAGAAAACTTAAAAGATTTAATATTAACATTAATTCTTTTTGAATAATAAATTTTATATATATATATATATATATATATATATATATATATATATATATATGTATAAAATTTATATAACCATTTCAAACGATTAAACAATACGTAACCGTACTTAATTCGTATACGACATAACACATCGCATACGCACCTTATGAATTATTCAAACGTTCGCAATAAACCAAAACATAGAAACTGAAACTTGCCATATCTTTTAGGTTGTGTGTGAAGCCGTTGCCTTGCATCATTGAGATTACGATACTACCACTACCACCGTACTACTAAGGTGAGTTCTTAGCCCCATTTTTATAATTATTTTATAAATATTTTGGGGGAGATACATGCTCAACTACTGCTTTTACTTTCACAAGTATTTTAAACTTTCATATATTACTGTGAGTCATAGCCCCTACTCTTAATTGTTTTATAATGATTTATACACATTTTTGGGGGAAGATACATGCCTAACTATTGTTTTATACTTTTACAAGTACTCGTTAACTATTTACATATTACTGTGATTTCATAGTCCACTCTCTTTAACTATTTTTCCGTGGGGAAGATACATGCTTAAAACTCGAACACAAGTCTTTTATACCGGGTATTGAAATACCGTCAGACCAATGTTATTTGCTTAAGTTACTATTGCCGAAAGTCCCTCGATCATGAACCTTAATCACTTGAAGGGTGAACGTAAATAAACGTGGATAGTACTATTAGTGATTGACAATCCTCGTTTGGTTGTTAGAGAAAACACCAGGCGCACTTTATTGTTCTTATTATAGGTTATTGGCAAATACCTATCTTGAGGGCCTACTACTTACCGTCATAACTTGAGATTATGATTGGCTGTTAATCGTTGAGTATCATGAGCTTAAGGCAATAACAGGAACATTGATTTAAACTTATTGATTGTATGTGATTACAATACATTCTTAACTTGTGATTCGAAACTCGTGTTAAATGGATTTATAAACCAATTACTATTTTTGGTGTTGGCCCTGTGAAGGGCAACCCAACGAACTATTTTTGAATTGATAAGGAAATCACTCATTTTCTAATTTATAATTTAAACTATAAACTCTATGAACTCACCAACCTTTGTGTTGACACTTTTTAGCATGTGTTATCTCAGGTAACTATACAAGAAGGAACTTGAAGGCACGGAGTGGGCTTGTAACCCGACATGGGCTTAAATAAACATTTTGACATATTTCAAATAAACTTGTTGTTTAAATTATGAAACATCTTGATGTCTCGAATATTTGGTATTTTGAATGAATTAAACTTTAAAGCGTCAGTTTTGTGTCGTTTTCTATGATTGTGACAAAGATCCTCGAAGTAACACCCAAAAAGTCTTTCGCTGACATTTTAAGTCTTCCGCTGACGTGATGATTTTTGGGGGTGTTACACTCAGTATGGGAGAAACTCTCTCTTCCTGAACTTACTCCTACGTGCATGACTCTTGAGCTTGCCGATCGTTCGATCTCTCGTCCACTCGGCATTGCTGAAGACGTATTCGTGAAAGTAGGAAAGTTCCATTTCCCCGCTGACTTCGTTGTTGTTAAGTTCGATGCTGATCCAAGGGTTCCTCTCATTCTTGGAAGAGGATTCCTGAGGACGGGCCGTGCTCTAATTGATGTGCACGAAGAGGTAATAACTCTTCGTGTTGGTAATGAAGCGGTAACATTTAACCTCGATCAAACTGCTAGGTACTCCTCAAATTGTGAAACTGAATCGGTTAACCGAATCGATGTCATTGATGTTGCGTTCGAGGAGTACGCTCAAGAGGTTCTAGGTTTCAATGATAATTCTTCGAGTGAAAACCTCACTCCATCTTCTTACCCCATCATTGCCAATTCTTTTCCTTCCCTCACTCCATTTGAGGGAAGTGACTTCATCTCAAAAGAAATTGAGGCCTTTCTCAAAAGTGATTCGATTCCCGATGGAATCGATAACCAAGAGATTGACCTCGAGAGGGATATTCTCATACTTGAAAAATTGTTAAACGAAGATCCCTCTCCTCTTCCTGTTCTACCACCAACACTTCATAAAGAGGAGATCAAAAATGTTGAGAAAACTGATGATTCTCCTCAGGTCGAGCTCAAAGAGTTGCCTCCTCATCTTGAGTACGCATTTTTGGAGGGTGATGATAAATTACCCGTCATTATTGCTAAAGACTTGAAAGATGAGGAGAAAACCGCGCTCATAAAGGTTTTGAAGTCACACAAACGAGCAATTGCTTGGAGACTATCCGATATCAAGGGTATTAACCCTGAATTTTGTTCACACAAAATCTTGATGGAGGATGACTTCAAACCCGCGGTGCAACATCAAAGGAGGGTAAATCCAAAAATTCACGAAGTTATCAAACAAGAAGTTCTAAAACTTCTTGATGCTGGATTGATTTACCCTATTTATGATAGTCCTTTGGTAAGTCCCATTCATTGTGTTCCTAAGAAGGGTGGCATTACTGTTGTCACCAATGAGGATAACGAGTTGATTCCAACTCGTTTGGTTACGGGGTGGCGTGTATGTATAGATTATAGAAAACTCAATGAAGCCACCCGTAAAGACCATTTTCCTCTACCCTTCATGGACCAAATGCTCGAGAGATTAGCGGGGAATGAGTACTATTGTTTCCTCGATGGTTTCTCAGGATACTTTCAAATCCCCATTGATCCACAGGATCAAGAGAAAACTACCTTCACATGCCCTTACGGAACCTTTGCCTACCGTCGCATGCGTTTTGGTTTATGCAACGCTCCTGGCACTTTCCAAAGGTGCATGATGTCAATCTTTTCTGACATGATCGGAAAAACAATGGAGGTATTCATGAATGACTTTTCGGTCATTGGGAATTCGTTCCAATCTTGTCTCTCCCACTTGGAAAATATGTTGAAACGATGTGAAGACACGAACTTGTGTCTCAACTGGGAGAAGAGTCACTTTATGGTCAAAGAGGGCATTGTCCTCGGCCATAAAATTTCAAAGAATGGGATTGAGGTTGACAAAGCCAAAATTGATGTCATTGCAAAATTACCTCATCCCACTACTGTCAAAGGTATTAGGAGCTTTTTGGGTCACGCCGGTTTCTATCGTAGGTTTATTCAAGATTTTTCTAAAATCGCCCGGCCTTTGACCCATCTCCTCGAAAAGGATGCTCCTTTTATCTTCTCACCTGAGTGCGTAGAAGCTTTTGAAACTCTAAAGAAAAAGCTTACTGAGGCACCTATTCTTTGTGCCCCCGATTGGGACTTGCCCTTTGAACTTATGTGTGATGCTAGCGTTACGCTATAGGGGCAGTCTTGGGGCAACGAAAGTCTAAACATTTTCAGCCTATACACTATGCCAGCAAAACTATGACCGAGGCTCAAAGCCATTACACCACCACCGAAAAAGAATTACTAGCTGTGGTGTATACTTTTGAAAAATTCCGGCCATACTTAATACTGACCAAAAGCATAATGTATACGGATCACTCGGCTTTGAAGTACCTTTTTGCAAAACAAGATGCAAAGCCGAGACTTCTTCGTTGGGTTCTCCTCCTACAAGAATTTGATATCATAATTCGTGATAAAAAAGGAGCTGAGAACCTAGCTGCTGATCATCTCTCCCATTTGGAAAACCCTCATCAAGATGTCTCCGAAAAAAGGGAAATTAATGAAACCTTCCCTCTCGAGACACTCAGTGCGGTTGCCTTTCGTGGAGATTCTGTTACCCCATGGTTTGCCGATTTTGCAAACTACCTTGCGGGTAATTTCATTGTGAAAGGGATGTCGTCCCAACAAAAGAACAAGTTCTTTAAGGATGTCAAACATTATTTCTGGGACGACCCCTACCTTTTCAAAATTTGTGCGGATCAAGTCATCCGGCGGTGTTTTTATGGCCAAGAAGCCTCTGAAATTCTTAAGGCTTGCCATGTTGGTCCCACGGGGGGCTACCACAATCCAAACTACACCGCCAAAAAGGTGTTTGACTCCGGTTTCTTTTGGCCCACGATTTACAAGGATGCCCAAGAATTAGTCAAATCCTGTGACGCTTGTCAACGTCACGGGAATATTTCACAAAAGAATGAAATGCCACAAAATGCAATCCAAGTTTGTGAAATATTTGACGTATGGGGCATCGACTTTATGGGGCCATTTCCATCCTCTCATGGAAACAAGTATATACTCGTGGCTGTTGACTATATGTCAAAATGTGTTGAAGCGAAAGCTTTACCCACTAATGATGCCCGAGTTGTTGTGAATTTTTTGAAAGCTCTTTTTGCTCGATTTAGGACTCCACGTGCTATAATTAGTGATCGTGGTACGCATTTTTGCAATGACAAATTTGATAAAGTCATGCAAAAGTATGGTGTAACTCACCGACTTTCTACTGCGTACCACCCTCAAACAAGTGGACAAGTAGAAGTTTCCAATCGAGGCATCAAGAGAATATTGGAAAGAACCGTTGGGGAAAATCGTGCATCGTGGTCGGACAAATTAGATGATGCACTTTGGGCTTTCCGTACGGCCTACAAAACACCCATTTGGTGTACGCCTTACAAACTTGTGTACGGGAAAGCGTGCCATCTTCCGATCGAGCTTGAGCATAAAGCCTATTGGGCTCTCAAGCATGCCAATTTCGACCTCAAAACTGCGGGTGATCATAGGAAAGTTCAACTAAATGGATTAAACGAAGATCTATAAAGAAAAGACAAAGAAGATTCATGACTCAAAAATCAAAAACCGCGTTTTCAACGTTGGTGATCGAGTCCTTCTTTTCAACTCTAGACTCAAGATCTTCTCGGGAAAGCTCAAGACCCGATGGACTGGTCCATTCACTATCGTTAAGGTTTATCCTTATGGCACCGTCGAGTTATCTCAAAATGACGGCCCTAATTTCAAAGTGAATGGACATCGTTTAAAGCACTACTTTGGAGAGGACATACCATCCATGGTTATCCCGAATCTCCAAACCTTCCCCAAGGACAATTAAATTCGGGGATCGAGTCAAGTTAGCGACTCGGTGAACAAAAATTAGCAACATATACGGGTTTTCACCCGTATTTCTGACTTCTTTCTACTTTCTACCACCCTAGTGTGGGGGAATGGCCAACCCCCCGCTAATTTGAAAATGTATATATGTATATAAGTTCAAAAAAAAAAAAAAAAAAAAAAGTGTGATTGTATGTACAGATAAATAAAGTGAAAAATACAAAACAATATTTCCATAGTTAGCTTTGAATATTATATTTTTACGTTCATAGATTCGGCATAATAGCCGGGACTTTGAATATTGAGGAAAATATTCATTTCTAAGTGTTGGGGGGGGGGGGGGGGGGGGAAATTCTAGCGAATTTTATCACAAAATACTTTCAAGTACCCCCATTTTGGCCCAAATTTTTCAAAATTTTTTTCACTTTATTTCAAAATTTTTGTAGTTATCAGTCCGCTGTGTCTAAACGACAAAAGGGATTGGCTAATCCAGGAGCAAACGGCTCTTGGTAAAGATAACTCAAATCCGTTTATGGATTGCAATTTGCCCAAAATTGTATGGTTCCTCAACTCCCCAAAAACAAATGAGTTGGCTAGCCCGCAAGATTATGGCTTGTGGTAAAGGCCGTGGAAAAACCATAATTGGTAATTAGCTCACCAAGATGTTGACTATTCCATCAAGAGCTGGAAAGTCCAGGAGCAAACGGCTCTTGGTAAAGACAAATCAAATCCGTTGACAGCTGGTGGTTTGCTCAAAATCACACGGTTATCAGGTGTGCCACAGTTCTTACACCTGGCTACTCCAGAAGTGATGGCTTTTGGTAAAGAGTTTCAAATCCATCAAGTTTTTCTCAAAAGATTGCTAGGGATTAGCAATAGTTTAGTGTGGGGGATTGATGAGTGCTCAAACACTAATCATTTTTATCGTATATGGACTGCCAAAACATCCAAAAACACCCAAAAACGCATCAAAATACACAATTTATCCCAAAAGTGTGTTTTATATGTTTTAGATGCAAAATGTTTAAAAACAAATGAAAAATGAACAAAGTTTGCACAATTGGCAGTTTCAGTCCCTCAAGTTTCAAAATGTAGCAAAACTAGTCCCTGGAAGTTTAAAATGAAAGAAAAGTCAACCCAAGGCAAAGAAAAGTCAAAAATTGTCAAAATAAGTCCTTGGGTGAAAAAGTTTGAGAAAATTACACTTTTACCCCTCAAAATCCAAAATTGACATAAAAGGCCCCTGAACTTCAAAATTTGACAGATTTGGTCCATGGTGGGATAATTTTGTATGAAAAATCAATTTTGGTCCTAGGGAATTCACAAAAAATCACTTTTAATCCCTGGATGAAAATTTTGAGAAAATTACATGTTTGGTCCCTCAAGTTTGGCAAATTGTCAAATTTGGTCCCCGGGAAATTTTGAAAAGTGAAAATGGAAAAATTGGTTCTTAGTTTGTTGGTGATTAGCAATTTTGGTCCTTTGAAGCAATATGGGAAAAATGCAAAATCAGTCCTCAAGGTTTGGGTGTATTACATTTTTGGTCCTTGTGAATTAAAAGTTACAAACAAACGGACCCTTGGTTTAAATACCCAAAACACAAGTCCAACAACACCCCTTATTACTACTTTTTCCCTTGGCCCAGTCCATCACACCAGGCCCACTCCATCACCAACACAGCACACCACTTCCCATATTATCCACCCCGTATAATAATACTCACCCCCATGGTTGACCTGGTCAACCTCCACCATCTCCACATCACCACTTCACCCTGCTACAAACCAAAACCCCCCTGATCATCACCCCTATTCACCTCTGCAATACTCAACCTCCCCCCCCCCCCTTAGTACTCCAAGCCAATAGCTAAACTCCAAAACACCACCCCTGGCCTCAAATAATACAAGAAAACTCCAAAAAAGAGTTTGGCGCCAAAACAAATAAATGGTGGAGATTGAATTTCAGCCAATCAATGGCTTAGATCACAGCTGGGAAAAGTCCAAGGGAACCTCTAAAACCCTAATTGCAGACTATTTAAAGAGAAGAGAAGCTGTGAAGACTGGTGAGTTTTTTTTTTTTATTATTATTGTAATTTCAATCTTTATATTTATGTTTATGTTTAATTACTTTTCAGTCCAAATTAGTTAAGTCATTTGTAATCTCAGTGTAAAATTGAAATTTCCAAGTAATGAAATCCAAGTTTTAAGAAATTCTCAGCTTATGAAATTCTATGTTAGTCTAAAATTGTCTCAAGTAATTGTTGTTTCTAGTTGTTGATTTGGACTCATATATTCACTCAGGTTTCCATATAAGCTTATCTGAGCTTGTAGGAACTTTAAATCCAGTTTAGAAGTAAAAAATCAAAAAAAAAAAAAAAAAAAAAAAAAAACTCAGTAAAAAAAAAAAAAAAAAATACAAATAAGAGAAGAAACATGGAGCAGGGTTGATAAGGGATGGCCCTGGGTTAGTGAATCCATGGGGATTCAATAGGATTGGAACATTGGTTCTTGGTTCTGAGAAGGTTGAGCAGGAAAAGCTTTTGTAAGGATTTTTTTTTAACTTATTTAAACTGTTTCTCATATAATTATTAGTGTTTATTTATGTTTATTAGCAACTATTTAAAAGTTTGGTAGTCTTAGATTAGTTAGTTACTAATTGTAATTCATTATACTCAAAAAGCTCATTGTTAACTGTCAAATCTTGCATACTATAGAACCATGATGTTTTGTTGTTTAAACTGGTAAATTTATGTCCACCTCAGTTCATTAAGCTATTGTGAATGCCCATGCATCAATTCCTAGGTTCAATTCTTTCATAAGCCTTGAAAGACTCAAAAACAGTTTCAAAAGGGGTGTTTGGTTCTAGTGTATTTATTGTCTTAGCTGCCATTTCAGTGGTAACTTTTGATGTAGTTAACTCACATTAGGTGGTACTAGACTATTGGTAACAAAAATTCCAGTGACCATTTGAAAAAAGTCAAAAATCCCTTGTCAATTCCACCACAGGTTTCACTGTTGAGAATACAGGTTCCTAATCTATCCATTTGGTCTCACAAGTAGTTAAAACAGCTTTAGTTAGTCTTAATATAGCTTAATACAACATGATTAGTCAGTAAATTAAGTTCAAACTTCAATATAGTCAACCTTTAGTATTCATATAAAAAGTCAAATTGTCAAAACTGCCAAATTGTTACAGCTTTCTTGGTCACTTGTATGGTTAATTAGAATTAGGAACTAAGTGGTTTTTGTTGATTTGAAATGTTTGAAAGCTTGTTTATCTATTTCAAAAATAAAACTGAGGTTTGAACTCCATGAGCTTATAAATAAGCTCACTTGATTTGGCCTGTTTCATTGAATACTCCCCTGCACCAGGGGGTGTTGTCTCACAAGCCCACTTTCATGAGGCTGCATTTTGGACATTAGTTGTTGTTAGTTTAAGTCTTTGTGTTTTTGAGTAGCTTTTCTTTGAGACTTGCTGTGTTTATGCTTTTTATTCCAAGAATTGCTTATTCCATTTGCTTAATTTGGATTCCAAAGGTTCCTCAACTACTCAATTACACTGAGTGGTCAGTGTTCATAAGCTCACTTCCCTAGACCCAAGCCACTTCATTAGTGAGTCTTAGACCCTGGTTTTTGGCTTTGTGGGAAGCCATCAAGCCTGGCTTGTAGGATCAAAGCTTGTTTAAAGCTTGGGAGTTTTTGCCCTTAGCTAAAATCAGGCCTGCAAAACCCCACTTGGACCTAATTCTGCTAGTGCACCTCAGAGTGTATTATGCTTGTGTGAGTTTGTTCTAAATTATTCCTAGGTTTTTAATGTGTTTGTAGCTTAGCTTCTGGTTTATTTGACCCCTTGGAACCATAGTTAAGTTGAAATCAGATTGTGCACAGCTTTTGGCTTATGGATTTTTGAATCAGCTTCCATTATCCATATGCTTAACTGTTTTGACTATCTAATCAGTGTTTGAGCCCATATTCACAAGTTCCTAGCTCCCTCATTACTGAAGCTCATCCTGAGCTTGTGAGTTTTTTTGGAAAGCCTACCACCTCAGCTAGCTATATCTGTCCTTGCCTTGTGCTTATAAGCTTATCTTATAAGCTGTATAAGCCCTTGAAGTTAACTGCAGGCAGACCTGTTTGAACATGAAAATGGGAATTGCTTATTAGATCATATTGGCTTATTCAGTGTAGTGTTCTTGTTGTTTTACCATCATTCAAGTTCTATTAAGACATTTTCAGCTTAATTCATAGCCTGGGTACACTGCATTGCTTAATTGAGCTTATACACCCACACAATCAAGATATAAGCTCACTGTTTGGCTTATTTGCATGCATACAACTTATTTTCAAGTTTCATAAAAAGTTCCTTCACAAAAGTTTCCCATTTTCAGTAGTTTAAGAGTTTTGTAAAAGAAAATTTGGAAAAAGACAAAAATTAAGAAAGTGATAGCTTCTATTTAAGCCATTTTGGCTTATTTTCTGCTTATTTATAAGCACTTTTCATTTTTAAATTTTTCTCAGGCTTCTTTTTAGTTAAAATAATTTTAGGAATTTTTTCAGATTTTTCTCTTGTCATTTAGTATTTTTCATAATTTAGTTTAATTTAAATTAATTAAATAATTAGTTTTAATTAATAATTAATAATTAAAAAGTAAAAAAAATAAGTTTTCTGTTTTAAAATTAGTTTTATAATATTTTAGATTTTTCTAAATTTAATTTTCATTTTTCTAGTTAATTTTCATAATTAATTAATAATTAGTTTAATTTAGTTAATTAAAAAGTAATTAGAAAATAGTAATTAATTAATAGTAATTAATTAAATAGTGTAAAAGTTATTTTTCTTTTTCTAAAAATTTTCTTATATCAGTAGGATTGTAAAAATATCATTTTCACGTTCGTAGGACTTTATTTGCTCACGTTTCACTTTTTATTTTGCGCGTTCGCGTTATTTTTAATTCAAACGCGCGTTTTTAGGTTAACTTACGTTTCTAAGTTTTCTGATCATCAGTAATTGTTCCAATAGTCTTTCTAAACCATTCTCAATCATAATCTTGTAGTTTAATCATGATAATCAAATTCCTGATCCTTCTGTTAAATCACCCGATCACTCTAAACGTTTTTGAATACAATTGCCTACCTCGCTGGGACATAACGACGCGGGAATACACTGTACTCCTTGGTTAGTTGGTTTTAGACGTTTGACTTGGTTGAACAACACCTGGGAAACTTAATTGACCATTCAGAACCAATCAATAAGAGATTTTCTTACGCATAAGTTATAAACTTACGCATAAGTCAGAACTTACGCATAAGTTATATCTTACGCATAAGGTTAATCCTTTGCATAAGCTCATATCTTACGCCTAAGATTTTTTTTCCTACGCATAAGATTGAGCCTACGCATAAGATTCACCTTACGCGTAACATATAATGTTATGCGTAGATTTTGCTCTTACGCCTAAGTTCATTTCTTACGCATAAATAATGTTATGCGTAGGATTTCCAACTTACGCGTAACATTGTCAAAACTCATGAAATTGTCTAAGTGTTGTAAAATTTCTAAAGTGTAAACTCTTGTACTAGTTAACTCATGTTGTGTTTAGATTGTTATAAGTTTCTACTAAGTGTTAACTTCCAAAAACACATGTTTATCATATAAAAACAGTTTTTACACACAACACCCACTGATCAATTCAAAATGTGCACAATCATGTAATTGAATGTCTGTGCTAACAAAGTTCATCATTGCTATATTTGTGTTTTGTTTATGATCAATTCAGATGGCTCAACATAATGACATTCCGTATGGACCAGAACCTGAACCAAAACTTTCATGGGAAGAAACCTTTCCCGAAGATTACTCCAGAAAGATAGGCAAGAACAACTTAAGAATCAACTTCAACAAAATCACATGCAATGAATCTTCATGCATTGTAGCTGTGGATGCTCTCCTCTATCACCCTAACAAGATTTTGTTCACCAAGTCAGCATCAGTAGCCTGCTTCTACATACACCAATTCTGGCATACACTTCAGCTAGACCTTGGGGAAGAGTCCTTCACTTGCATGCTTCATAACAGAGAGGTTACTGTAGACATAGATACACTTAGGAATGTTCTTGGGTTACCCGAACTTGGCCCAGATGAAGAATGTGATCAAGTACCTAACGAGGAAGAGCTGATAGAGTGGTTACGAGATATTGGTTACGATGAATCAGAAGAAGTAGTGACAAGACACTCTAGGGTCAACATCAGATTTCTTCCACAACCATGGAGAACCCTGTACATTCTGATTGCCAAGTATTTATCTGGCAGAGACACTGGCCATGAACACCCCAAGCTCCAACGCCTTAAACTCTTCTAGGCCGTGGCAAACGTCAAAAAAGTAGATTATGCCAGCATTATCTGGGAAGACCTTGTGTGGCACATACAACACAAGACCACAAACATTCCATTTGTTTGTTTCACCAAATTACTCATCGAAAGCTTCCTTCGTGAGTATGACGATATTCCACAGAGACTTGATGACGAAGCCAAGCATACTTTCAAAAATGAAGACACTCTTAAACAAATCAAGAGACTCGACACCAGCACACGTAAGCAAGGAAAGAAATTTCCCGATTGTCTCTTGAATAATAAAGTGAAGCTTTGCAAGAATTACAAGTACTACGTTCAAGCACTCAAGGAAGACAAAGTTGGGTTCTTAGACGAAGTAATTCTACCTTCGTGCATGCAGAAGAAAGGAAAGAAAGGAAGCAAGTCTGTGAGCTTTGGTAGTTCTACCAAGTCTAAACAAAAGAGGGGTACTCTCAAGTTAAGACTTCCTGTCAAGAAACCTGAATCCATTCCTGAACCTACACAACCACCTTCTCCAAAATAGTCTGACTCAGAAACCGAATCCGACGAAGGTCCAGTTTACAGGGAAGCCTATGCTAATATCAACGAGAAGGTTAATCTTGAAGATATTAATGATAGGGATATGACTTTCGAAGATTGGGATAAAGACATTGATGAATTTGCTGATAATGCTGAATACCCATCAAATCTCAATCAAAGACCGTTAACCGAGGCAGACACTATGTTGGAATAAGAAAGGTTAAGGAAGGAGAAGCTGAAGGAACCAATGACTGCTGAACAAGAGTCTGCTCACTCAAACATAGGCCTTTTAGTAGAAGAAGAAAATGAAAGAACTCTTAAGATGGGTCTCCTCCACAGCAAGATAGATGCATTCCAAGCTGATCAACCTCCACCTCCATTGTTCTCTCATACTACCGAAGCTGGCGGATCTAGCAGCATTCCTGATTCTACTACAGGAACCAATGCTGATTTGGTCGTCTACGACAATCCCTCAATATCACCCACAGACATAGAAATGATCAATGCTTCAGTAACAGGAGAAGAGGAAGAGGAAGATCACATGGATACTGATGCTCCATATCTGTTGACTATGGAAGAAATGGAGCTCAGAGAAAGGGCTCAAGAAGAAGAATTAAAGAAAAAACAAGAAGCTGAAGAGGCTAGGCTTGAGGAGCTAGCACAAGCCAAATTGGAAGAAACAATTCATATGGAGGAAAGTAGAAAGGCTGAAGAGGCAGCTAAGCTGGCAGAAGATAAGTTAAGAAAAGAAGAAGAAGCCAAGCTTGCAGAAGATCTTAGGCTTAAGGCAGAAGCAGCCAAATTAGAAGAAGAATTAAAGCTTAAGACCGAAGCAGATGGACTGGCTGAAGAACAAAGATTGCAAGAGGAAGCAGCCAAAGTTAAGAATGTTGAACAACCCGAATCACAAAGAGGAGATGACAAGGACGTTACCACCAACATTGAATCTTCACAATCATCACCTCCAGCATCCGAATCTACTCATGACGAATCAATCAAGAAACCCGCAAGTACAAAAGCCTCTGCTGCATCCAAGTTGATAAAGAAAGCTTTTAGAAGAGTTCATGATAAGAAGAAAAGCAAACTGGAAGATCAGGTTGAATCACTTGCTAGCCAAGTTGCTGAATTAACGAAGCTTAATACGAATGTCCAGGAGCTGCAAGAAAAGGTTGACACCTTCTTAGCTAAGGATGTACAAGAAAACTTGGAAGCCACATTAGCTGCTCAAGCGCATCAGTACATGGAACAACACCTAGTTGCTGAATTAAAAGAGTTGCTTGCACCTATGAGAGATGAACTCACCAAGTTTGCAGAACAAGCAGTCAAGAAAGTAATCAGATCTGCCTCGTCTACTCTTCGAGTTGACAAATCAACTTTACCACAACCGGGGTTATCTATGGATGAATTAGAAACCCAGCTCTTAGACAAATTGGCAAGTAAGTTCACATTGTCACCTGAAGAAGCTCAAGTCCTGGAAGCTTTGAAAGCCAAAATGACTAAAGAGACCTGCAACACTGAGGACGATAAACTGAAACGTCCAAGAGATGATGAAGATCAGGATCCTAACTCTCAGGCAAAGAAACAGAAGCAAGCCGAAGGACCCTCATCTCAACCAAAAGAACCGGTCATTCCTCCAACTACAACAACATCTACACAACAACCTAAGGCATCTGGTTCCGGTCCTAAAGCACATGACCACTTTGAATATACAGGCGGAGACGAGATTCCTCATACCGATGAAGTGCCAGAACCGTCATCTACAAAGAAGAAAGAAAGGAAACAAAAACATCATCAGCACAAACCGGACACCTCGTCAAAAGGCACAGAACCTTAGAAACCGAAAACCGTTCTCAAATGGCTAGACGAAGACGAAAATGCCGATTACTCCTGGTTTGACAAGATGATTAATTCGCAACCGCGACTTGCAGACAATCAAGAACCTCTCGATGGTCGAACAGTGGAATACGCTCAGTTGATTCAACATAAGTTTCATATGAAAAAAATGAACAAGAAAGAGCTACGAAGAATCAAGAATGATGCGTTCAATCTTCTGAAAGATCGGTCTGCTAACTCCATCGAACTTGAGTACCATCTAGATAATATTGCTCGAGCTATGTCAAGCAATATTGACTGGATCAATCCCGAATCTCACGTCGATCCGGTCACAAGGAAAACCACACCATACATAACTGACTGGTCCAAACCACTGCCTATGATTGGGAAGCCAAAGGAACCAAAGATCCCTTACAAGTTCTTCTTCAACAACGACTTGGAATTTCTACAACACGGAAGCAAGATTGAGAAGAAGTACGCCACATCACTTACCTTCCTACCTGCAGCCAGATACCTCAACAATGCCATCGAAGAAGAAGCCTCTAAATTGTTCATCGATAAAGTTGTTGACTATGACCGGAACGCACTCTATGGCATACATCATTGGCCAGATAACCGGGCACAGTATTATCGAAGCAGCAGACTCAATCAGATGATGGGTAATGTGACAAGTGAGTTGAAGATAGTCTCGATTCAGTTCATTTCGACAATCACTCACTTTGGATACCCCTTCCTCAACAAATTAATACTCAAAAGACTTGATGAAAAAGAGTACGAGATTTCCGAGTCGGACTTTCCATGACTACTCCTCAACGACATAGAAGATATGTATCTACTCAAAGTTCAAGGAAAGCTTTGAAACTTGCCCAAACCTATGCAGCTTGCCTTTATCACAGCTCTCCTAATCTTCATCAGGCAGATAGTCATCAGAGAAAGAGTAGAAGATCTTCAACTGGGAGTGGAAAGTTATCGGAAAAAGCTGAATCTCACCAAACCTAATATGTTCGACATCCCCAACCTTCAACATCTATCTCAATACTCCTTGATCAGGCATCCGGCATTTGGGTTTACATACCATAGTGTAAACGGTCGTAACTGCTTCATGGCCTATGAAGAAATCCATAAGTTCTGTGATGAAACCCTGAAGTTCGTCAGAGATGGGATCAAAAGCAGAATAGATGACATAGCACTGGGTAAATCCAAAAGGTGGAATACCAATGAGGCCAGGGACGCTCGCAGATTCATTACAAGGATTGAGAACCGGTTGAAGCGTAGGGATCAGTTTCGGAGATTGGAAAGCTATGTTGGAGGCAGACCTGGATTTCCGGTGTTGACATTTCAGAGACCATAATGGTAGAAATTTGTAAGAACTTGATTTGATTTGTCAATACTATACTTCATAATGGCTTGTGCACGCATTACAGTGCACAACCCGAACTTGTAAAGAAAGGACCCTGAGGTACGCATTAGTGCCTCAATCCTAATATAAGGAGCGAAGGCTTCTTACTTTTGAGTAGAATTAATCAAATGTTTTATGATTTTCATAAATTCTGCTCAAAAGGACAAGTATTTCACCTCAATAAGACCTAATCACTTGTTGAGGGGGAGCACATGTCAAAACGAAAATACTTTGTTCTAAATCAAAAGTTCTTGGTGAATCTCCCCGTAAGACTCAAAAAAGGCATATTTTAATCTAAAAAGATTTTCAAAAACATCATTTTATATGCTATTTTTGAGGGGGATAAAATGAAAAAGTGATTAAAATATAAGTAGTCATAAGGCTAAAAGTTGTATCATGTGCGAGCTAGACTCAGAATTGACCCAGGAATTGACGAGACAACAAAAGTTAGTAATATCAAAAAGACTTATCCTCGACGGGTAATAACATCAAGTTAGTTACTAGAGCTAGTTGTCACCTAAAAGCTGACAATGAATCTCTTTAACTAACCATGCAAGCGTGTCTCGAAAAGGATTTGTCTTAGTAGAAATGTACCATCTCGAGAAACTTTCTGTGGACTTGACCAGGCCGGGTAATAACTTCAAGCTAGTTTAACTAGTGATGTAAGCGTGTCTCGAATCAGTCTTGTTCACTGAAAGTGGATCAATTCAAAATGCTTGCTCCTCCCGAATGTGCAAATTTATTAAATACTCATGAGCACATGTGAAGGGGGAACCCTTCAAAAGTGTACACAAAACTCTCAAAGTGTTAACTAAAATATTTGATTATAACAAACACTTTGAGAGATTTTCAATCAAAGGTTTCTTGGCTACTGTCGGAGTTATAAGGTGATTAAGATAGGAATAACCGTCCTATGATCCGCCAGAGCCAGAGGGATCTACTCAAGGACATCTCCTATAGTTAGAATTAAAAGTCCTTAGGTATGATACGAAAAAAGGAGAAAAGAATGAAAGGGAAAGAAGGAGTTGAAGAATTAAAAGGAAAAGTAAAGAAAAGGGTGAAAAGAAATAGCCCTCCATATGTTCAACCTTAGGGCAAACACCGGGTTCAATACGTATGCTACTGGTTGTTGCTAAGGCAACACCGGTATTGAAGATAAAGTCATCATGGACCCAGTGACGCAATGCACTAAACCTTCTTAACCACTCAAGTTCTCTTAAAAGAGCTTGTTTCATTCTCACGGGGAACCAGTGTAATCTATCGACTTATCTCTTAGAGATAGTTGATATTGAAGCAGGAGACCCCACCCTAGTCTCTGCATAGGAAACCTAAGTGTGCACTTATAGAGTCTAGAGCCATGAGATATATCAAAGATCTCTTAGGAACACTTAGGGTGCGTTTAGTTGAGGGAAAACACCCTTGTTTTCCAGAAAATGTTTTGTGAAAAAACAAGAAAAACAGAGATCGCGTTCAAGTTAGTGTTTTCCAATAAAATTCTCTACAAAACACAAAATTCCTGTTTCCAAATTTAATACACAAAACTACAAAACATTTTTTTTTTTGTTTTCCCCTATTTTCCATTAAAATACCCCAAAATCCGTTTTCGTCAGTTGTTTTACGTTTTCGATTGATTTTTTACGTTTTCGTCCATTTTTTTACGTTTTCGTCAGATTTTTTACGTTTTCGTCCGATTGTTTAACGTTTTGTCCGTTTTTACGTCTTCGTCCGTTTTTTTACGTTTTCGTCAGTTTTTTACGTTTTCGTCCGATTTTTTTCGTTTTCGTCCGTTTTTTTTACGTTTTCGTCCGATTTTTTACATTTTCATTAGGTTTTTTACGTTTTCGTCCATTTTTTTTTACGTTTTTGTCAGATTTTTTACGTTTTCGTCAGATTGTTTAAGTTTTCGTCAGATTGTTTACGTTTTAGTCTGTTTTTTTACGTTTTCGTCAGATTTTTTACGTTTTCGTCCATTTTTTTACGTTTTCGTCAGATTTTTTAGGTTTTTGTCAGATTTTACGTTTTCGTCCGGTTTTTTACGTTTTCGTCTGTTTTTTTTTAAGTTTTCGTCAGATTTTTTACGTTTTTGTCAGATTTTTTACGTCTTCGTCCGTTTTTTAACGTTTTCGTCAGGTTTTTTTACGTTTTCGTCAGATTTTTTACGTTTTTGTCAGATTTTTTACGTTTTCGTTCGGTTTTTTACGTTTTCGTCTGTTTTTTTTACGTTTTCGTCAGATTTTTTACGTTTTTGTCAGATTTTTTACGTCTTCGCCTGTTTTTTACGTTTTCATCAGGTTTTTTACGTTTTCGTCCATTTTTTTACGTTTTTGTCATATTTTTTACATTTTCGTCTGTTTTTTTTACGTTTTCGTCAGATTTTTTACGTTTTCGTCAGATTTTTTAGGTTTTTGTCAGTTTTTTTATGTTTTCGTCTGATTCTTTACGTTTTCGTCTGATCTTTTACGTTTTCGTCCATGTTTTTTTACGTTTTCTTCCGTTTTTTTTACGTTTTCGTCAGGTTTTTTAAGTTTTCGTTCGATTTTTTATGTTTTCGTCCGTTTTGTTACGTTTTCGTTAGATTTTTTACGTTTTCGTCCGGTTTTTTTACGTTTTTGTCAGATTTCTTACTTTTTTGCCAGACTTTTTACATTATAAAAAAATAGATGGAAACATCCAAAATCAAACAAAAAAGTACAAAGACGGACAAAAACGTAAGAGAATGGACGAAAGCGTATAAAAACGGATGAAAACATAAAAAATTGGACAAAAACGTAAAGAGTCTATCGAAAACGTAAAAAAACGGAGGAAAACGTAAAAAAAAAGGACGAAAACGTAAAAAAAATAGGACGAAAACGTAATAAAACTGACGAAAACGTAAAGAAACGGACGAAAACATAAAAAATCGGATGAAAACGTAAAAAAACTGACGAAAACGTAAAGAAACGGACGAAAACATAAAAAATCGGATGAAAACGTAGAAAAACGGATGAAAACGTAAAAAATCTAACGAAAACGTAAAAAACAGATGAAAATGAAAAAAATCAGACGAAAACTTAAAAAACCTGACGAGAAAGTTAAAAAATGGGCGAAAACATAAAAAACAAACGAAAACCTAAGAAAATCGGACGGAAATGTAAAAAAACAGGCGAAAACTTAAAAAAGCTGACAAAAATGTAAAAAAAGGGATGAAAACGTAAAAAATCTGACGAAAACGTAAAAAAACAGACGAAAAAGTAAAAAAACAAACAAAAACGAAAAATATCGGACGAAAACATTATTGATATTATATTTTAATTTTTAATTTCTTTATTTTCTCGTATTAGATTTTTTTAGCTATTTTATTATTTAGTTGGTTAGTTTGTAATATTTGTTTTTGTGTTTTGATGATGTTTTTATAATATTATTAAGGTGAATAGTAAATTAAGATATAAAACAACGATACTTAAACGTGTTTTCTAGTTTTGGAAAATGAAAACAGAAACACATGTTTCTCAGACTAAACGCATTTTCTAAATTTTCCATTGTTTTGTGGAAATCAAACTCCCCTCCCTTTTTCTACAAAACAAAAAATAGGAAATGAAAGAAAATGTTTTCCAACTAAACGCCACATTAGTATTTCTACAACTGGTGTTCTACATCAATGGACATGATGAGGCGAAAAATAATCCGTTTTTAGGGGGTCATTGATGTGTGGGAGTCGCACCTTGCTTTACCTCTCGAGGGATCTCGAGAAGCTTACAACCCCCACCAGGCAGTGTACCTGATCGTTGTAGTATAGTATAGTGACAAGTACCGGGGGATTGATCGTTCAGCTTAGGAATAGTGTCGCTAGGATTAGAAAACCTAATTAATAGTTCTAGAGTTGAAAGATGATTATTTTTGTATTTTTATATTTTTATGAAAGCAATTAAAATCTCGGATTTTGGAAGAGTGGGCGGAATTAGTTGCTATTCAACTAACCCAAAGCTAATATATAATTGAAATAAAATACTAAAAATGAAATTAAACTAAATTATACTAAGGTTGTGAGCAGTGATTGGAGAAATTGTGTTTACTTAGACTTCATTACTCCCTAGATATCTTTTACATGTTAATTACTTGTTACACTTGTATGGATGACGGATTGTATTCCTTAATACCATTCGTGGGGTGGCATACATAACTCCCCAACTCTATGAGCTCTTATCTCCTCCTACACCATGACCCAACACAACTATAGGGATTGTAAACAGTGGCTCATGCATTAAATACAACCAATAAAGACCTAGTACGCCTCGGTTCATGTTTCTTAAGATGTTCAAGCATGTTACCATTTGGAGATCTGCCAGTTTTCTTAAGCCTAACATATAATATCATTCATCCAAAACAAGAATAGACAAGTAATCAACACATAATCAACATCTAGGTTTCATTAGATCTAAGCAAACACAAAAGAGATCTAGCCTAGCATAGTAGAATTGAGACAAGAACAAAATATAAACAACCAACACATAGACATATTGATTGAATTGAAAGTACACTTATCTCAATTACAATGAAAGGTCTCAAGGGTTTGGAACCCTTGAAAAACCTGTAAAAGATGCACCAAAATCGTCTTTAGGGTTTCACCAAAACTTCTCTCTTTTTAATGAAAAAAACTAGAAAACTATATATAGGAAAAACAGGCTGACGGCGTCAAGAGTTACTTGTGACGCCGTCACCTCGCCGCCATATACTTCCTCGGACGGCCTTGATCCACTTATGACGGCCTATGTGACGCCGTCACCACCCACGGTATTTTATTCTTGCCACTTTGACGCCGTCATGAACCCTTCTGACGCCGTCACCACCTACGGTATTTAATTCTTCATGTCTGACGCCGTCACCTTGTATCTTCAGCATGGAAATTTGGTACTTAGCCGTTTTCTTCACTTTTATGCTCCAAAAACGTCCAAAATGGCTTCTTTTCCAGAATTCACTCTCCAAACACCTAAAATCACAAAAGGAACGATTTAGGGCAATATTTGACCAAATAAAGTCGGATTCGGGCTTAAATGACCCCTTAAAAACGGATCATTTTTTGCCTCATCAGTCATTTAAGCTCGAATTCGAATTTATTTGATCAAATATTGCCCCAAATCGTTCCTTTTGTGATTTAAGGTACTTTGGGGGAGAAATCTGGAAAAGGAAGCAATTCGGACGTTTTTGGAGCATAAAAGTGAAGAAAACGCCAAAGTCTTAATTTTCCATGCTGGGAATAGTAGGTGACGGCGTCAAGAGTAACTCTCTGACGGCGTCAAGAGCAAAATTCCATGATGATCCAGTAAAGATTTGACGGCGTCACGAAGGTAGGGCGTCAAGAGTAAAAGTCATGACGGCCTGGAAATGATTAAGTCTTGACGGCGTCAGATGTAGATCAAGGCAGTCTGAGAATAGTTTTGGCGGCGAGGAGACGGCGTCACAATGTTTGTCTTGACGCCGTCAGACCCCTTTTCCTATATATAGTTTTCTAATTTTCACATTAAAAGGAGAGAAGTTTTGGAGAAACCCTAAGTACGAACTTGGAAGCCCTTGATACCTTTCATGTGTAATTGAGATAAGTGTTCTTTCAATTCAATCAATATGTCTATGTGTTGGTTGTCTATATCTTGTTCTTGTCTTAATTCCATCATGCTAGGCTAGATCTATCTTGTGTTTGCTTGGATCTAATGAAACCTAGATGTTAATTATGTGTTGATTACTTGTTTATACTTGTCTTGGATGAATGATTTATATGTTAGGCTTAAGAAAACTGGCAGATCTCTAATTGGTAACATGCTTGAACATCTTAAGAAACATGAACCGACGCGCACTAGGTCTTTATTGGTTGTATTTAATGCATGAGCCACTGTTTACAATCCCTATAGTTGTGTTGGGCATGGTGTAGGAGGAGATAAGAGCTCATAGAATTGGGGAGTTAAGTGTGCCACCCCATGAATGGTATTAAGGAATATGATCCGTCATCCATGCAATTATAACAAGTAATTAACGTGTAAAAGATGTCTAGGGAGTAGTGAAATCTAAGTAAACACATTTTCTCCACTTATTGCTCACAACTTTAGTATAATTTAGTTTATTTTCATTTCTAGTATTTTATTTTGATTGCATCTTTAGTATTGGGTTAGTTGATTAGCAACTAATTCCGCCCAAATCCTTCAAACCCGAGAATTTTAATTGCTTTCTAAAAAATATAAAAACACAAAAAGAATCATCCTTCACCATTAGAACTAGTATTTAGGTTTTCTAATCCTAGCGACACTATTCCTAAGCTGAACGATCAATCCTCCGGTACTTGTCACTATACTATACTACAACGATCAGGTACACTGCCTGGTGGGGGTTGTAAGCTTCTCGAGATCCCTCGAGAGGTAAAGCCTGTTGCGATTCCCACGCATCAAGTTTTTGGTGCCGCAGCCCGGGGAATAATTATTGTCTAGGTTAGAATTTCTTTTTATTAGGTCTACTTGCTAGATTCCTTTCTAGTAAGATTTTATTTTTATTTTTAGGTTCTCTTTAGTCTATCTTATTTCTTTGTGCCTTTGTTCGTAAAATATTTCGATGGATCACAATAACATTGATCGGTTGATTCCTGTTATTCATGTTTTTCGTCGTAGGATCTTCCAAATGCCCACCCCACTTCCTTTAGCAGAAAATGAGAACCCACCTAACCTCTCACCCAACCACCACTTTGACAATAATTCTGAGTTAGAAGAGTCTGATCATGATGATGACCGTAGGGCTAGTCCTTTCTACTATTTAGACTCCGAAGAGGATCTTGATGATGGTGATGTGATTAATGAGAATAGGATGGAAGAAGAAATAAACCCTCTTAGGTATGTTGACCCTAGAACTAGGATTGAGTGTGATAGTTCATTTAACATGCAATTCCCTTATAAGATCGGATTTAAGAGCTTTAACGCCTATCTCAACTCATCTCTTCCAATGAACATAATCTCACATAATGAATACAATAAAATCGTGGTAGATGAGTTAGAATACAAAGGAGAAAACATTATTGCTAAGGAAATACCATTGGATGTGTTTGTAGGAAGCTTGGTTTATCTTGTTGAGTTCATAGTTATGAAGAATCTAGGAGAGTTTATTGATAATAAGTTGACTCAAGTTGTGTTTGGAAAACCCTTCAAACGGTTGACCAACCTCGATGAAAAACTCATAGAAGGGCTAATTACATTCTCGGACGGGGATGAAGATTTTGTCTATCAAATGCCCCGCACACACCCTAGGTTCAAAGATTTTTCCATGGAAAAGTGTAGTAGATATCCGCCCATGGAAATGTTACGTGAGAATGATAAGAGAAAAGGACTTAAGTACGCGCATGAAAAGAATAAAAGATACTATCGCGGATGCTTAGAGTTAGGAGACGAATATAAGAAAGATGAGGCGACTATTAGATGGCTCACACTTGGTTATGTGAGCATAAGCGATACACGTTAACCCATGACCTTGAGTCTAGCTACAAGACTCGTAAATAAAGAAAAGCGCTTCTTGGGAGGTAACCCATGTTTTGTGTGATTTTGTTTGTTTGTTTGTTATTTGCTTCCGTATGCATGCTTAATTTTTATTGTTGGTAGATCATGTTTCTATACTAAATAGTGGAAATACTTTACTTTGTTGTTTTGGCCTAGTCTTAACTCCACCTAAAGGTATTTTTGCAAAAGATAAGTGTAAGGGGAAACCCCAAATATGTTTTTAAGAAACAAACCGATCATGATTCTCCACAATACTAAATGAACATGTATATTCGTATTTGTTAGAGTCAAATGCTTGTATTGAGTCATAATGAAGTTTTGCAGGATTTTCCAGGAAGTAGGACCAAGTTTTTCCATAAATTTTCCGGAAACTTAACATAAGAATTTCTGCAGGTCACTTTTGACGGCGTCAAGAGTTTACTCTTGACGGCGTCAAGTGTAAAAATCTAGAAATTTTACCGGTTTTGTTTTTCTAACGGAGTCTTATGGTTTTTGTGAATTATCAAGTTTTATAATCTCCAGGAGATCTGCAAACTTCATTCCACAAGCATTATATCTTATCTTGTTTTCTAGGATTTAGTAACTTATATAGGATGCCGCCGATTTTACGCGAGGTTGTCTTGTTTGTTTTCTCAGGATTTACAGGTTATGTATGACAAGAAGATGATTTATATTCTGGAAGGGAAGCTTTGATTGTTCATTCTCTTGGAGGAAGATTTAACCCGGCCACCTTATTATCCATACCGAGCGAATCAGGGGAGTATTTGATTTCATTCTTCTTTACTTTTTCACTTTTACATTCTTTACTTGAACATTGGGGACAATGTTCATCTTAAGTGTAAGGGAAGGGTAAAAAGATGATACCTTACATATGCACTTTCGCTTGAGTTTGTTTTGTTTAATGGTAGATGTGTAATAAAACTATGAGAAATACTTGTTAGTGCAATTTTAGCGCCAAACTTAAAATTTTTTACAACATTCAGGAGTGAAACTTTAGCCATAGCAAGCGTCTCATGGATAGGAGATTGTATGACTAGCACATAACCGTACTTTCAGAAAAATTTTCCACCCAAATATGTGAGGTTCGCCTTTAGATTTGATAGGAAAAGCATTTACTATTAGTGCTTATGAGTGTACCGGTAGCATTTAGATTCTAGAACTTGCGTTAGTGATGCATCCCGAGACCGCTAGTGAGACTACATTCGTGTAGTAGGATTTACTACATGATAAGAGGCATTAGGATCACCCTTGTGTTAAACCCGTATCATAATTACTTGACCATTTAAGTCATATTACTTGGCTAGTTAAGTCAACTAATTTTCCCACACCCTTAGCGTTGTACTCATTTTTAGTACACGAAACCCCTAGTACACCCCTCCGAGCATATCTTTTCGTTTCTAACTTTAAGGATTTTACTTAAAGGAAGAATTTGTTACACCCCAATTAAATGTACACCCAAATCGCCTTAGCCTTCCTTGTATGCACTCATTTTTAGTGCATTATTGTTATTTGTTAAACCCTAAGTTAACTATCTAATTGATTACATGGTTGCTAAGTCGAGTCATATCCTTGTACATATTGTTTTGGGACGATTGGGACTCATGGGTAAGTGCTTATTTTATGGAGTAATGGGGAAGAACATCATATATTACCCCCATATGTGCGTTAATCTTAAAAGTGCTCCAAGTGTTTTGATTTTCTTAATTCGAGTCATTAGATTAGTTTATTGTAAAGTATGTAAAGATTCAAGTGTAAGGGGAATGTTCATCCCCTATGATGTATTATTTTGGATGGTAGGATAAGAGTGTATGCAAAAAAAAAAAAAAAAAAAAAAAAAAAAAAAAAAAAAAAAAAAAAAAAAATCGAAAAATCAAGAAAACAAAATAGAAAAAGGAAAAAGAGAAAAAACATACGGACTACCATCCCTTTTTATTTTATGTTCATTTTATGTTTTTGTTATTTTTCATTTATTAGCTTAAGTCGAGTCTAGTCTTGGCTTAGCAACGCCATATTGTACATGTAATTAACCAAGATTGTTAACTCGCCACCAGTAAAACTTCCTTTATCCAACAAAACCGTGTATTTCATATCCATACACCTAACGTTACAACCCTTTAAAAGACCTCTTTGATAGTTTATCCTAGGTGCTTACGCCATGTGGTGGAGGTTTGATCCTTTCCCAAGCCTATGGTAATCTATTTTGCTATGACAGGTAGCGAGAGATATCTTCCGTTTCCATATTGTAATTTACACTTTATTACACCCGAGTGATGTGAGTATCTAAACACTATTTGTGAGGTGCTAGTGTATGACCTCCGTGCTTGTCTATTGGTCTTTAGTGGAACGATTATTTGTTGTAATTACTTTTATATTAGTGTTAAATGACCCCTAACTTGTCTTTTGAGTAGAATAAAAGCGCATTTGCTTGAGGACAAGCAAATCTCAAGTGTAAGGGTATATGATGAGGCGAAAAATGATCCGTTTTTAGGGGGTCATTTAAGCCCGAATTCGAATTTATTTGAACAAATATTGCCCTAAATCGTTCCTTTTGTGATTTTAGGTACTTTGGGAGAGAAATCTGGAAAAGAAAGCAATTCGGACGTTTTTGGAGCATAAAAGTGATTAAAACGCCAAAGTCTTAATTTTCCATGCTGGGAACAGTAGGTGATGGCGTCAAGAGTAACTCTCTGACGGCGTCAAGAGCAAAATTCCATGACGATCCAGTAAAGATTTGACGGCGTCACGAAGGTAGGGCGTCAAGAGTAAAAGTCATGATGGCCTGGAAATGATTAAGTCTTGACGGCGTCAAATGTAGATCAAGGCAGTCCGAGAATAGTTTTGGCGGCGAGGTGACGGCATCACAATGTTTGTCTTGACGCCGTCAGACCCCTTTTCCTATATATAGTTTTCTAATTTTCATATTAAAAGGAGAGAAGTTTTGGAGAAACCCTAAGTACGAACTTGGAAGCCCTTGATACCTTTCATGTGTAATTGAGATAAGTGTTCTTTCAATTCAATCAATATGTCTATGTGTTGGTTGTCTATATCTTGTTCTTGTCTTAATTCCATCATGCTAGGCTAGATCTATCTTGTGTTTGCTTGGATCTAATGAAACCTAGATGTTAATTATGTGTTGATTACTTGTTTATACTTGTCTTGGATGAATGATTTATATGTTAGGCTTAAGAAAACTGGTAGATCTCCAATTGGTAACATGCTTGAACGTCTTAAGAAACATGAACCGACGCGCACTAGGTCTTTATTGGTTGTATTTAATGCATGAGCCACTGTTTACAATCCCTATAGTTGTGCTGGGCATGGTGTAGTAGGAGATAAGAGCTCATAGAATTGGGGAGTTAAGTGTGCCACCCCATGAATGGTATTAAGGAATACGATCCGTCATCCATGCAATTATAACAAGTAATTAACGTGTAAAAGATGTCTAGGGAGTAGTGAAATCTAAGTAAACACATTTTCTCTACTTATTGCTCACAACTTTAGTATAATTTAGTTTATTTTCATTTCTAGTATTTAATTTTGATTGCATCTTTAGTATTGGGTTAGTTGATTAGCAACTAATTCCGCCCAAATCCTTCAAATCCGAGAATTTTAGTTGCTTTCTAAAAAATATAAAAACACAAAAAGAATCATCCGTCACCATTAGAACTAGTATTTAGGTTTTCTAATCCTAGCGACACTATTCCTAAGCTGAACGATCAATCCCCCGGTACTTGTCACTATACTATACTACAACGATCAGGTACACTGCCTGGTGGGGGCTGTAAGCTTCACGAGATCCCTCGAGAGGGAAAGCCTGTTGCGATTCCCACGCATCAGGACACCAGCTGTAAATTATCGAGTCCTTCGCAGATCTTAGCAATCTGCCGAGAACGTTTATGAGAGGATTACAAATGTATTTCTCAATGATTGAACGGAAACTCCTGCCAGGGTCAACATCAAGCAGCCCTGACATCAAGTCACTTCGGTAACCCCACAAGGGTTACGCTTAGTGTTTGCGGTGGTTCCATAGCGGTCTACAGTCTTGGAGTGATCCCCAGGGACTCACCCAGTCATTGAGCTACTTAGTAGGTCTCATAAGCTCCTTCGGGAATATCTGATATGGGAACAGCCTTGATAAGGATTAGAAGGAGTCTTCACACTATGCTGTTGACAAACTCTAATTCCTTATCTGTAAGTACCGGTTATTTATTGGTAACTGTTCACTTGCAGGTACCTCACTTCCATGATGGCAGATTCCAACATGCTCATACATACATCTTGAAGCAAAAGTTAGTTCCACCAAAGATCTTAAGCACCACAAAGATCAAAGAAAGATTCTACGCCAATAAGAAGAATCTACAAAGTATAAAGACTAAAGATCTTAGAGTATGAAAAAGGAACTTCGTGCACGTGAAAGTATAAGTCCAAAGATGTATGAGTATGTTGGAATGGCGGACAACCACCACAGACGCATGAGTGACGAATGGCAGACTACTTCATAACACAATCACTACAGCATCACCAAAGAACAAAGACATAGAGCAAAGTGCATTCATTACACTACTATTTTGAAGACGTCTAAAGTTTTACATGTCACAAGTCTACGACAAAGATGAAGACGTCAAGAAACCGTGATGACCGACCCTTAGGGGGAGATTCTTGGGATCATACTTTAATATTTTAGTCAAGTCTCGGTCATTACCTTTTTTAATAGGTTGCTTAGTTATTTATTTCACTATATGTATGTTACTAGGCTTAAGTAATCAAGTCCATGGGCCTTGAAAGCCCACGTTTAAGAAGAAAGAGGGAGGAAGGGAATGTTGCCCTACTCCTCCCTTATAAATACTAAGCTTATGTAAACATTATTCTTGTTGGTTATTTGAATACATTAAGGAAACTTTTGCAATTATTCTTCTCTCATTCTTATAATCAACCATCTCTCATTCTCATCTCATTTCTTATACTTGTGTTTACAAAATGGTGACCTAACAAGTACTTTTAAGATTAACGCATATATGAGGGTAATAATATGATGTTCTTCCCCATTACTCCATAAAATAAGTACTTTACCCATGAGTCTCAATCGTTCCAAAACAATATGTACAAGGATATGATTCGACTTAGCAACCATGTAATCAATTAGATAATTAACTAAGGGTTTAAACAAATAACAATAATGCACTAAAGATGAGTGCATACATGGAAGGCTAAGGCGATTTGGTTGTACATTTAAGTGGGGTGTAACAAATTCTTCCTTTAAGTAAGATGCTTAAAGTTAGAAACGAAAAGATAGGCTCGGAGGGGTGTACTAGGGGTTTCGTGTACTAAAAATAAGTACAACGCTAAGGTGTGGGAAAAATTAGTTGACTTTACTAGCCAAGCAATATGACTTAATTGGTCAAGTAATTATAATACGGGTTTAACACAAGGGGGATCCTAATGCCTCTTATCATGTATTAAATCCTACGACACGAATTTAGTCTCACTAGCGGTCTCGGGATGCATCACTAACGCAAGTTCTAGAATCTAAATGCTACCGGTACACTCATAAGCACTAATAATGAATGCTTTTCCTATCAAATCTAAAGGCGAACCTCACATATTTGGGTGGAAAAGTTTTCTGAATGATACGGTTTTGTGCTAGTCATACGACTCCTATCCATGAGACGCTTGCTATGGCTAAAGTTTCACTCCTAAATGTTGTAAAAAATTTTAAATTTGGCGCTAAAATTACACTAACAAGTATTTCTCCTAGTTTTATTACACACCTACCATCAAACAAACAAACTCAAGCAAAAGTGTATCTATAAGGTATCATCATTTTACCCTCCCCTTACACTTAGGATGAACATTGTCCCCAATGTTCAATTAAAGAATGTAAAAGTAAAACAGGTAAAAGAATGAAATCAAATACTCCCCTGATTCGCTCGGTATGGATAGTATGGTAACAAGGTTAGATCTTCCTTCAAGAAAATGAACAATCAAAGCTTCCCTTCCAGAATATAAATCATCTTCTTTTCAAACATAACCAATTAAACCTGAGAAAACAAACAAGGCAACCTCGCGTAAAATCGGCGGCAATCTATATATGATAACAAATCCTAGAAAACAATGTAAGATATAATGCTTGTGGAATGATGTTTGCAGATTTCTTGGAGATTATAAAACTAAAGATTCAACAAAAACTTTAAGACTCCGTTAGAAAAACAAAACTAGCAAAATTTCCAGAATTTTACACGTGACGCCGTCAGGAATTTCTTCCTGACGCCGTCAGAAGTGACCTGCAGAAATTCTTATGTTAAGTTTCTGGAAAATTTCTGGAAAAACCTTGTCCTACTTCCTGGAAAATCCTGCAAAACATCATTATGACTCGATACAAGCATTTGACTCTAACAAATACGAATTTACATGTTCACTTAATATTGTGGAGAATCATGATCAAGTTTGTTTCTTAAAAACATATTTGGGGTTTCCCCTTACACTTATCTTTTGAGAAATACCTTTGGATGAAGTTAAGACTAAGCCAAATGACAAAATAAAGTATTTTCACCATTTTATTTTGAAACATGATCTACCAACAATAAAAATAAAGCATGCATACGGAAGCAATTAACAATCAAACAAAATAGTAATCACACAAAACATGGGTTGCCTCCCAAGAAGCGCTTTTCTTTATTTACGAGTCTTGTAGCTAGACTCAAGGTCATGGGTTACTACGTTATATGGGTGAGTTCTTCATTGAGGACATCTTTGGGATCAAACTTAGGTTACAACTTCCTATCGGTTTTCTTTGTGCGGTATGACCTTTCAAACTTTTCTCCATCCGGATCATACAAAATCATTTTCATATGCCATGATCTGTCACCTTCCTTAGGTGGCTTGTCCCACCTCCATTTACACTTATCCCCCTCTCTTTTCCACTTGTTCATCTCAATGTTAATGGGCATTACGCTTACGAACTCAATCATTTTCCTAAAGACTAGGGGGTCTTCAAAAGGGTCTAGCTCTTCATCTCTAGCTATGAGTTGTTCCACCAAATGTGTTTTATCGATGAAATCTTTTTCTAGATAGAATTAGCGTTGAGGTCCTATAAAGTTTCTTTCTATCCAAGGTCCATATCTAGACGGTCTCCTATTCATCTCTACCCAATGTGGTGTCGGTTCATCCTCACAATCATAGCTATGTTTCTTAACATCATATACCGACCAAGTATCGCCCTCACCTACCGCTATCTTAGACTCCTTACAATCTATCATGGCACTAGCGGTTGCTAAAAATCCTCTTCCTACTAATAATGGGCATGTAGTGTCACTAACCATATCTAGGACGTGAAAATCCGCTAAAATAGTTAACTTCCCTACGTGAACAACTACATCCTTAATCATCCCAACTGGGTGGGCAATACTCCCATCCGCTAGACCAATTAATACTTCCGTCTCCTCTAACTTTCCTAGCTTGAGAGTGGTGAAAAGGGACAAGGGAATCAAGTTGAGGCTTGACCCTAAATCGGCTAGTGTGTCGAAAGCTTCGGATTTTCCTATCTTACAAGGCAAAACCAATATGCCCGGATCATCAAGCTTTTTAGGCAACTTGTTTTGAACGAAGGCGGTCCCATTTTTACCTAGTTTAAATTTCTCACACTTTTCTAGGAGGGCACTATAATAGGGAGCACGGGCTAAGACATCAATGACGGGGCGTTCAAGGTGGAGCTCCTTGAATTCATCGTCAAGAGCTTGCGTAGGAGGTGTTTCAACTATACTTTTGACCGGTTTTATATCGGGTGTTTTATTTTATTGGTCCTTTTGAAGAATTTGTTTTGTTTGAAACACGTGCTCGTTGATTTAACCGAGTAGTATTGCGGACAATAAGTGGGTGACGAAACTGATGATATGGAATTAACGTTTAGTTTTGGGTTCTTGACCGTGTCGCTTGGGAGTGCTCCCATTTCTCGGTCATTGAGAACTTTCAACAATGTGTCAATTTTGGTGGTCATCTCGCTTTGCTTTTGTTTGAAATCGGCTTCAAATTTAGATATGTGAGCTTCTTGAGATGCCATAAACTTGGACATCAATCCTTCAAGATTGTTGGTACTACCATAGTTGTTAGAAGGATTGTTGTTGAAAGTACGGTTGGAGGGTGGACCGTTTGGTTGGTAACGATTAGGCGGATTGGAAGAATTGTTTTGGTTTTGTTTACACCTAAGGTTTGGGTGATTTTTCCACGAAGGGTTGTAGGAATCACCATAAGGGTTTGGCTCGGGTTTGAAAGTGTACCACTTATCTCCCGCTTCGTCGGTACGCGAGGATGCGTAGTCCGCAAAAGCTGTTCAGGGGAGTTCCACGCAATCACGAGTGTCATGGGGACCACTACATAATTCGCATGAAGAAGTGATTTTATTCACTTGACTTGAAGGCTTAGGAGCTTCGTAAGATTTCATGAGGAACTTGACTTGGTCCTCAAGTTCCATGATCCTATGGTCGAAAGTGCTAGAATTGTTCGAAGGCAAAGATATTGCCTTAACCGTTTTTTTCAAATCACGGGGATCATTCCAACTTTCGTTGTCATAGAGAGCAAGATCTTCTATGAGTTCCCATGATTCTTCCGCACTTAGATCACGTAGCTTGCCACCGGCCGATTGGTCAATGGTTCGCCTTGTGGAGAGATTGATATGGTCATACAAAATTTGGACTTCGAGAAAAAGATCTATGCCATGATGAGGGACTTTTTGGAGTAAGTCCTTGAAACGAGTCCATGCTTCATATAGAGTTTCACCTTGACGATGTTGGACTATCAAGATATCATTTCTAAGCTTGGTAGTTCTCCCCGGTGGGAAAATTTGAGCAAGGAAACGAGTGGTGAGATCATCCCATTAGGTGATGGATCCCGCGGGTAAACGTTCAAGCCATTGACTAGCTTGATCACGTAGAGAGAATTGGAATAGGCGTAATCGGGTCGACTCTCTAGTTGTAACATCAAGGTCTATAGAATCTACGATTTTAAGGAAGTCCTTGAGATGTTGATTAAGATCTTCAGAACGAAGTCCATGGAATGCACATCCGCTTTGCACCAACCGGATGGTGTCGAATCGCAAGGGAGACACATTGGCTCCTTGGGTGAGCTCAATGGTGTTTCAGTAGCCTTGGTGGCTAGGTCGGGAGTACTCTCCTAGGGTTCAGGGCCTAAGAGGTTGGTTAGCTAGTGGTGGGTTTTGTGGGTGGTCTTGTTGTGGTTGGTTGATGGGTTCAAAGATGTTACCACCTTCCATGATGTCGGATGGTAAGAGTTACGAACAAAGGCATGAAGAAATAAGATAGACTAAAGAGAATCTAAAAATAAAATCTTACTAGAAAGGAATCTAGCAAGTAGACCTAATAAAAAGAAATTCTAACCTAGACAATAACTATTCCCCAGGCTGCGGTGCCAAAAACTTGATGCGTGGGAATTGCACCTGGCGCCAAAAACTTGATGCGTGGGAATTGCACCTGGCCTTACCTCTCGAGGGATCTCGAGAAGCTTACAACCCCCACCAGGCGGTGTACCTGATCATTGTAGTATAGTATAGAGACAAGTACCGGGGGATTGATCGTTCAACTCAGGAGTAGTGTCGCTAGGATTAGAAAGCCTAAAAACCAGGTCTAGAGGTGAGTGATGATTCTTTTTGTATTTTTATATTTTATAAAAAGCAAGTAAAATTCTCGGGTTTTGGAAGAGTGGGCGGAACTAGTTGCTAATCAACTAACCCAATAACTAAAATGCAATCGAAATAAAATAACAAAAATGAAAATAAACTAAATTACTAATGTGGTGTGAACAATATATGGGAGAATTGTGTTTACTTAGATTTCACTACTCCCTATATATCTTTTACAGGTTAATTACTTGTTATAGTTGCGTGGATGACAGATTGTATTCCTTAATACCATTCATGGGGTGGCGTACTTACTTCCCCAATCCTATAAGCTCCTACTTCACTCCTATGTCGAGCCGGCTAAGAAGCTCCTAACATGGGATCACTAGAATTCGCTCATGCATTAAATACAACCATAAAAACCTAGTACACATCGGTTCATGTTTCTTAAGACGTTCAAGCAAGTTACACAATGGAGATCTGCCAGTTTTCTTAAGCCTAACATTGAAATCATTCATCTATTACAACTATAAACAAGCAATCAACCTATAATCAACATCTAGGTTTCATTACATCTAAGAAAACACACAAAAGATCTAGCCTAGCATATTAAAATCAAGACAAGTGTAAGATATATTCAAACAACACATAGACATATTGAATGAATTGGAAGAATACTTATCTCAATTGAACATGAAGGGTTTCAAGGGGTGAAAACCCTTGAAAATATTGTTACAAACGAGCTAGGGTTTATTAGGTTCGGCCCTAGAATTCTCCACACAAGTTCCTCTCTCAATGAATGAAAAATAGAAAAGTATATATAGATTTTAGGAGGTGACGGCGTCAAGAGGAAAAATCTGACGCCGTCATCTCGCCGCCAATAAAGGTCTCGGACTGCCTAGATCCAATGCTGACGCCGTCATGTATGTTTCTACTCTGGGCCGTCACCAAAATTACTCTTGACGCCCTTGTTCTGACGGCGTCACGTTTTCTCTGGGTCGTCATCCATTTTGCTCTTGACGCCATCATAAAATCCTTCTTGACGCCGTCATCTACTGTTCCCAGCAAGGAAAATTAAGACTTTGCCATTTTCTTCAGTTTTATGCTCCAAAAACGTCCAAAATGCTTCCTTTTCCAGAATTCAATCCCTAAGTACCTAAAATCACAAAAGGAGCGATTTAGGGCAATATTTGATCAAATAAATTCAATTCCGGGCTTAAATGACCCCCTAAAAATGGTTCATTTTTTGCCTCATCAATGCACAATGAGAACATGTAAAGTGTAACACCATCAATAACCTTAAATGTTCACAGAGATTGATACAAGCCATTGGTAGTGTGTTTCCAAATGTTGAACACAGGTTTTGTGTTAAGCATATTCATGAGGAGATGAAGTCACATTTTAAAGGAGGTGTTTACAATGAGTTGCTTTGGAATGCAGCTAGAGCCACTACTGTTGTTGAATTCAACAAAGAGATGGATCACCTCAAGAATAACAATGATGCAGCTTATGATTGGTTGCTAAAGATTCCAGCTGAACAATGGAGCAGATCACATTTTTCAGGTAATTCATTAAGTGTCACTGAACAAAATCATACTAATAATTGATCTTACATTAATATGTAATGTGTGATCTGTTTAACGGGCAAAGCCCTATGTGGAATACTCTTAAACAACATATGTGAGGTGTTCAATAGCCAGCTAAATCATCTTAGATATAGAACCATCATCACTTGTCTTGAATATATCAGGGAGTACTTGATGAAGAGGATTGTGGTAGTTCAGCAAATAATAGAAAAGAGTGTTTGAAAACTTACTACTACTGTGCAAGCCATGTTTGATGCAATAAAAAAAGAAGCTACTGATTGTGTTGTTGAATGGATTGAAGCTTCTTTATATAAAGTATTTGTGCCTAACGAGGATCATTGTGTTGTTAACATGGACAGGAAGGAGTGTGGTTGAAGGAAGTGGGAGCTGACTGGAATACTAAGTAAACATGTTGTGGCTGCAATAAACTACAAGAATGGGGATGGAAGAGGAGTTGGTATACCTGAAGAGTGGGTTCATGCTGCTTACAGACTAGAAACATGGGCGCGTATGTACTCATTCAAGATCAATGGCTGTGTGTAAAACTAGAAGGGGGGGGGGGGGTTAAATAGTTTTCCCCTCTTTTTAATTTTATAAAAACTTGGTTTCAAAATGTTGATTCAAATTTATTCAATTGTTTGTTTGAAAAACCTTCAATTAGAGTTTAGTATGAAAACAACATATAATCAATATGACCAAATTATATATATGAGCTTTTGGATTAGTTTTCAAAACTTAGTTTTATGAATGAAGCTTTGGTCGATCTTTATGTGAATACGTTTTCCTTTTAAAATCTTAAAACGTTTTGTATCAAATTATCGATTAAGTTAAACTCAACATGAGAAGTGTTAATAATATATATAAGTTCATTAGACCATATCATATAATTATATATCCTATCACAATATTAACTTGTAACTACACCACAATCGATCATCCTGAAAATAAAAGCAGCAATCAACACATATTTGCAAGCATAGATATAAAGCGATAAATGCAAGAATAAATGTGAAAAGATAAGAGAAAGAGGATGCAAACCGGACACGATGATTTATAGTGGTTCGGCTACAAGGACCCCTTCCTTGCCCTACTCCACTCCCCAAGTCACCTACTCGAGAGTTTTCTTCACTACTCAACAAGCTCCCTTTTGGCGTAGAAAACCTTACACAACTTTTGCTTACACCATTTAACGACACTAAGCTAAATATCGAGTTCTAATAGTAGCTAGAACCAATCTCACAACACGACTTCGATCACTACACAACTTCTACACGACTTCACGACTACTTCACAACTTCTTCTATACTCCACTACTTATTCACACACCTACTTCTTCACAACTACATGACTTCTCCACACTACTACTTCTTCCCACTACTTCTTACTCACTCATTGACTCACTACTAAGTAAGATCATCTTCATCTACTTATTACATAAACATAACTCACAACTTTACATAAACACTAACTAGACTCTAATACATCTTTGGCTTTATGATAGGGAGGATTCTTCTCTTGCACTTTGAGTGATGAGGGATTGAATCACTTGAAACAAAGAATAATAAACTTATGATCAAAGGATTTAGAAGTGTGTTTGGAAAGGTTTGGGACTGAAAATTTTCGTTCAAAAGGTGGTGAAAATACCAGGTTTGAGGTGGTATTTATAGGGAAAAATTTTTGACAGAATCTGACATGGGAGCGTGGCCGGCCCCCTTAAAATTAAGGGGGCCACCCAGACGAAAACGGCAGTTTTCTTGTCTTTTTCTGGGGAAAGTTTATTTCGTGAAAAACTAACTGATTTTGGTTAAAAATTTGAATTCATATATTTATTATGAATTAAACATTTTCCTATAATTACCAAAAGTGTTTTTCTAAATATATAATGAGTTTATTTAATTTTATAAACTTTGTATTATTTAAATAAACAATCCTTTGATCATAAAATGTATTAGACATTTGTTTTTACATACCTTAAGTGATTGTTGAAGCATACTTGAGACGTTGAGATGTCGAGGCTTGTTGACGTATGAATGTATAGATGAATTGTGATCACAAGTAACTTAAGCACTTTACGTTATATGTTGTAACTTACATCTTTGTCATCATCAAAACATGAAGAGGATATTTATATTAAATATCGTAATATTCATGCCAACAATCTCCCCCTTTTTGATGATGACAAACTATGTAAACTATAACTCATAGTAAAATGTATAAGTTACTTGTTTACACTTCTTCTCCCCCTTTTGTCGAAGCAAAAAGGTGGACTCATAGACGAGACTTCAACTACGCTTGAACTCTTGAGATAGAATGTATAAGGCGAGCTTGCATCATCGTAAGTGAAGCCTTGATCCTATCAACCTCAATGCTCCCCCTTGGTGTATGCTCAAAACTTGTTTTGGCTACCAAAGAATCGAGCGATGAAGTAATCCTTCAAAACAAAGTTAGTAGACAAGTTCACATACATATAATGATGATGATAGTGTATGCATGACTCTAATAGGGGAACAATATATGGACATATTAGGTATATGCACTAAAAGAATAACACATGCAATAATTGTTTTAAAAAAACAACCTAATTCCCAAAAAAAATCACCATGACCAACGCTTAAGACATGACAATGATTAGAGCCTAATGCAAAGATTCGACCGACATATTTTGGTGAAAGATACCAAATATATATATATATATATATATATATATATATATATATATATATATATATATATATATATATATATATATATATATATATATATATATATATATATATATATATATATATATTCTAAAAGAGTTAAAGAAAAATGAAGATGAGAATGATACGTTCTTTAAAAAAAATGTAGGAAAATGAGGAGGGATTAGTGTGAATGTAAAGGGAAGGTGATGACAAAGGGTTGACAATTATGGTTTAGATTAATATATTGTTTGACAAGGGTGGATGATAGGGAATCATGGGATTTTTAGGTGTTTTGTTGGTTGACGACCGAATGTGGATATATGAAATGAGGTGGTGATGACTCGACAACACTTGAAGCTTGGATTTCTTCATTGTGTTCTTCACTTGCTAGAAAGTGGAAATGACGCATTTCGTAATGAAATTCACTTGGATGAAGTGGTGATAACTTGACAACACTTGAAGCTTGGATTTCTTCTTTGTGTTCTTCACTTGCTAGAAAGTGGAAAGTACGCATTTCATCAAGAAATTCACTTGATTTTCAGGGATTTAAGTTTTGGTGGTGATGACGCACTTAGTAGAATGTAGGGAATGGTGACATGGTTGAATCTTCTTGTGAAGATGGGAAATGAGGATCAAGTGGAGATGACTAGGTGGAAGCGAAAGAGTGATGTTCAAGGAAGGAATTTCTTGGGTAGGAGGTGGTGGTGATACTTTTGGTGGTGGAGACAATTGTGAGTTGATATATCCATTGATGGATGGAGTGGTGTCATCTTCATTAGTAAGGTCAATGAAGAGTTGTTTTGGTGGTATGATGACTCGAGATTGGTAGTACAAAGGATGACTCGGTTTTGGGTGTGAGGTAGAAGGATATATGTGAGTGAGATTGATTTCCCTTCCCATTAAATTCATGCTCATCCGGACATAGAGTGTGACACAAATAAAGACAAACCAACATGAAAACGATAATCTAGACAATGACACGAAGAATGGAGGATAACATACAAGGAGGTTTTCCTAAAGGTGGACGGAAGGTGTTTGACATCTAAATAATAATAGAGTCATGACTCAAGAAATAGACATGAACAATGAGTGACATTTTAATTTGCATTTTGCTAATTAAAAATACTTAAACATTTCGGATGAAATATTTAAATTGTCACATCAACATAGAGAGGTATTAGATTAAAATCTAACTATCTCTTGACAAAGGAGTGGATTGTTAGGAAGGAAACAAGATGATGAATAAGGAAGTAAGTATGCATGGAGACTATAGGACACTTAAGACAGTTTTGAGACTAACATGACCTATCGGATTGTGACACTAAGGTTCTCATGAAATAAGGGTGTAGGATCTAAAGGCAAGAAATATCAACCTAGATGAATGAGACATATAGAGTTAAGCATTTAAAGGCATGAAATCAAATCACATAGGAGCAAATAAACATCTTGAAACAACATATATGAGATATGCCATAAATCTAGGAATGAAAGCATCTAATGAGAAGCAAAGTTCATAAAATTAAGCTTAGCGTTAGGTATATCTAGGAATAGCAATTTAATCAAGTTGGAGAATGAGTATAAGACTATTACTAGTGGTGCTCAATTAAGGCTAAACACGACCATTTTTACGGGTTACACACACCCAACTTCTCACATAGAAGCAATTCAACCGTTAGGTTAAATTGAGTTTCTAGACAATAGGTTCTCCAGTAGTCATTCTCTATTTAGAAGAAATTAAATTCCTAAAATTACCTATCGAAGAGTACCAAATATGAAGTTTGCTTGGTTCACTAATGCTTGGCTTAATGTGACTCAAATGTCATGTTTTTATGAAGGTAAATCTAGATGATATATTTTATTCACGATCCCAATAGAGACGTGTTGAATGTTTAGATAAGAGTAAACAAAAAGTTTTAATCTTTTGTTCATGATTTACCGGTTGTTTGGTTTTGCTGGCATATTACTTGATTTAATAAATGTGCTAGATTTAAGAGTGCACCTTAGCATCTCTTGTGAAATGAATCTCATTAATATTATTTATCTTAAATGAGTTTGTGATTCTCAAATGATATCAAAACTAGACATTAATATATTTTTAAACAAATATTATTTTCTATGATTTTTGCCAATGTTATATATCATACTTTAACAAGTATTTGAAAAAATAAATTTTACTTGTTTATGGATTGTGACAAGTTGTTTTTCAATTCTAATAACTTATATTATTTCAAAAAGGAAAGTGTAGTGCATTATCTTGTAACACAACCATTCATGCTACAAAGAAAATGAAATACATAGAATATACATTGTGTATTATTCTTAAATATGCATTTTATCTTGAAGTGATGATTTTAAGTAGTGTGAACAAAGTTTACATATGTTGTTAGTTTGCTCATGTTTGGTTTTTCGGATATGACACATTTATCCATTGCATTGCAATGTAAATTGCTTGAATATTTCGGATGAAACATCCAAGTCGTCAATCCTACTTCATTGTATATTTTATGCATGTGTTAAACATGTTATTCTAATATTTGGAACACAACTATTGGACGAGTAGATTCAATATGGCATTATCAACACAAGTGTGAGTTATGATCCAATGCATATTCTTTTCATCTACAAAGGATGTAAATATTTTCATATCAATCTAGTGTGATTAAATATGTAGATTCAAGACTATATCTTTTGTTAAAATTTGATGTAATCTTAAAACTAAACAAATAACAATCAAATTTCTTGTCCATACTAAAAAACATGTCAATTAGATTTGATGAATATATCAACCATAATTTGAATAATGAATTGATATAATATCAAGATCTTTCTTAACCCTCACATACACTCATTTAAAATAAATAGGCATTTTGATAGTGTGTTCCATTAATCCTAAGACTATTTATGAGTGAGGTTGGTGAATGATTGAAATATGACTTATTACTTCATGATTGTTATATGTTTTGTTTATGTGAAAGACTCTTCATTTTTACTTATAATGAACACACTTAGATTTTGAAAATACTTTTTCTCTTATATAACTACTAATGTTTTACAATGATTCAATTTCTCTTATTAAACAACTCAAGGTAAAACAAGATAATTTGTTGAAAATATTTAAGTGTGTTGTTAAGAGTAGATTAAATTGTTTGAAATATCTAGGTGACTAGAATTAACTCATTTACAAGATGTTTGAGTAACATTAAGTCATCTATACCTATATGCAATGCAAGCATAATATTGCAATCCTAATGCAAGAAATCTAGCATAAGATCTAGTTAAGTATAAACCGGAAAACTAGCTATAAACTAATAAGACACATATGCTTAGATATACAATTAACTAAAAATCAAGTAGCAGCAATCATTTAATATATTCAATTAACAAAATAGAATCACAAATAAGTTCACATAGCACATAAGACACTTGTTGTTGTTTTGTGTATTATATATACCAATGTTTACTTAGCTCGATTTTATTTCAAAATAAAATTGTTTCCTATCCATTTTAAAATTTAATTAATATCAATATTTTTAAAGCATAAATGCTTATTTTTTCAAAGATATATCGACTAGGAATGCCCGACTCGAAGGAAAAGGTAAAATACAAGGTTTACGTTAAAACGAGACTCAAATTTTTGACCTCCGTGTAGTATTTTGACTTTCTAACTTATTTAGGTTTGTAATGGTTACTTTTAAGTATTTTTAAATGAAAGTATACTCAATTACCTTTAAAATGCCGGGTGGCACGACTTCTACGGAGTTACGGTTATTTTTATATGATTTTTCAAAGTTTTAAAAAAAAGTGTGAACAGACAGGTGGACCCCTTAAATAATTAAGGGGACCGCCCAGTATTTAAGGGGGCCGCCCAGACAATTAAAGGGGCCGCCCATCTGGTACTTAAAATTTCATTATTTGTAAAAAATTATTTTCTGACTTTGCTAAAAGTTGTAAAACTTTCTGAATTTGATACCGAACATACAATACTTATTTAACGCATAATATAATCTCGAGCTAGTATAATTAGTATATATAACATCAAAACTAATACAAGTTAATCAACAAAATACTTTTCATATTTAATCCTCATTAATGAGTAATTTGATACATGGATCGTTCTCAATTTTTAAAACCATTTGTTTTGAAAATTAGAGCGACGTGGCTCTGATACAAATTGTGGAAAACTAGAAGTGGGGTTGAATAGTTTTCCCCTCTTTTTGATTTTATAAAAACTTGGTTTCAAAATGTTGATTCAAATTTATTCAATTGTTTGTTTGAAAAACCTTCAATTAGAGTTTAGTATGAAAACAACATATAATCAATATGACCAATTATATATGTGAGCTTTTGGATTAGTTTTCAAAACTTAGTTTTATGAATGAAGCTTTGGTCGATCTTTATGTGAATACGTTTTCCTTTTAAAATCTTAAAACGTTTTGTAAAAAATTATCGATTAAGTTAAACTCAACATGAGAAGTGTTAATAATATATATAAGTTCATTAGACCATATCATACAATTATATATTCTATCACAATATTAACTTGTAACTAAACCACAATCGATCATCATGACAATATAAGCAGCAATCAACACATATTTGCAAGCATAGATATAAAGCGAGACATGCAAGAATAAATGTGAAAAGATAAGAGAAACAGGATGCAAACCGGACACGATGATTTATAGTGGTTCGACTACAAGGACACCTTCCTTGCCCTACTCCACTCCCCGAGTCACCTACTCGAGAGTTTTCTTCACTACTCAACAAGCTCCCTTTTGGCGGAGAAAACCTTACACAACTTTTGCTTACACCATTTAATGACACTAAGCTAAATGTCGAGTTCTAATAGTAGCTAGAACCAATCTTACAACACGACTTCGATTACTACACAACTTCTACACGACTTCACGACTTCTTCACGACTTCATGACATCATGACTACTTCATAACTTCTTCTATACTCCACTACTTATTCACACACCTACTTCTTCACAAGTACATGACTTCTCCACACTACTACTTCTTCCCACTACTTCTTACTCACTCATTGACTCACTACTAAGTAAGATCATCTTGATCTACTTATTACATAAACATAACTCCCAACTTCACATAAACACTAACTAGACTCTAATACATCTTTGGCTTTATGATAGGGAGGATTCTTCTCTTGCACTTTGAGTGATGAGGGATTGAATCACTTGAAATAAAGACTAATAAACTTATGATCAAAGGATTTAGAAGTGTGTTTGGAAAGGTTTGGGACTGAAAATTTTCGTGCAAAAGGTGGTGAAAATACAAGGTTTGAGGTGGTATTTATAGGGAAAAATTTCTGACAGAATCTGACATGAGAGCGTGGCCGGCCCCTTTAATTGTATGTCGGCCCCCTTAAAATTAAGGGGGCCGCCCAGACGGAAACAGCAGCTTTCGTGTCTTTTTCTGGGGAAAGTTTATTTCGTGAAAAACTAACTGATTTTGGTTAAAAATTTGTATTCATATATTTATTATGAATTAAACATTTTCCTTTAATTACCAAAAGTGTTTTTCTAAATATATAATGATTTTATTTAATTTTATAAACTTTGTATTATTTAAATAAACATCCCTTTGATCATAAAATGTATTAGACATTTGTTTGTACATACCTTAAGTGATTGTTGAAGCATACTTGAGACGTTGAGATGTCGAGGCTTGTTGACGTATGAAGGCATAGATGAATTGTGATCACAAGTAACTTAAGCACTTTACGTTATATGTTGTAACTTACATCTTTGTCATCATCAAAACATGAAGTGGATGTTTAGATTAAATATCGTAACATTCATGCCAACAGGCTGTTCTAGCCACAAATACTGGACAAGAATCGACTCTACAACAGTAATAATACCACCCAATCACATACCTCATGTTGACAGGCCAACTAAAAAGATGAATTCAGATGATGAGCATGCAGTTCCTAGTTCTTAATGTGTTACCCACTGATCTTTGAACAATATGGTTCACTTTATTGTCTGTTGGATTCTATGTTTGTACTCTTTATTTAAATTTATTGTCTTTAGAACAATGTTTTGAACTATGTTTGGATTCTATGTTTGTATTCTATGTTTGTACCCATTGCATTTGGACTTTCAAAAGTCAAACTTGCAAATGTTGAATGGGAGTGATCTAGACACTCATTCCCTTGTACCCATTGCATTTGCACCCATTGCATTTAGACTTTCAAAAGTCAAACTGCAAATGTTGAATTGCATAAATTCAACTGTCATATAAGTCTTTTTTTTTGTCCAACACATGAAGACTACACAGTACGTGGCAATCTTATAAGCCCTTTTATAGGCAAACACGTGAAGGCTACTAAATACGCATCTCTCAAAACACTCACTTGAAAAACACAAATCCCTATTTCCTTAACCATGAACAACTCTCAAAGTGATATTGATCTAAAGGTTCTCTGTAACTCGTATGTGCTAACTGAACTAATGCTTGGCGCTTAACACACAGAGATTCTTCAAGACTTGCAGCAAGCACACGATTTGGAGAACAAGTCCAAAAAAATTACTGAAAGGGTCGAACGTAGGGGGATGTGATTATTAGAATTCAAAACTATTCACGTGCAAGAATTGTAAGGAGCAATACAAAGAAGCTTAGGAGGCTACAAACAATTGAGGTTGTTGTGAAGAAGAAATATCCATAAGGGGGTTGATTGTTTTGAGATTAGTGATGGTTAATGAATGTAATGGATCTCATGATCTAGATTTTGTATGAATAATGTCTTCACATATTGTAACACCCCCAAAATACCGCAGCGGAAGACTGTGTCATAGGGATGCTACTTCAGGGCACAAAGTACAAGATATAGAAAACGCCCTCTAAATGAGACGTTTTTGAAAAGTTACCATTCGAATAGATAAAAGTCATAGTTTACAAAACAAAGATCCCAAAGTAGAATGATACATAAGTTTTTAAAGTGTATCGAATGGTAAACGATAAAAGTGAAAGTCTCCAAAAGCATGCCCTAAGACTCTCAGCTCCACAAACCTGCTATCGCCTTCCTAACCTGAGATAAACATGCTTAAAAGTGTCAACACAAAGGTTGGTGAGTTCATAGAGTTTGTCTTAGTACAGATGAAAAGCCTATAAAGAATGTTCACACAGCAAAGGCATCGTAAATCCACTCAGTTGCAAGTCCCGCCATACGAGACTTGTAACCTGTGTGTTTACAACCCACTGCTACAATATAATATGATTAAGATATGTATAAGTTCATAACAATAGTTAAGCAATTAGTAGTGAGTCTACACTTCATATCCGAAGACCTCATGTTTGTATGTATGTCTCAATGGTTGTGTCCAGCAACTTAATCTGGGGCCATTGGAAGTCTGTATGTATGTATCCATGGTTGTGCCCAGCAACTTAATCTAGGGCCATTGGAAGTCTGTATGTATGTATGATTACTGGGTGCCATTTCCCAAAGTATAATAGTAAGTATGTGTGCATGTATCAATCATGTATGTATGTAATCAAGAATAATGAAATCAAGTATAATGTAATCAAGTATAATGTTATGTGAATCCGTACAAGTAAGCAAGTAGTAGCATGTATCTCCCCCAAAGAGTTGATAGAACAATTAAAAGAGTAGGGGCTATGACTCACCTCGAAGTAATAGTACAATGCAACGGAATGTTAAGGACAACAATGCACGGTTATCTGCCGCAACCTAAAATGAATGATGAATGATCTCATTTAGATCACCAAATGATGTTATGAATGTCCATGCTCATGTTTCTATACCACTCTAGTCTTTGGAAAAACACTTGTGTTATCAAAAATATATAATCCAAGAATTTGGAAAAATATTGCTATTAGAAAATATAATAAGCTAGTTGTAATATATATATACTTATATATATATATATATCGTATGTTTCCATGTTAGCGTTGAAATCCTCGGGTTGTAATCCTTGTAATATCGCCTTGAAATGATGAAAACATTCTTGTAATAACTAATACTACATTAGTTATAAAGCTTGGTACTTAATATTATTTCTAGCTAATAAAAGTACTTCGTAGTTTTAGTGTCCATTTTTATTAAAAGCTGCCAAATAAAAATGGTTTTAGCCGATATTCAAACGTGAATATCTTTGTTGTTACTTGTCCGTTTTACTTGTTCTTTATGTCCACGGTTACGTCTTAGTATATAGTAATATATTTTGGAAAGCTCGGCTCCTCCGGGTTACGTCTAAAGTCTCTTTTTGTCCAATGAAAAACGTCCAACAGCAAACATTTTCAGAAAAATACTTTTCGTCTACAATCTTGCAAAAATCATAACTCCTTCGTTATAAACTCTTTTTAATCCGTTCTTTCGCCTACGGATTCGTTTTTGAAAGTATTTTCTAAAAATTTTGCCAAAGTTCCCTTGGTGTTTACTGATTTTCCAGATTTTCACAAAATGGGACAGCATGTCTAAAATATGTTCCAAATCAAGTTTTCAAGGTTTATAACTAATTTCTACCATCACCAAACCTCTTGTAATCACCACATAGCTAATCTAATCCTACCATACACCTTCTTAGGGTGCCATGGACTCCTAACCAAGTTAGTATAGCAAGGGGATTCATAAATAAAAAGTTAGGGTTTGTATGTTTCATTTTAGACAAAATAAATGGTGGTATAGCTAGTTGTACATGGTTTTTAGCATGGAAATCATGAAATACAAGTAAATATAAGATGTTTCATGTAAAAATAAAGTTGATAACTTACTTGATAAAATGAGATGATTAGATGATGATTATGCTTGGATTTCTTGTGTTTTTGGGTTATGATTCTTGATTAGGAAGACAAAATGAACAACTTTGATGCTTTAACTTTTGGAAAATCACTTCTTGATCTTGGATCTTAGTTAAAGTCGTGGGTTTGCAAGAGGAAATGAAGAAGATGAGAAAAAAATCTATCTTATCTAAAAGTTGGATTATGATTTGTAATTTTTGGTAAAGTAAGGTTTTTGAGGTTTAATATATAAAACTTAGGAAATTTAATGCATAAGGTTAAAAGGTGTGTCATATGGCTGGTTTTCAAAGGGTAGGAGGGGGGGGGGGGTAGGGGTACTTGGTATTTAATTAGAAATCTAGTGTAGCGTTAAGTGTTATTACGTGTTATTCGTTAAAATCGGGTACCGGGTTTACTAGAAATAAACGTTCATGAAGTTAACCGGGATGAAATGAAGTTATAATAATGTTAAAAACATATTTAAAATATGTTGGGTACATTTACTGAGTGATCGGGTGATTATTGTTTAGTTTTCACGAAAACCGTCGTTATATTCATACGCGTACGTTATAAATAAAATAAATTTCCAAAATACTGGGTAACTGAATGTTATAACTTTTATGATGTTAAAATGGATATAAAAATATGTCGGGACCATCGTGGGAATATTTAGATATATTCGTCGTGTATAAACCGGGTGTTAACGTTTACTATAAATACTTATACGTAAAAACGTTAAATGTACTGAATATAGTAATTTGAAAATCCTGAGAGTGGTATAACATGAAAATGCTGTTATGATGATATGCAGACTATCTCCAGTCCGTATGCAGTGTTCTTAACACTAATGAAATGAATTCGCACCTAAACCAATCCGGTTACGCGAATTTGAATACCCGTAAACTAAATTTATGATGAAATGAGTAATGCAAGTGAATAGTGAAAACTTTTCCGGAAATGAATAGTGTTTAGTGAATAGTAAATTTCCCAAATGTTTCTCAGAATATCAAAATGACCTCGAAAATGATGAATAGTAAAACGATGAATAGTGTTTTGATGAATAGTGATTTATGAATAGTGTTTTTTTCAAAGTTCCCGAAATGACCTGAAATGACCTGAAATGGTGAGTTGTGACAGTCTTCCCCTCTAAAAAGAACTTCGTCCCGAAGTTCAGTTAATGTTAATCAGTTAAATGTGTCAAAGCTTATGTATGTGGGTTTCTATCCAACTAGGTATGTTCTCGTGGTCAGACTTGATGAGGCAAACCTTCCCAATCCCGAGCTTAATCCTCAAAAGACCTCCTTTAGGTTAATCATTTAGGTAACCGATTTTCACTTAATCCCACAACCCAATCAAACAAGAACAGTCATGAGATTAGGCTAAATCGGTTTGAGTGATGACTTTAACTTTTAGCTTGATTTTCGCAACCCAATCAAACAAGAACAGTCACTAGAACCAAGCTAAAAATCAAGGTCTGGATTCAACATCCTAAAAAAAAAATCTTTTGAAAGATTGGCTCGACTTTGGAATTGCTTACACTAATCAAATTACTAATGTTAGTATGACTAAGGTTAATGCTGCTAGGTCGCAGATTAGTCAGTGTTGTGTATAAGTCCTATATTAAGACTTAAGTGCTACTAAAATACGATAGTTGTTCAAGAGAATGTACCCGTTATGCTACCGCGGACATGTTGGGTGATAGGATTTCCTAAGAAGTAAGCTCTGCCAATTGCGGGTGGAATCTCATTGGCCTCATCTCGTGGCCCTTCAATTGCTGCTGCTAAGTTTGGACGATTGCCTCCTTGGTTAAGATTTCTTTTCAACTTAGGACAGTTGTTCCGAAAGTGATCCGGGCTGTTACATTCATAGCATGTCCTTTGGTTGTTCGTCATATTGCCCACATTTGCTAGTTCTCTACACTGGTTTGTAAAATGACTAGACTGTCTGCAAAATGCACACACACGGCAGGGCGCAATCTTTTGATGATGAAAGTTACACTTCGTACATTTAGGATGCGGGCCTAAATACTCTTTCTGACCAGGATTAGTTGCCGCAAAGGTCCTTGCCCTTTTGTTGTCAGCTATTGTGCCCATTTGCTTGTTTGACTCGCTTGTTCCCTTCCTTTTATCACTGTTCCTCAAGCTTCCATTTCTAACCATCTCATCTGTCAGAGTCCCTGCTCTCAATATTGCACTCTAAATTGTAGAAGGCTCAGTTGTTTTCACAGTCCCACGAATTTCTGGGACAAGACCATATATGTACCTCTCGATCCTCTTGGACTCAGGGGTAACTAGGTGTGGAACTAGTCTGGCTAATTCATGGAATCGATCTGTGTAGGCTGCATGACCAGCCCCTATCATAGAGTGATGATAGAGTTCATCCTCCAGCTTTTGCATCTCGTTGTCCGGGCAGTATTCCTCTTTCAATAATGCCTTAAAATCGTCCCATGTCATACCTACAGCTGCCGCTCTACCCCTAGCTTGAATCTGCGTATTCCACCATGTCAATGCCTTTCCTGATAGTAAGCACATGGAATACTTCACCATTTGATGTGCTGCACAGTTACTAATGTCAATCACCGTCTCCATCTTTTCAACCCATCGAGTATACGCCAACGCGCCTCCTACACCATTGAAATCAATTGGCTTGCATGACGTAAATTCCTTATACGTACATCCAGTCCTAATGATGTTGTTGCCATTACCATTCTGGCCTATACCATTGGTGTTGTTAATTCCGCTTTCGTGGTTTGCCAAGTTATTCATATGATCGCCAACTTGAGTGACAATAGTGGGGAGAAAGTTTTCAAGTTGTCGAGCGATGATGGCTTAAAAATCAGTATTTCCACCGTCGTTATTATCATTGTTTTCAACTCCGTGACCACCTCCTCTACCTCCACGTCCACCAGTTCTTCCACCATCGTTACTTGGGTTACTAGTGTCATTAGCAGCTCCTCTACCTCCTCTACCTCCATGTCCACCAGTCCTTCCACCCCTTGGTGTTGCGCCTCCTCGAACAGAGCTACGAGTCACTCTCTTTGGTGCCATGATTTCCTGAGAGGAAGGACATTTAGTGAACGTCAGAGATGAGGGAAAACCGTTGATTAACCAAAGTCTATACTTCACATCCTCATATATAATACCGTGCTACCAGTTGTTTCCTAAGTTGTGCCAACACCGATCTACATCTGCATAGTCATATGTCCACGTGTGTCGTGAAGCACTTATAATTATGTTGGCCACCACAATTATAAATGTTTCCTTTCACAAGTGTACATATCACCATGCACACATATCTCAGTGGTAGACGTTGCTTAAATGGGCATCTAGGGAATGTCACGCTTAGTACAAAGGAACAAAGGATTCTCCCTTAAGTGTTAAAGTCACTGGGAAGTCTAGTTTCTAACGGTTTCTACAAAGTATCTAATAGCGTGGGTCTAAAAATAAATAAATTACCAGCAAGCGTAAGTGTATGTAAAGTGCAAGGCGATAGGGAGGAGAGTCTACATGTATGTAGTTATAGTCTAGACTCTAAAACAACCTAGTTCTCTATAACCAAGGCTCTGGTACCAATCTGTAACACCCCCAAAATACCGCAGCAGAAGACTGTGTCATAGGGATGCTACTTCAGGGCACAAAGTACAAGATATAGAAAATGCCCTCTAAATGAGACGTTTTTGAAAAGTTACCATTCGAATAGATAAAAGTCATAGTTTACAAAACAAAGATCCCAAAGTATAATGATACATAAGTTTTTAAAGTGTATCGAATGGTAAACGATAAAAGTGAAAGTCTCCAAAAGCATGCCCTAAGACTCTCAGCTCCACAAACCTGCTATCGCCTTCCTAACCTGAGATAAACATGCTTAAAAGTGTCAACACAAAGGTTGGTGAGTTCATAGAGTTTGTCTTAGTACAGATGAAAAGCCTATAAAGAATGTTCACACAGCAAAGGCATCGTAAATCCACTCAGTTGCAAGTCCCGCCATAAGAGACTTGTAACCTATGTGTTTACAACCCATTGCTACAATATAATATGATTAAGATATGTATAAGTTCATAACAATAGTTAAGCAATTAGTAGTGAGTCTACACTTCATATCCGAAGACCTCATGTTTGTATGTATGTCTCAATGGTTGTGTCCAGCAACTTAATCTGGGGCCATTGGAAGTCTGTATGTATGTATCCATGGTTGTGCCCAGCAACTTAATCTAGGGCCATTGGAAGTCTGTATGTATGTATGATTACTGGGTGCCATTTCCCAAAGTATAATAGTAAGTATGTGTGCATGTATCAATCATGTATGTATGTAATCAAGAATAATGAAATCAAGTATAATGTAATCAAGTATAATGTTATGTGAATCCGTACAAGTAAGCAAGTAGTAGCATGTATCTCCCCCAAAGAGTTGATAGAACAATTAAAAGAGTAGGGGCTATGACTCACCTCGAAGTAATAGTACAATGCAACGGAATGTTAAGGACAACAATGCACGGTTATCTGCCGCAACCTAAAATGAATGATGAATGATCTCATTTAGATCACCAAATGATGTTATGAATGTCCATGCTCATGTTTCTATACCACTCTAGTCTTTGGAAAAACACTTGTGTTATCAAAAATATATAATCCAAGAATTTGGAAAAATATTGCTATTAGAAAATATAATAAGCTAGTTGTAATATATATATACTTATATATATATATATATCGTATGTTTCCATGTTAGCGTTGAAATCCTCGGGTTGTAATCCTTGTAATATCGCCTTGAAATGATGAAAACATTCTTGTAATAACAAATACTACATTAGTTATAAAGCTTGGTACTTAATATTATTTCTAGCTAATAAAAGTACTTCGTAGTTTTAGTGTCCATTTTTATTAAAAGCTGCCAAATAAAAATGGTTTTAGCCGATATTCAAACGTGAATATCTTTGTTGTTACTTGTCCGTTTTACTTGTTCTTTATGTCCACGGTTACGTCTTAGTATATAGTAATATATTTTGGAAAGCTCGGCTCCTCCGGGTTACGTCTAAAGTCTCTTTTTGTCCAATGAAAAACGTCCAACAGCAAACATTTTCAGAAAAATACTTTTCGTCTACAATCTTGCAAAAATCATAACTCCTTCGTTATAAACTCTTTTTAATCCGTTCTTTCGCCTACGGATTCATTTTTGAAAGTATTTTCTAAAAATTTTGCCAAAGTTCCCTTGGTGTTTACTGATTTTCCAGATTTTCACAAAATGGGACAGCATGTCTAAAATATGTTCCAAATCAAGTTTTCAAGGTTTATAACTAATTTCTACCATCACCAAACCTCTTGTAATCACCACATAGCTAATCTAATCCTACCATACACCTTCTTAGGGTGCCATGGACTCCTAACCAAGTTAGTATAGCAAGGGGATTCATAAATAAAAAGTTAGGGTTTGTATGTTTCATTTTAGACAAAATAAATGGTGGTATAGCTAGTTGTACATGGTTTTTAGCATGGAAATCATGAAATACAAGTAAATATAAGATGTTTCATGTAAAAATAAAGTTGATAACTTACTTGATAAAATGAGATGATTAGATGATGATTATGCTTGGATTTCTTGTGTTTTTGGGTTATGATTCTTGATTAGGAAGACAAAATGAACAACTTTGATGCTTTAACTTTTGGAAAATCACTTCTTGATCTTGGATCTTAGTTAAAGTCGTGGGTTTGCAAGAGGAAATGAAGAAGATGAGAAAAAAATCTATCTTATCTAAAAGTTGGATTATGATTTGTAATTTTTGGTAAAGTAAGGTTTTTGAGGTTTAATATATAAAACTTAGGAAATTTAATGCATAAGGTTAAAAGGTGTGTCATATGGCTGGTTTTCAAAGGGTAGGAGGGGGGGGGGGGGTAGGGGTACTTGGTATTTAATTAGAAATCTAGTGTAGCGTTAAGTGTTATTACGTGTTATTCGTTAAAATCGGGTACCAGGTTTACTAGAAATAAACGTTCATGAAGTTAACCGGGATGAAATGAAGTTATAATAATGTTAAAAACATATTAAAAATATGTTGGGTACATTTACTGAGTGATCGGGTGATTATTGTTTAGTTTTCACGAAAACCGTCGTTATATTCATACGCGTACGTTATAAATAAAATAAAATTCCAAAATACTGGGTAACTGAATGTTATAACTTTTATGATGTTAAAATGGATATAAAAATATGTCGGGACCATCGTGGGAATATTTAGATATATTCGTCGTGTATAAACCGGGTGTTAACGTTTACTATAAATACTTATACGTAAAAACGTTAAATGTACTGAATATAGTAATTTGAAAATCCTGAGAGTGGTATAACATGAAAATGCTGTTATGATGATATGCAGACTATCTCCAGTCCGTATGCAGTGTTCTTAACACTAATGAAATGAATTCGCACCTAAACCAATCCGGTTACGCGAATTTGAATACCCGTAAACTAAATTTACGATGAAATGAGTAATGCAAGTGAATAGTGAAAACTTTTCCGGAAATGAATAGTGTTTAGTGAATAGTAAATTTCCCAAATGTTTCTCAGAATATCAAAATGACCTCGAAAATGATGAATAGTAAAACGATGAATAGTGTTTTGATGAATAGTGATTTATGAATAGTGTTTTTTTCAAAGTTCCCGAAATGACCTGAAATGACCTGAAATGGTGAGTTGTGACACATATGTTTATACTTCATTATTGTATTCGATAGGTACCACAAACATAATCAAGAAACTCACATTAATGAAACATTAAAACACAAACTAAACATAGTGATTCTGTTTGTGGTTTGGACATGCCCAAAACCATAGTGATTTAGTTTCTTGGCTTCTTTTTAATCTTCTTTTTTGCCTCAGTTGATTGAGTTGCATCTGCAACACCCCCTGTACTTATGTTTCTACTTGTAATACCCAGACCAATGACACCATGATACGTGGGAATCGCACCAGGCTTTACCTCTCAAAGGATCTTGAGAAGGTTACAACCCCCACCAAGCAGTGTACCTGATCGTTGTAGTATAGTATAGTGACAAGTACCGGGGGATTGATCGTTCAGCTTAGGAATAGTGTCGCTAGGATTAGAAGACCTAAATACTAGTTCTAAAGGTGAGGGATGATTATTTTTGTATTTTATATTTTTTTAGAAAGCAATTAAAAATCTCGGGTTTGAAGGATTTGGGCGGAATTAGTTGCTAATCAATTAACCCAATACTAAAGATGCAATCAAAATAAAATACTAGAAATGAAAATAAACTAAATTATACTAAAGTTGTGAGCAATAAGTGGAGAAAATGTGTTCACTTAGATTTCACTACTCCCTAGACATCTTTTACACGTTAATTACTTGTTATAATTGCATGGATGACGGATCGTATTCCTTAATACCACTCATGGGGTGGCACACTTAATTCCCCAATTCTATGAACTCTTATCTCCTCCTATACCATGCCCAACACAACTATAGGGATTGTAAACAGTGGCTCATGCATTAAATACAACCAATAAAGACCTAGTGCGCGTCGGTTCATGTTTCTTAAGACGTTCAAGCATGTTACCAATTGGAGATCTGCCATTTTTCTTAAGCCTAACATATAAATCATTCATCCAAGACAAGTATAAACAAGTAATCAACACATAATTAACATCTAGGTTTCATTAGATCCAAGCAAACACAAGATAGATCTAGCCTAGCATGATGGAATTAAGACAAGAACAAGATATAGACAACCAACACATAGACATATTGATTGAATTAAAAGAACACTTATCTCAATTACACATGAAAGGTATCAAGGGCTTGGAACCCTTGAAAAACCTGTAAAATTCGCACCAAGTTCGTACTTAGGGTTTCTCCAAAACTTCTCTCCTTTTAATGTGAAAATTAGAAAACTATATATAGGAAAAGGGGTCTGACGGCGTCAAGACCAAGCTTGTGATGCCGTCACCTCGCCGCCAAAAATCTTCTCGGACTGCTTTGATCTACATTTGACGCCGTCAAGTGATAATCATTTCCAGGCCGTCATGACTTTTACTCTTGACGCCCTACTTTGTGACGCCGTCAAATCTTTACTGGATCGTCATGGAATTTTTCTCTTGACGCCGTCAGGAAGTTACTCTTGACGCCGTCACCTACTGTTCCCAGCATGGAAAATTCAGACTTTGGCGTTTTCTTCACTTTTATGCTCCAAAAACGTCCGAATTGCTTTCTTTTCCAGATTTCTCTCCCAAAGTACCTAAAATCACAAAAGGAACGATTTAGGGCAATATTTGATCAAATAAATTCAATTCCGGGCTTAAATGACCCCCTAAAAACGGATCATTTTTCGCCTCATCACACCACAACTTACTTCCTCTGCCGTTGCACAACCTGCCTGTTCAAGTATCACAACACTATGCCTCCAACACTTAACATTCCCACAACAGATGAAGCATCTTTCATCCAACACCTCTATCTTTGCACCACCCCCTCTTGTTTTGTTCCCACTTATGATACAGAGACCAATTATACAACCACTTACTTCCTCTACCTGTGTATTATTACTACTAATTTTCTTTCTCTTTAATTTTTGAGTTACAGATTCTGCCATATCTATGTTTTTGATAAAGTTGGACAGGAGACTTTACTATACTAGTTGGTAGGATAATTTACTTCATTTTGTGTGGTAGGTAAAGGAGTATTAACTTCTTACTAGTGCTAGTCAATAGCTTTTGACTTTCCAAAGTCAACCTACAAATGTTAATTAGGAGTTTTGTATACACTCATGCCAAACAGCCCCTATCTAATAGTTTCTGCATAAGCTGTATCATTGTACCTTGTGAATGTTGAAACACAAACATAAACATCAAAAATTGAAACACAAACATAGTACCATAAAGATCGAAACTTTCATTGATCATACGAGTTCACAACCATTACATCACCCAAAAGTTATCTAAACATACTAGTTTAGTAGCTGGAACCGCTACCTTCCGCATCACCCCTTTTCTTTCTTTTCTTCATGCTCTTCAATTCTTTTTCTTTCTTGTCCTTCTTATCCTTCAAATACTTAAACACAACTTCAAGACGGGAAATCCTCTCTGCCAAATCATTTGGTAAAACGGTATCCACAGTCTCTTCCTTCTCCTCCTCCTCCTCCTCCTCCTCCTCTTCATCACTCAAAAACGCTTCATAGTAGCCATCTTGTTTCCTAAGATACGTCAGAATCTGAGTTCTCAACTCCTTAGGAATCTGCCTATAAGAACCATACTCATCAATTGGTTCTGCGCCATATGAATCAAGAAGTAAATCATTTAGATAATTGGTTCTTAAAACTTTGTCAAATTCATCTTCCTCGGTACCAATATAGATGCTCTTCCCTTTACCATTGTTTGCCATCGTGGGTTGTTTTGATCATTGGGATTATGTGTGTTTCGATGAAATGTGTGTGTGGTTTGGTGTATTTAAATAAGCGGGATAAAGATGAACTGAATAGTCCTTATTAGGTTGCTGAGTTGCACAAAAAGGAGGGAAAGAATAATCTCTTCGGCTGCCACGTGTGTTTTTGGCTCCAAAACTTAAGTTATAACTTTGCAAATTTAGTCATTCAAGTAAAGTGTGGGTAGTCAAAGGCTGGAAACGAGTAAAACAGCGATAATACCCTTGACTAACGGAAGTTAGCAAAAAAACGCTCTCGGTGGCTTAATTGCAAATTTTCATAATGTTAGTGGCTGTTTTTCGCGACTTTTTGTCTCGGTCCCATTTTTGCGATTTCGTGATAGTTTAGGGACCATTTTTTCAATTTACCCTAAGTAATAATGAAAAAAAACCCTAATGCGACTAAAGAAAATCTAAAATCATCACCGCTTAATCTTTTGGGTTAATGAATTTCAGGTATATTAATCAATGACTTATTGATTTATGTGATAATTTAGGCGTTTTGCTTTTTCTATTAATTAAGTTGTGGGTTTGTTTTATGGGAGGTGATTTACACACCATTTTTTTATACTTTCACCACAACTGTGCATTACAGTGTTGTACGGTGTGCTATACGGCTTGTACAAAGTGGTGTTTTAATCAAATAAAATGGTGTGCGAATCAATCCCCTTGTTTTATTGTGCTTTAATTGATGTGGTACGGTATGGCTTATTTTCTATAAACATTGAGATTATATAGACAATAATCATATAAAGCAAACTATTGTGGATCTTTATTTAAATTCAATAGTTAATTTTGTTATGTGTTGAGGAATTAAGAGAAAAGTTTAAGAACTTTTGCTTGCCATAATTGTTACTTTTGGTGTATTTAGAATTTAAGCTTGAGGTTATGTAAAAGTAATGGTGATTCATATATGATGTTTTATTATCGTCTTATAGGCAAGCCTCAATCAACATCCACTATATTTCAAGAAGTGCAAAATGCTTATCGAGCATCAAGTGATATTAAGGGGTGAAAGTTTTACTTGGCCACTTACTGAAAATCGAGTGTTTATTAAGAATCCGGAACTCATTCTTCAAAACCTGATAAAACCAGAGAGTTTGCGAGATAAGAAACAAACAACATGGATAGACAACAACAGTTGTCGAGGTCAAGTTTGTTACAAGTCATTACAAGTAAAAAGCACACAAATTTATATACATAGCTTCTTATATTTGCTAATTGCTATCATGGAGTGCTAATTCACCATGCTGCAGTTTGACTATTAAAACAAATTGGGGTTATCAAGTGTTCTTATATGACTAAATATGATATACTTAAAACAAAAGGAGAGTCTTGACTCCGAATATTTGATTTATTTTTTTATTTCGTATTTTTTAGATGTAAGTTTGGGTCCAAACATTTTGGTTATGGGAGAAGAGGTAAAATTACTTTGTGGAGATCCTGAGATTGTCAAGTTTTGTGCGACCAGTTGGCATTATAAGTAGGCTCTGACCGGTAATATAGACAAGGTCAAATGATTGCATTTGCATGGTAATATTTTTTGCACAACAATGAGAATAGTAAGGGAGTACTTTAGAGCTTCATAAACTTATGTGAATGGTGTTGATTGTAGATTAGGGACAATCCTTGCAAAAAATCTCAAACTTAAATGTTGAAAACACTCACAAAATGGAGAATTTTGTTAATTTTACACATCAAGAGGATGAATGTTTGGATTTCATAGAATACTCTCATGTTTATGGTTTTATGAACAAGTTTTTGCATGTGTGATTTATATGTAACGATAACTGTGTAACGTTACCGATTATTTTTTTATGAAGTTTCAATGTCAATGGGCAAAAGAAAGCAATGTTCTGGACTGAAGATGGCGTGTAGCTTTTTTACTCCTTTTTTCCATCTTAACAACAATATTTTAAGCACATGTATGTCATAACTAAGTGACAGTTCTGACATATTTTTTATTTCTTTTGTATGGACAAAGGTTTCGGTGTTTGTTCATGTCGTTGGTTTTGCTGAAACAGGTGCTTCTTTCGGATTTACAAGTTTACTAGGTCATTCGGTTCTGCCATCGGTGGTAAAAGAGGTGAAAATGGTGCTGACCACAAAAGAGGTTGAAAAGTAAACTTCTGGAGTTGGGTTGAATTATGGAAAGAGTAATAACGAAGGTTTGATTATGACGGTTGCGCCGATAACAACTAATTCGTGAGTCTAAGTGTTGACATATAGAGCGCATCTTATATTTTCGTTTAAAACCTTTTTTGTAGTACTACTCCAACAACCATACTTTTTTTTTAATCTTAATCCATGTTTCGTAGATACAAGATTAATACTTTCTTTAACTTTATCCGCTATTTTGGAAATTACAGGGCATATGGCGGTCAAGGATTATAGGCACACTTGCTTCTACTTGCTTATTTTCTTGAAGCTTGCTGCTACATGCAGCTTGATGGTGTTTCTGCTTAAAATTGGAAGGGTATGTTTAATTGCAAGTTGTGTTATACTATTTATATATGTTTAGTTGCTAATTCGACCCCATTCATAATAAAATAGGTTGAATTTATCACCTCTACCTCATATCTTTCTCCCATTCTTATCATGTGCAGACAGTTCATTCAGGTGCAGATCTCGAGTCTGCAATACAGAACTGCATGGGCTATAAATCTGAGGTAATTCCAGTATTTTGGTTATGTCCCTCAACATGATAGGTTATATGCTCTAAATTAATTAAAAAAAGACTTATTATTGTGTTGTTGTTAATGTTTCAAAATGTCAGGGACAAAGATTCATGGTTGGGGTCTCGATTCAGGTTTTAGTTATCATATGCTAATTGATTTATGTATTGTTTTTGGGTTTTTTGTGCTTTTTTTTTTGCTAATTGATTTATGGACATTCTGAAAGGTCTTCAAATATGTCAAGTTGTTTAAGCAAGTTTTTACAATTTGTTGGACTTAACTGTTATTAAAAAAAAAAACAACTTAGCGAAGTTTTTATTGAATTACAATTACAATTAGAATCCTAATAGGACCTAAACTAAAACCGGCTTAAACCATTATATAAACTCAATTGATAGCCCTGCTTTTTTATTCCCACGAATTCATCATCAGACATATCTGCATCTCATTCAATAAAACTCAAAAAACCAGGTTTTCTTTTTTATATATGTAGAAACATATTTATATGTATTAAAATTTAAACATCTTATCTTAATACTATTGTTGCAAAGTTTTTTAGTTTTTTATTGTTGTGTCATTGTGCTTATGTTTATGTATTAAAGGTCCTGATATATTTTCATGTGAGTATGATATACGGATGTAGAATTATTGTACTATCGTATTAGAGATGCCTGACTGGTTAGATCATTGAATTAAGGTTTAGTTTTCGAAGCTATACTTGCCGATAGATACATAACAGAGCGCTATGCGCTTGACAAAGGTTATAACAATGTCTTTCTCTTTAATAATACTCGCCATATGTCTTTGTAGTTGTATTCAAGTTAATCTATCTAAAGGGTTGTGCTCATATAAGCCTAAACTATGGGTAATAGATGATTGCCTACTCTGGTACTCTGGTAGTGATTTGTATACTTTGAAAGGATATACTATATCAACCTATATGGATGATTTAACTGAGATTACAAGTGGTTTTAAATATAAATTTGATAAAAATGCTAGAATGTGTGAAAAAAAAAAAAAAAAAAAAAAAAAAAAAACCTTGTTAAAGTTACTGTGTTGTTGTCGCTTCAGCAAGAAAACTTTATCGGGTTTTTATAGAGGATTCAAAGATTCTTAAGTCACTAAAAAAATGAGAAACTGGAAGGTATCTCCTCTTAAAACTACTACAAAAAAACCTCTTATTTGGTTGATTTATTGATCCTTCTCATTAATCAGCTATAAGTTGTTGATCGTATGTTCAATATAGAAAAGAATGATTTTCTTAGATTTTAGTTACTTTGGTAGTAAGGTTGGGAAAAATAGTACCATAAGAGAGTGCCTTAATATTCACCCTTTTACAGTATTGTCTGTAAAAGTGCATTTGAGTCACAAGTTAATTAGCCATAGATACCCTCCTAACGCGCTTTTTTTAACTGAAAATTTAAACTCACTTCTCAGCTACTTCTATAAGGACTATTGCATTATCAAAGGAGTACAAGATGTTGGAACAAGTTACACTTTTTAAAAAGTGTGCTTTACTTTAATACGCAATGTTGGCCTTTTTGGAAATTGCGTCTCCCAAGAGCGTGAGTAGCTGATTTCTTTGGTAAAGCGTGAGTAGCTGATTTCTTTGGTAAAGACCTGATTTTTATACTTGACTTGTGATGAACATTTGTTTGGCCCCAGAATTAATAAGTTGAACAAGTTAGTTCTTCATGATTATCAGAATTCCACTATCATTTAAAGTTCTTTTATAGGTTATCAGTCACGTTGTTGCTTAAGGTTTCAATCTTTACAAAAACTATTACAGTTTTGGTATATAGTTCAATTCACGGTTCAGATTTACAAATAGTATTTGAGTGAGGAAAGTGTGCCTTTTTTTGTTGAAATTTTCAAGAGAATCATTTTCGTTGTTGCAATTTGTGTTGTCTATAATAAAATGAGCCTTTCTAAATGACTGAACACTAGAAACGATGTTAAATAAAAGATTTTGAATCGACTTTTAGCATTAAGTTTGAATATTGAATATTTCACATAGTGTTTTGAAAAATGAGTTACCATCTTGCAAAGTTGATTTTTAACAGGGTAAATTTTTTAAACATTTACAAAGATAACGTTTGATAGGGTGCTTGATACCTAACAACATCTTATTTAGAAGGTCTCATGCTTATGGATTAATATTGATATTGGTTCTTGGGGTGGAAGCTGGGATGGTTTAGGTGTAATATTATTTATCTTAGAGGATTTATCTGATGCACTTAAAGTGTTTTTCGTTCTTTTTATTAGATCTTAGAGGAGTTGCCAGTTAAAGTTGCAATAGTCAAAAGAGGTTCTTAGGGAGGATTTATCCTGATGCATATTGTCACCAACTTGATTGGGCATATCATGTTTGATGAGGTACATTGCTCTTCTTTTGCAATTTCATGTGGTCACTCTTATAACAGACTTAATAAGGCTTCTTTTGCAAGTAACAAATAACCAATTCAACTTGCTTAAGAGTACGATCTTGGTATGTGATGATCAACATTGGTGTGAATTTGGAAAACTTCATGTGCCTATTTATTGGTTGTCCATTAGCATACTACTAATGTAGTAATAAAATTCCCTTTAAGTATTTTTTTTAGATGTTTACTATGCCTTGGTTGAATCCATGGATCAAACCCATGTATTTTATATTTAACAAAACTGATTCTTACAAGCCTCATAATATCCAGTGGTATTGTCGTACTTTTTGGCTGTACTTTTCAACTCATGTACTTTTAAATTGGTTTATGGAACTATAGGGTAAGTTAGTCATCTTAGTTTGAGACAACAAAATTCATCTTTAACATTGGAATGCAATCAGTAGCTATCTTTCTTTGTGCCATTTTTTTAACTACAAGTAATTAAGTTTATCATCTTTAGTGGAAGTCTATTGCCTAAAGTGGTTCTTGGTCTTGTGTAATAAAATTTGTAATATTAATTGAGGGTACTTTTGATTGTGTCAGGATCTAGCCTAAAGTGGTTCTTGGTCTTGAGTAATTCCTAAGGTTCAAGTTGATATTTTTCTTATACCAATTGTAGTTTTTTTGGGGTCATTGTCTTTAGGCTGATTTCAAAATGTGTGGGACAACTGATGTGTATATGCGGACCTTAAGTGTTTCATGGTTATAGTTTACTTTATAAGTTCTTCCATAGACCATAGATAGAGGTGGCATTTTAACCCATTTATCTATGAGCGGGTTGATTCAGGTCTGTATCAGGTTAAACAAATTAAAAAGAGAAAAATTTAAACGTCAATTCACAATATATTTTTTGAATGTCATTTGATACAAAAGTAATTGTATGGTTTGGAATATAGTAAAAGTTTGGTTCTGCTACACGTGTTTACAAAATAGTTGTGAAAATGGCGAGAGTGAAGGAATTACAAAAGTTGTTAAAAAGCCCGATAATGATATTGGATTAATGTTGATCAAGAGTATTAACCATGGTTCGGAGAAAAAAGTAGTTTCTTTAGATGTTAAAAAGAAAGTTGTTACATTCTTAGGCATGTTGGGGTCATAGCTTATTTGGATTCATTCAAGTTGACAAAATGCTGCAACAAGTTGTTTCTCGATCTGTAGAGATGAAAACACTAGATAGGTGACCGGTTTCATCTTGCAACTAAACGTTAAACTTAACCTGTTTGATCCATTATCCATTATACATGAACCCTTGCAAAATAATTATAAACCAAAATTAAGAATCATAATTAAAATATGAAACAAAAATAAAACTATTTGTTTTTTAATAAATAAAAATGTATTTATTCAAAAAATTAGAAAAAAAAATGTCACACCCCCAAAATCGGGTCCAGCGGAAGCATACATGTAGCTGGGGTGTAACTCAATTGGTATTACAACGCAAGTTCAAAACTGGTTTTCACTTCAATCATTTAGAATAAAATCATTTAACCAAAAGTATTGAATTTACATCGTTAAAATATTGTGCGGAAGTAGGCCCGTAAAATAGTTTAAAATGGTCCCCAAGTGAATATCAGAGTCTTCTATGACCATGCCATGCCCTGCCAAAACCTCCAGTAGCGTGCCATTGCTTAAAACCTGAAAATACATGCTAAAGAGTGTCAACACGAGGTTGGTGAGTTCATAAGTTTGTATTAAAACAATAGTGTTGTGAGTTCAATAGAGAGTTTTGTGACCATTGTGTGGCTCACAATGTCATGAAAATATAGTTTACTTTCAAGTAAATGTCATGATGTGGACCACAAGGTTTTCGAGTGTGAAAAACCGTTCACATATAAATCAAGTTCAATTTTAGTGACCACTGCTTTACTCACAGCGTCATGAAATATCAATAAAGCAAACCATAAGTATTAGGCATAAAGTTGGACCATAGGCAAAGTATGTGATCATTACAACGAATATAATGTCACACAAAAGTAAGAGTCTATTACGCTAGCGCTAAGTTCATGCAACCGAAGCTATAACAGTGTGCATGCTCTAGAAGCATGTTAAATATAAAGGCCCGGCAAGTGTTTATCCCGTTACACTTGTAATTCGACATGTTATACGCTCGCGTTTGCCTATCCGGTCAAACCGAACGGGGGAGTCACCACCAATAGATCTATTTATAACATTCGCGCTTCCCAGCAGGAATTGACGGTTCATGAGTTTGGGCATAGTGGGATTCAAGGGCTTAGGCTAATCCGCGTAATAGTTTAAATAAAGCATAAGTTTCAGTATGGTCCATAAAAGTGTTTGCATAAAAGCAACAGTTCATAAAGTGTGTTGCATAAAAGCAAGAGTTCATAAAGTGTGTTGCATAAGAGCAAGAGTTCATAAAGTGTGTTGCATAAAAGCAATAGTTCATAAAGTGTGTTGCATAAAAGCAAGAGTTCATAAAGTGGGTTGCATAAAAGCAAGAGTTCATAAAGTGTGTTGCATAAGAGCAAGAGTTCATAAAGTGTGTTGCATAAAAGCAATAGTTCATAAAGTGTGTTGCATAAAAGCAAGAGTTCATAAAGGGTGTTGCATAAAAGCAAGAGTTCATAAAGTGTGTTGCATAAAAGCAAGAGTTCATAAAGTGTGTTGCATAAGAGCAAGAGTTCATAAAGTGTGTTGCATAAAAGCAATAGTTCATAAAGTGTGTTGCATAAAAGCAAGAGTTCATAAAGTGGGTTGCATAAAAGCAAGAGTTCATAAAGTGTGTTGCATAAGAGCAAGAGTTCATAAAGTGTGTTGCATAAAAGCAATAGTTCATAAAGTGTGTTGCATAAAAGCAAGAGTTCATAAAGGGTGTTGCATAAAAGCAAGAGTTCATAAAGTGTGTTGCATGTTTATAAAACGCTTGTGTATGCGAGAAAATAATCAAGTATGCAACCGATATACACATAGGTGCATTTGAATAATCAATCAAGTATCCAGAGAAACAGTAGTGTTTAAGTATGCAATTTCGCATTCAAATAAACAATCATTGAGTTTAGTTAAAAAAAATGAGCATGTATTCTCCCCCAAAACAGTTATAAAAACAAGTAAAAGTAGGGGGTATGAACTCACCTGGTGCGATAGCTATGATGACAAAAGTGGATACACTGAAATGAGGCACGATCTCTAATCGCAACCTAATATGAATGATAGTTTCTCATGTAAGAAACGAAATGATGCTACACATGCAAGTACGTATGTTATCGATACCACTCGTTAGTTTTGAAAATAGTGTTTATCGTCAAAAATACATTTTTGACGTCTCGTTAAGTTAATAACCACTTTTCGTTTAAATATGTTGAAACGGTACTCCACGATCCTTGTTTGGTGTTCAATCGGCAAATATAAGGTTTTCGTCGCACAAATAGCATTTTCATTACTTAAAAATATGACCAAAATGGCCTCGCAAAACTAGTCGCGAAATATTGTACGTTAAGTGTTAATGGTCAAGCTCGGCGTTTTTGAAAACCTTGTAACAATATCAAGAAGTCGCGTCATTTAACTTTTGGCGATACAGATCTCGATCGATGAGAAAATCGACTCTCATTGTTGTTACTTGAAAGTATTATGTTCAATACTTAGAAAATTTCATTATAGCAAAAGCTGTCAAAATATATATAGTTTATCGGGTATATAGATGAGGTCGTAGTTTATTCGTTATGAGTCCAATGATCAAACGGCCAATTGGTTTGAAAAGCTTGCTGGGAGATCTTGATTTCATAAAACTACGGCTCGGACTCAAACTGATCCGATCATAAAGAAAAACAGCCGTGAAAGTGGTGTCTCGCAAAGACAGTTTACGTCAAAACTCTATTAGTGTACAAAAGCTGATGGAAAAATATATATATCGTCGGATTTCAAACACTTGTATCTTTTTCGTTATAAGCCCGTTTCCTATGTTCTTTATATCCCCGCGAAGGTAATCAAGTATACTTTAGGCTTTTCAAGGTCTCGGCTAGTCAAGATATCATTTAATCTCAATTTTCCTAGCTAGAAAAATCGGGACAGATTCAATATTTCAGAAAATATAGTTTTCGTCGTAAATCTTGAAAATAGCATATCTTTTTCGTCGTAACTCGGATTTTATCCCCGTTTTCGGCCATAGTTTCGTCTTGGAATGTATTTTCTAAATCTTGGGTCCAAAGTTACACCCAAGACCCTGAGTTTCCCACGTTTCACAAAAAGGGACAGCAGCTTTAAAAGTTTGTCAAAATCAACTTTTCTAGTTCAAGGGTTGTTCAAAAGTTAACCAAACTTTCTCAAATCAACACCACAATTACCCAATCCTACCATACACCTTCTTAGGGTGTCATGGGTTCCTAAACATCACCAATCTTGGTGGATCTCATGAGATTTCTAATAAAAATTATAGATCTAGTATTTATAAAAATAAAATGAGTAATAAGTGGTATGGATCTTACATACTTGCATGTTTTACCAATATTTCTTGAAAATACATAAAAATATAAAGTAATGAAAGTATGAAAAGATCAAAAATATTCTTGAAGCTTACTTGAATATTTGAGGTGATTTGATGAGAAATTGATTAATAATATTGGGTTTTCACCACAAAACCCCAACTAGATCTTGATTAGGACTTGGTTAAACACTTGATCTCCAAAAATTTGTGGATCTTCTTGTGTTCTTGGTTGGGTCGATTTGTATATGTGTGTAGGAGGTGATTACATTTTTTTTTTCTTTGTAACCAAAAATGAGCAACTAGTTCATGGTTTATATAGCTAGATGTGGTCAAAAATGGTCATAAATATCCAAGGACAAGATCCATAAAAGAAGGAAGAATAGGGTGGCTAGGGGGGGGGGGGGGTGGCTCAAAAAGGAGCAAAACATGGAATGGTGTTTTGTGGGCTTAATTAATGAACTTGTCCCCAAGTGTATGTATTAGTTGGTTTTGTTGTGTATTAGGTGTTATCGGGTACCGAGTTAATTAAAAATAACTGTTACCGAGGTGAAATAAAATACGACGAAGTTGTAAAAGTTATAAAATATTATTCCTGATGAGAATCGGGTGTTAGAATAATTATCGTTTTGAAATAACGCAAACTGACGGAGTAATAAGCTCCGATCGTAAAATGTAGCCATTGGTTTCAAAACACCGGGTAAAATAATAATATAATTTTTATATTATTATTATGAGTATGTAAATATGTTAGGATCATAGTCGGGAGTATTGGGTATACGTTAGTAGTAAAACTGAGTGGTATCGTTAATTACCAATTAAGCATACGTAAATGGAAATAATGCATATCCGTGTAGGTTCTCAAGTGATGATGATGTGTAGACTATTCCAGTCTATATCAAGTGTCATTACTAAATGATGCATGAATTCGCAGCTAAACCTAACTGGTTACGCGAATTTGAAGACTCGTAAACTCAGTTTACGAAATGACGAACGACAATCGTGAATAGTGATTTCCTTCCGGAAATGAATAGTGTCACATGAATAGTAAAATTTCTGAACGCTTCTCAGAATCACAAACTGACTCCGAAAACGATGAATAGTAAAATGATGAATAGTGACCGGTGAATAGTAATTGATGAATAGTAACTGATGAATAGTAGAAATGTCCCGAAAATGCGGGTTGTTACAGTCTCACCCCCTTAAAAGGAACTTCGTCCCGAAGTTCAGTTTGTGTTGGTCTCTGAAGTTGTATTGGTGAAAAGATGATGATTCTTATCGTGTGAGCTATTGAGCTCTAACAAGGTTCAAGTCTGACGGCCACCAGGCCTACTCTGTCAGAAATGTTGAATGGTCCAGTGTATATCGGGTTCATGAATGCTTGCTGGACTAGAGAGTTGGGCTTTTCCAATTTCAATCCGTCAATGGATGTTGGCACTTCGGCCATAGAGTGCTTCAAATGGTGTAGTCTCTACACTCGTGTGGTAACTAAGGTTGCAACTGAATTTGATTTATGGCAAATGGTTAATCCAACCATTTCTAGTGTCAATCACACCCGATTTGGGCATATCTCCCTAGGTTTGAATCAATCTCAAATTCTGACCATTGGTCTACAGATGATAGGTGGTGTGGTTTCAAAGAGATCTTAATGAAATCATTAGGAGTTGAGGTGAATCAAATCCCTCTATTAGGGATAATTGAAATGGGTATCATGAATCTTGTTTTGAAAGACTTACAAGGTTAAGTCCGTCAAAGGGTGTTGTTAAAAATAATAGATTAGGATAAGGTTGTGATCCTCCGCAGGATGTCATGGATTGAATCTTTCTCCACCTACAATGCTTAGTCTCCATTACTAAGATTTTCCCCAAGTTATAAATCACAAACCCCTAAAGGTATAAGAGATGTAATATAATGATTGATTTTTTCAAAGTTTATTTTGAGATTGTGTGTTTGGTTCATAAACCTTCCCTGAATAAATGAATTTACAACTTTAAGCAACCGGCTTTCCAAGTAACATTTTTCTCGATGTTTCAAAATTTAGTAGTTATGCAAGATAGGACAATTTTCAACATAGGGTGGATAATATGGTTGACCAAAGATTGATGTTTAAAATTTTCTAATCATTCAATAGTGTTGTGAAAGATTAACCAAAAGGAATTTGCTTGTCAAAATAAGTGCCTCAGAAAAGTGTTTTGTGTAACGGTAGTTTGGAGAAAAATCCATTTAAAGTGAACGTATCAAGAGGATAAAAATAGCCAGGTATGTATGTCTACACAAATGCATAGGTGTCTAACATGTTTGAATAAAGTCTATTGGTGAGGACATGTTCAACTGAAGGTTCTATAGTCTTGGTTAGAAGGTTGGATGTATCTCTATAGTGTTGCTTAGTGAGCATTCGCATCGAAACTAATCTTGTAATTCAGTCAAGCCAATACTTTCCAGATGTGGGAATTGTGGCAATCAGGCCAGTGATAGTGGTTCAAATGGTTTTGTGGTATCCTGAGATTTCTGTTGAGTTTTGAATGGTTTCAATATACTGAGGGATCCTCCTTTTAGATGGTATGGAAAGTCTTTCATAGGGAGGTCATTGATAATATCCACTTATCAATATAGGGAGTAGTGAGGAATGAGTGACATCGGAGTCTATAGAGTGTTAGCTAATTCCTTATATATGGGGATGGGGAAAGGAAATGATAATGAGGGTGAGAAGGGGAAAGATTGTGACAACTGCGACAAAATGAGATTGTGATAAAAGAAAATACTGTGATATAAGTGTATTGTGCATAGACGTAAATGTCCATGAGATGAAATGACCAGTTTGCGTGCTTCCAATCGGTGGTTAACGAGATGGTGAAAAGTGTCGATGTTCTGCCAACGAGTGTTTACACACACGTAAATGAAACATTTGGGAATTGAGTAGAGAATTCAATCCAGACAGAATTTTATTATAACCATTCTCAGTATTGCAAAATTCATTTCTGAGTCAGACATAGGTGGTCAGCCTATACCTCACTATCCCAGGTTGAATATAGATGACCAGTCTATATTCCACCGAGGTTCCATGAATTTTGAAATACTCAGCTCAGTTATACTAAGACTATGTCCTTCCCAAATACCAAGACGTTCTGAAAGACAAAAGCAAGTGACCAAACTCGAGGTCAAATTATGAAGCTATGCAAGGAAAAGCATAACGTGGTGACACATACGATACATGAGCATGCTTATATGAAAGACAATTATAGTAATCAACTATAATAAGTGAATATAACATATCAGATAATGAGACACAAATCTCATCACCTATGTCAGCAACTAACCACAAATGAGGCTTCAGCTTGGCAGGCAGGCACGTGACGGTCATAGGGTTATGTTTTCGTGAAAGTAGCTATAGTCTAGGTTTTAAAAACACTTAGTTCGCTATAGCCAAAGCTCTGATACCAATCTGTCACACCCCCAAAATCGGGTCCAGCGGAAGCATACATGTAGCTGGGGTGTAACTCAATTGGTATTACAACGCAAGTTCAAAACTGGTTTTCACTTCAATCATTTAGAATAAAATCATTTAACCAAAAGTATTGAATTTACATCGTTAAAATATTGTGCGGAAGTAGGCCCGTAAAATAGTTTAAAATGGTCCCCAAGTGAATATCAGAGTCTTCTATGACCATGCCATGCCCTGCCAAAACCTCCAGTAGCGTGCCATTGCTTAAAACCTGAAAATACATGCTAAAGAGTGTCAACACGAGGTTGGTGAGTTCATAAGTTTGTATTAAAACAATAGTGTTGTGAGTTCAATAGAGAGTTTTGTGACCATTGTGTGGCTCACAATGTCATGAAAATATAGTTTACTTTCAAGTAAATGTCATGATGTGGACCACAAGGTTTTCGAGTGTGAAAAACCGTTCACATATAAATCAAGTTCAATTTTAGTGACCACTGCTTTACTCACAGCGTCATGAAATATCAATAAAGCAAACCATAAGTATTAGGCATAAAGTTGGACCATAGGCAAAGTATGTGATCATTACAACGAATATAATGTCACACAAAAGTAAGAGTCTATTACGCTAGCGCTAAGTTCATGCAACCGAAGCTATAACAGTGTGCATGCTCTAGAAGCATGTTAAATATAAAGGCCCGGCAAGTGTTTATCCCGTTACACTTGTAATTCGACATGTTATACGCTCGCGTTTGCCTATCCGGTCAAACCGAACGGGGGAGTCACCACCAATAGATCTATTTATAACATTCGCGCTTCCCAGCAGGAATTGACGGTTCATGAGTTTGGGCATAGTGGGATTCAAGGGCTTAGGCTAATCCGCGTAATAGTTTAAATAAAGCATAAGTTTCAGTATGGTCCATAAAAGTGTTTGCATAAAAGCAACAGTTCATAAAGTGTGTTGCATAAAAGCAAGAGTTCATAAAGTGTGTTGCATAAGAGCAAGAGTTCATAAAGTGTGTTGCATAAAAGCAATAGTTCATAAAGTGTGTTGCATAAAAGCAAGAGTTCATAAAGTGGGTTGCATAAAAGCAAGAGTTCATAAAGTGTGTTGCATAAGAGCAAGAGTTCATAAAGTGTGTTGCATAAAAGCAATAGTTCATAAAGTGTGTTGCATAAAAGCAAGAGTTCATAAAGGGTGTTGCATAAAAGCAAGAGTTCATAAAGTGTGTTGCATAAAAGCAAGAGTTCATAAAGTGTGTTGCATAAGAGCAAGAGTTCATAAAGTGTGTTGCATAAAAGCAATAGTTCATAAAGTGTGTTGCATAAAAGCAAGAGTTCATAAAGTGGGTTGCATAAAAGCAAGAGTTCATAAAGTGTGTTGCATAAGAGCAAGAGTTCATAAAGTGTGTTGCATAAAAGCAATAGTTCATAAAGTGTGTTGCATAAAAGCAAGAGTTCATAAAGGGTGTTGCATAAAAGCAAGAGTTCATAAAGTGTGTTGCATGTTTATAAAACGCTTGTGTATGCGAGAAAATAATCAAGTATGCAACCGATATACACATAGGTGCATTTGAATAATCAATCAAGTATCCAGAGAAACAGTAGTGTTTAAGTATGCAATTTCGCATTCAAATAAACAATCATTGAGTTTAGTTAAAAAAAATGAGCATGTATTCTCCCCCAAAACAGTTATAAAAACAAGTAAAAGTAGGGGGTATGAACTCACCTGGTGCGATAGCTATGATGACAAAAGTGGATACACTGAAATGAGGCACGATCTCTAATCGCAACCTAATATGAATGATAGTTTCTCATGTAAGAAACGAAATGATGCTACACATGCAAGTACGTATGTTATCGATACCACTCGTTAGTTTTGAAAATAGTGTTTATCGTCAAAAATACATTTTTGACGTCTCGTTAAGTTAATAACCACTTTTCGTTTAAATATGTTGAAACGGTACTCCACGATCCTTGTTTGGTGTTCAATCGGCAAATATAAGGTTTTCGTCGCACAAATAGCATTTTCATTACTTAAAAATATGACCAAAATGGCCTCGCAAAACTAGTCGCGAAATATTGTACGTTAAGTGTTAATGGTCAAGCTCGGCGTTTTTGAAAACCTTGTAACAATATCAAGAAGTCGCGTCATTTAACTTTTGGCGATACAGATCTCGATCGATGAGAAAATCGACTCTCATTGTTGTTACTTGAAAGTATTATGTTCAATACTTAGAAAATTTCATTATAGCAAAAGCTGTCAAAATATATATAGTTTATCGGGTATATAGATGAGGTCGTAGTTTATTCGTTATGAGTCCAATGATCAAACGGCCAATTGGTTTGAAAAGCTTGCTGGGAGATCTTGATTTCATAAAACTACGGCTCGGACTCAAACTGATCCGATCATAAAGAAAAACAGCCGTGAAAGTGGTGTCTCGCAAAGACAGTTTACGTCAAAACTCTATTAGTGTACAAAAGCTGATGGAAAAATATATATATCGTCGGATTTCAAACACTTGTATCTTTTTCGTTATAAGCCCGTTTCCTATGTTCTTTATATCCCCGCGAAGGTAATCAAGTATACTTTAGGCTTTTCAAGGTCTCGGCTAGTCAAGATATCATTTAATCTCAATTTTCCTAGCTAGAAAAATCGGGACAGATTCAATATTTCAGAAAATATAGTTTTCGTCGTAAATCTTGAAAATAGCATATCTTTTTCGTCGTAACTCGGATTTTATCCCCGTTTTCGGCCATAGTTTCGTCTTGGAATGTATTTTCTAAATCTTGGGTCCAAAGTTACACCCAAGACCCTGAGTTTCCCACGTTTCACAAAAAGGGACAGCAGCTTTAAAAGTTTGTCAAAATCAACTTTTCTAGTTCAAGGGTTGTTCAAAAGTTAACCAAACTTTCTCAAATCAACACCACAATTACCCAATCCTACCATACACCTTCTTAGGGTGTCATGGGTTCCTAAACATCACCAATCTTGGTGGATCTCATGAGATTTCTAATAAAAATTATAGATCTAGTATTTATAAAAATAAAATGAGTAATAAGTGGTATGGATCTTACATACTTGCATGTTTTACCAATATTTCTTGAAAATACATAAAAATATAAAGTAATGAAAGTATGAAAAGATCAAAAATATTCTTGAAGCTTACTTGAATATTTGAGGTGATTTGATGAGAAATTGATTAATAATATTGGGTTTTCACCACAAAACCCCAACTAGATCTTGATTAGGACTTGGTTAAACACTTGATCTCCAAAAATTTGTGGATCTTCTTGTGTTCTTGGTTGGGTCGATTTGTATATGTGTGTAGGAGGTGATTACATTTTTTTTTTCTTTGTAACCAAAAATGAGCAACTAGTTCATGGTTTATATAGCTAGATGTGGTCAAAAATGGTCATAAATATCCAAGGACAAGATCCATAAAAGAAGGAAGAATAGGGTGGCTAGGGGGGGGGGGGGGTGGCTCAAAAAGGAGCAAAACATGGAATGGTGTTTTGTGGGCTTAATTAATGAACTTGTCCCCAAGTGTATGTATTAGTTGGTTTTGTTGTGTATTAGGTGTTATCGGGTACCGAGTTAATTAAAAATAACTGTTACCGAGGTGAAATAAAATACGACGAAGTTGTAAAAGTTATAAAATATTATTCCTGATGAGAATCGGGTGTTAGAATAATTATCGTTTTGAAATAACGCAAACTGACGGAGTAATAAGCTCCGATCGTAAAATGTAGCCATTGGTTTCAAAACACCGGGTAAAATAATAATATAATTTTTATATTATTATTATGAGTATGTAAATATGTTAGGATCATAGTCGGGAGTATTGGGTATACGTTAGTAGTAAAACTGAGTGGTATCGTTAATTACCAATTAAGCATACGTAAATGGAAATAATGCATATCCGTGTAGGTTCTCAAGTGATGATGATGTGTAGACTATTCCAGTCTATATCAAGTGTCATTACTAAATGATGCATGAATTCGCAGCTAAACCTAACTGGTTACGCGAATTTGAAGACTCGTAAACTCAGTTTACGAAATGACGAACGACAATCGTGAATAGTGATTTCCTTCCGGAAATGAATAGTGTCACATGAATAGTAAAATTTCTGAACGCTTCTCAGAATCACAAACTGACTCCGAAAACGATGAATAGTAAAATGATGAATAGTGACCGGTGAATAGTAATTGATGAATAGTAACTGATGAATAGTAGAAATGTCCCGAAAATGCGGGTTGTTACAAAAAACCATAGGGATCATGGAAAACACCATTTGAATTAACAATTGTAATTGATTGTCTGAAGTTGAAAAAAAGATGGCTAAAAAATGGAACTAAAGGCAACCTGTCTAATAACACTGACCAATGGCTCAAATGGGCATCAAATTAAAAATATATGAGAAGTTGTGAATAAATTGATTTTGAACAGTAAGTGAAATTGTTATAATGTATATATACTTGAAAAGAGTATCTAAATAGTGAACGCTTACACACGGCTTATCATAAGTTACGTATTATTTGATTAGCCAAGTCAGTGATGTATTGTTTTGGAACTGGCCCACATGTACATATCATCTATGAGACTGTTGTTGCGCTTGAGCTTCAATTCAGATGCTGTTCTGAAGGAATGTTTTGTTGTTTTTGAATCAAGGTTTAAAAAAACGGAGAATGTGTTAAAGAGCAACCCTGAAAGCCCACAACATACCGTGTTATAAGTATTTTGCATTTATTTTTATTATCTAAAATGAGACTATAATGATAGTGCTTATGTGGTTCAACAATTATGCTTTAGGATGCTACAAACATCTCTTCCAGCAATAGAGGTCCAACTCATTTTATCATTGTCGGCTGTAATTGGTAAAAATTTGGGTTTTAAAGTCTCCCTAATTTGTGGCTCAAAAAAGGCATTTTTCGAAGCTCATTACAAGAAAATTGCAGCTTTGAGTGCCGAGGTCAAGTTATTGGATCGTAAAACAGCCTCATAAGCTGATCCTTCGAGTTCCGACGATCACACTAAAAACAACTTGGAAGAAGTTACCGGTCCTTTAAGATCAGAGGATCATATTGAGCAAGTTAACATGTGGGATCGAAAGTAAGGTCAGTCTTCATGGGGAAGAAGAGCAAGTTGAGATTTCAGTGGCGATCCAGATATGTTACTCAAGTTGCCCTTTGTTAATCTTTATATTTTTTTTATATGGAAAAGCGTTAATTTCTACCGTTCATGTGAAAGTGGATCAATGGGGTTATTTTTATTTATAATGGGTTATGGATGGATAAACTTTATTTCACTAACTAAAAAGGAAGCATTTTAAACAGTTTAGAGGCAGTCCTAAGACTCAAGTATGTCATCCCAAATTACGTTATTCAGAAGTTGGACAATCAATAGTTTCTGTAATTATATTCAATATTTTGATTATTTATAGCGTCAAAGAAATCGATAGAAAATATAGTTGATATGTTAATCTATAGTTTTCAAACTCGGAGTCACGAGTCAACTCATACGAGTCGAGTAAACGAAATTGGATTCGACTAGGTGTGCCAAACACTGTAATCATATTCACTAAAAAGATGATTAGGTGTGAATGGAAATTGCATCTGACTCATGAGTCGTAACCGCCTCAGTTTTTTGGTACTTCACCGACTCGGATTTTTGGTACTTAACCCACCCATTTTTTCCGTTATGTAAGTTGATGAAGTAGGATATCTTGGCAACTTTTACAGTTTTGTTATCATTATTATCAAATCGGTTAATTTAACTTAAGTCACTTGATGTTATTACATTAAAAAAAGTTATATTCTATTCGCAACAAATTGGACCTTTCTGTTACTTGGGCATGCCAAAAAATGTCTTCTAAACAAACTCAAGCATGCATTTTGTAGTTAAAAATGGCTCAGCTACGGCAGTAGAATGGTAAACCACAAAAACAGCATCTTCAATGTTCTCTTTCTGCTCCCTTAATTCAAAATTAGAGTCTAAATCTTCATCAACACAAGATGTTAGGGTCGAGCAGTGTAACCAAGGTTGTAGAAATCATTAGGTGCTAGTGAGGCGGTCGGGTAGGGACTAGCGATTAATCGGTTAGGCAGGGATTAATCGGATTGGAATTTTTATGCACAAAATTGTAATTTTAGATATTATATTATATTATATGTATAAGAATAGCATAATGCATCAAAGTTCAAATATTTCAAGTGTTCAAATATAAACATAATCATAATTCTTTAAAGTTCAAAGTCAAACATAGATATTACTCGGTTTGTTGACCATTTTTAAGCGATCTTTGACTGATTTTGTACGATTAATCGGTTTTTTGACCAAATTTTAAGCGATTTTGACTGACTTTTAAGCGATTTTGTTGACCGAATTTTAAGCGATTTTGTCCGATTAGACCAATTTTGTCTGATTAATCGGTTTGTTGACCGATTTTTAAGCGATCTTTGACTAAAGCGATTAAATAGGCCGATTATGATAAATCAAGGCGCTTAGTGAGCGATCAGCGATTACGCGGGGATTAATCGAACGCCTGGGACGAGTTTTACAACAGAGAGTGTAACTGGAGATGTGGGCACATAAAACTCTTTAGAGGAAACGATCAGGTGAATTTTTTAGTGTGCCCAAATAAACTGATAACCTATTGTGATTCTTATTGAGATGCCTTGCTTATAAGAAAGTCACGTTATTTTCTGAAAATAAGCATTCAAGGATCCTTTTAAATTCCTATTAGTTTGTCACGATTAACACGAATGGAAATAAGCTATTGTTGTAAAACCATACAGATATTATCCATGTCCCTTGGTTTCTAATACATTCAAGGCTTTTAAAAAACAATAACGGAAGAGAAGAAAGCACCCTGTGTCATCTTTGGGTACCGCAAACAGTACGGGGACCGCAAACACTACATGACCGTCACCAAGTTCAGCATCGGCGACTGATACACCTAGGGATATGATCTCAATACCTTCTTTGCCGCATAATGGCAATTCTTCAAAGCCTTTACACTGGTACAAAAAGTTGTATAGGTCACGCCAGAAATGTGTGACGATATGCATATAGTCACGCACGTTTTTTTCGTTGTGTGTCACTAAAGGTCCCGCCACCGTAGGTGGCATATTGTCACATTGTTGAGTTCGTGGCCTTTTCCATCGAAAAAGAGTGACAAAACCCCGAATATGTGTGAAAAATTAGGCACAAGTTTTGTTGGATTAGTCATTATCAGTGACCGTAAACACTTGATCACACGAATGTTTTTTGAGAGTAACTATTTTTCAACCTTTGGCCACATAAATATATAATATATGTGACATTTGAGATGATATATTCAAGTAAATGTGTATTTTGTGTGACTATTTCCCGTCCTGTGGCCACATGAATACATAATAAATGTGACGTTTGTGATGATTTAGTCACACAATGAGTGTTGTTTTATTGGAGTTAGTCACATACAATTTAAAACAAAGTGGCCAAAAGTGTTAATAAGTGTGACCATATGTTGTTTAAAGTGAAGAAATGTGTATTTTGTGTGACTACTGATCATCCAATGGACACATGAATTTTTTGTTTGTGTGGCCTTTTATAATATTTAGTCACACAAAGCATGTTTGTTTTTGGTATTTAGTTACATAAAATTAAGTAAACAGTGGCAAAAAGTGTTAATAAGTGTGACCATATGCTGTTTAAAGTGAAGAAATGTGTATTTTGTGTGACTATTGATCATCCAATGGCCACATGAATTTATGTTTGTGTGGCCGTTTGTAATATTTAGTCACACAAAGCATGTTTGATTTGGGTATTTAGTCACATACAATTAAGCAAACAGTGGCCAAAAGCTTTAATAAGTGTGACAATATGCTGTTTAAAATGATGAAATGTGCATTTTGTGTGACTATTGATCATCCATTGGCCACATGAAGTTTATGTTTGCGTGGCCTTTTTGTAATATTTAGTCACACAAAGCATGTTTGTTTTGGGTATTTAGTCACATACAATTACGCAAACAGTGGCCAAAAGTGGTAATAGGTGTGACCATATGTTGTTTAAAGTGACAAATGTGTATTTTGTGTGACTATTGATCATCCAATAGCCACATGAATTTTATGTTTGTGTGGTCTTTTGTAATATTTAGTCACACAACGAATTAAGAAAACAGTGACCAAATGTATGACTATATGCATCTTTTAGTCACATTTAAAAAATCAATATATATCAAAACAAATTCAAATACAATAAAATTGGAATGTATATAATTGAACCAAATATAAAATTGGACATCCTTTTATACACTAAGGAGTCCTAGTCGACTTACAATAGTTTCCTAATTAAGTATCTATAATCTTTTCCATAAGCAACTAGCTAGCAACTTCGAGCGATCTTGATCTCTGAGCAGACCAACTTTCACTAGCAGTAGTAAATACTTGGCACATTTTCTTTAAAGTTCATGAGCAGCACTAAATCTAAGCAATGTTAACACAAACATGAGCAGCGGTAATTCAAACAACATCATGAAGACTTTTAATCCAAAATAATGAACATAATAATAAAAATTTGCAGTTAAACTTACAAGTTTTTCTCCAAATGATCTAATCTCATCATCTGGATATAAAAGCCTTGAAAATGTAGGCTGCTGCATATCAACAATAACCACATGAGGACTGTCGTATCAAAACAATAAAACTATAAAAATACTAAAATAAAAATGCGTATCAAATAAAATAATAATACGTATCTAATAAAATACAAGATATACTAATGCGATTTTTAGATGTGTTTAAATTCAAAACAATAAAACTACTAATACTCTATGCATGAGCGAGTATTATAACAAATTCAAAAAAATAAAACTACTAAAATAATAATACGTATCTAATAAAATACAATATATACTAATGCGATTTTTAGATGTGTTTAAATTATAAAGCAATGTAGCATTGGGTCAAATTGGTTATAATCAACATTTTGTTTTTTTAATATATAAAAGTACATTATTCAAGAATACTCTTCATCGTATAATACAAAATTAAAACCAAAATTAAAACAAAACCAAAAATTAAATTATTTATTTATTTAATATATAAAAATACATTATTCAAAAAATTATAAAAAAAACTCGCGCGTGCGCGGGCATTATAACTAGTATATAATATAATAAAACAAAACCAAATGAGGACTTTTGCATTTTAAAAAATTAATTCATTCTTTATTAAGTACTAATTAAATTATTATTGTATTTTATTTGAAATATTTTGAATTAAAAAATAAACTTAAAATTTTCCTGATTTGGCAAAAAGAAACTCTGGAGCGTCTCTAGTTTCGGCCTTTAATGAAATTCGTACGAATTTTCAAAACCCTAAATGATGAAATCATGATTATTCATATTTTAATAAAAAAATACCTCTCATTTAGCTCAAATAAATAACAAAGTTACGGTTTTAATTGCAAATATTACGTCTATTTGTTATTTTATATTTAAGGTACGTTCGAGAACTTTTAGTATAAATGAGCAGCTAAAGAGATGATTATCGAAGAGTTATGAGATAAAGATATCGGAAGCTCAACTATATCAAAAATGAGGTCCAAAGTTTGAATCTCATGGATGACATTTTTACACATTTTTCCTACAACCTAGCCGGCCCAAGACATGTGCAGATATATTAAGGGCCCGTTTGTTTTGGGGTAATGGAATAAAAGAATGGAATTATTTTTAAAAACAATTGTTTGGTTTATGCAAATTATGGTATTGGAATTAAAAGTTTGTCAGAAAGCGCATAGAACCCATACCAGTGTAGATAGGTTGGTATCACAATTTATCTCTCTCCTCTATCAAAATTATATTCACTTCCCCTGTTACAAATTTATCTCTCTCCTCTCTCAAAATCATATCTACTTCCCTGTTGATTTTTTTATTCTCTTGTCATAATTTTTCCTACATTAGACTAATCAAGTAAAGATCTAATTGCTCACTTTATCATCCCTTAATCTAAACAAGTAAAGAATACCATCTTCTTGTCATCTTCGTTCAGTCATAAGCTTTTGAGGCTACTGTGTAATCGTTGTCGGAGATGTTTAACCGGTCACCAAACCGTGTCACTGCTGTCGCCGGAACTGGTTCACTGGTCACCGAACTGCATCGCCGTTATCTCCGGACTTGGTTCACCGGAGCTAATCAAGTAATTTCTTTTTATGCAATGAAGGGTGAACTTATATTTTTTGGTTGATTTGTTTTTTCACAATCATTAGCAAAAAAAATTTTCAAGATATAAAGATTCTTAAAGATCCGTTATTCTTAACAATTCTCTCACAATTTTTATGTAGTGTGTTTTCTTTATCTGGTTAGAGGGTTGGTGTCGGTCATCTGTTATTGACCTTGATGAAAGGCCATATGCTTTTGACTTTGATAAATGGAGATAAAGAAATGAGTAAACCATATGCTTTTGACTTTTATAGCAAGGATTCAAACATCAACCCAAACATGGTTGCAAGGAATGATTTCCAACTTGATACCGATTCTAATTCTACCTTATATCCAAACCCATACTCATAGTGATTCCGGTATGCGAACCAAATGGGCCCTAAAATGATTAAGGGTTTAAAATTTAGAACCATTAAACTACTAGTCTGGTTGTAAGGCTGCTTTCCTTTGTACTAGATGACCTTGGTTTGAGTTGTAATTGAGGCATTTTTAGTTATTATTCTTCACATTTCGGAAAACACTACTCTACACTTATTGTTAACCATTTGACTAATACTAAGCAAGTTGAATCCTAAGTTATCTACATGCTCAACATTTCTAATAGTGAAGGAGTCTTGAGTAATCATACATTTGCCTATGATGTTGTGATGAGGCAAAACGTGTACCGCTTTTAAGGGGTCATTTAAGCCGGAATTCGAGATTATTTGATCAATTATTGCCATAAATCGTTCCTTTTGTCATTTTAGGTATTTTTGGAGAGAAATCTGGAAAAGGAAGCATTTTGGACGTTTTTGGAGCATAAAAGTGAAGAAACTGGCAAAGTCTCAAAATCCTTGCTGGGAACAGTACCTGACGACGTCAAGGGATTACTAGTGACGGCGTCAAGAGTGGCAAAAGAGGTGGAAGTGGAAAATACACGTGACGATCCAGAAAGTTTTTAGGCTTATTAGCCTGACGGCGTCACCAAGGCCGTCAGGGTCCAATTACACGTGACAGCCCAGAGTGTTTTTCTACATGACGGCGTCAGAAATGGATCTAGGCAATACAAATTTTATCATGGCGGCGAGTTGACGGCGTCAGAGGCTAACACATGACGCCGTCAGGATGCATAGTCTATATATATTTTTCCAATTTTTCATTGTAAAGTGTGGAACTTAGAGTGTAACTTTGTGTGGGATATTAGGGCATAAACCCTAGACGAATTTTACAACTTTTTCAAGGGTTTAAACCCCTTGATTCTTCCATGTTCAACTGAAGATAAGTACTTATTCAAATCATTCAATATGTCTAGGTGCTGTGTGATTATATCTTACGCTTGTCTTCTCTTTAACATGCTAGGCTAGGTTTTTATTGTGTTTGCTTAGATGTAGTGAAACCTAGATGTTACTTATGGGTTGATTGTTTGTTTATAATTGTTACGGATGATTGTATTCGATGTTAGGCTTAAGAAAACTGGCAGAATTCCATTGGTAACTTGCTTGAACGTCTTAAGAAACATGATCGGAGGTGTACTATGATTTTCGGTTGTATTTAATGAGTAAGAGAATTCTAATGATCCCATGTTAGGAGCTTCTAACGGCTCGACATAGGAGTGAAGTAGGATCTTATAGAGTTAGGGAATATTGTACACGGCCCTACGACTAGTATTAAGGAATATAACCCGTCATCCATGCAATTGTAACAAGCTAATCAACCTGTAAAAGATATCTAGGGAGTAATGAAATCTAAGTAAATACAACTTTTCTCATTATTGTTTCCACCAAATTAGTAATTTAGTTTCATTTTCATTTCTTTTATTTTATTTTGATTGCATCTTTAGTTTATTGGGTTAGTTGGCTAGCAACTAATTCCGCCCACTCCTTCAAAACCCGAGATTTTACTTACTTTCTATAAAATATAAAAATACAAAAAGAATCATCCCTCACCTCTAGACCTAGTTTAGTAGGCTTTCTAATCCTAGCGACATTATTCCTGAGTTGAACGATCAATCCCCCGGTACTTGTCACTATAATATGCTACAACGATCAGGTACACTGCCTGGTGGGGGTTGTAAGCTTCTCAAGATCCCTTGAGAGGTAAAACCTGTTGCAAGGGCGCAATTCCCACGTATCATGTTGCCTTTAAGTTTGCTATCGAAAGTAACATTACCTCCATTGATGCTTTGTAAGATGAGAATAGACTTTTGTTTCCCGTCATATGATTAGTGCATCCACTATCCTTGATCCATTCGCCGGTCCAGGATTATCAGTGTTGAACATCCCATATATTTGGTTAGGGTGTTGAAAGGATGGACAAATGTCCCAAGGTATATAACCACGTTGTTGGAATTTTTTCCAAGTATTGATTTTCCTAGGTGGTGGAGTCTTTGATCTAGTGTCGGGTTTTATAAAACCATGTCCAGGTGTATACAATGGTTTGTAAAAGTTTTTAACTTCTTTTTTACTAGCAATTGGCACCTTGGGATTATTAATTACTACATGACTTGGTATAGGACTCAAGTTATTTTTCAAAATTGAAGTTGTCTTGATCTTTTCGACACACGGTACCACTAATTTAATTTAGTGGCGCCGTCTGTACCTTTAACGGTGTCGTGCATTGTTTCAACAGAACCTATGGGTTTGACAAATTTTATTTGTTTTGTTCCACTTGTTGAAGCTTCCTTTGGATTAAAACCTAGACATGCACCGGAATACTCACTATATTTAACATTATCTAACATATCCTCTAGTGCTTTTGTTCCTTTTTCGAACTAAGTTATTCACAAAGTATTTTTCCTAAGTTCTTCATTTTCTAACCTAAGATTATGACATGATGTGCATCCGATGTCACACTCTTTATTCTTCTCAAGTTTTTTAACCTTATCTTTTAGTTCTAAATTTTGAATTTCTAAACTAATACTTCTTGTTTTTAAAATCTTGTTTCTAAATATGATTTTAGAGGTTACTTCACATAGTTTGTTGTAATCGTCATACAGTGTTTTATCATCTACCGAAGAATTATCATCACTATAGTATTGAGAATTGAAATGTACCTCATTTGACTCTTGAGCCATAAGACATGTTTTGTCATTAGGCTTTTCTTCTTCTCCACCGTTATCGCTCCAAGAAACTCATACAAATGCTCTTTGGTTCTTGATTCTCGGTGGTTTGGGACATTCTCCGATGAGGTGATTTGGGTCTCCGCATCTAAAGTATTTCCTATCACTCTTTCCTTTCTTGTCATCTCGGTTCTCTTGAAACGGCTTCTTTTCGTCATGAGGTTGTGTAACGAATCTACTTCTTCTTTTGAAAAACTTCTTAAAGTCTCTTACCGCTAATGCATATTCTTTGTCTTCACTATCGGAAGCCGAACTCTCCTCATCACTAGACTCCATTTTTTATTTCAATGCTAGAGATCTAACTCTTTCTCCTTTGCTTTTGATAATGTCGGGGTTTTTCTTAATTATCATTTCATGAACTTTCAAGTTTCCCATAAGTTCATCAAGTGATAATGTCGCCAAGTTTTTTGACTCTTCAATGGCAGTGACCTTTGCTCTCCATTTGGGATGTAGAGCCCTAAGAAACTTCTTCACATAATTCTTGCTAGAATAACCTTCATCAAGAGCTTTAAAACTAGTAATAACAGTATTAAATCTAGCAAAGGCATTATCTATTGACAGATCTTTCGGAATGGAAAATTGTTCATATTTTTGGACTAGTAAGCAAATATTGTTTTCTTTGACTTGTCTATTACCTTGATGATTGACTAACAATTTTCAAATTTCTTTTGCCATGTTGTACATAAAAATTCTTTTAAATTTCTTTTTCGGCAAAGCATTGTAAATCATCATTTTAGCCTCATTGTTATTCGTAAGGAACAATTTCATCCTTTTTAGTTTCTAGATTATTTTCAATAGGTTTAAAGTCACCCTCGGTAATAACATGCTAAAGATCAAGATCTTTTGATTTCACATACGTTTCAATCTTGTTTTCCAATAAATAAAACAATCGGTTTCAAAAAGTGGTGGTCTTTGCATAGATTGCCCTTCTTGATATTTGTCGAAATCCATTGATCGATTCAAATTTTAAAATACAATTTATTTAAAAAATCTTGGTTGACCTGTCTCTGTTACCAATCATGGGAAACTAGAAGGGAGGTTGAATGGTTTACCTATTTTTAGTTTGTTACCAAAGTTTACTTTGTGAAAACGTAGATTCAATCCTTTGTGAAATCAACCAACAACAATATGAATGGTACTTACAAATACTATACTATAGCTACTAAATGTAAATAACAAAAGTAAAGAGTAAGAGATGGAAAGATCAAACCGAGACAAAGAGATTTAAAGTGGTTCGGTAACAAAGCTCTTCTTCGCCCTACTCCACTCCTCAAGTACCCAACTTGAGATTTCTAAGCACTGTGTCAACAACTCCCTTCGGGCGGAGAAAACCGTACAACATCGCTTATCACGATTTCCGTCACTAAGCTAAATGTCGAGTACTAATCTAGCTAGTACGAATCTCATTCACAATCCACACGATCCTTACTAATCACACGAACAACAAGATCCACACAGTCTACTCTCGATCCATTTGATCTACACACTCTCTACACAATCAACACAAGATCCACACGATCTCTACAAGATCACAATGATCCACACAAGATGACTAAACAAGACACAAGACAACTTGATATATATCTAGATACAATAAGTAAGTAACAAGTATTACTAGTGCACTATACTAACTCTACAACACTTTTTATCTTCTTGATACCTTGTGTTCTTCTCTTGCACTAATAGAGGAACGAAGGTGATCACTTGATTGGAAGATATGATCACTCTTAAACAAAAGAAACTATCTAAATGATCAAGGAAATGTAGATGTGATAGATGGATTTAACTCAGAAAGTTTTGTGTGAGAAAAGATGACTAAAAACTGTGAAATGCATTGGTATTTATAGGCAAAGAAAATTTGACCGTTTCACAATTTTTACATATGCTTAAAAAGATTCACACACACACGTATTTACGTCTTTGTTTCATAAAGTGATAACTAAAACAAAATTAATATATTTTGTTAAGAAAATATTATTATAATTTAAGTTCACAACCAGAAAGTATAAGAAGATTTATTGTTTACAAGAGAATTCACATCTACAACAGGAATGGTTCTTGCAGTGTCCAATGGTCGGGAGCCCTATCATATAGTCACATCTGTCTTGACATGTATCCTTGTGACAGTTAAGTATCTTGTGATCCTCATGGCACTTTGCACCTTCAACTTTTGGTATTTCACATCCTGCAATTATACAAACACAACATGAAAAACTATGAATTAAAAGGTAATAAGTGTGACATATTACTAGAAAAATTTAGAAGTAGGAGAAGGAATTTACCCAAAGCAAGGAAGCTCACAAGTACAAAAATGACAAAAAAGGAGATGTTCTTCATATTGATTTTTGAGTTGTTATTTTGCAAATAGGTGAAGTATAAATACAAGTTGGTCAAGACAATTTGTTTTATAAACAACAAAGCTATGAATGCTAGTAGTAATAAATGCATTGCAAGTACCATTGTAACATAAGATAATGTACTTTTAATACTAAATTAAATGGTATGACTTTTAGAAAACAAAATGATATGATGATATTTAATTTGGGCTATTACTAAAGCAAAAATAATACGTGCTTCACGCGTCTCAAATAATTTTATTGTTTTGACTTTTTGAATTTTTTTTCAACTTTGACTTTATTTATTTTTATTTGTGTTATATAATATTTGACGAAAATTATATGAATGGATATACATATAAAACTCAATCTATTAATATATTTTGCATCAAGTATAATGTTTTATATAATGCAAAAAAAATAGTTAATATCAAAGTTGAAAATTATACGAATGAATATATAATACAAAACTCAATCCACATCACAAATCAATGTTCAAATGTAGAAATGGTTAATTCTATGTATAATATATTAAAAAATAATTCTTCTAAATATAAATATTTAAAACATTTATTAATGTAAGTTTAATAGCAAATTTTTGTTTGGTTATGGATATTTAAAATTTTGAAAATTGCATTTTCAAATAACATTTATCATCTATGTATGTATTTTAGTACATGTTTTAATAAATTCAATTTAAAAGAAGCGTACATGTCAATGTGTGAAAATTTTTATGTGATTTATAAAGCATGAAAATGTGTAATGTTTAAATACCGTAATTTATATAATCAATGTCATATATATTATTAATCATATATTGCAAGAACTAATTTATACTTCTCTGTGTTTACACGTTACATAATATTTTGACGAAATATTACAACATTTATTGATTAACAAGTATCTTTCATCATCAATCATCATGACCTTATAATACTGTTTTCATATAAAATAATCATCATCAATCATCGTGATACACGGGTACTTGACATTTTAATATAAAATAATGTGCGATTAAGTTTCAAGATTCTCGCCATTTGTAAAGTCATTATCACGAAAAACATGTAATCGAAAAATATTGCTCGCCAAAAAATTTCATTACAGAGTACCCATGGCCGCAACGTGTGAGAACCATGCTAGTTATATACAAATATACAATGCATATAATTTTTTAGGGAAACGTCTTATTGACTACTATAGCAGAGCTCGATTGTAGAATTAAGTCATCCTATTGACTTCTATAAGTCAAAATTAGAGTATTATGGTTAAGCTTTTAAAATATTTGGTGAAAAAAATAATGAAAATACACATAACCTTGTGACCTCATTTTTCTATATTTTGAATTTAAGTGTAAATAAACGTTATATTTTGATTGGTTAAAAGAATTTACAATCAAACTTTAAACTTTTAAAAAAGCATTATCTTAAATCTAATACTATGGACTTAAGTGTAAAATTCTCAATCTCAATCTATAAAATTTAAAAATATTCATATATTTAACTAAAACCCCATATACTTTAAACTCTTTTTCAAAAACAACAACAACTATTATTATTATTATTATTATTATTATTATTATTATTATTATTATTATTATTATTATTATTATTATTATTATTATTATTATTATTATTATTATTATTATTATTATTATTATTATTAAATTGAGCGTAATAACCATCAACATACGCCAATAAGTTATTTAGTATATGCACAAATTAAATATAAGATATATAAAAATTTATATTCAATGAATTTAAATTATGTTAAAAATTTTAAATAACAAATTAAACTACTCAAACAATAAGATTATGAAACAAAATTGACTATAATTTCAAATCTGAGCAAATATAGTTGAGATATTATTATTAGTTATAGTCATTGTCCTAGCCTAATCCGCGTTTAATAACCCATGAGTACACTGGTTAAAACTAGAATACATAATAACGGCAAATAATTTATTTAATTGTAATACCAAAAACTTGTAGATGCACGAGATTAAAAGTTTTAAAATGAAAGAACAATTTATAAGTACACACCAAACTAATTTTTATAATATAATTATTAGTTGTAGTCTGAACCCCATGCCTGTAATATTAGATTTACAAAATATTAAACACTGCTAAATTATTATATTTTCGTATAATAAACTAAAATTTCAAATAAAATTTGATTCGGCTGTAAATCTCATGCGTGCACGGGAGTTAACTATAATTATCAAATGGGTCGATCCGACCCGAACTCGATAAGATCTTATATGGTCGAGTTGATTCATGTCCAACTTAACTTATTGGATTTATTGGGTCAGCCCGATAATACTGATAGCCTAATAGGGTCAGGTTAGGGTTATAATTGGTTCGTTATCGGGTTATTGAGTTGACTCGATTAGCCTGATAAGCTATAATGTTCCATTAGCAAATCTATAATTTTTGAATTAATGTCCGTTTATTATAGTCCATTAGTCACATTCTTAAACAAATTCATAAATTGCATCCTTAAACTTGTGTGACAACCGGCAGTTTAGGGAGCTATTTTAAAAACCCGCATTACAATTTAAGTTCGTTTATAATTTTTATTTGAAATTTTCATTTCACAACGAACTTGTAAGACCTATTTTATGGATATTTTAATTAATGACGTTATGGAATTCGTGAATTATGTTCATAATTCATTTTTGATTTTATGATCGGTGATGTATATTTGAATTCTCACTTGGTACTACGTTGACTTTGGCACTAGGATTACCTAACGACAATTTTATGATTCGTCTTAACGAGTCCGATATATTTTTAATTATTTACGGGAGGTTCTCGAGTGATATTGAAGTTTTAAAATGAGTTCGGGTTCGGGCCACATGTTTTTACATTTACCCGCGTTACCCGCTCCACCGTAATAATATTATTATTATTATTATTATTATTATTATTATTATTATTATTATTATTATTATTATTATTATTATTATTATTATTATTATTATTATTATTATTAACTCTAAAAAGAAAAAAAAAATAAATAAAAGATATTAAAAGGTTGTGTTTGGTCCGGTTTTACACACACACACAACACCAACACTAATTTCCATCTCTCTCTCTCTCATCTCATCTCTTCCCCACTCCAAAACCCTAGCCGCCGACCTCAAAATCCGGCCACCACCGCCGCGTCTCCGACCCCCCAACAAAACTAACACCACCATTTTATTCCTCTCTTTCCCCTCTTTCTTTTGATATAAGATACTCATCCTAGAACCATCATTAACACCACCAAATCTCTATTTATCCATTCGAATTTGTGGTACTTTTCTAGATCCGAACGTTTGGAGGAGTAAGAAGGTGAGAAGAAGCTATTCATGGGTTTTGGGAGCCACGAATTGGCTTTTATCCGTGGCTACACGGATAACTTTGTGGAGAATCGAACTAATTTTTGAATGGAAATGATGTTTTAATGATTAAAAGTTGGTTTGGTATCCGGGTTTCATAGTTTTGGTCGTGGTTGACTCGGAACCGAGAGCAAAGCTCTCGGCTTATTTTTTTTGGTTCGAAGCCCTTGTGTGGCTTTGGTCCTTTGATGATGATTGATTGATTGGTTGTTGTTGTCGAGGGTGGTGTACCTCGATCCGAGCTAGCCGAGACCTTGTGGTCTCGGGGTTTCTTTTGTGCTCTTAGGCCATGCCGAGACCCTCATGGGGTTCTCGTTGAGTGTGGTTCGAGCCTTTGGCTCGTATGGTTATTGTGGTTCGACCCTTGTGGGTCGCGGCTTTTAGCCGAGTATTTCTTTGTTGCCGATTGACCATTGGGTCGAATGGAGTATATGATTTCTTGGTTTAGCTCTTGTGAGCTATATGATACTTGTATGCTTGGTTCGAGTCCAAGTGACTCGCGGTTCGGAGCCGAGACTCAATTGAGTCGAGGGCTCGGGTCGGCTTGGTAAACCGACCCACACATTAACTTGGTTATATTGTTGTGATATTCAATTATCGGCCGAATACTTTGGTTGAGTCGAGACCATTGTGGTCTCGACATGGGATATAATTATTGGTAATTGAGGAGTTGTTGACGAAAGTGATTGGGGACCGATTGTGAGACGGTCGTTAGATTGACGGAGATAGGTTAGTCGGGTGCCGTAGTCGGACCCTATTGTTGTAGCCCGTGGTTTGAGATTGTGGTTGGACGGAGATTTGTTATTTATGACTTTTGTTTATTATTGGACTTGGACAATGAGCCGAGAGTCATGACTCGGACATATGACCATTTCGTATAACTCAATAACTATTAAAATTGAAACGAGAATAATAAAACTCGTAATAATAATTATTGATAATATGAACGTTTATATGAAATATACGTGAATAACGTATATATAACTATATAAACGCGTATATTAATAATAATAATAATCACGAGTCGTATTAAAAATAATACGATTAGATATATATTAGGCTACGAAAGTGGCGTAATATTATTAAACGTATTATTATTATAAAAATTGTGTTATAAAACGGGAAACTCCCGACAATTATGAAACGTTTAATAAAATGTCATTTTGGATATATAACGGATAAACTTATTGAGTTAGGCGAAATTGTTGTCACTCGGGTCCAGGTAAGTTATTATTTGCGACATTCGTGTTGTCACGGATATATGACGACTAATATAGACGTTTTCTATAATTAAGTAACCACTTAACCATAAGGTTGAGCCGGGTTGTTTGGTTATACGAAATAAATATATTAGTGGGCATCGTATCCTACGACGCCCATAGGTTGTAGTATATGTAAAGTGTAATAGATTGCGAGTGTATATATCGGGAAATCTGGCCAATTTGACGATATATATGAGAAATTTATTAAACTATGATATATACTATATAGTAATTATGTGCTATGTGCTTAGGTTGGGTGTAATCTTGGAACGGTATGTTACGTAAATAAATATGAGGATTATCAAATCGACGGATTTGGTAAACTTTGGCGATTTATTTAAATGATATATTGGGCTAATATTAGATCTATAGTTTATTTCATTATTCTTTATGTGATCTTTTTGGTTTGTTTTGAGTCGACCCACCACCCGTATGGATACCAAACGCAAATACACCAAACTAATACGAAATGGATTTTCGGAAATAAAACGGATTCTCGTCCGGGTTTGGGATTATTATATATATTTGAGGAAATGATTTCTGAAAGAGTTAATATTGTTAGGTCGTGCCAAGTCCGTAGTTGCTGTTTCGTGAGTTATCATACATCTTATTTCTACCTACCTCGTCTTGCTATTTTCTGGACTTGAGGTGAGTCATAGCCCCACTTTTTACTCTTGAACTATGTTTTCAACGATTGGGGTGAGAAACGTGCAAATTATTTATGTGGACTATTATCGCTTTTATATTCTTTCTAAACTTGCTATGCGTATGGACTAGGATGTATAGTCAGCTTTAGTCACTTCTCATGTGTACTATTCAAGGTTGGCTTATTTGTTATTGTCAGCTTTAGTCACACGGTTCGTGTGTACTATTCAAGGTTGGCTTATTTAGATACTGTAGCGTGCACCTATAGGTTATTAATACTTCGGAGGTTATCCGAGTATTTATTGGTATTGCGGGGGTTACCCGAATATCTATGTTGTTACGGAAGGGTATCCGTGTGTTGTGTTGATAGCGGAGGGTATCCGCAGGCTTTTAGCGAATCCTTAGTCTAGCTAGCAAGCGTTTTGCGTATATGTCCACTATGTTATTAGTTGAAGTTAAACCTATGATCTCACCAGCGAAAGCTAACTTTTAGCACGTTTTCTCAGGTAATTAAGTGTTGAGGTGCATGCTTGGATTGGAAGGCTCGGCTAAGGCACACGGTTCATGGATCTATTTTTCTAAACTCTGATAATTAAATTTGGACCTATTGTTATTTATTTTGGGCCTGACTCTGAATGATGTTGGGATAAATGTAAACCTTAAAACCCCGTTTTGGTTGTGTTTTTATTATGTTTACTTTATCTCGTTCTATATTGTCTTGTGTTGGATACCAATCCCCGTAGCACCCCGAAAGCTTGTTGAATCTTCCGCTGTATCGAGTTTTGGGGGTGTTACAGATTGGTATCAGAGCCAAGGTTATAGAGAACTAGGTAAATAAACGCCTAAACTATAACCGTATTTTTTTAGAAAATGATCCTTGACTACCGCCCGCCAGCCCGCCAAGCCGAAGCATCTTCTATTATTTGAGGTATTATGAGATATTTGAGACGATTTGAGGTTTAGGGATTTTAGTAATAAGATGGCGTTCTCGAGGATTTATATGGTCTATATGTTTTATAAACATTTTAGTAATGCGGTGTTTGAAATTCTTTTATTAAGATTATATATGGAATTATTTGATGAGTATATTTGGTACGGTTTTATGAGTTGTGATTTATGTTGTTTTGAAACACTTACACCTACCCTACGCCGTTGTCACAGACTATGGCCTCCCATATGCCCGATGTCGTTGAGGACATTCTTACTGCACCAGTTTTACCTGCACAGTTCACTATGGCATCTGATGACCCTTACCAGATGGCCATGTCTTCAGCTATTGTATCACAGGCAGCTTCTACTTCAGCACTACCTGCTGCATCTACGCAGGGACCCTCATCTTCTCTAGGGCTCCCTAGTACATCGAGGCAGCTTACTCTTCATCAGGCTTTGGCTCGTGTGGCGCCACGCTTTGCCCACCGAGCTACGGCACGCATGTCGGTACGCCCTACTCCATCACCTTTACAGATTGATGCTCATTCTCTTCTATCTGAGGCGCCACCCACATCATTGCGTCGTCGTCCTAGATCACCTACCACATCTTCACATGGTTCACCTAGTAGGAGACGACGAGTGATGAGGTACTCTTCCGATGAGGAGGAGGCGGAGTACGAGGGTGAGGATGAGGCTGATGACCCTGAGCGGGAGGATGACCCTCAGGAGGCTGAGCATGGTGATGATGATGACCCTGAGGAGGAGGATGACCCTCAAGAGGATGAGATGCCTGATGATGATGATGATGAGTTAGCACCACCAGCTCAGGCTGAGGAGCCTGATTCACCTGTACACCCGATTGAGCCTGATTCACCTGATCATCCGTTCTTGTTTGAGTTGCCACCTGGTAGTCCCGTTGAGTCGGATGCATCTTCTGAGGTTTCTGCTGAGCATGCAGAGTTGGGTGAGGTTGGCAGGTTGTGGGCTCGGATTACTGAGCTTAGTGACAGAGTTGCACGTGTATCTGATCGACTTGAGAGAGTTATTGGAGAGTTTTTAGCAGATTTGAGAGTTGATTTGACTGTCGCTGTGGGCAGGGCTACTGAGCTGAGGAGAGTCTTGATGGATGTCCACGAGCATATCGATAGTTTGCAGCGAGGATTTGTTACTGCTCGTGAGGCCGACCGCAAGCTTTGGCAAAGGAATGCCGAGCTAGAGAAGGAGGTGGCTGACCTCAAGAGAGACCGAGACACCCATAGCGTTGAGTTAGGATCGTTATGGAGGGATCTTGATGGCTTGAGGCAGGAGTTGAGGATTCTCCGACAGCCACGTGGCTAGTTGTTTGAGTTATATTATCTTGTTGCTTTCTTAACCGAGGAGTGTTCGGTTAGAAAGGCTAGTTATCATATTTTGATGTATTTTGTTCGGTATTCGTCTCTTTTGGAACGATTAGTATGTTTTGTGTTATCCATTAGTTGGAACGATGTTAGATCGCTATTGTATGGTTGATGGTTATTAGTATATGGTATCATGTGATTTTTGGGTGTTATGGAAATTGAGTCCTTATTCGCTTATCTGTTGTTACGTGGTGTGTTGTTGCTATTTTTCCATGACTTGCTTCGTTGAGATGTTTTGTTGAGCATATCGATAAGTTCTATTGGAGACTCATGAACTTGTGTGATGTTACAGATCAATGGCACCCCGTCGAAACCCTGTTAGGTCTACCAGGACTGGTCCTGCTGTGACTACTCCTGCTCGCCGAGGTCGTCGACCTACTCGAAATGTTGAAACCCCTACTCCTGACAACCTGGACACCACTAACCGTAACAACAGGAATCAAAATGTTGATGTTCAGGGAGACAATGGTCATGTTCCACTTAATGCACCTACTGTGGATCAAGCAATGATCAACCAACTCGTGGAGCAAAGAGTTGCTGAACTACTCGCTGAGTCAAATCATTCCAACAATTCTGCTGGAACTTTTCCACCTGTTCGTGCTAATGGATGTCAATACAAGGAATTCAAGATTTGTGGACCCATTGAGTTTGGTGGAACTGAAGGAGTGGTTTACTTAGTCAGATGGATTGAGAAGACTGAGTCAGTGTTTAATGTCAGTGGTTGTGCGGAGAATGCGAAGGTAAAGTTTGCTTCTTTTACTTTCAAGGATGAGGCGTTGACTTGGTGGAACAACTACCGAAATGCAGTTGGGAGTGATGTAGCGTATGCTATGACTTGGGAGCAATTTAAGTCCTTGCTGATTCAGACTTATTGCCCAAGGAATGAGGTCAAGAAGCTAGAGATTGAGTTTTGGAACCACAAGGTGAAAGGTAATGATATGGCGACTTACAATCGTCGTTACCAGGAGTTAGCCTTGTTGTGCCCAGATATGGTGAAAACTGAGACTCAAAAGATCGAGAGGTATACTGATGGTTTGCCTGTAGCTACGAGGAATGATGTAATTTCTGCTAGGCCTGCAAACATCCATGAGGCAATCACAATTGCTCAACAACTTATGGATTCGTTGAAATTAGAAGAAGCTGATAAGGAGAAGAATGGAAAGAGAAAGAGAGACCGTCACTCTAAGAGTAATGATCACCGAAGCAAGAGACAAGCTAAGGCTTATGCTATTGGGAATGGAGATAAGAAGAATCAGAACGGTGACGCACCCAAGTGTGATCGTTGCCATCAGCATCACACTGGATGGTGTAGTGTGAAATGCCAGAATTGCTCAAAGAAAGGACATACAGCTAGAGACTGTAGAGCTCGACCCCTTGCAATGGTTCAAGCTGCTCCTGAGATGAGAAACAAGGAAGATGTTACCTGTTATGGGTGTGGAAAGAAGGGACACTATAGGAATGAGTGTAGAGAATTGCGGAACCGTGGAAATCAAGGCTCGGGTGGTAATGGGTACAATTATGGAAACCGTGGAGCTGGAGGAAATTGTGGACGACAAGATAATGGGGACCAACGTGTGGAAGCTGGAGCTGCTCAGGGAAGAGTGTATGCACTCGGGAACGAGAGAGGAGAAGATCCGAACGTCGTTACTGGTACGTTCCTTCTCAATAATCGTTATGCTTCCATACTGTTTGATACTGGTGCCGATAGGAGTTTTGTGTCCACTACATTTGCACCCTTACTAGAGAAACCCCCGATGGCCTTAGGAATTGGATATGATATTGAGTTAGCTAATGGAAACATAGAAAGGATTAATACTATCATTCGCGGTTGTACGTTAAATTTCTTGAACCATCCTTTCAACATAGATCTTCTACCCGTCACGTTAGGAAGTTTTGATGTAATCATTGGTATGGATTGGTTGTCGAAGTATCGTGCTCACATACTTTGCGACGAGAAGATCGTGCGTGTACCATACGGAAAGGAAGTCCTAAATATATTAGGAGACCGAAAGGATTCTAGGAGCCCATCCCGATTAGCAGTGATTTCGTGCACTAAGTTACCGAAGCTAATGGAGAAGGGATGTTACCTTTTCTTAGCTCAAATTTCTGAGAAGGGAGAGACGAAGAAAAAGGAAAGGTGCATTGGAGATGTGCCTATAGTTCGTGATTTTCCTAATGTGTTTCCTGATGATTTGTCGGGAATCCCGCCGACTAGACAAGTGGAGTTTCAGATTGAGTTGATACTTGGTGCTGCACCTGTAGCACGAGCACCTTATCGTCTTGCACCTACCGAACTAGAAGAATTGTCGAAACAATTGGCGGAGTTAGCCGAAAAAGGATTCATAAGACCAAGTTCTTCACCTTGGGGAGCCCCAGTCTTATTTGTGAAGAAAAAGGATGGATCTTTTCGTATGTGTATTGATTATAGAGAGTTGAATAAGTTAACGGTGAAGAATCGATACCCGTTACCTAGGATCGATGACTTGTTCGATCAACTTCAAGGATCGAGTGTGTATTCGAAGATCGATTTGAGATCGGGATATCATCAACTTCGAGTTCGCGAGGAAGACATTCCAAAAACGGCTTTCAGAACCCGTTACGGGCATTACGAGTTTCAGGTGATGCCGTTTGGGTTGACTAACGCACCAGCAATATTCATGGATCTCATGAATCGTGTGTGTAAGCCTTACTTGGATAAGTTCGTGATTGTATTCATCGATGACATTCTGATTTATTCGAAGAGTGAGAAAGAGCATGAGGAGCATTTAAGACTCATTTTGGAATTGCTCAGGAAGGAGAAACTCTATGCCAAGTTTTCGAAATGCGAATTTTGGATTCCGACGGTACAATTTTTGGGTCATGTGATTGATAGACAAGGAGTCCACGTGGATCCTGCAAAAATTGAGGCGATAAAAGATTGGGCTGCACCTACAACCCCAACCGAAGTTCATCAATTTTTGGGTTTAGCTGGTTATTACCGAAGATTCATCGAGGGATTTTCGAAGATAGCTAAACCATTGACCAAATTGACCCAAAAGAGTGTTACGTATGAATGGGGAGATAAAGAAGAGGAAGCGTTTCAATTACTTAAGAAAATGTTGTGTAGTGCTCCTATCTTAGCGTTACCAGAAGGTAACGAGGATTTCGTCGTCTATTGTGACGCCTCACATAAAGGTTTAGGAGCCGTGTTAATGCAACGGGAGAAAGTGATAGCTTATGCTTCCCGACAGCTCAAAAAGCATGAGAAAAACTACACTACCCATGATTTGGAGCTCGGTGCTGTGGTTTTTGCTTTAAGAATATGGAGACATTACTTGTACGGAACCAAGTGTGTTGTATTTACTGACCACAAAAGTCTACAACACATCTTGAATCAAAAAGAGCTCAACATGAGACAACGACGTTGGATTGAGTTGCTAAGCGATTATGATTGTGAAATTCGCTACCACCCTGGTAAAGCAAATGTTGTTGCTGATGCTCTTAGTCGAAAGGAAAGAGTACCACCGTTACGAGTTAGGTCATTGGGAATGACTATCGTATCGCCATTACCATCGCAAATACTCGAAGCTCAAACGGAAGCGTTGAAAGCAGAAAATAGATCTGTCGAGAATATATTTGGGATGGCTGATAATGAGAAAGGATTGGTTAAGCATTCTGATGGATTATTATGTTTTGGAGATCGGATTTGGGTACCTTTATATGGAGAAATTCGAGAATTGATTATGCATGAGTCGCATAAGTCAAAGTACTCCATTCATCCTGGTTCCGATAAAATGTACCAGGATCTTAAGAAGTTCTATTGGTGGCCAAATATGAAGGCAGGTATAGCATCATACGTTAGTAAGTGCTTGACATGCGCCAAGGTTAAGGCTGAACACCAGAGACCGTCAGGACTACTAACGCAACCAGAACTTCCAGTCTGGAAATGGGAGCGGATTACTATGGACTTCATTACCAAATTACCGAGGACAGCTAGCGATTGTGACGCTATCTGGGTAATTGTGGATCGTCTGACAAAGTCTGCTCATTTCTTAGTTATTAGTGAAGATGATAGTGTGGATAAGCTTGCGAGGTTATATGTGAAGGAAATTATTTCGCGTCATGGAGTCCCGATATCTATTATTTCGGATCGTGCTAGTCGTTTTACGTCAGCTTTGTGGCGATCACTTCAAACGGCTTTGGGGACGAGGCTTGATATGAGTACTGCATATCATCCCCAAACCGATGGTCAAAGTGAGAGGACCATTCAGACATTAGAGGATATGCTTCGTGCATGCATCATAGACTTTGGTAAAGGCTGGGAGAAGTATTTACCCCTTGCGGAGTTCTCCTATAATAACAGCTACCACACAAGTCTTAAGGCTGCACCATTCGAAGCTTTGTATGGCAGAAAGTGTCGTTCGCCTATTGGTTGGGCAGAAGTTGGAGATAGTAAACTTACAGGCCCTGAGCTTATTTTGGAAACTACAGAGAAAGTAACTCAGATTCGTGATCGGTTGCAAGCGGCTAGAGATAGGCAGAAGAGCTATGCCGATCAGAGACGTAAACCTTTAGAGTTCCAGGTTGGAGACAAAGTAATGCTGAAAGTCTCGCCTTGGAAAGGTGTAATACGTTTCGGGAAACGTGGTAAACTCAACCCACGCTACATTGGACCATTCTTGATCTTAGAAAGAATTGGGCCCGTGGCTTATAGGTTGGAATTACCGCCCGAACTGAGCAAAGTTCACGACGTGTTTCACGTGAGTAATTTGAAGAAATGTCTTTCTGATGAAATGCCCGTCATTCCAATGAGGGATATTCGTGTTGATGAGAAACTGAATTTCGTAGAAGAACCGATTGAGATTTTAGATCGTGAAGTTAAACGACTCAAGAGAAGTCGCATTCCGCTCGTCAAGGTTCATTGGAATTCCCGACATGGACCAGAATTTACGTGGGAACGTGAGGACGAGTTCAGGAAGAGATATCCGAAGTTTTTTCACTTCGTGGATGAAAATTTTTCCGAGTGAAACCCGGGACGGGTTTCCTTCTGAGACGGGGAGGATGTGACAACCGGCAGTTTAGGGAGCTATTTTAAAAACCCGCATTACAATTTAAGTTCGTTTATAATTTTTATTTGAAATTTTCATTTCACAACGAACTTGTAAGACCTATTTTATGGATATTTTAATTAATGACGTTATGGAATTCGAGAATTATGTTCATAATTCATTTTTAATTTTATGATCGGTTATGTATATTTGAATTCTCACTTGGTACTACGTTGACTTTGGCACTAGGATTACCTAACGACAATTTTATGATTCGTCTTAACGAGTCCGATATATTTTTAATTATTTACGGGAGGTTCTCGAGTGATATTGAAGTTTTAAAATGAGTTCGGGTTCGGGCCACATGTTTTTACAATTACCCGCGTTACCCGCTCCACCGTAATAATATTATTATTATTACTATTATTATTATTATTATTATTATTATTATTATTATTATTATTATTATTATTATTATTATTATTATTATTATTAACTCTAAAAAGAAAAAAAAAAATAAAATAAAATAAAATATATTAAAAGGTTGTGTTTGGTCCGGTTTTACACACACACACAACACCAACACTAATTTCCATCTCTCTCTCTCTCATCTCATCTCTTCCCCACTCCAAAACCCTAGCCGCCGACCTCAAAATCCGGCCACCACCGCCACGTCTCCGACCCCCCAACAAAACTAACACCACCATTTTATTCCCCTCTTTCCCCTCTTTCTTTTGATATAAGATACTCATCCTAGAACCATCATTAACACCACCAAATCTCTATTTATCCATTCGAATTTGTGGTACTTTTCTAGATCCGAGCGTTTGGAGGAGTAAGAAGGTGAGAAGAAGCTATTCATGGGTTTTGGGAGCCACGAATTGGATTTTATCCATGGCTACACGGATAACTTTGTGGAGAATCGAACTAATTTTTGAATGGAAATGATGTTTTAATGATTAAAAGTTGGTTTGGTATCCGGGTTTCATAGTATTGGTCGTGGTTGACTCGGAACCGAGAGCAAAGCTCTCGGCTTATTTTTTTTGGTTCGAAGCCCTTGTGTGGCTTTGGTCCTTTGATGATGATTGATTGATTGGTTGTTGTTGTCGAGGGTGGTGTACCTCGATCCGAGCTAGCCGAGACCTTGTGGTCTCGGGGTTTCTTTTGTGCTCTTAGGCCATGCCGAGACCCTCATGGGGTTCTCGTTGAGTGTGGTTCGAGCCTTTGGCTCGTATGGTTATTGTGGTTCGACCCTTGTGGGTCGCGGCTTTTAGCCGAGTATTTCTTTGTTGCCGATTGACCATTGGGTCGAATGGAGTATATGATTTCTTGGTTTAGCTCTTGTGAGCTATATGATACTTGTATGCTTGGTTCGAGTCCAAGTGACTCGCGGTTCGGAGCCGAGACTCAATTGAGTCGAGGGCTCGGGTCGGCTTGGTAAACCGACCCACACATTAACTTGGTTATATTGTTGTGATATTCAATTATCGGCCGAATACTTTGGTTGAGTCGAGACCATTGTGGTCTCGACATGGGATATAATTATTGGTAATTGAGGAGTTGTTGACGAAAGTGATTGGGGACCGATTGTGAGACGGTCGTTAGATTGACGGAGATAGGTTAGTCGGGTGCCGTAGTCGGACCCTATTGTTGTAGCCCGTGGTTTGAGATTGTGATTGGACGGAGATTTGTTATTTATGACTTTTGTTTATTATTGGACTTGGACAATGAGCCGAGAGTCATGACTCGGACATATGACCATTTCGTATAACTCAATAACTATTAAAATTGAAACGAGAATAATAAAACTCGTAATAATAATTATTGATAATATGAACGTTTATATGAAATATACGTGAATAACGTATATATAACTATATAAACGCGTATATTAATAATAATAATAATTACGAGTCGTATTAAAAATAATACGATTAGATATATATTAGGCTACGAAAGTGGCGTAATATTATTAAACGTATTATTATTATAAAAATTGTGTTATAAAACGGGAAACTCCCGACAATTATGAAACGTTTAATAAAATGTCATTTCGGATATATAACGGATAAACTTATTGAGTTAGGCGAAATTGTTGTCACTCGGGTCCAGGTAAGTTATTATTTGCGACATTCGTGTTGTCACGGATATATGACGACTAATATAGACGTTTTCTATAATTAAGTAACCACTTAACCGTAAGGTTGAGCCGGGTTGTTTGGTTATACGAAATAAATATATTAGTGGGCATCGTATCCTACGACGCCCATAGGTTGTAGTATATGTAAAGTGTAATAGATTGCGAGTGTATATATCGGGAAATCTGGCCAATTTGACGATATATATGAGAAATTTATTAAACTATGATATATACTATATAGTAATTATGTGCTATGTGCTTAGGTTGGGTGTAATCTTGGAACGGTATGTTACGTAAATAAATATGAGGATTATCAAATCGACGGATTTGGTAAACTTTGGCGATTTATTTAAATGATATATTGGGCTAATATTAGATCTATAGTTTATTTCATTATTCTTTATGTGATCTTTTTGGTTTGTTTTGAGTCGACCCACCACCCGTATGGATACCAAACGCAAATACACCAAACTAATACGAAATGGATTTTCGGAAATAAAACGGATTCTCGTCCGGGTTTGGGAATATTATATATATTTGAGGAAATGATTTCTGAAAGAGTTAATATTGTTAGGTCGTGCCAAGTCCGTAGTTGCTGTTTCGTGATTTATCATACATCTTATTTCTACCTACCTCGTCTTGCTATTTTCTGGACTTGAGGTGAGTCATAGCCCCACTTTTTACTCTTGAACTATGTTTTCAACGATTGGGGTGAGAAACGTGCAAATTATTTATGTGGACTATTATCGCTTTTATATTCTTTCTAAACTTGCTATGCGTATGGACTAGGATGTATAGTCAGCTTTAGTCACTTCTCATGTGTACTATTCAAGGTTGGCTTATTTGTTATTGTCAGCTTTAGTCACATGGTTCGTGTGTACTATTCAAGGTTGGCTTATTTAGATACTGTAGCGTGCACCTATAGGTTATTAATACTTCGGAGGTTATCCGAGTATTTATTGGTATTGCAGGGGTTACCCGAATATCTATGTTGTTACGGAAGGGTATCCGTGTGTTGTGTTGATAGCGGAGGGTATCCGCAGGCTTTTAGTGAATCCTTAGTCTAGCTAGCAAGCGTTTTGCGTATATGTCCACTATGTTATTAGTTGAAGTTAAACCTATGATCTCACCAGCGAAAGCTGACTTTTAGCACGTTTTCTCAGGTAATTAAGTGTTGAGGTGCATGCTTGGATTGGAAGGCTCGGCTAAGGCACACGGTTCATGGATCTATTTTTCTAAACTCTGATAATTAAATTTGGACCTATTGTTATTTATTTTGGGCCTGACTCTGACTGATGTTGGGATAAATGTAAACCTTAAAACCCCGTTTTGGTTGTGTTTTTATTATGTTTACTTTATCTCGTTCTATATTGTCTTGTGTTGGATACCAATCCCCGTAGCACCCCGAAAGCTTGTTGAGTCTTCCGCTGTATCGAATTTTGGGGGTGTTACAACGTGGTTATAGTGTATTTACATATTTGCATCAGTTACTTATGTTAGTGCAAATATTACGATATTTAATATATACAGTCTCGTTTGTTTTGATTGATGACAAACATATAACTTGATACATAACGTAAAATGTACACGTTACTTGTAATCTTATTTTGTCTCAACATACATTCAACACCTCTCAACGTCTCGAGTCGTCGTCTGCTACAACACAAGTTCGTACATGTTTGTTATGTGGCATTATGATAAACCCCTTGACCAACCATTTAGAATGACTGAAATACTTTTAGAGACTTTAAGTATTTTAGGTGTCAAAGTGCACTTTAGGTGCAAAATAGAATAAGCGCCACTTTAGGTGTTAAAGTAATATTAGTAAGTATTACAAATGATAAAAATGTGATGACATTAGGAATCAAACATTTTTAGTAACTCATTAACTTACTAAAACAACATTACTTAGGTAATATATACATTTTACAAGTTTACTTTCATATAAATCTTAATCTAAAAATAAAAATATATATATGACATCATGACATGCATCATGAGCATTTATGAAAAGATTTCCAAATCTAGAAGTTGACTTTCCATAAGATTTCTTACACATATAGATTCTTACACTACAACCTTGTAGTTGACTTAGAAAATCTTGATTAGACTAGAGATAGATATGGAAAGATATTTGGAAGATATCTTTGTTAGTTTTGGAACATGGTTTTGAAAAAACCTTTTTACTTGTTTTCCTATAAATAGTAGCTCACGATTTTTTTATAACATGATGAAAAACCACAAACATATAGATTAGTAGAAAACCATGTAGAAACATCAATGAATCACTCTTTCCATAATGATCATAATGTTACTAACTCTTGTTATGTTGTAAGCATACTTCATGATCCACCAAGAAGGTTAGAAGATCTTGAAGTCATCATTCATGTAAGCATACTTCATGATCCACCAAGAAGGTTAGAAGATCTTGAAGTCATCATTCATTTAAGCATACCAACATATGAAGATTCTAGGGCACTTGACATCCTCAATGGTTGAAGACTTCTTATTCAAGAAGTTCATATAGATTAGTTATTCATATTCATTAGACTTTTATGTTTTGGATCATCATTGTATAATCACAATCTATTCACCAAACTAGATTAGATGGTTTATGTGTTTGTGCCATAAAACACAAGGTTTGTACGTTGGGCCACAAAACATAGCGGGAGTGGTTGTACCCTTGGGAAAGAACTCGACATCTAGCTTAGTGTCGGAAATATTATAGGCGACGATAGGAGTGATTGTACCTTTGTAAAAGAACCCGGTATTTAGCTTTGTACCAAATAAAGTATAAGCGACGATTGTAAGGTTTTCTCTGCCGAGAATGGAGCTTGTTGATCTAGTGAAGTAACTCTCGAGTTAGGTACTCGAGGAGTAGAGTAGGGCGGAGAGGAGATCCGTGACCAAACCGCTATAAATCCTCGTGTTCGGTTTGCTCTTTCTTTTACTTATTGCTTTACGTTATGCTAGTCACTAACTACACATACTACACTATATGAACTTGGATGATAACATGTTTTAATTTATGCTAGTCACTAACTACTTGGAAGATAACATGTTTTAAGTTATGCTAGTCACTAACTACACATAACATCTTTCATATTAGTAAAGTAAAGTAAAGTAAAGTAACTCCCAATACCGTCTTCCACGAGTTATGGGTCCCAATACCGTCTTCCACAGTGTATGGGGGAGGTTGAGACGTAGACAGCCTTACCCCTACCTAAGGTAGAGAGGCTGCTTCAGGTTCTACCAAAGGTAGAAAAGGACCTCCGGCCTTGCAAGGGGTGAGGATCGAACCCTTAACCTCTGTCTTCAGAGGCAGGGGTGTTAACCACTTGATCCAACCTTGCTCTTTTTCATATTAGTACAAGCTAAAAATGGATATTAGTACAAGCTAAAAATGGATATTTGATACAACAAGTTTAAAGTTTTTAAACGGTAACATATTCAACACCCCCCCCCCCCCCCCCCCCGCCCTCTACATTTTCACAATTGGCATCAGAGCTTCGTAGCTCTAATTTTCAAAACAAATGGTTTTTAAAATGGAGCACGATCCATGTATCAAATTACCATTGAAGCGGAATATAATATGAAAAATGTTTCGCTAAGTATACTTAGAAATTTTGTGGTTAAATATTACTTTGTATACAAGCTTGAAGGTTTCCTTGAAAAATAAAAGAAAATATTTCTTGAAAGAATTTGTAAGTGTCAAATTATGTCAAAATACGAGTTTTGGTGAATCTGTCACAGATTCCGTGGAACCCTTCTCTTCAATGGGCGGAACCCTCTAAAAGGTTCCTTGAAATCCGTCAGTTCAGTACACAGCTTTTGTCCAACTTCAAAAACTCATAACTAATTAACCGTAAGTCCGTAGGAGTCGCACCACATATCAATTTGAAGGGAATTGTGTCTACTTTCTTTTAAAAATAATTTTATGGCCTAAATCTAATCTGAAGTCAAAATATTACACCAAATACTATAGTGTGTCTAAAATATTAAGTTTCATTTTAACGTAGAAACTCGAACTTTTGAGTTAGGAAATTTTAATTAGTATCCTTCGAACATTAATATGATTTCTTTTGAAACTAAAGAATTTGGTTATATTTATATATGTAAAGGAAACTAATCAAGCTTGGTATACATCGTCATGTTTAAACAAAAAGTGACAATAAGTATCTTTGTTTTATGCCATGCTATATGATTACTTGTTTTGGTTGTTTTGTATACATGTTGTTTGCTTGTTCTAAGTTGTAATTGCATTTGTTTATTTGTGATTTATAAGTATCGTGCTCTAAGATAGAAACTCATCTTTGATTGATCATGTAAACTAACCATGTCATGTTTGGACGATAACACTTTGGTGTTATCAATTTTTCGTGTTTGACTTAATTTCCGTTTATGGTAAGTTCATAATCCTCGGCTTGATCTATATGCTAACATGTGTTACAATATGTGTTTTTGGTCTTAATCTATCACATCTAATTAGGTGCATATGTTCCAAGTATAATTAGGATATTTGAACGGGTTTCGGGAGTCAATAAATGTCCTTTGTTAAGGAGTATTTGGTACAAATTGAAATTTGAACAATGTGGTAGTTAAACAATGTGTTTCATGGATATTTGTACCTCTAGGATATTTTATTATCTTTGGACAATGTCTTGTACTAACGGATATGCTAGTAGACAATATTTGGGATGTTGTCAAATTTTCAAGTTTATGGAAAATTTCACTAAGTATAGTGAAATTCGCTAGCCCCTGGTTAAAGTCTAACGGTAAGAGTGTTTACATATCCATTTTTTTCATTTCCTAATCAGATATAAATTTAAGTTTATGTTCCAAGAATTTTTGGAAAATTTGGAAAATGTCTCGCCCTCTAAAATACTGTTTTGTCTACTTTTTTGGCCTGGCGGATCTGGCGGAACCAAATATAGGGTTCCACCAGTGCATTTTCTGGGTAAACCCAGTTTTTGGCCCAACGGATCAAGCGGAACCCGAAACAGGGTTCCGCCCTTGTAATCGTTTGGTTCCGCCAGTCACCTACATAATTTTTTTCATTTTTCTTATTTTCGTATTTTCTCAAACACCAAATCATTCACTTTAGTGAGAAACATTTTCCTCGATATTCATTAAGCATATTAGGACCATTTTTACTCATTAGAATCAATAGGAAACCACTTCCCGCCAAAAATTCAATTTAAACAAAACTCACCCAAGGAACCTTTCACCATAAAGGAAGGAACCCTTTATTTGGTTCCTTGCCATCCGTGGGTCCCTAACCACAAATTTTTTGTAATCATTACCCACGGTTACTACGTTCTTCCATCCTTAACTCATCCTTCATCCATTAGCTTCACTTATTTGGTGACTTGACAACTTCCTAACTAATCTGGACTCATTAGTTACAAAGATTACATATAATATCAAAATCATAAGTCTAACTTGTGACTATAGATATTGTCGTGTATCTATATATGTTACCTCACTTGGTTAACATGAAAGTAATGTGTCATCCTTAAAGACGATAAGGATTTACATCAAGTCATACCTTACACTTAAGTTATAGATGTATTATCAAGTCTTGCTATCCTTTAGTACTATCCAATCTCAACAAAGTAGGATTGACAACTTAAGTATTTCATCCGAAATAATCAAGTAAATTTGACTTACGATTGTAGTCATTAAAAGTCACATCCGAAAGAATCTACACCCAAGTATTTTAACAACATATGTTAAAATACTTATCCTAACACACTCTCAATCAATAGGGATAAAACAAATGACAATAGGTCTTCATCATTGAACATTGAATACTTAAGTTCACTTGTTCGTTCACCATCATCTCATTCACTTCTATGATATATCTCAGCCCCTAAGCTTCACAAACATAACCAAAACCTCAAGAACTTCACTCACTACCTATAGATCACTAGAATTAGTCTCCATCCTTGTTGTGTTCAACATCCTTAAAACCTAGTACTCCTATAGCAAAACATCACCACATCCCTATTGAGACACACTAGAAGACCTACCACCTAGATCAACCAATCCGCCATTCTTACCATTGTTTGAACTCATTGAGTGCATTGATCAAAAAGCCCTTTGTCCAAACACTCAACCATACCTTACCACTTATAAGATTAGAACCTTTACCATCAAATGATCATGAAGCTCACATTCATTTACACTAGGTTTAAGTAGTACCACTTTCACAAGTTATCAAAGTATTGGTAATACTTTTAACTTTTGCATAAGTTTCATTAAACCTTAAATCAACATCTTAACAACATATTTTAAAATGCAATCTCAAAGACAACCTCATGTACCCCGAGCAACAATGACTCTTGAGGAGTATACATAAGAAACTCTAGTTAATTCCTCTTGCCATCATCTAGTATAATCTTGAGACCAAGTATATTTAGGATAGCATTATCCAATTCAAACACTTTGACTTCATACCTTCATCTAGAAAAACATGATGTTTTGGAAAAACATTATGCACAAGTAATCATGAGTTTTCATCTTGTTAAAAGGATAATGTATATCATATGTATCACTCTCTCCTTACGACATGAACGGTTGTGTTACAAGAGATTTCATTTTAGCTCATCGGGTAAATGATCTTAAATAAACATCTACAAGTTCTATGAACTAGAGCTTTCTCATCATCTTGTCATTTTTGTCTTCATAAGCATGATGACTTTATTCCACGTAATAATTCTACTTATTGAAAGACACTATATGTGTGTATTTCCTTTCAAGCCTTCATCATAACCAAACCTTGCTCATAACCTAGTTCAAACCCTATCTCTAGAGCATACACAAGATCTATTGAAGTTGGTAACTTCACTTAGATTCCTGTTCCAAAGAGCATTCTTGAGAACGTTCTTATCATATTCCATTATCGCAAACGAACTCATCTCTTGGTCTTGGATGATCAAATCACTTACGTAACACATGCTTAAAGATGTCACCTTTTAGATCATTCAACCGTAGATTCCAAACACAAAGATTAAAATCTCTTGCATTACACATACATGTGTCTATTACATGTTATTTGTTTGATAATGATCGGACATCTTAACATAACCATGTTATCTATTTGGTTGATTCATGTGTAAACCTTGGTTATTTCTTTATGATGCTTGCATGCTTATATGTTTCATGTTACTATATATTAACATGATTTATATGATATTTTCATTCTTTATGTATATGATGTTTTGCATGATTAACGTGTTACTTGTTAACTCATGGTATGTCATTTTCATACATGATGTCTTTATATGATATTTATATATTTGAATGGTTGTGTCTTTTTCGGTCATTCATTAGATCCATGCCTAGGATGGTCTATATAATACATGCTCCGAAATGTTATCATCTAAACATGGGTTGCATAAATTTTTCGTCTTGTTTCCTTGTCACACTATTTGTTCACTACATGCGCACTTATAATTTGTCAAAGTACTTTTGGTATGATAAACATTGAGAAGTCGTTTTATCATACAAATTAATCACATAGAGTGTTATATGCTTAAGTGTCTAAGCTTAACAACAAAACAATTTTACAAGGAAAATATTTCGTATTATGTCATGCTCTTGTTTAATATGATTATTTTTGTTGATGCAATCTAGCCATGTGTTAACTTTATGTCTAGTAGTCGAATGTGCTGTCTGAATAAGATAATATCTTTAAATTTTTATCTTGTTGACATCTTTTCTCACTAAAAAATTTGTTTTAGTGGATTGAGAACTAATCATTTGCCATCTCACTTCGTTCTAGCTTTTATATGCTCATCACGCATAACTGTAATCCCTTCACTTGCATATAGTTTTAATGCTAATAAGATTGAGTCTTAGAGATTTGAAATTTATGTTTGGGTATCTTTCAATCGACCTCTTTCCAAATCGCATTATTGCTTCCGCTTTCCAAAAATCACTTCCATCACTATTTAGCTATAACAATACTATAATCCTTTCCACCTCCTCTGAGAAAACCACATGCCTCGTCATGCGATCATCTCGAATTGATAGAGAAGAGCTACATGACTTCATGGATGAAGTTCTTTGTATGCTAACCAACATCCGCAAAAAACATTACTAAGCTCATCGCTTTCATTAACCTTTAACATCCCAAACACTTTATCGTCATTCTTTATATGATGCATTACACAATATGTTGGATATCCATCGATTAAGGCGGAGAGAAATTTATTCACATATTTATATTTTGTCAAAATGTATTTAAAGAACATCTACTCATGCTTCTTGCACCCTAAAATACCAACACATGGGTACACACCATTTAGTTAAAATCGGTTCACAAAACCACAAGTGTTTCAAGCCTTTTTAACCTAACATCACTAGTTTGTACCAATATCTCATCAAGTGAAAAACACATCATGTGTTTGACAAAGTTCTTCATCTCCACAACCAACAACTAATGGAGTCTAGGATCTTTCTTAAACTAGGACTTCACAACTTCATTTTCTAGAACACCATCATAGGATCTCATCCTTTCGTACTCAACACATATCATGCACGTCATTGTCAGTGCAATCGATATATTAATCAAAACTGTCATTCCCAACACTTTCTCAACACACCGGTTTAACCAACACTCTCCCATCACATAATGTCATTCTCATCCTCATATAGGGTCTTAGTATTCTTTATTCCTTTCTTATGAGATGTTTGTTCCTAGGTACTTATTGTCTTCACTTTTGTTTGAATCCATTCAAGCATATATTATGGCATGATACATCATCTTTGGTAGATGATAATGTCATGAAAGGTCATGTAGGACTAAACCATGTTAGTAATCTTTCATCCATTTTCTTTCGATTTAGGTCATTATTTCTAAATGTATTTCATGTTCATTAGCGTCAATCCTAATCGATCAAATCAAAACGTGTAGCCGTCATTGAATATCAATGTCCATTCACATTTTCCTTTGCTCTTAACATTACGTAAGTCGTATTCCTTCATCCCTTTAAGTTGTGAATTTTAGATTGCATAAGTCCATATGTTCAATCTGTATATTCGTTATAGCATTTGCTGTACATACGAGTTTCTAAATTCATGTATTATAACCACCACCTTTCATCAACTCTTTCACTAATCATCACCACCATGGATTAGCGTAAAACCTACTTCTATCAATCTTCTAATGTTGTCAAATTTTCAATACTTTTACTAAAGTATAATGAAAATCGTTCGCCGTCATTCAAACTCTATCGATACGTGTGTAGTTACTTGCATTTTTGTCATTTCCCAATCAGATTTAATAAAGTGCTTCTGTTTTAGGAAAAATTATGGAATTAGAAAATCGTTTCGACCTTCGAAAAGCTGGTCTGTTAAGAATTTGAGTCTGGCGGAAATGGCGGAACCAAATTTTGTGTCCCACCAATGTAATTTCTGGGTATTCCCAGTTTTGGCCCAGCGGACCAGGCGGAACCAAAAACAGGGTTCCGCCCGTGTAGTCGTTTGGTGCTGCTAGTAACCTGCAGAATTTTCTATATTTTTCTCAATTTTGCATTCTCTCAAACACCAACACGTGCACCACTCACCTTAACTTTTAATATTTCAATTTCACTTCAATTCTTCCTTCTAGGCATTACTTTGAGGGATTTTATCATATTATATTCGCATTTTTTTTAATTCTTATTAGAAGAATACACCTTATTTTCTTATTTTTCTTTAAGATGAAATATATTGCACTAATCGTTTCATTGTAGGTTCACCATTATATACACTCGATTGTATATTATCTAGTCATCTAAGGATGAAGTTTGCATAAATTATGTTCTTCTTTTAGGAGCTTCTATAATACTAACCTTTATTTTGTAGGATTCTTCATCCTTCTATCATATACGTTGGTACCCTAGGAACAGGGAGTATTGATCAAGGGGAAATCGATCATGCACTAACCTTTGTTTTTCTAGCTTTCTTATTTCTTGCATCATATACGTTGGCACCCTAGCAACGGGGAGTATTGATCAAGGGGGAGCTACATTCAAGGGGGAGCATGCACGCATTCATTTTTATTCTCATTCTTCGACACACTTCTGTGTTTCGACAAAAAAAGAAGGAGATAAGTCAACATAGTGCAACATGCATTTCATTCATCATGCATTTTTCATATCATTTTTATGTTGTACAACACTAACCTTGGTGTAGGTTTAAGATATAATTTGATCCATGGATCCGCTAAGAACCTAAGGGACGCAACAACCATATGTAATTGGAGTGGAAAACTTAACTTCACTAGGGATGATTCAAGCTCGCCATTTCGGGGAAAAATGAAGTTAACTCCAAGGGAACACCCTTTTTGTTTTGACAAAAGGGGGAGAAGAGTGTAAACGGAGAAGAAAATGTAGAAGGTGTTACGGATACAAGTAAGTAATACGGACACAAGTAACTTTTTACATTTTACTATCTATCGCGTTTACATATTTTGTCATCATCAAAAAGGGGAGATTGTTAGTGCAAATATTACGATATTTAATCAATACACTCTCGTTTGTTTTGATTAATGATAAACATATAACTTGATACATAACGTAAAATGTACAAGTTACTTGTAATCTTATTTTGTCTCAACATACATTCAACACCTCTCAACGTCTCGAGTCCTCGTATGCTACAACACAGGTTCGTACATGTTTGTTATGTGGCATTATGATCAAACCCCTTGACCAACCATTTAGAATGACTAAAATACTTTTAGAGTCTTTAATTATTTTAGGTGTCAAAGTGCACTTTCGGTGCAAAATAGAATAAGTGTCACTTTAGGTGTTAAAGTAATATTAGTAAGTTTTACAAATGTTAAAAATGTGATGACATTAGGAATCAAATATTTTTAGTAACTCATTAACTTACTAAAACAACATTACTTAGGTAATATATAGATATTACAAGTTTACTTTCATATATATCTTAATCTAAAAATAGAAATATATATGACATCATGGCATACATCATGAGCATTTATGGAAAGATTTTCAAATCTAGAAGTTGACTTTCCATAAGATTTCTTACACATATAGAAAGATTCTTACACTACAATCTTGTAGTTAACTTAGAAGATCTTGATTAGACTAGAGATAGATATGGAAAGATATTTGGAAGATATCTTTGTTAGTTTTGGAACATGATTTTGGAAAAACCTTTTTACTTGTTTTCCTATAAATAGTAGCTCATGATTTTCTTATAACTTGATGAAAAACCACAAACATATAGATTAGTAGAAAACCATGTAGAAACATCAGTGAATCACTCTTTCCATAATGATCATAATGTTACTAACTCTCGTTATGTTGTAAGCATACTTCATGATTCACCAAGAAGGTTAGAAGATCTTGAAGTCATCATTCATGTAAGCATACTTCATGATCCACCAAGAAGGTTACAAGATCTTGAAGTCATCATTCATTCAAGCATACCAACATATGAAGATTCAAGGGCACTTGACATCCTCAATGGTTGAAGACTTCTTATTCAAGAAGTTCATGTAGATTAGTCATTCATATCCATTAGACTTTTATGTCTTGGATCATCATTGTATCATTACAATCTATTCACCAAACTAGATTAGATTGTTTATGTGTTTGTGCCATAAAACACAAGGTTTTTATGTTGGGCAACAAAACATAGCGGGAGTGGTTGTACACTTGGGAAAGAACTCGACATCTAGCTTAGTGTCGGAAATATTATAGGCGACGATAGGAGTGGTTGTGCCTTTGTAAAAGAACCCAGTATTTAGCTTTGTACCGAATAAAGTGTAATCGACGATTATAAGGTTTTCTTCGCCGAGAAGGGAGCTTGTTGATCTAGTGAAGTAACTCTCGAGTTGGGTACTCGAGGAGTGGAGTAGGGCGGAGAGGAGATCCGTCACCGAACCATTATAAATCCTCGTGTTCGGTTTGCTCTTTCTTTTACTTATTGCTTTACGTTAATGTTTGCATTATGTGATTGCTTGTGTTGTGACTTGTCGATTGTACTTGAATGATAACATGTTTTAAGTTATGTCAGTCACTAACTAGTAACTACACATAATATCTTTCATATTAGAACAAGCTAAAAATGAATATTTGATACAACAAGTTTAAAGTTTTTAAACGGTAACGTATTCACCCTCTCTACGTTTTCACAACTTAGTTTCTTTTCTCAATTTTATAAGTTGGTGCTACAAGAGGCAAGAACTGAAATAACTAAAAGCTTACGTTATACGTACCCCTTAAAAGTACAATGGCACCCCCTTCCCCACACACACAACATATAAAAAAAATTAAATTTAGTTTTTATTATAAAACTCCAAAACTGAAAGTACGGACAAAAAATTATAAAGTTTGATAAGTCAGAAGTATTAAAAGATGAAAACACGGAATAAAAAACGATATAAAACGGTAAAAAAAATTTCTATTCCTGTTCACATATGGCTACTATACGAAGCCACTAATATTATTAAAGGAGTTGATACTCCCACCACATTTTTTGATGCAAATACCACAATTGTGCATTGCAGTGTTATACTATATAATACTGTAATTTGGTGAGAGCATCAACTCCCTATTATTAATTTGTTAGTGTGTTCCATAGAGAGATATAACAGTCTTTTCAAGAAGTTGCTAGTGATTTTTGGATGGAAAACTAATTAGATCGAGTATATATACTGGTCAAGATGTGTTACAAAAGTTATTTTAAATTTTCACAAAAGCCCCTAGACATACTATTGTATAAAAATTGTTGATTTTTTTTTTTTTTTTTTTTTTTTTTGATCTATTCAGATGGAAGCTTTTGTTCAGATGGATTCATTCGGAAGTACGAAGCTAGTTTATGCTGATGAAGTTGTTGAGAATACTATCGAAGACACAAGTGATAAGAAGGTACTAATTTGACTTTCAACTATATATCATTGTGCTAGCTAACACTGCAAATCTTTTAACAATAAATGTGAATGATAATTTTTTTTTTAAACCATAGCACATACACAATTAATTCACATCATGATTTTGTTTACTATTGCAGGAGTTCAGCGAGGATGTGAATTTGATAAAAGACGAGCTTGAAGTTGATCAGGATCCAAGCGATTTTTTGGAACCAATAATACAAGAAACTGAATGGGTCGAGGAGGACTTTGACTGGTACAAGTACATGGCGTGGTACCGAACAAAAAGAGAAAGAAGAAGATACAATGCTCTTAAAAAACATTCAAAGAAAAAGATGACGAGGAAATTAATGGAGGAACTGATCACTAAAGCGTTTAAAGAATACGAACTAGGTGGTTTTGGTGCAACACATGGAATACCATACTGGAGTTACAAAACTTACAAATGCAAGTAGAATATGAACTTTATATATGGTTCCTTTAATTTTGTATGAAGAATTTGTTTGACATAAATTGATTGATTTCTAGTTTTATAGTGTAAGGATGTCTTAAAATTTTCATCTGGATAACTTTGTTAGGTAATTGTAAGCACGGAATCTTATTGCTATATGTTTTTATTTTCTCAACATGAACAATTTTATAAAAGTTTACAGCTTTTGTATGTTAACGAATAATCCAGTAAAATTCCATTTTTGGTTATTCCTGCTATTTTAACTTCTTTTTTACTTTTTCTGTTTCAAAATGTATCATTTGGTGGGACGGAATGAATGGAATAAACGACGTAATGGAATAATAAATTATGCAATGATTCATTACTGTAATTAATCGTCATTGTTGGTATGATATGACGCAATGGAATCAACAAGAAAAATACTAAAATGTCCATTTATAATAGGAGGTTTATTTATGATAAAAAAAAGAACGAGACCCCTAAGGAATGAAAATAATACGGTAGTTTTTAGTGTAATGAAACATTTCTTGTAATAAATTAGGAAAATTACACAGATAGGTAATGAACTTTGAAAAATTTCTAATGTTAGGTAACGAACTTTAAAAAATACTAATATTACATATCAAACTTATTGCATTTGTTAGAGTTATGCTACATAGGCTATTTTTGCAACTTGTAACCGGTGCAACCGGTTACCATTGTACCACTAATGTTTGAATGCACTATTAAAGTACCCACAAGACAAAAGCTTTGACTTGTCACCATGTTTGACTGCAACTTGTTCATCTTCAATGTTTCAATCCACTAACACTAACACTAATCTACACATACATTATCAAATTAAAACACCCGATTCATAAATCAAATGCCCACCATCAGAATCTGCACATTCATATTATCAAATTAAAACACCAATTTCAAAAATCAAATGACCACACCATATTCAAACGCAAATCCACACATCTTGAAAGATCTTGATTTAGAGACACATGGATGTTCAATATTTTTGCAGACGAGAGGAATGGAACAAGTTGAGAAATGACTCTAGAACCCATCACCACACTCTCCTCTCCGGCCATCTTTTCCGGTCACCACAGCACCACACCTCCACCACCATTATCATAACTCCACCACCAACACCTTACTCATGACCTACTTGTCACGGATAACCACAACATGCGCCACCAACCATCATCAAACACCTCGTAACCACCACCACCGTCACGCTAGCACCTCACCATCACCAAGAAATTGTAGATCAATGATATTTAGAGCTTAAGAAGGTGAGACCCACCGTCCTTCGCCTCTCGTTGCGACGGTGGGATATATACTCGTGTAAACAAGATAAGAAAAATGGTTGGTATTTTTGATTGTGGTTGTTGTCGAGTCGAGCCAAAGCTTGTTTTCGTCCTAATTTTGGTTGGAACAAGATAGATTTTTGTGTTCACATGTGAGATTAATGTTGAAGAAGATAAATGGTGGACAGGTGGTGATATAAACAGTTAAATAGACGATTTGTGTTGTTACACGTGGCCCAATAAGCTTAAACGGTCATATAGCATAACATTAAAGGTTTCAACAAGTTTGGTTGGTTATATTAGTATTTTTTAGAGTTCGTTACCTAACATTGAAAATTTTTCAAACTTCGTTACCTATCTGTGTAATTTTCCCTAATAAATTATTACATTATACAATTGCTAACAAACAAGATTTTTTCATTATATTATAATAATTTTTTTTATTCCCACTTTAAGTACAACATACCAAACACTACAAAAACTCACTATATATGTATACGCAATTAAAAAAAAAAAAAAAAAAAAAAAAAAAAAAAAAAGCCATACTCTTTAAGAAAACTCAAAATAACGTAGTTCATTGAAAAAATAAGATGATTGGAATAGCATTGAGCAGTCACAGCTCTCATGCCAAACAAACATCAAAAATAAAAAAGCTCATTCTCACCGCTCATTACCCCAAAAAGCTTCAAAAAAGCTCCGCGCCAAACATAGCCATAGCCTATATAAGTCTAGAAAAAGAAGTTTAAAATGGTGAAAAAGGTTCCATTGATACGCTATACAGTTACGGAGTATTTGTAAAAGTTTAGACGCATATATCGTTTTTTTTTTTCTCCAAATTACTAAGGGTGTGTTTTTTTTATTTTTTAAAGTCTTACTAACCCTTTTACTCTTTTTTACTCTTACCATTAAAAGGTGGACAGACGTTTTGCTTCTTTATTTTATTCTTTTGAGTCAGACCCAGTTAGACATATAAAATCTTACTCAGTAAGAGGTAGGAGACTTGCCTTACTGCTTCTTAGTCGATAAGAGAGATTGAAGACTCGTGTTAGTATAATATATTTGATGGTTTATTAACTATGTTATATTTATGATAAAAAGTCTTGTTTCATATTTACATAAGTTACTTAAATAAATTGCAGAAACGAGCTCTTAAAATCATTCGGACAACTATAAAAAAACAAACAACATTATTTCGTTTAGATTTAGACGTTCTAGCCACATCTTACTAGTAAGATGTGGTAGTCAGATTTAGACCTAAAACATCTAAATGAAACAAACACACCCTAAGGCTACTAGCAGTGGTGACCGCATTCGACCATGGCACATCAGCTTTCTTTATCCGACGACCTGACGATGACCAAGTTGCCACAGTAGCGACCAAGTTAAATTTTTTTAAAATTGCAAACGGTACAAAGTTTTGTTTGTTTGTGCGTATCAAAAGTCGGTCGTATATTCGAACTAGTTTGTGTGATTTGTGCTCCTCGACCGACCACGATCAATCTCCCACATTAGGAAAGAACGGCCACGACCTATCAAGACCCACTCGGTCGATCGATCCACTACTAGAAGCCTAATGTCCCCAACCCTATGATGGGGACTATGTGGTTCTTAATATAATCAATTTCAATTTACTTAGGCTGCATGCAGAAGGAGTAAGGGATCGACTCCCACGATTGATCCTCAATCGATCTCCTTGATGTGGAGAGTCGGTCGAGCAACAAAAAAAAAACCAACCGGTCGTGCTTCCGATCGAATGTCTTTCTATATTTGTTGGATTCAAAAAAAAAAAAAAAAAAAAAAAAAAAAAAAAAAAAAAAAACTTGTAGCCGTTACATTCAAAAAAAAAATAATAAATAAATTTAACACATTATAAATACCACATTAACACAACATATTTTACACACTTAAAATTCACAAAATCTCACACATATTTCAATTTAAAATGGCGTGTAATAAACTGCCTCATACCGTCGAAGAATTTCAAAAATGGGTCAAAAACCAAGCTGAGAAAGACGACACGGCTCGTCAAGAAGCTATTTCCGAAGTTATTAGCAGGTTTGAGCTGGCAAAGGCCCTCAAACAACGAATGAGAACACGCTACTCAGATTGCGATCACATTTCTGACGACAGGAAATATGTGATCGACCAGTTTTTATACGACGAATTTCGTAAAGATCATGCCGTTGTTGAGGCATTGCGTGGCTGTGTGAGTCAGATACATGCCCAAAAAACAAACAAGATTCGTTGGAGCTTTGAAGAAAATGTGGAAGCTGCTATGGTTGAACAACAACAACAACAACAACAATTTGTGCAAGGTGAATCAAGTTTATCTGCACAAAGAGTTGTTGAGCAACAACAACAGCTGCCTCGTCTGGATAATTTTCAGGTAAGTTTTGAGGAAAATGTGGCAGCAGATGATGATGGCTGGAACTCTGAGAAGGAGCGGGAACTGAGCAGGTTGGAAGCTCAGTTAGAAGAAGAGAGGTTTGCGAGCTTTGATCCTTACGACGACGGTTATCGCTCCGACAACTCTCAGACTTGGGATCACCCGGACTACAACTGAAGTTAGGATTATAATTGAAGTTTATGTAATGTTTAAGTTTATGTTTTCAATCTATGTACTGTTTTATTTTTATTAATGAAATTAGTGTTTTAATTATTAAGTTTGTAAAAAAAAAAAAAAAAAAAAAAAATTGAACTAGGTCGCCCTTACTGGGGCACTGAATCGCCTGCAGGTCGCCGGAGAGAGAAAGCTGACGTGGCAGGAAAAGTAAGGGGATTGAATCCCCTTACTGCATGCAGCCTTAGAGATGGAGGACAAACGAGAAACAAACAGCTAAATATTTCATGCTTTTTATGCTTTCGATAACATATGTTGTAATTCAAAGACCGAAACAAACAAACAAATTCAAACAAACGAAGCAGAAGCTTTATTCAAATTATCAAACCAAATACAAAACCAAATCAAAGACAAATTATAATTCAAAGGTACCAAACCCTAATTCAAAAGGTACCAATCACAAATTCAAAAGGTACAAAGAAAACTGATACAATCAATCCCTATTTATAGGCAAACGAACCGTCATAGAATAGTTTCCAAGTTCTAACAAATTTGCATAACAAGTCACAATTTACCAAACAACCCTTAAAGTTTAAGTCACCAGCTTCTAACAACATATGAATATAATTTTGTAAGACTCTTTCCTTTTCTTAATTTTATACGAGTAAATATTCAATGGTAAAATGATAAAAGTAAAAATTTCTATAAGTTAAGGGGTCTAATTTACCAAATTAACAAAACTTAAAAACACGACTCCTACGAATTCTGTATCCTAAACCGACTAAAACTCAAATTACGTGTTTATAACATGAATCATTCCTATAAATATTCACTTTGGCATTCGCATCATATAACCCAAAAAACTTCGATACCAAATTATACGATTTAAGGCGACTTCATTCTGCACATTATTAAAGGTACATTACCACTTTATATTCTGTTACATTATTGTATGACGCATTAAAACTAGTTTATTTTCATTAGCTTGTAAATGGTTGTATGGAGATTTAACAGCTTTTAGAGGAAGTTAATAAACATAATCGTTTAAACTTTTTTCTAGGATGCTTTTTTAGGATGATTTTTGTATGAAAAGTAGTCTTGTTGTTTAAGGTAACTTAAAAAGGTCGGGTGAAGGTGACGACTATACAAACGTCAGTCTTGGAAGTATATCTTTGTTTGCAGTGAACTTGTATATATAATCGTTGAATTATTTTTATTCATTTGAAGGGATGATTAATATTTCTATTTGTAAGTGATTTGTGTAAGGCATGATTTTCTATAACTTTTGCCCCAAGACACATCATTTTCCCCTTGTAATTCTTTAAAACAAAGCCCTTGGTTTTGCAGTGACATTAAGGTTTCAGTGTGTCACTAAATGTTCTATCTCAAATTCCCTCGAAAGTGTTGCTAAGTTAGCAACAAATTTCCAACGAATTTTTGTCAAAAAGTTTGAATCTTACGTGAAGGATTTCCTAGCGTCACTAAGGGGCTTTTAAGCATAATTTTTGTTAAGAAATTTTCAAATCAGAAAGTCGTCCCTAGGCAAGCCATTAGTTTAGTAGTAGAGATGTAGAGGACATTAACATCTAGCGAAGCCGAAAACCCATGATTAAAAAAAAAAAAAAAAAAAAAAAAAAAAAGCGAAGCCGAAAAGTACATGAACCATGCGATAAAAGTTTGTTTATGTTTGTTTAACAAAAGATCTCTCGTTTATCTATGGTCAAGAATGCATTTGTTGATGTTCAATTATGTTAACGTATTTGTTTATGATCGTATATCATATTTTTTTCCTACTATATACTTTTAATATTGGCATACTTAAACAAAAAACACTAGAACACAATATTATGTATATTTGAATTTTTTTGTGTTTATTTCTTTACATTCATTTATGTTCATTTGTTTAATTTCTTGGTAAACGGACATCAACAGCCTCATTATCTTAATAAACAAATAAGAAAATTCACATGTTTAAGTATATGTGTTTGTTTATTTGTCCGGTTAAAGTTGAACGAACAAGCACAAGGCTTTGTCCGTGTTCGTTTGGTCATTTTTCCTTAATTCGAATGTAAATTTGAGTGCATAAAATGTACTACGTATTATGTTTCATACAAATTAGACAAAATGCTAATTATTATGTGCACGAATGTTAGTTGGATGGCTGACCAATTTGTGTACTTGAAATCTTTTCAGATACATGGAAGATTCCATTCAGATGGATTCAGAAGCCCAACTTTATAGAGCTCTAGCTCTTGACAGTGCTATTGAAGATGCGAGAGATAAGAAGGTACTTCGAATTTCAACTAAATATCAATAACTGTGTTAAAACTATAATAATAATAATAATAATAATAATAATAATAATAATAATAATAATAATAATAATAATAATAATAATAATAATAATAATAATAATAATAATAATAATAATAATAATAATAATAATAATAATAATAATAATAATAATAATAATAATAATAATAATAATAATAATAATAATAATAATAATAATAATAATAATAATAATAATAATAATAATAATAATAATAATAATAATAATAATAATAATAATAATAATAATAATAATAATAATAATAATAATAATAATAATAATAATAATAATAATAATAATAATAATAATAATAATAATAATAATAATAATAATAATAATAATAATAATAATAATAATAATAATAATAATAATAATAATAATAATAATAATAATAATAATAATAATAATAATAATAATAATAATAATAATAATAATAATAATAATAATAATAATAATAATAATAATAATAATAATAATAATAATAATAATAATAATAATAATAATAATAATAATAATAATAATAATAATAATAATAATAATAATAATAATAATAATAATAATAATAATAATAATAATAATAATAATAATAATAATAATAATAATAATAATAATAATAATAATAATAATAATAATAATAATAATAATAATAATAATAATAATAATAATAATAATAATAATAATAATAATAATAATAATAATAATAATAATAATAATAATAATAATAATAATAATAATAATAATAATAATAATAATAATAATAATAATAATAATAATAATAATAATAATAATAATAATAATAATAATAATAATAATAATAATAATAATAATAATAATAATAATAATAATAATAATAATAATAATAATAATAATAATAATAATAATAATAATAATAATAATAATAATAATAATAATAATAATAATAATAATAATAATAATAATAATAATAATAATAATAATAATAATAATAATAATAATAATAATAATAATAATAATAATAATAATAATAATAATAATAATAATAATAATAATAATAATAATAATAATAATAATAATAATAATAATAATAATAATAATAATAATAATAATAATAATAATAATAATAATAATAATAATAATAATAATAATAATAATAATAATAATAATAATAATAATAATAATAATAATAATAATAATAATAATAATAATAATAATAATAATAATAATAATAATAATAATAATAATAATAATAATAATAATAATAATAATAATAATAATAGATCAATATGTTTTTAAGGATCAACTCCACTTGATTATTCAACTTTAGATATTTCCGAAGAAGTAAAACAATATTGTAATGAAGTTCCTTTAAATTCAATATGGTTCAAATGACAAGACCTTCCTAACTTAATTAGTTGGGTGTCCTCTTTCAAAATTTTCTAACTGATGCTCACATGAAGTTTGAATTTATAGCTTTTGAAAAAAAACTTTGTGGTTTCCGTAGTAGTCGAGTACTTGCTTTAGTAGCGATACATCTAACATTGGTGTTTTTTTCAGAAAACCTTAGACGTAAATATGCAATCAATCATCAACCTTAGGAAAGAAGTGGAACGTCATGAAAAAGCTGCTGAAGAAGCAAAAAAACAAGCTGACGAGTGTAGCTTAAATCTTCGTGCAAAGATGGAGGAACTTAAACTGATGGAGCAACGTGCAACGGAAACAAATGAAATGGTTTGTATATTCATTTCTGTTTATGGTCTATTTTATGCATTTTGTTTATATGTCAAGTACTTTTTTCTACAACAAATACGTATTTTGCACACTTTTGTGAACAATTTATAACAAATTTAAGTCGCGCAGAGAACAAAATATGCAACTTGCCTAATTGTTGTATATGGAGTTAATGATAGCATATGCCACATTTTGTTTCTATGTTATCATGTTTACATATCTCTTATCTATATTTGCAGCATGCTAAAAAAGTGTATGCACAAAAGGCTGCTTTAGCTACTACAATGGAGAATCTTCAATGTCGTGCCTCGGGTATGTTGGATGAAGGAGATGAATCTCTTGCAACTCTTGACGAGGTACTACTTTTTTACCTCTGAAGATTAGTTGGTTCTTGTATTGAGATTGGTGATCAGTGTTATTTACTATGAGATTTTCTTATCCAGATACGTTATTCCCTGGAGAAAAGATTAGCTTCAACCATCAAAAAAATGGAGGCAGCAAATAAGGAAAAGTTAGAGAAAGAATTAGCTTTTGCATACCAAAAAATCCAGATGAAAAAGGTGTCAGAAGAGTCAAAGAGACTAAAACAAGAAGAAATGGAGAATTTAAAGGTGAATGAGTTCCTCACGGATAGGTGCCATGTAGTCGATATGCTACAGTAAGTTATTTTATTCAATTCACATAGGTTACGTTGTAGACTTGAAATTCTTGTTTTACAAACATAAGTTGGATCTTTGCAGAAAAGAGATATCTTGTAAATGTTTGGATGTGAAACAGCTAAAAATCGAGCTTGAAGATTATCAGGAAACAAGTGAACTTTTGAGGCCTATAACACAAGAAACTACACATAGCCAGGACTGCAAAGAGCGTTTGCTAAAAGCAGAGCTTGAAGATTATGATGAGGATGCAACTGAAATGTTGGAGCGAATAATACAAGAAACTGAATATGGCCCAGATGGCCGTGCACGTATACGGTACAAGTTCAAAGCTGACACTGGTTTCAAGTCTTTCCAAAAACATCATAAGAAAAAGGCTACGAGGAAATTAAACGAGGAAATGATCACAGAAGCTGTTAAAGAGTATGAAGAACATGGTTGTGATGCATTACATGGAATACCGTATATGAGTTATAAAATCAAGTGAAATATGAAGTCTACGCTTCCTTCTGTATGAAGAAATTGGCTGCAGAAACAACTTGATTTTTAGTTTTCTAGTGAAAGCACATCTTCTTTTTTCTTTTTTCTTTTTTCTTTTTTTTAAACAACTTTTTTAAGTACGGAATCTTGTGACTTTGTGTTTTTTAGTTCTTAAGCTAGATCAAGTTTTATAAACTTATATCTTTTAGTTTTTATATTCACACGATCAGGTTGTAGTCTTTATAAACTTTTCTTCATTTTGGTGGCTATCCTTGTTTGGAATTTTGTTTACTACATTTTTTGTTGACGTTCAGTTAGCTAGTTATGTTACGCTTTGTTACATTCTTGTCGCAAACAACCTTGATGTAACAACGCCAACTTTAATCGATTTGTATGTTGTGGTGTGATCAAATCCTGTGAAAGTATGACAAGACGTCAACCATTGTAATTACCAAAAAAATAAAAAATAAAAATGTTCAAAAACTTACGAAAATATAATGCTACGGGTTTTTTAAAGTTTTGGTTATTATGTTATTTTTCGACACTTTTAATTGGGTCCATATCTATTACCTCATAAAAGCATGCACTTCAAATTTGAAGATAAATATGGTGATCACCGAATACAACATTTATATAGTCAACAAAATAACACTCCATATTATAAAGGAAAAGATAAAGGAAATGTAATGTACTCTTGTTATAGCACTAAAGTAGAGATAATAGCGTCACAAATGTCCCATAGCTTACAATATAAATTCAAATTTCAAGCCATATAAGTCGTTTTTTGACCGGTGACTTGTTTAACTGGTTATTTACCCTTATGTTCTAAGTTTTCATGTTCTTCATATTTAAACCTAGATTGTGACGATATTTTCCGGCTACAAACCCAGATTCCAGCTACAAACCCAAATTCCGGTCACAAACTAAATTTCTTTAGTATTACAAAATCAAATACAAACTTACAAATCGTGATTATCGTTTTAAAGTTTATTAAGCTTTAAACGAACTTTAATTTTTGGTTTGAATCATTTTGATTTATATGCTTTAATTTCACTCTTTCACTGACTCATTAAAAAACAATAAAAAAGACAACTGAACCTTCCTTATCATATCATAAAATGTAGTGGATAACAATAACGAACACAACCGGATATATTTGAATCTCTGAAAGGCGTGTAAACACTATCAGATCGAATCAATTCGGTGGTTCTCCCGAATTATTCAATCAGATACAATCCAGAGATTAAGAACGTTTTGTATGATTTTTGTTTGAAATCTTAAGAACCAGAGAACCAAAATTGACCAAGAGAAAACGTATATGTATGAAAAACGGGATTAGGGCCATCATAACCGCCTTTTTGGCAGGTTTCAAATTTGTCAAATTTAGTCCTCAATTTCCGAAATTTTGATTTTCTAAGGAATTTTTAACATAGCAAATTTAGTCCCTCAATTTCCAAAATCGACCCCAGTCAGGGGCGCTGCCCCTTGGACCCTGCCAGGGGCTGCCGCCCCTTGGATCCTGCTACCAGGGGCTGCCGCCCCTGGAACCCCGCTCCCAGGGGCGTTGCCCCCGGACCCCCGTCCCTTAGGGGCTTCGCCCCTAGTATCATAATAAATTCAAACAGGTGTGCACTCCGCACGTCCAATCCTAAATGATGTCTTATTATGCTGAAATTGGTCAAACAAGTTAATCCAATTACACTAAAATATCCAACATAAAACACACTTTGTCCCATTCAAACTTTGAACAAATTTCAAGATCTAATCTATGTTTCAAAGCGGGCTGGCTTTATGATCCGAACACCAACAAATCATCCGCTGATTATTATATATTTCTAACGTACAAGACATTAAATGGTGGGTTTTAGTTTAATTTGGGTTAGACATTAAATTTGGTTTACAATATGTAAGAAATAAGTTTTACTTAGTTTGGGTTTTAGTTAGGGTGGGTCTTTTCAACATATGCACATAGATGGTGGTTACAATCTTTTATATAATAAAAGAATTACATCATTTCGGAATGTTTTTGCAAATCTTTTCTCATTAAAAATAATTAGACCAATAGCATAGCTCAATTTTGCCACGTAGGCGAAATCGTGCAACGTGATTGGTCAATAAAAAGTCAAAATTAAATTGATTTTGGTCAAACTTAATAAATTTGATGGAGAAATTTGGTTAAGAAAAAAATGCATAAAAATATATGTGTCAAATTTATGAAAACAAAAACTTAAAAAAATAGGGAGTAATTAATAAAACTTTAGTGATTGAATTTTAAATAATTTATATAGAATAAAGTGTAAAATTACAAGTTTTCATGTTTTTTAATAATTTTATAAAAAAACACAAATAACCTCTTACACTTTATACTCCTATACTTTATTATATTAACTTTGTTTAAAATTACATGAGTATTAGTATTAATTTTTAAACTTTCATCCATTAAAATTACAAAATTTGGTAAATATGCGAATTAGTTTTAATATATCCGTTAAATATTTTCTTTAAACTAAAGTTAGTTTTTAATTAATAAAACTTTAGTGATTGAATTTTAAATAATTTATATAGAGTAAAGTGTAAAATTACAAGTTTTCATGTTTTTAAATAACTTTATAAAAAACACAAATAACCCTTACATTTTATACCCCCTATATTTTATAATATTAACTTTGTTTAAAATTACATGAGTATTAATATTAATTTTTAGGCTATCATCCATTAAAATTACAAAATTTAGTAAATATGCGAATTAGTTTTAATATATCTATTAAATATTTTTTTAAACTAATGTTAGTTTTAAACTTTTATCCATTAGAATATTTTTTTAAATAAAGACTCATGTTACTATTTAAAAGTTTAATTTATGCGTACGTAGGTTTGAAATACAGTTAAATTATTAGTAACGGGAATATAAATATCAAATGGTAAGCACGATACTATGATATGAAAATAAATATACGAGATTCTACTTATAACAACAACTCATGAAATTGTTATTTAAAATTTGTATATGGATATCCATAAAAACATTTTAGAAACTTTACGGAGCATATTTTAACTTCATTAACAACCTCAACATGTCTGTCAATTAAAAACGTTATAGAAAGCTTATCATTAAAAAAAAAATAAAATAAAAAAAAAATAAAAAAAAAAACATATGGGTTAGATAGTCATTGTTTAATATAGAAGGTGTTTCCTTAAATTATATAAAAAAAATGCACGCATCACAATCCTTATTTGATAACAACCACATCCTAAAAAAAACGTAGGTGATAACCCAACTTTATTCATTGACGTGCTGTTTTATCAAAAAAAAAAAAAAAAAAAAAAAAAAAAAAAAAAAAAAAAAAAGTAATAGTTGGCCGTTGTAAACGAATTAAAAATATGTACATGAGAATTATTAAGCAAGAATATATAGTTTTAATCAGGTTATTACGTTACTATACTGCGATAATGTTATTAAGTTGGTAATCACGGATGTGAGATACAACTATTATTCTATACTTATGATTTATGTGTAAACCTTTTTTTGCTTTTGAATAGAATCCGAAAGAGACCTCAACAGAACTTTGTCTTATGCCTTATCTAGCTGATAGTATTTAGTAACTTTTTTTATGATTTCTTTTTTGTTATACATACCAACTTTTAGTAACTCTTTTTTATTTTTTATTGAAATCTTCTACACTTAATATTTATGTTTTTACTATAAACACACTAAGCTATAATAGAATTTATTGTGATTTAAGGGGTTTTTCACTAAGTTTCTAAAAATAGCTTATAGCTTTATCATACACGAATAAGCCAATAAACACATTTAATAAGCATAACCATACACCCCTTTAGTTCTAATATGAAGTTTTCTTATTTTATGTTATGACTAACTTTGATGTTATCATCACTATAATGCAACATGTTAGTGGTTTTTTCAGTTTTATTGTCTTATCGCACACACTAAAGTGTAATGCAATTTGTTTTGTTCATTTTTTTAGAAGAGCATTAAGTATCAACACATGATTGTCGTGGAAGGATTTTCTACGCCTGCTCAAGGTATGAATGTATAATTTAGTTGAGTTGCTGATTTAGATAATACATGAATGTATTTTAATGTAACAAAGATGTGTTTTAGTGCATATATGGGGAATTTTATGGTAGGAATTCTTTTCGGAGTGTAATTTGTCTTTGAATGAGTTAATGAAACTTAGCAGGTGTTTGCTGTAATTGATAACACTATGAGTGTCAACCAACGGTCTAAAATATATAGGTGTCTTTTACCTTGATGATTTAGGTCAATTGTGAATAAAGTTGCATTAAAGTGAAAGTTGCATTAAATTGATAGCACGAGTTTGCAAAACTAAAAACATGTGATTTTGTTTGAATAATAAAATATAATTTTTAATCCGAAAGTATTCTCCTAAAATAATAGCTAGGTTATAACATATACATATGATTTTTTTAGTTTACCAAGTAAAACCATTTGAAACATGTTAAGTGGTTTATTTCTTAATTTATAATAATACATAATTAAAACGAAATTTTAAAAATCCTGTGCATGGACCTCAATTCTAACTTACAAGACATAAACAAGTTTTTAACTTACAAGACGTTAAACGAGTTTGTTCAACATATTGTAAGTTAGACAATAAATTTGGGTTGAATATGGGGTTTTTAAGTTTAATTTGGGTTTTAGTTGAGTTGTTAGTCAGAGATGGGTGGTTGGTTGCGGAAAAGGTCGTCAGTATAGGGTAGGCTGTTGCTAATTCGAAGCTTATTTAACGTAATTACTTTTTGGTCAAAATGAGATCAGCAAGTCAAATTTTAGATTTGCAAGGATGAAGTAAAGTCACAATAATATTTAAAGTAGCTCAAAAAAATGATAAAGAAACATATGTCATAACATTTAAAATTCAAAAGAAGTATCCAATGAACAAACAAAATCATAATTACAGACTTGGTTGTGACCAATAGCCATCAGTAAAGTTAAACTCAATGCAAGAACTCTTATGCTCCAAAATCGAACTAAACCCTAGTCTCTCATTCTCCAAATCAAATTGCAACATATTATCCTCCATTTGCTTCCCACCAATCACCACAGCAGTCCTTGCCTCATCACCACCATCAACAAACCCTAAACACCACAAACCTTCTCCATATTCACTTTCAACTTTCACCATTGAATTTGAACCATAAACCTTCCAAAACACATCTTCACTATGCATCACAAGATCAATAACTGGGACCTTAGGTCCGAACCACGTTTTATGCATTCCACTTGCATTAAAGCACACCTCAAACGGGCTCACTGGGTTGGTTGATATAGTTAAGTTACGTGTCATTGATTCGTTTATGAATAACTGGATAAAGGGTCTGTAGATTGAGGTGTGTAAAGTGGTGTAAGGTGTGATGGTGCTTAGTCTTGTCCCTCCATAGCCATTCTTGTCGATTGTTAAAAGAGACGGGTTGATATCTACCTGTTTGCCGTCAACCTTGATGGATGTAAGTCCTATGAAGTATTCGGCTGAAGGGTAGTTGAAGTAGGTGATTAGGGTGAATCCAATAGGGTTTATGATGAGTGGAGTGTAGCTAAGGTGGCTGGATAGGTCGACTCCTGATGCGAAATTGTATGGACCGCGTGTATTGAAGAAGGCTGCACCAGAATATTCTGTGGTATATGGACAGCTAGGAAGGCATAACGCGAACACTTGGGGTGAATTAAAGACCTTACTAACCTGCACAAGAAGGAATCAAAGGTTATGTAAATATTAGCAGATACCAAACTCAGTAATCAATTGATGTACATTTTTCTTGTTGTTATTCCAAGAAACTTGATTTTCTACTAATTACGTTCAATGTTGAAGCATAGTATACATTTGATATATAAGATTATTTACGTACTAAAAAATCAAACACTCTTAAATTTACTAAGTTTTATGAGGGTCGCTTATATATAACAAGAAATCATAGCTACAAAAATATCCATCTAATATGACAGATACGTAAGGCAAAATATACAGTTGTAAAAGATCGATTATAAGGATCAGTAGAATATTCTATAATCATGTGGCATTGTTTATTTGTTGGATCGTAAAACTTATTAATTCATCAACCAAACGTGTATCGTATATAAGATTTGGAGAAGTTACTTTTTCTTGTTCACGTTAATTTGTTAATGTAATATAATAATTCAGCCAAATAATTTAAAGATGCATGATATCTTTTGTATTGATTATATCCTTTTACGCGTATATAGCGTTTAACATTATTGTATGTTCATGGCAAAGGTAAAAAATTAAAATAACAATGACATAGTGCATTATCTGCTCAAAGTAATCAAACCAATACTGTTTGACGAAGGGATTTCTTTTTCAAACAATATTTTTCCAAAAGATCTTACATTCGTGACCCCAAATATCAATCCTTTAGAAGTCAATGGTGACATGCATTTATCGTAAATCATGAACACATGGACGCCAATATCACAAATTACAAAGTTTCATGTTAATATGGTTGCCAACATGCATTATACATATATATTTGTCACGATAATTATACAAGAAATTGTATAATAGTTCAAAAAAAGTACTACTACTTTTCAAAACACGAATTTGTATTTCTTTTATATTTGGGTAATTCTATACAAACACCCTAGCCTCCTATATGCACATTCTTTTATGCATAACAGTGTTGTACTGTGTGCATCACCGGTAGTAATTTACGGGTGTGTGTATAGGATATTTGTACTATCGGGGTGTGTGTAGAGCAAAACCCTTTATATTTCTGTACAACTAAGTGAAACCTAAACAAATTTTTTATAAAAGTTTATGGATAAAATAGTGCAAACAATAAAACTGTATGGACTAAAACTACCATCTAGCAACAATAATTCAAAATGTAAAGAAGATAACATACAACTAACATACCTGCGATGGTAACGAATAGTTAAACCGTCCTAAACCAGCCAAACCCGAGACACCATCAGGCAAACCTCGTAACAAAGAAGTATTCGAGCATGACATCACGAAGTTAGGAACAACACCAACTTTACCAGTCACACTAGATCCATCAGTAACACTCAAACCAACCGTATCAACTAATGCTTGTGCAAGAACTGTATTCTTAATAACCGGGTTCTCAGGAAACAACCCACATGAGCTGCTGCGACAACCTGGACCAGCTTGATCGAAGCACTCGTCGGAGCATGCTAGTGAAGTGAAGGAATTGCATTGGTGTGAGTCGCATGGGATGTAATGGTGAGTTGAGGAGATGTATACTCCAGCACTGCAATCTATCCAACTATATTTGCCGGATAAGTCGAGCAGGAGAGTTGTGGGTTGGAAGGGGGTTTTCATGGAGAGTAGTAGGGTGTAGAGGGAGGTAGATTCGTCGCGTGATACTTTGGCGACGAATGAGGTTGATGAGTTTATGATCGTGAAGTGATTGATGAAGAAGAATACGGTTAAGAGAGTAGTAAGTTTGAGTAATGACATTGGATTTGATTACAGGAAAAAAAATTAAGTTGTTAGGTGTCGAAAAAGGGATTGAATGATATGCTGAATCAACGAATATAGAAAAAAATAATATTAAGAAGCAAGTATTTATAGTGAATGGTTAATCCTATTCCTTATACAAGTCTATTAGGTTTATATTATAATTTTAATCCTTTTCTAATTTTGAGACTTGCAAATTTACCCCGACTTTTACTTTTGAACCCAAGAACTTTATGGTACGTCCACTAAAGATAAACCGATTGAAATCAGGTGTTAGTAATAATATATCACTAAGTCACTCTTGTTACCTTTATTATAAAACTTAAGTTAAATCATCCTTCATGTAATTTGGTGTATGTCTAAAACACTTAATAGCAATAATACGTAAAGCAATTTATAAAATTAACATACTAATGTTTTTCAACGTTTAAGCTCTTATTAGAAGTGAATTAAAAAATTCACTAACTTAGACACTAGCCAAAGTAAGAATTTAAGTAATAATTAAACACTCTGAATCAGGGGCGAAGCTAGTGGAATGACTAGTTGGTGCTGAGTCACCCTTAATTAATCCACTTCATTCGTTAGTTATTTAGACTACAAACTACTTTCTACTAGTTTTTAAATTGAGTCTCTCTTATTCTATAGGCAATCACAAAATTCATAGATGAATAACTTAAACAATAAACTATAACACAATACATTAATTTTAGAAGCGATATATAACACTATAATTTTTTGCGTTAAACAAGGTTGGCCTCCCTTAACTAATAATCTTGGCTCTGTCCGTGCTCTGAATGGTTTGAGGAACTTGGTTCCAAGAAGAAGTAAATGCTCTCTTGAATATTAATCACATTAATTGCAAGAGATAACATTTACTTTGAGAAATTCTCTTTTATAGACATAATACAATGTGGTTACCGATGTGTCGATGATCTAACTATAAAGTACACTTCCACCTTACTGCGATAAATACTTCTATTGTTTACAATTGTTTGCCCCATCTACCAAGAGTTGTACTTTCTTTAACTTTCTATTGTAGCTTATAAGAAGTTGTGTGTTATTTATATTGGAGTGTTGTCATCCATCCTTGATTGACATAACTTTTTTCAGCTGATATTCTTTCTTTCAATTATTAGTTGAAACTTCAAGTTGTAATTGTTATTGTTATTTTTTTTTTTTTATTATTTTTTTTTTCTAAACATCACTTTATTAAAAACTCAATATATTTACAAGAAGTTAGTGGGTAGTCGAGATACCAATTGGGCTCCCACTCCTCTAGCTATATTATTATTATTATTATTATTATTATTATTATTATTATTATTATTATTATTATTATTATTATTATTATTATTATTATTATTATTATTATTATTATTATTATTATTTTGTGTTTTTACGGGTTTCGTATAAATGGAGAAGACTATACGGATTTTAATAAGATCTTGAAGAGCAATATGTTGCTGTCAATAAAGGTAAATCTTTTATAATTTATATAGTAAAATGGTCATTATTGTCTTTCGGCGTTTTCTTACAATAAGCGAATTTCACCCAAAGACCGACTATTTTTTTTCGACCCACTTGCGATAAAAGATTTCTGAAACCAACTCATTCATAATTAAATGGATCGAAAGTTGAGTCTCTCTATGTAAAGTATATAAATTATCAATAATTGTATTTTGGATAGATTGATTTAGGAGGTTTATTGAATAAAAATGCGCTTATGTGACATTCAATATATTTGTCATTTTCATTTCTTTATTTTCATTAACTTTGGTTGGTTATACACATTTAATCATTTATATTTTGGTTATTAATTTCGAAACAATCTTGGCAGTGAGTTTAATTATTACTTAAATACCAGTTTTCTTTAAAGAAGTGGTCTCTATTGTCTCAAACGCATAGAAACTGGTCTTTAAACACGACTAAAGACATTGGTTGTCTTTTAGAGACGAGTCTTGGTGAGTACTTATTTACTCACCATTTTATGACTAAATATCAACCCAAAATGACTTATCTGAGCTAACAAATGCCAAGAAATCGTGTGTTTTTGTGTTTGTGACATGCAGGTACGGATATCTAAGAAACGGACGAAAAATCATTAAGAAACCGGGAAAACGAGCACGAGATCAGAAGACGGTCAAGTAGTCAAAGCTGTAATCCAGAAATCAGTTTCAGTCCTTCATGTTTTCAAATTTGGCAAGAAAAGTCCTTGGATTAACTTTTGAAAAGTGGCAGATATTACCCTTGAAGTTTCAGATTTTATACATTTTGGCCCTTGTAACCTTTTAGTACCAAATGTAAAAATCTGCCTAAGTCCATTTAACTACTCAAAGCCCACTTAACCTTTTTAAATACACAAGCCCACAGCTAAATAACCCGAGCCCACCCATCTTAGTTTCGGTCAAATGGTCAATGGCTAAATAAATAACATTCCAAACCAAACGCGCTCAAACCATTTTCCCCAATTCTCCCAAAATTCCCAGAACCCCTCACACCCACATGAACCCTAACTTACATCAAGATTAAATTGACCACACCATTTCAATTAATCATCAATTAATAGTCATTTGAGCTTCTAGAAGACCACACGTGACTGAGCATGTGTCAGAGAGAATGCTAGTATCTATCAGGGACATTTGGCAAGCTCTCATTGGATCAGATACGTCAATTTACTCATTGGATTCGGCTTCTAGAAGGCCTGACAAGGACAGAGAATGTACACGCTTGGATGGGACAGGTGTAGCCATTTGAGTGGACAAGCCACATCACGGATTATGATCTGAGGGCTCATAATGAATTGAAGAAGCACAAGTTTCATCTGAGGGCTGACATTGATTGATAGAAGCACAAGGTTGTGGATTGCCAACCTGGCATTGAAGACCCCAGCTCCTTCACTCCTTCTATAAATAGGTCTAGTTTTGAGCTTATATGTAGTAGATTTTTAGTGTAATGTTACCATGTCAAATTTTATTCAGACTTGTATTTTAGTTTAGCTAATTGTAACTTTACTTTAAAGTTTTAATAAAAATAATTTTTCTTTAGTAATTCTCAGTTTATTGTTAGTTTTACCTTGCTTATTTCATTTCAACATCCTCTTATTCTGCTATTATTAGTTATATTTTAGTTTAAATAATTTCTGTTATCAAGTTTTAATATTCATTTTCATAAAAGAGAAAAGATAATAAATATAAAAAAAATCAGAAAATATAAAAAAAAAAAAAAAAAAAAAAAAAAATGTTACAAACAGTTTAGTAAGGCTCACAGTTGAGCTTAATTTCTTTTATACATCTCATTTAAGCTTTAATAGCTTAGAGTGAGAAGTTTGAGTCATTGTTCAATAAAAGTAAAGGAGGGTGAATCATGGTTGCTGAGTAATATGATAGCTGATACAGACAGACAGTGAAATCAGCCTATCTTAGAGATAGGCTTGCTTAGTGAGCCCTCTCTGTTCTTGCTGAGAGGGAATTGCTTGGTACACTTTTTATTTTAATTTTACTTTGGAATTTCTGATTTGAATTTAGAATTTGTGTTAGCATTATAGTAGTGTAGATTAGCTGTTTCCTTTAATATTGTGGTAGTTTGTGATAGAAATTTGTAGTATAATTGTAAGATCTAAATCTGATTAGTATAATTTTTAAACCTGATTCTGAGTTTGTTGAGTGTATTTGAATTCTGTGTTGGTGATAGTTTGTGATAAATGCAAGTGAGTAGTTTGAGTTCTTATACAACTTAGTAGTTTATTGGATTGTTGATCATCTATCAATTTGTGGTTCTGCATAGCTTATCTCCATTTGGATTGTGAACTGAGTTTTTGTTGTAGTTTAAATTGTAGTACTGTTTCATTGTGGATCATAGTTGTGTTGTTTAGTTATTGAATCATAAGGCTAAGTGATATTTGATTGGTTAATCATCTGAGTTTGTGAAATTTGTAGTTAATTTGGATGTGAATCTGAATTTCTGTTTCATTGGTTATCATTGATTTGGTAGCATAGGTTGAGTATTGAGTCTGAGTTGATACCCGATCTGTGATCATATTTGCTCAACTGTCTTGTTTGGAATTTGAGTTAGGTTGATTTAAAATTTCTGTCAGTATAATGCATCTGTGATTGAGTTCATTTGTTACCTTGGTTGAGAGTAACTGTTTGATTAATTCAGAGTTAGATTAGATCTTATCTGTGACTGTATTAGAATTGAATTGAATTTAGTTTTACTGTTGGAATCTAGTAATTGTTAGTAGTTCATTTGTTTGTTAATCAGTGGTAGTGTATTGTTTGGAATTATAATATTGTTGGTATACTTGAGCTTAACTGATTTCTAGTGTACTGCTTATTTTGCATCTGTGTCAGCTTGTGTTTTAAAGTGATTGTTGTTTCTGGTAGCCTACTAGTTGTTTATCAAGTATCAAGCTGAATTTTGGCTTTTGGAACCTTCTAGCTTATCTGAATCAGTGCTTAAAAGTGGCCTGTGTTGAACATGATCCCCTGCACCAACTGTGTTAACCAGATTTTTGTGAACTGATTCAAGTGGATTTAAGAGATTTAAGATCTTGTTTGTTATTGAATTTGTGTTCACTGATTAGTATAGTAGTGGTTTTTGCTTTTGGGTTCTCAATCTTGGCTTATATCAGCAGCTTAACTAGTGCTTATTGTTCATTGCCTAGCTGATTTTTGTGCATAATCAATTGGCCTGCTATACTTGTTCTAAGCTTATATCTGTGAAACAACCCACCATTTGTGACATATTTGAGTGGTTTGAGCTTTGTGTTTGGTTTCTAAGCCTCTGAGTTAGCTTATACCATTTCTGCATAGCTTATTGAGCTTAATTTCATAGTTTGTTGCTTGAATTTGAATTTCTGTGGTAGTTCTGAGCTTGTGCACTTCATTGATTGTTACAATTGAGGTTCTTTTATCATATTTGGTCTGAGTTCAAAGATTTAATAAGTTTTGGTCACAAGTGCTTATCAATAAGCACTTGTGATAAGCTGTTTTGGCTTGTATAAGCCCTTAATAAGCTGATCTTGGTTCCATATTTTTATTCTTATCTTCTTTTCTTATTTTTGAATTTCTGGAATTTTTCCAGATTTTTCTGATTAGTTTTACTATTTTTAATAATTCTTTTTGATTATTTCCAATTTTTAAATCATTTTTAAATCTAAAAATCAATAAAAAAAATAGAAAAAGGTTTAGAAAAATACAAAAATAATTTTTAAATTTCTTTTATAATATTTTAGAATTTTTAGAATTTTATTTTTAATTTTCCACTTAATTTTCTATTTTTCTTAATTTTAAATCACTTTTTAATTCAATAAATACAAAATTAATTCTAGAAAATAAAAGAAAAGTCAAAAAAATATTTTTATTTTTCCTAAAATTCTTTTTATTAGTTTTTAATTTTTAGAAAATTTTTCCAAGTTCGTAGGTTCATTTTTCATAAAACGTTACGTTTAAATTTTTACGTGTGCATTACCGTTTTCGCGTTTTTCAATTCGGTGCATAGTTAGCTTGTACTCTTTGCATGATTAGTTGTTGTTTGTTAATATTTGATTTCCTTGATTGCTATTTTCACCATATCACTCTTTCACAACTCACTTTCACTACACGATTCCCGATTCGATAATTCAAATTTTCCATTTGAGCTTTCGTTGGGAAGAACGACCCGGGAATTACTTTAACCGGTTTTTCCTCGGAATAATATTATACTATAATTGACACGAATCAATTTTTGGCGCCGCTGCCGGGGAAGGCTTAAAGTGAATTTTTGAATCATTGTTTTGGAAAATCGTGTTTTGATAAGCCTTCTTCTACTTTGTATATATATCTCTTATAAAAATAAAAAAAATCAAAAACACTTTTACTAAAGTGTTTTCAAAATACCAAAAATAAAATAAAAGTTACAGCCTCGTTCCGATCGAAAGAAAGGGCGTTGTAAACCAAATAAGTCTCGCAATATAACGAAAACGTGAAATTGATTAATTATCGGATTATTTCATTTACTACAACCGATTAAGCGGGAAATACGGAAGCTAAGACATTAAATTGCTAGCTGAAGAGAGAAACACTCTTCTTTCCCGTCCCGTCGCGCGTAGTTTTGAGAGAAACGGTTTTTGATTAACGTAACGTTTCAATAAAAAGAAAAACAAAAGAAATAAAAAGTTTTTGTGAAAAAAAAAAAAAACAAAAATATAAAAAAAAAAAAAAAACAAAAAGATTTTCTTTTCTCTTTTCTTTTTCATTTTCTTTTTAATTTGGTTCGTGGTGTATGCACACCCGATCTTCGTTTGAGAGTCTTACGTCTCCGTTCTCTAACCCCGAGCGGGTTTTACGACATACGAGTCGGGTTCATTTCCTTGACGAGGAGGAGATGAACCAAAACGAAAACAACGGACCCCCGCCGATGGGTGGTCCGCAGCACAATGTTATCCCGCCGATGGGACAACAACCGGCATTTGATCCGCGTCCGATGGAAGAACAACTCCAATCACCATTCAATGGTGTGAGGAGGGCAATTGTGATTCCGGACATCAATGCCAATTTTGAGATCAATCACGGATTACTCAATTTGATCACTAGTATATCCTTTCACGGGTTCGATCACGAAGACCCCTATGCTCACATCAGAAATTTCACCGACATCGCTGAGACTATTAGAATGAACCAAGTTCCTCACGATGTGGTGAAATTGAAGTTATTTCCTTTCTCCTTAAAAGGAGCAGCCCGGACTTGGCTGGAAAAGGAACCACCGAACTCGATTCACACTTGGAATGATCTCGCTTCCAAGTTTGTGAATTACTTCTATCCTCCGTCTAAAACTTCTAACCTACGTTCTCAAATCTTTCGGTTCCAACAAGCTTTTGATGAAACGTTTAGTGAAGCTTGGGACCGATTCAAAGATTTGAAGGAAAAATGTCCGAACCACGGGTTTACCGACCTTCAGCAGATTGATACGTTTTATAATGGTTTATGTCATACAGATCAAGATTCGCTTAATTCTGCTGCGGGTGGTAACTTATTGGCTAGGAACACGAATGATGCTTTCATGATAATTGAGAATAAAGCTCGTGTGAGAATGTCAAGGAATAAACCTCAAGTTTCTAATAATGGTAAAAATAATGATGAATTGGTAAATATGATTGTGGCTTTAACAAAGAAAGTTGATTCAATGTCTATTGAAAAACCAAACCATCAAGTCAATGTGGTTAGTCACGGTTGTGAGACTTGTGGTGGTCCACATGTGTATTATGAATGTCCGGCCACCGGTGCCTTTTCTCGTGAAAACGCGTATGCTGCAAACGCGGGTAACACCGGTTACCCACAACCTCAAGGAGACCGTAATCTCCTCAGCTACCGTTCTTCTCATTTTCTTGGACCACCCGGTTTCGAACCACAAAACCAAGTCAATCAAGTCAATCAGAATCATAATGTGCAGAATCGTAATAATCAAGGAAATCAAAATCAGAGTCGAGCAAATAATGGTTTTCAAAATAATCAAGGGTTTAATCAAAACCGGGGATTTCAAGGTAATTTCAATCAAGGCCCGCCTCAAGGGAACAATTTTCAAAACCATCAAAACCATGGAAACCCTGGGAATTTTCAGAACGCTAATCATGGAAATCAAAATAACGGTAATTTCCAAAACCGTGGGCAGAATTTCAACAATAATCAAAATCAAGTTGCTATTCCAAATCCGTCGCCCACGGAAGATTTGATTAAGCAATTGCTTCAAAACCAACAAGCTTTTATGACAAAACAAGAAGAAACAACAAGGTTGTTAGCTAATCAAATCAATGATCTCAATAAACGTTTAAATGATCGACCCTCGGGTTCGGGTATTACATCTTTGCCAAGCAACACGATCGCAAACCCGAGGGGCGAAGTAAAGGCGATCATAACTCGCAGTGGTGCTACATATGAGGGACCCACAGATCCTACTACCTCTTCTTTTTCTTCGTCTCCACCCAAGGTAGTAGACTGTGAGACCGAGGCGACAAGGGACCCGGTTCCTCCTGTTAATAATGGAGGAGCTGAAAACGTCCAACCTCCGGTTGTCCAAAAGTCGAAAGATAAAGAAAAGGTTGTTTTTGAAAATAATGAGAAATACAAGTCTAAATTGCCATATCCGTCACGATTTAACGATGAAGAGCTCCGTGCAAAGTCTAAAATACAAATGGAAAAATTTCTGGATATTTTTCAAAAATTGCACTTTGATATAAGTTTTATGGATGCTCTCGTGTACATGCCGAAATTTGCTTCCACGTTCAAAAACCTCATAAGTAATAAAGAGAAATTGCTTGAATTAGCCGAAACGCCGATAAATGCTCAATGTTCCGCGATTCTTCTCAAGAAGCTTCCCGAAAAGCTTGGTGACTCGGGAAAGTTTCTCATTCCTTGTTCATTGAAAGATCAAGAAGTTTGTAACGCCCTGGCCGATTCGGGTGCGAGTATAAACCTCATGCCTTTATCAATCTACGAACAACTTGGAATGGGGGCTCTTAAACCGACGAGAATGACTTTGGAGCTTGCTAATCGATCGATCACTCATCCAGTTGGAATTGCTGAGGACGTTTTTGTTCGTGTGAATTCGTGTACTTTTCCGGCAGATTTCGTTGTTGTTAATTTTGAAGCTGATCCAAGAGTTCCTCTAATATTAGGGCGACCGTTTTTACGAACCGCTAAAGCCCTAGTAGACCATTATGAGGATACTCTAACTTTACGACACGATGATGATATTATGATTTTCAAAGCCGATGCTTCGAAATTGAAGAAGTACTCCGTCAAAAGCATCGATGTTTGTGATTTTACCTTTGATGATTTTGTGAAAACTTTCGTCTCCGACTCTTCCTCATCATTTCCTTCGACTAAGGAATATGATTCTTTTTGGGAAGAGGTCGATGAATTTCTTGCAATTGAAACGATTCCGATTTCTGAGACTGACGAACCTTACTTTGATTCGGAGGGGGATATTATTTTTCTTAATAATTTGATGAACGATGAACCGTCAATCCCTCCGGATAAAGTTAAGACGAAGATTGAGCTTTCGATTGACAATCCTCTGGAGCCCGAGCTCGAGGAATTTTTACCAGATTTTGAGAATTTCTCCTTTGACACGACTGAGGAAATAAGTGGCAATCCCACTTATCGTCATGATTTTTATGATCCTACATATGAAGCTTTTCATTTCGATTACTCGGAAGAGACGAGTCGTGGCAATCCCACTTCTCATGCTTTTATCTCTCTTCCGGAGTATGAGTCATTTCGTTTTGATGAATTTGAATGTGAAATGGAAAAGTTTTCTATACCAGAATTTGAAAGTTTCAGATTTGATCTTGATGTTGATCATGATCCGGGTGGTGTGTTTAAAAATGAGAATTTGAATAAAAAGTTTTTCCCAACCCTCCCACCCGGAAAAGTTTGTAAAAAGAGCTTAAATGATAAGATTCATAATTCTATAATTATGAAATTTTATTTTGATAAAGATGAGTTTTTCAAGATTGTTATCATGACATTCTTGCCGTTTATAACGTTTGGTGTGATTTCTCTTATCCTTCACTCCGTAGGGAGTGAGGATGTTGTTTTTGACCCTGGTATCGGTTTTCAAAGTTTTCAAAATTAACGTACCAGCGGTTATCTATTCGGGATGGAACTTTCACATAAATCACAAGTTTTTCAAAATATTTTGAATGAAAGCCCGAATGAGATTATTTTCCACGGTTTTTCCCCAAGGACAATTGAATTCGGGGATCGAGTCAAGCTAATGTGACTCGGTGAACAAAAACAAGCGCTTCGTGGGTGGCAACCCATGCTTATCATTTCATCTTCTTATTTTCTATTTTCTAACACCTAATGTGAGGAGGGGGTGCCTTTCTACTCTTGTGTTTCGTGGTTGTTTGTGATATTTGTTCAGGATTGTTCATGATTTATGATGACTCTCGTGCTCGTTATCTCTTCACTTGGAGTCTCATTCATCGGTGCTATTTGGAAATCCTATATCCGTTAAATCTTATCGACTAACGTTTTCTTTGGCATAATTAATAAACGGCCTAGAATTTTGTTAGGATTACCTTAACCCATAAAACATTGAGGACAATGTTTCGTTCTAGTCGGGGGGAGGGTGAATCTTCGATTCGATTTTGACCTTGCATGTTTCACAAATCGTGCACTCTTGCAACTCCGTTTTTCCACCAAAAATAAAAAATTGAAAAAAAATGAGAAAAATTTCAAAAATTTTGAAGAAAAAGTCATGAAAAAGAACAAAAAAATGAGAAAAGGTTGAAAAGTTGTGCAAAAATATAATAAAGTTTGAATAAGTGTTTTGACACTTTGTTGACTTTCTTGCTGGCGAGAGTAGGAATAAATATTTTGACTTGACCGGGCGTGTTGAGCCCTAGCTTGTTCCCTTAACCAATGATGATCACATAAGCTTGTGCTAGTTTTGTACACAAGGAGCTATAAAATGCGAATTCTTTCTTAAGAATCTGCAAGTTCCCGTACTTAACTTTATACATGCGCAGCTTAAAAGCTTTCGCTAGTCTTTTACATCAGGAGCTAGAAAACGCGAATTCTTCTTTTAGAATTTGCAAGTTTCCGTAACTGACTTTATATATGCGTGGCTGATTATCGGCTAAGTATTCGCGGGTTTCATTATTTGGAATCTTAAATTGCGAAGAGCGAGAAATGATAGAGTTTATTTAGAAGTTAGATGCTAAACGTGGAGTAGTGGTTCTCTTTAGAGCTCATAAGAGGTACTTGTAGCTTTTTACTCCCATCAGAAACGTCACCAATATATAAATAGATGTTCTAGGTTAATTAGTGGTATTTCGGTTTGAATAATATTTAGTTTTTTGTTTTCTTAAGAGAATTTTTGCTTTGGAAATTGGGTACATATCAAGGAACACCAAAAATAAGAGCGAAAAAGTGAAAAAATCAAAAGTCAAAAGTTGATTATCTATGTGGTTTTGGAGCTACCCGTTAAGCTTCCATTGATGTATTGAGAAAAAAGTGAAGAAAGAAAGAAAAAAGTGAAAAGTAAGAAAAAAGTGAAAAAATGAGAAATGTGAAAAAATGAAAGTTGAAGTATTGTTGAATAAGAGCTATGTATGTATCAATAAGTTGTTGGCGCGTGAGGTGCATGTGATACGTGATTAGTAATCAGTCACATGAGGTGCACGTGATCGTACTCCGCAACTTATATTCTTGATATTGTATGTACCCCTCATTCCTTGAAATGGACCGAATTTCTATTGCAGTAGTTCTTAAGAGAAAATGGAAAACTATTTATCGTTTTAACTTAGGTATCACTATCGGACTAAAAATTATCGAAACGAGAAAATATGAAGCAATTCATTTCTCAGCAAAATAAAATATTGAGATACAAAACCTAGGAATGGGAGTAAGAAGTTTCCACAAGTAACTGTTATGAGTAGTGTTAGCATCTAATTTGTAGATAAGCTGTGATCTCGTTTGTATGCTTAGTTTGGGGACTCGTGAAAAATCAAGGATGACGAATTTTAACCGAATGGTCGCTTCTTAAAAGAAGTGTTTCTACTCGTTGACCCTAATAATTATTGCAAGATAATGAAAGTTCAACAAACCGTCACAAGTGTGAATTATGAAAAAGCCCAAAAATAGAAGTGAAAGAGGAATAAAGGAATAAAAGGAAAATTTTGGAAAACGGAGCGTTTTTCGGGAATAAATGATTTTGTAATCTCTTTTGAACCGCCTTGCTACTTTTCAAAGTTAGTAAAAAGAGTATCGAAATTATTTATCCTAAGAGCGTGAATTGATCACATTGCGTGAGGACACGGCAATACTTTAGTCGGGGGGATTTTGGTGAGTACTTATTTACTCACCATTTTATGACTAAATATCAACCCAAAATGACTTATCTGAGCTAACAAATGCCAAGAAATCGTGTGTTTTTGTGTTTGTGACATGCAGGTACGGATATCTAAGAATCGGACGAAAAATCATTAAGAAACCGGGAAAACGAGCACGAGATCAGAAGACGGTCAAGTAGTCAAAGCTGTAATCCAGAAATCAGTTTCAGTCCTTCATGTTTTCAAATTTGGCAAGAAAAGTCCTTGGATTAACTTTTGAAAAGTGGCAGATATTACCCTTGAAGTTTCAGATTTTATACATTTTGGCCCTTGTAACCTTTTAGTACCAAATGTAAAAATCTGCCTAAGTCCATTTAACTACTCAAAGCCCACTTAACCTTTTTAAATACACAAGCCCACAGCTAAATAACCCGAGCCCACCCATCTTAGTTTCGGTCAAATGGTCAATGGCTAAATAAATAACATTCCAAACCAAACGCGCTCAAACCATTTTCCCCAATTCTCCCAAAATTCCCAGAACCCCTCACACCCACATGAACCCTAACTTACATCAAGATTAAATTGACCACACCATTTCAATTAATCATCAATTAATAGTCATTTGAGCTTCTAGAAGACCACACGTGACTGAGCATGTGTCAGAGAGAATGCTAGTATCTATCAGGGACATTTGGCAAGCTCTCATTGGATCAGATACGTCAATTTACTCATTGGATTCGGCTTCTAGAAGGCCTGACAAGGACAGAGAATGTACACGCTTGGATGGGACAGGTGTAGCCATTTGAGTGGACAAGCCACATCACGGATTATGATCTGAGGGCTCATAATGAATTGAAGAAGCACAAGTTTCATCTGAGGGCTGACATTGATTGATAGAAGCACAAGGTTGTGGATTGCCAACCTGGCATTGAAGACCCCAGCTCCTTCACTCCTTCTATAAATAGGTCTAGTTTTGAGCTTATATGTAGTAGATTTTTAGTGTAATGTTACCATGTCAAATTTTATTCAGACTTGTATTTTAGTTTAGCTAATTGTAACTTTACTTTAAAGTTTTAATAAAAATAATTTTTCTTTAGTAATTCTCAGTTTATTGTTAGTTTTACCTTGCTTATTTCATTTCAACATCCTCTTATTCTGCTATTATTAGTTATATTTTAGTTTAAATAATTTCTGTTATCAAGTTTTAATATTCATTTTCATAAAAGAGAAAAGATAATAAATATAAAAAAAATCAGAAAATATAAAAAAAAAAAAAAAAAAAAAAATGTTACAAACAGTTTAGTAAGGCTCACAGTTGAGCTTAATTTCTTTTATACATCTCATTTAAGCTTTAATAGCTTAGAGTGAGAAGTTTGAGTCATTGTTCAATAAAAGTAAAGGAGGGTGAATCATGGTTGCTGAGTAATATGATAGCTGATACAGACAGACAGTGAAATCAGCCTATCTTAGAGATAGGCTTGCTTAGTGAGCCCTCTCTGTTCTTGCTGAGAGGGAATTGCTTGGTACACTTTTTATTTTAATTTTACTTTGGAATTTCTGATTTGAATTTAGAATTTGTGTTAGCATTATAGTAGTGTAGATTAGCTGTTTCCTTTAATATTGTGGTAGTTTGTGATAGAAATTTGTAGTATAATTGTAAGATCTAAATCTGATTAGTATAATTTTTAAACCTGATTCTGAGTTTGTTGAGTGTATTTGAATTCTGTGTTGGTGATAGTTTGTGATAAATGCAAGTGAGTAGTTTGAGTTCTTATACAACTTAGTAGTTTATTGGATTGTTGATCATCTATCAATTTGTGGTTCTGCATAGCTTATCTCCATTTGGATTGTGAACTGAGTTTTTGTTGTAGTTTAAATTGTAGTACTGTTTCATTGTGGATCATAGTTGTGTTGTTTAGTTATTGAATCATAAGGCTAAGTGATATTTGATTGGTTAATCATCTGAGTTTGTGAAATTTGTAGTTAATTTGGATGTGAATCTGAATTTCTGTTTCATTGGTTATCATTGATTTGGTAGCATAGGTTGAGTATTGAGTCTGAGTTGATACCCGATCTGTGATCATATTTGCTCAACTGTCTTGTTTGGAATTTGAGTTAGGTTGATTTAAAATTTCTGTCAGTATAATGCATCTGTGATTGAGTTCATTTGTTACCTTGGTTGAGAGTAACTGTTTGATTAATTCAGAGTTAGATTAGATCTTATCTGTGACTGTATTAGAATTGAATTGAATTTAGTTTTACTGTTGGAATCTAGTAATTGTTAGTAGTTCATTTGTTTGTTAATCAGTGGTAGTGTATTGTTTGGAATTATAATATTGTTGGTATACTTGAGCTTAACTGATTTCTAGTGTACTGCTTATTTTGCATCTGTGTCAGCTTGTGTTTTAAAGTGATTGTTGTTTCTGGTAGCCTACTAGTTGTTTATCAAGTATCAAGCTGAATTTTGGCTTTTGGAACCTTCTAGCTTATCTGAATCAGTGCTTAAAAGTGGCCTGTGTTGAACATGATCCCCTGCACCAACTGTGTTAACCAGATTTTTGTGAACTGATTCAAGTGGATTTAAGAGATTTAAGATCTTGTTTGTTATTGAATTTGTGTTCACTGATTAGTATAGTAGTGGTTTTTGCTTTTGGGTTCTCAATCTTGGCTTATATCAGCAGCTTAACTAGTGCTTATTGTTCATTGCCTAGCTGATTTTTGTGCATAATCAATTGGCCTGCTATACTTGTTCTAAGCTTATATTTGTGAAACAACCCACCATTTGTGACATATTTGAGTGGTTTGAGCTTTGTGTTTGGTTTCTAAGCCTCTGAGTTAGCTTATACCATTTCTGCATAGCTTATTGAGCTTAATTTCATAGTTTGTTGCTTGAATTTGAATTTCTGTGGTAGTTCTGAGCTTGTGCACTTCATTGATTGTTACAATTGAGGTTCTTTTATCATATTTGGTCTGAGTTCAAAGATTTAATAAGTTTTGGTCACAAGTGCTTATCAATAAGCACTTGTGATAAGCTGTTTTGGCTTGTATAAGCCCTTAATAAGCTGATCTTGGTTCCATATTTTTATTCTTATCTTCTTTTCTTATTTTTGAATTTCTGGAATTTTTCCAGATTTTTCTGATTAGTTTTACTATTTTTAATAATTCTTTTTGATTATTTCCAATTTTTAAATCATTTTTAAATCTAAAAATCAATAAAAAAAATAGAAAAAGGTTTAGAAAAATACAAAAATAATTTTTAAATTTCTTTTATAATATTTTAGAATTTTTAGAATTTTATTTTTAATTTTCCACTTAATTTTCTATTTTTCTTAATTTTAAATCACTTTTTAATTCAATAAATACAAAATTAATTCTAGAAAATAAAAGAAAAGTCAAAAAAATATTTTTCTTTTTCCTAAAATTCTTTTTATTAGTTTTTAATTTTTAGAAAATTTTTCCAAGTTCGTAGGTTCATTTTTCATAAAACGTTACGTTTAAATTTTTACGTGTGCATTACCGTTTTCGCGTTTTTCAATTCGGTGCATAGTTAGCTTGTACTCTTTGCATGATTAGTTGTTGTTTGTTAATATTTGATTTCCTTGATTGCTATTTTCACCATATCACTCTTTCACAACTCACTTTCACTACACGATTCCCGATTCGATAATTCAAATTTTCCATTTGAGCTTTCGTTGGGAAGAACGACCCGGGAATTACTTTAACCGGTTTTTCCTCGGAATAATATTATACTATAATTGACACGAATCAAGTCTTTACGCTTTTTTTTATTATAGTCACCAGGTTTCGTATAAACACTCAGTCTCAATATTCTCTTTTATAAGATCATTGTTTATCATGACTCGTTTTAGGCGCACCTAAATTGCGGAAATACCATCATTTTGTCATTGACCAAGATGAATGGGCCTTAATTTTCTTAACTAGTTCGAGTGTGTTATTTGTCGTCGATGATGTAACTAATCATGACAGGTTTCACGTTTTTTTAATGGCTCATTATGGCTCACTGTGAATTTTATTTGATCGTATGTGGTTAGAATGAATTTTTTACGTGAAATTCGTATTATATTTATTTATAAACGTCATATAAGTCAAAATTAACTTTTTGAGTGTATAAAACCAAGATATTGGCGCCACGCTCTTATGTCTCTCAAATTTTTCTAATTCAAAGTAGAACCTGCTAACATAAATACATAATGATTACGATTGTATATTCCTCCATTTTTTTTTTCTTAATTCATTGATTAGAACCTACCGATTGACATAGTCAAATGTATATTAGCACCACACTTATACACGTTCCCTCAATTATCTCAAAGGCCTTTCTATAATTTCACGACTTTGTAAGACCCATCGTAATGGTTGGTCTCTTGCTTGGTCGGTCATGCATGTTGGACGTCTCCCACATTACATAGGGATGGTCGTGGGTCGGTCGGTCGGCATGATTTGCATACTTCGGTCATATACTCGACTAAGTTCTCTTGGTTTATTTGTGTGCGAGTGTGTACTTTTAAATTATTTTTGTGTGGCATTTTTGTGTTTAAGTGGGGTGTATTTTTGGTGATAACTGCGGTCACCTTATTACACTAACTTGGTCACAAAGTGTATCGTGTTGAGTTGGCGCTGATGTGACAGTAGTGACCGCAGTCATCCTCGATTACCATTACTGCCAGCCTAATCTCATACATGTACGGATTTCTTTGGTATAGTTTTAGAATTAAAGTTCATAAGTTAGATTATGTATACTTCAAATGACTTTAGATCAAATAAGAAGAACTCTTAAAACGAGAAAGACGAGAAATAACTATAACCACATATTAGAAATGCATCGACTTGAATTAGATACATCTCTAATATTTTAGATGCACTATAATATATTGTCTAGCTAAAAATTAGATTCATATACATATATTAGATGCATTTTAGCAAGTTAGAAAAATCTGTAACACCCCCATTTTTACAGACCGCATCGGATATTATGTCTGGGGTATTACTTCATGGTATAAAAGTCACAGTAATAGAAAACAACTCGAAAATAGACGTTTGTAGAGAATGAGTTGTCATTCATTAAAATATCAGAATTTTTACAGTAAAAGATATACTTTTACTAAGGGAGAGGTCTCAAAATCTATGTGAAATATTGTGTTTGAATGATAACCGGTTTGAAAGTCCTCCAAGTCCGGTGCCACTCCGTGCCATAGGCTGCTCAGTTACCTAGGATACATGCTTTAAAGAGTCAACCAAAAGGTTGAGTGATATTCATAGGTTTTAGTTGAAAATAGTTGAATACGAGTTTAGTAATTAAACCATGGGCTACGTTGTTTTACACCCATGTAAAGTAGGTAGAAGACATATTTAAATAGTTTGTTTCAGTATTGTATGATCAGTAAAATACTGAGGAAGAAATGTTATTGCACTAAGCTCATGAAATCGCACGTTAACAGTCCAGATCATAGGGCACTGCAGACCAAACCATGATGGGACAAGAAGGAGAACTTGCCAAAGTTAATCCTTTAGAGGTTTCAAGTATAGTACTTATTGGTACCCGGATGGGGCAAACCAACGGGAGTTGTCAAACTCCAATAGATCTATCAACTATACTCGCGTTCACTCGGAAGTGATTATTCTATCAAAGAATCATACCGAGGTTGATTCATGCGCGATACACTGTCGATCGAAAAAGTTTTAGCCGTTCCAACAATTTTGAAAATTTGTTGGAATGGAATCCTTTCGATTTCTATATTGATGATATACTTACGAAGTTGTTCCAATTTATTAATTGGCATTAACCCTAGGTAGCAAGATCGCGTCCCTCATTACGAGCTTGTACACTTGCTTCTAGAGCTACTCGGTTAGCTACGGCTCCAGGTGCATTTCCCCAAGGGTGGCCTAAAGTTCCGCCACCAAACTGTAGTACGGAATCATCTCCAAAGATCTCGTTCAGACATGAATTTTAGTTATGTAATGGTGGCAGAAAGTAACACTCGTGCAATAACCAAAGAAAAAGACTTGTATTCGGTTTAAAGAAAAAAGAAAGCACGTATCCCCCTCACAGGGTTTGTAAAGCATTTAAAAAGTGAGGCTATGAACGTACCTGGGCTTTAGGGAAATCTGATGGATGAAAAAAAAAAAGTGATTCAGGGATTAGACTGCTGACTCACGCATCCTGGGGGTAGTGTTTGGGGTGTGTGTGTATGTTAAGTCCTAGTTATTGTTTTTAGGTTTCTCAAGTAATCACACTTAGGGATTCTAAATTTAGTTATAACATAACACCGTTTGGGCCATCATAATTAAGAAGTACAACTCCTCATATGAAGCTTCCTATTATTGTATTATGTTGTTAACATAATACCGTTCGGGCCATCATAATTCAGAAGTATATAACTCCTCACACGAAGCTCCCTACTATTGTGTTATGTTATTAATACTAGATTTAAATATAACGCATCACCGTTTGGGCCATCATAATTCAGAGGTCATATTGTAGTAAACGTTTGAGGAGCCAGAGCACTTTAAGTCGTAAACCCAGCAAACTCGTCAAAACGAATACACAAATGAAACCCTCACATGAAGCTCCCTGCTGTTGTGATACATTATATAAAAAGATAGTACTTTTATTTATTAGGTAAATACTTTATTTAAACCTTTAAGTTTATAAGTTGACACTATTTACCCCATTATTTTTATATATTTACAATATTTACCATATACTTATATATATTAAGTTTTAACTTCCTAGATTATTCAAATTCAGTTCCTATACTTATATATGACAGAAATGACCCTTAGACTTATATGTTTTCAAAATTTACCATTTATACCCTTAACTTTAAAACTTTTACAAATCTAGTCCTAAACGTTTATAACTATATTAACTTTAATCCTTAGGTCATATAACTTGTAAAAATAGATCCTTACACTTAGTACTTCTAAGAAATATAAAAAATAGTCCCTAGACTTAATATTTTCATAAAGTCACCATATATACCCCTATGCATGAAAACATTTGCAAACTAGTCTTTTTTCATGCAAATTATATTTTTATGAAACAAGAAGTTTTCCTAGCTTATGTCTAACTAATATAAGCTTATTAAAGTAACCTATAATAGCTTATAGCTTATGGTAAGGGCTTATAGCACGCAAACATCAATTCGACTTTATTTAGGGTTTTAAAAAGACAATGTGTAAAAGAAAATGAGCAAGGCTTAGGCAAGGGTTCCTAGGTGACCTAAGGCATCTTATAAATATCCTAGGTCAGTACTAAAGCTATTAGAACAAGTGTAAAAGCTTACGTGGTCAAGGGGAGGTCTAACGATGGTTTGGCTAAGGTTTAGGGTTTCTCGGCTAGTTTTCACTTTGACAAGGGTTCAAGGACTATCCTACTCGACATCTAGGACTATTAGGGCTTGTGTACTACTACTAGGACCAGAGTATTTGAGGTAGAGAAGAGAAGAAGGAATGGTTTGAAATTAAGTGGTGTCGAGGGTATTTATAGGGTACGTTTGGAGTATTGAGCAAGAAATGGGTGGTAAGGTGTCGTGAAGAGGGGGGAGGTGACAAATGGATGCTAGTGGTGACTAATGTTTTGCTAGGGGGAGGGATATAGGCAGTTTAGGGCTATTTGTGGTGGAGAAATGGCCATGGTGGTTTAAAATGACAAGTAGCGTACAAGTTGGTGCATAAGCTACTTGTAAGCTACTAGGGAGGTGTTAGGGTGCTTGCTTAGGGTGACAAGGAGGTGCATAAGCTGCTAGGGTAGTAGCTTGAGGTGCTTAGGTTTAGGTTTGAACTAGTTTAGGTTTAATTTAAGCTTAATCTGGCTTAGTGAGTGATTAGGGTCTAGCTTAGGGTTTAGTGCCCAGATTAGGGTTCTATGGGTACTTAGTGACTAGGATTAGGACTTAAGGGACTTATACTAAGTGGTGGTAACTTATGGTAAAGATTTGGGAAGGTTTAACCTAGTTTTGAAACTTACAAGACCTAGTTATTTGTGCTTAAGGGACTTGTACCTAAGTTCTAAGAGGTTGTACTTGGGTTTAGGGGTGCTAAGATATCCTATTGTTGCTAAGGTAACTCATACATAAGCCTTGAACACTTTCAAACTAGTTTAGATAAGCAATTAGGGTTTTAAAGATAACCGTAAACACATAGGGTTCAATTAGGATTTGATTAACGTTTATGATAGATATAGTATACTAGAGTGATAAAATATTTAGTGAAATGATGTTTAGGATCTAGACTTGACATACTCGGGTGTGTGGAAAACTAGAAGGGGGGTTGAATAGTTTATCGCTTTTTATTTAATTACATTTTGAAACTTTACGTTTAATCAAAGATTTAAACTCCAAGACAATATATAAAGTGCAAGTATAAAGAAAGAAAGTGATCAAACCATAACACGATTGTTTATCGTGGTTCGGCTACAAGGACTCTTTTTCCTTGCCCTACTCCACGCCTCGAGTTTCCAACTCGAGAGTTTCAAGCACTAATCAACAAGCTCCTTTCACGGGTGGAGGAACCTCTACGATCGTCGCTTACACTTTAACTGGTACAAAGCTAAGTACCGGGTCCAAGTTCAAGGTAGAACCAACCTAACATCGCCTAACCACTATTTCCGACACTAAGCTAGATGTCGAGTTCTTTATAAGGGCACAACCACTCCCGTCACACTATGTATTTTAAGGCCTAAAATACAAACCGATCACTTCAATACAGGATACAAATGAAGTATAAACTATAAGAGTTTACACAATGCAAAGCTAACAAGTCTTGCAACTTCGTGTTGAATACTTGTAACTTCTCGGATGAACTTGTGAACTTCCTTTCTACATAAGAGAATCATACAAGTGAGTTGCTACTGAGTTAGATAAGAATATAGAGAGTATTCATGTATTCTATGGTTAAAAGTGATGAGAGATTTCTTGCAAATGGCTTGGTATTTATAGCCAACCAAACCAGCAGACTGGCGGATCCGGCGGAACCAAAACAAGGGTTCCGCCCTTGTACCCTGAGGGTTCCGCCAGGTCTGACAGTCAAAGACTCCAAGAAATCTTTCCATATCTAGCAATGTCACATCAAGTTTATGTAAGTTAAAACACAATGGATTAAGTAGAAAACTATCCAAATATGTGATGAGTGTGTAAATACTCATCATTTTTACCATTTCTGAGCTGCCAAAACATCTAAAAACACTCAATATTGTACCAAAATAGTGAAAATATCCTAGGAAAGTGTTTTACATGTTTCAAATGCAAAAATATCAAAAATAGATGAAAAACGCACAAAGTTTGCATAATTGGCAGTTTCAGTCCCTCAACTTTCAAAAAATTGTCAAATATCTTTCCATATCTAGCAATGTCACATCAAGTTTATGTAAGTTAAAACACAATGGATTAAGTAGAAAACTATCCAAATATGTGATGAGTGTGTAAATACTCATCATTTTTACCATTTCTGAGCTGCCAAAACATCTAAAAACACTCAATATTGTACCAAAATAGTGAAAATATGCCAGGAAAGTGTTTTACATGTTTCAAATGCAAAAATATCAAAAATAGATGAAAAATGCACAAAGTTTGCATAATTGGCAGTTTCAGTCCCCCAACTTAAATAACTAAAAGCTTACGTTATACATACCCCTTAAAAGTACATTGGCACCCCCTTCCCCCACACACACAACATCTAAAAAAAAAATTAAATTTAGTTTTTATTATAAAACTACAAAACTGAAAGTACGGACAAAAAATTATAAAGTTTGATAAATCAAAAGTATTAAAAGACAAAAACACGGAATAAATTTTTTTACAACTTTTGTATGTTAACGAACAATCCAGTAAAATTCCATTTTCGGTTATTCTTGCTATTTTAACTTCTTTTTTACTTTTTCTGTTTCAAAATGTATCCTTTGGTGGGACGGAATGAATGGAATAAACGACATAATGAAATAATAAATTATGCAATGATTCATTACTGTAATTAATCATCATTGTTGGTATGATATGACGTAATGGAATCAACAAGAAAAATACTAAAATGTCCATTAAGCTTACGTTATACATACCCCTTAAAAGTACATTGGCACCCCCCCTTCCCCCACACACACAACATCTAAAAAAAATTAAATTTAGTTTTTATTATAAAACTACAAAACTGAAAGTACGGACAAAAAATTATAAAGTTTGATAAATCAAAAGTATTAAAAGACAAAAACACGGAATAAAAAATTTTACAACTTTTGTATGTTAACGAACAATCCAGTAAAATTCCATTTTCGGTTATTCTTGCTATTTTAACTTCTTTTTTACTTTTTCTGTTTCAAAATGTATCCTTTGGTGGGACGGAATGAATGGAATAAACGACATAATGAAATAATAAATTATGCAATGATTCATTACTGTAATTAATCGTCATTGTTGGTATGATATGACGTAATGGAATCAACAAGAAAAATACTAAAATGTCCATTTATAATAGGAAGTTTATTTAAAAAAGAATGAGACCCCGGAATAAAAATAATAGTTTTTAGTGTAATGGAACATTTCTTGTAATAAATTATTACATTGTACAATTGCAAACAAACAAGATTTTTTCATTATATTATCATAATTCTTTTTATTCCCATTTTAAGTAGAACATACCAAACACTACAAAAACTCACTATATATGTATACGCAATTAAAAAAAAAAAAAATAAAAAAAATAAAAAAAAAATAAAAAGGCCATACTCTTTAAGAAAACTCAAAATAACGTAGTCCATTGAAAACATAAGATGATTGGAATATATAAGTCTAGAAAAAGAAGTTTAAAATGGTGAAAAAGGTTCCAATACAGTTACTTTGTAAAAGTTTAGACGCATAGATCGTTTTTTTTCTTCAAATTACTATTGGTGTGTTTGTTTTTTTTTAAAAAAAAAAAAATCTTAATAACCCTTTTACTCCCTCTTACTCTTACCAGTAAAAGGTGGGTAGACGTTTTGCTTGTTTACTTTATTCTTTTGAGTCAGCCCCAGTTAGACATATAACATCTTACTCAGTAAGAGGTGAGAGACTTGTCTTACTGCTTCTTACTCGATAAGAGAGAGATTGAAGACTCGTGTTAATATAATATATTTGATGGTTTATTAGCTATGTTATATTTATGATAAAAACTCTTGTTTCATATTTACATAAGTTACTTAAATAAATTGCAGAAACGAGATCTTAAAATCATTCGGACAATTATAAAAAAAACGAACAACATTATTTCGTTTAGATTTAGACGTTCTAGTCACATCTTACTAGTAAGATGTGGTAATCAGATTTAGACATAAAACATCTAAATGAAACAAACACACCCTAAGGCTACTAGCAGTGGTGACCGCATTCGACCATGGCACATCAGTTTTCTTTCTCCGACGACCTGACGATGACCAAGTTGCCACAGTAGCGACCAAGTTAATTTTTTTAAATTGCAAACGGTACAAAGTTTTGTTTGTTTGTGTGTATCAAAAGTCGGTCGTATATTCGAACTAGTTCGTGTGATTTGTGCTCCTCGACCGACCACGACCAATCTCCCACATTGGGGAAGACCGGCCACGACCTATCAAGACCCACTCGATCGATCGACCCACTACTAGAAGCCTAATGTCCCCAACCCTAATATGGGGGCTCTGTGGTTCTGGTTCTTAATATAATCAATTTCAATTTACTTAGAGATGGAGGACAAACGAAAAACAAACTGCTAAATATTTCATGCTATTTATGCTTTCAATAACATATGAATATAATTTTGTAAGACTTTCCTTTTCTTAATTTTATACGAGTAAATGATACAATGGTAAAATGATAAAAGTAAAAATTTCTATAAGTTAAGGGGCCTAATTTACCAAATTAACAAAACTTAAAAACTCGACTCCTACGAATTCTGTATCCTAAACCGACTAAAACTCAAATTACGTGTTTATAACATGAATCATTCCTATAAATATTCACTTTGGCATTCGCATCATATAACCCAAAAGACTTCGATACCAAATTATACGATTTAAGGCGACTTCATTCTGCACATTATTAAAGGTACATTACCACTTTATATTCTGTTACATTATTGTATGATGCATTAAAACTAGTTTATTTTCATTAGCTTGTAAATGGTTGTATGGAGATTTAACAGCTTTTAGAGGAAGTTAATAAACATAATCGTTTAAACTTTTTTCTAGGATGCTTTTTTAGGATGATTTTTGTATGAAAAGTAGTCTTGTTGTTTAAGGTAACTTAAAAAGGTCGGGTGAAGGTGACGACTATACAAACGTCAGTCTTGGAATATATCTTTGTTTGCAGTGAACTTGTATAATCGTTGAATTATTTTATTCATTTGAAGGGATGATTAATATTTCTATTTGTACGTGATTTGTGTAAGACATGATTTTCTATAACTTTTGCCCCAAGACACATGATTTTCCCCTTGTAAGTTAATACACATGTAAAAGCCCTTGGTAAGTGACGTTAAGGTGTCAGTGTGTCACTAAATGTTCTATCTCAAATTCCCTCGAAAGTGTTGCTAAGTTCGCAACAAATTTCCAACGAATTTTCGTCAAAAAGTGAAAAATCTTACGTGAAGGATTTCCTAGCGTCACTAAGCGGCTTTTAAGCATAATTTTTGTTAAGAAATTTTCAAGTCAGAAAGTCGTCCCTAGGCAAGCCATTAGTTTAGTAGTAGAGATGTAGAGGACATTAACATCTAGCGAAGCCGAAAAGTACATGAACCATGCGATAAAAGTTTGTTTATGTTTGTTTAACAAAAGATCTCTCGTTTATCTATGGTCAAGAATGTCCGATTATGCATTTGTTGATGTTCAATTATGTTAACGTATTTGTTTATGATCGTATATCATATTTTTTTCCTACTGTATACTTTTAATAGTGGCATAGTTAAACAAAAAACACTAGAACACAATATTATGTATATTTGAATTTTTTTGTGTTTATTTCTTTACATTCATTTATGTTCATTTATTTAATGTCTTGGTAAACGGACATCAACAACCTCATTATCTTAATAAACAAATAAGAAAATTCACCTGTTTAAGCATATGTGTTTGTTCATTTGTCCGGTTAAAGTTGAACGAACACGCACAAGGCTTTGTCCGTGTTCGTTGGGTCCATTTTTCCTTAATTCGAATGTAAATTTGAGTGCATAAAATATATTATGTTTCATACAAATTAGACAAAATGCTAATTATTATGTGCACGAATGTTAGATGGATTGCTGACCAATTTGTGTACTTGAAATATTTTCAGATACATGGAAGATTCCATTCAGATGGATTCAGAGGCCCAACTTTATAGAGCTCTAGCTCTTGACAGTGCTATTGAAGATGCGAGAGATAAGAAGGTACTTTGAATTTCAACTAAATATCATTAAGTGTGTTAAAACTATAATAATAATAATAATAATAATAATAATAATAATAATAATAATAATAATAATAATAATAATAATAATAATAATAATAATAATAATAATAATAATAATAATAATAATATGTTTTTAAGGATCAACTCCACTTGATTATTCAACTTTAGATATTTCCGAAGAAGTAAAACAATATTGTAATGAAGTTCCTTTAAATTCAATATGGTTCAAATGACAAGACCTTCCTAACTTAATTAGTTGGGTGTCCTCTTTCAAAATTTTCTAACTGATGCTCACATTAAGTTTGAATTTATAGCTTTTGAAAAAAAAAAAAAAAAAACTTTGTGGTTTCCGTAGTAGTCGAGTACATGCTTTAGTAGTGATAGATCTAACATTGGTGTTTTTTTCAGAAAACCTTAGACGTAAATATGCAATCAATCATCAACCTTAGGAAAGAAGTGGAACGTCATGAAAAAGCTGCTGAAGAAGCAAAAAAACAAGCTGACGAGTGTAACTTAAATCTTCGTGCAAAGATGGAGGAACTTGAACTGATGGAGCAACGTGCAACGGAAACAAATGAAATGGTTTGTATATTCATTTCTGTTTATGGTCTATTTTATGCATTTTGTTTATATGTCAAGTACTTTTTTCTACAACAAATACGTATTTTGCACACTTTTGTGAACAATTTATAACAAATTTAAGTCGCTCAGAGAACAAAATATGCAACTTGCCTAATTGTTGTATATGGAGTTAATGATAGCATATGCCACATTTTGTTTCTATGTTATCATGTTTACATATCTCTTATCTATATTTGCAGCATGCTAAAAAAGTGTATGCACAAAAGGCTGCTTTAGCTACTACAATGGAGGATCTTCAATGTCGTGCCTCGGGTATGTTGGATGAAGGAGATGAATCTCTTGCAACTCTTGACGAGGTACTACTTTTTTACCTCTGAAGATTAGTTAGTTCTTGTATTGAGGTTGGTGATCAGTGTTATTTACTATGAGATTTTCTTATCCAGATACGTTATTCCCTGGAGAAAAGATTAGCTTCAACCATCAAAAAAATGGAGGCAGCAAATAAGGAAAAGTTAGAGAAAGAATTAGCTTTTGCATACCAAAAAATCCAGATGAAAAAGGTGTCAGAAGAGTCAAAGAGACTAAAACAAGAAGAAATGGAGAATTTAAAGGTGCATGAGTTCCTCACGGATAGGTGCCATGTAGTCGATATGCTACAGTAAGTTATTTTATTCAATTCACATAGGTTACGTTGTAGACTTGAAATTCTTGTTTTACAAACATAAGTTGGATCTTTGCAGAAAAGAGATATCTTGTAAATGTTTGGATGTGAAACAGCTAAAAATCGAGCTTGAAGATTATCAGGAAACAAGTGAACTTTTGAGGCCTATAACACAAGAAACTACACATAGCCAGGACTGCGAAGAGCGTTTGCTAAAAGCAGAGCTTGAAGATTATGATGAGGATGCAACTGAAGTGTTGGAGCGAATAATACAAGAAACTGAATATGGCCCAGATGGCCGTGCACGTATACGGTACAAGTTTAAAGCTGACACTGGTTTCAAGTCTTTCCAAAAACATCATAAGAAAAAGGCTACGAGGAAATTAAACGAGGAAATGATCACAGAAGTTGTTAAAGAGTATGAAGAACATGGTTGTGATGCATTACATGGAATTCCGTATATGAGTTATAAAATCAAGTGAAATATGAAGTCTACGCTTCCTTCTGTATGAAGAAATTGGCTGCAGAAACAACGTGATTTTTAGTTTTCTAGTGAAAGCACATCTTTTTTTTTTTTTTTTTTTTTTTTTTTTTTTTTTTTTTTTTTTTCACACTTTTAAAGGTGTAAACAACTTTTTTTAAGTACGGAATCTTGTGACTTTGTGTTTTTTAGTTCTTAAGCCAGATCAAATTTTATAAACTTATATCTTTTAGTTTTTATATTCACACGATCAGGTTGTAGTCTTTATAAACTTTTCTTCATTTTGGTGGCTATCCTTGTTTGGAATTTTGTTTACTACATTTTTTGTTGACTTTCAGTTAGCTAGTTATGTTACGCTTTGTTACATTTTTGTCGCAAACAACCTTGATGTAACAACGCCAACTTTAATCGATTTGTATGTTGTGGTGTGATCAAATCCTGTGAAAGTATGACAAGACGTAAAAAACCATTGTAATTCCAAAAAAATAAAAAATAAAAATGTTCAAAAACTTACGAAAATATAATGCTACGGGTTTTTAAAAGTTTTGGTTATTATGTTATTTTTCGACACTTTTAATTGGGTCCATATCTATTACCTCATAAAATCATGCACTTCAAATTTGAAGATAAATATGGTGATCACCGAATACAACATTTATATAGTCAACAAAATAACACTCCATATTATAAAGGAAAAGATAAAGGAAATGTAATGTACTCTTGTTATAGCACTAAAGTAGAGATAATAGCGTCACAAATGTCCCATAGCTTACAATATAAATTCAAATTTCAAGCCATATAAGTAGTTTTTTGACCGGTGACTTGTTTAACTGGTTATTTACCCTTATGTTCTAAGTCTTCATGTTCTTCATATTTAAACCTAGATTGTGACGATATTTTCCGGCTACAAACCCAGATTCCGGTCACAAACTAAATTTCTTTAGTATTACAAAATCAAATACAAACTTACAAATCGTGATTATCGTTTTAAAGTTTATTAAGCTTTAAACGAACTTTAATTTTTGGTTTGAATCATTTTGATTTATTTGCTTTAATTCCACTCTTTCACTAACTCATTAAAAAACAATAAAAAAGACAAATGAACCTTCCTTATCATATCATAAAACACACTTCGTCCCATTCAAACTTTGAACAAATTTCAAGATCTAATCTATGTTTCAAAGCGGGCTGGCTTTATGATCCGAACACCAACAAATCATCCGCTGATTATTATATATTTCTAACGTACAAGACATTAAATGGTGGGTTTTAGTTTAATTTGGGTTAGACATTAAATTTGGTTTACAATATGTAAGAAATAAGTTTTAGTTTAGTTTGGGTTTTAGTTTGGGTGGGTCTTTTCAACATATGCACATAGATGGTGGTGGTTACAATTTGTAAAAAAAACGAGTTTTAGCTTAATTTGGGTTCAACATATGGACCTCAATTCTAACTTACAAGACATAAACAAGTTTTTAACTTACAAGACGTTAAACAAGTTTGTTCAACATATTGTAAGTTAGACATTAAATTTGGGTTGAATATGGGGTTTTTAAGTTTAATTTGGGTTTTAGTTGAGTTGTTAGTCAGAGATGGGTGGTTGGTTGCCGGAAAAGGTCGTCAGAATAGGGTAGGCTGTTGCTAATTCGAAGCTTATTTAACGTAATTACTTTTTGGTCAAAATGAGATCAGCAAGTCAAATTTTGGATTTACAAGGATGAAGTAAAGTCACAATAATATTTAAAGTAGCTCAAAAAAATGATAAAGAAACATATTTCGTAACATTTAAAATTCAAAAGAAGTATATCCAATGAACAAACAAAATCATAATTACAGACTTGGTTGTGACCAATAGCCATCAGTAAAGTTAAACTCAATGCAAGAACTCTTATGCTCCAAAATCGAACTAAACCCTAGTCTCTCATTCTCCAAATCAAATTGCAACATATTATCCTCCATTTGCTTACCACCAATCACCACAGCAGTCCTTGCCTCATCACCACCATCAACAAACCCTAAACACCACAAACCTTCTCCATATTCACTTTCAACTTTCACCATTGAATTTGAACCATAAACCTTCCAAAACACATCTTCACTATGCATCACAAGATCAATAACTGGGACCTTAGGTCCGAACCACGTTTTATGCATTCCACTTGCATTAAAGCACACCTCAAACGGGCTCACTGGGTTGGTTGATATAGTTAAGTTACGTGTCATTGATTCGTTTATGAATAACTGGATAAAGGGTCTGTAGATTGAGGTGTGCAAAGTGGTGTAAGGTGTGATGGTGCTTAGTCTTGTCCCTCCATAGCCATTGTTGTCAATTGTTAAAAGAGACGGATTGATATCGACCTGTTTGCCGTCAACCTTGATGGATGTAAGTCCTATGAAGTATTCGGCCGAAGGGTAGTTGAAGTAGGTAATTAGGGTGAATCCAATAGGGTTTATGATGAGTGGAGTGTAGCTAAGGTGGCTGGATAGGTCGACTCCTGATGCGAAATTGTATGGACCGCGTGTATTGAAGAAGGCTGCACCAGAATATTCTGTGGTATATGGACAGCTAGGAAGGCATAACGCGAACACTTGGGGTGAATTAAAGACCTTACTAACCTGCACAAGAAGGAATCAAAGGTTATGTAAATATTAGCAGATACCAAACTCGGTAATCAATTGATGTACATTTTTCTTGTTGTTATTCCAAGAAACTTGATTTTCTACTAATTACGTTCAATGTTGAAGCATAGTATACATTTGATATATAAGATTATTTACGTACTAAAAAATCAAACACTCTTAAATTTACTAAGTTTTATGAGGGTCGCTTATATATAACAAGAAATCATAGCTACAAAAATATCCATCTAATATGACAGATACGTAAGGCAAAATATACAGTTGTAAAAGATCGATTATAAGGATCAGTAGAATATTCTATAATCATGTGGCATTGTTTATTTGTTGGATCGTAAAACTTATTAATTCATCAACCAAACGTGTATCGTATATAAGATTTGGAGAAGTTACTTTTTCTTGTTCACGTTAATTTGTTAATGTAATATAATAATTCAGCCAAATAATTTAAAGATGCATGATATCTTTTGTATTGATTATATCCTTTTACGCGTATATAGCGTTTAACATTATTGTATGTTCATGGCAAAGGTAAAAAATTAAAATAACAATGACATAGTGCATTATCTGCTCAAAGTAATCAAACCAATACTGTTTGACGAAGGGATTTCTTTTTCAAACAATATTTTTCCAAAAGATCTTACATTCGTGACCCCAAATATCAATCCTTTAGAAGTCAATGGTGACATGCATTTATCGTAAATCATGAACACATGGACGCCAATATCACAAATTACAAAGTTTCATGTTAATATGGTTGCCAACATGCATTATACATATATATTTGTCACGATAATTATACAAGAAATTGTATAATAGTTCAAAAAAAGTACTACTACTTTTCAAAACACGAATTTGTATTTCTTTTATATTTGGGTAATTCTATACAAACACCCTAGCCTCCTATATACACATTCTTTTATGCATAACAGTGTTGTACTGTGTGCATCACCGGTAGTAATTTACGGGTGTGTGTATAGGATATTTGTACTATCGGGGTGTGTGTAGAGCAAAACCCTTTATATTTCTGTACAACTAAGTGAAACCTAAACAAATTTTTTATAAAAGTTTATGGATAAAATAGTGCAAACAATAAAACTGTATGGACTAAAACTACCATCTAGCAACAATAATTCAAAATGTAAAGAAGATAACATACAACTAACATACCTGCGATGGTAACGAATAGTTAAACCGTCCTAAACCAGCCAAACCCGAGACACCATCAGGCAAACCTCGTAACAAAGAAGTATTCGAGCATGACATCACGAAGTTAGGAACAACACCAACTTTACCAGTCACACTAGATCCATCAGTAACACTCAAACCAACCGTATCAACTAATGCTTGTGCAAGAACTGTATTCTTAATAACCGGGTTCTCAGGAAACAACCCACATGAGCTGCTGCGACAACCTGGACCAGCTTGATCGAAGCACTCGTCGGAGCATGCTAGTGAAGTGAGGGAATTGCATTGGTGTGAGTCGCATGGGATGTAATGGTGAGTTGAGGAGATGTATACTCCAGCACTGCAATCTATCCAACTATATTTGCCGGATAAGTCGAGCAGGAGAGTTGTGGGTTGGAAGGGGGTTTTCATGGAGAGTAGTAGGGTGTAGAGGGAGGTAGATTCGTCGCGTGATACTTTGGCGACGAATGAGGTTGATGAGTTTATGATCGTGAAGTGATTGATGAAGAAGAATACGGTTAAGAGAGTAGTAAGTTTGAGTAATGACATTGGATTTGATTACAGGAAAAAAAATTAAGTTGTTAGGTGTCGAAAAAGGGATTGAATGATATGCTGAATCAACGAATATAGAAAATAATAATATTAAGAAGCAAGTATTTATAGTGAATGGTTAATCCTATTCCTTATACAAGTCTATTAGGTTTATATTATAATTTTAATCCTTTTCTAATTTTGAGACTTGCAAATTTACCCCGACTTTTACTTTTGAACCCAAGAACTTTATGGTACGTCCACTAAAGATAAACCGATTGAAATCAGGTGTTAGTAATAATATATCACTAAGTCACTCTTGTTACCTTTATTATAAAACTTAAGTTAAATCATCCTTCATGTAATTTGGTGTATGTCTAAAACACTTAATAGCAATAATACGTAAAGCAATTTATAAAATTAACATACTAATGTTTTTCAACGTTTAAGCTCTTATTAGAAGTGAATTAAAAAATTCACTAACTTAGACACTAGCCAAAGTAAGAATTTAAGTAATAATTAAACACTCTGAATCAGGGGCGAAGCTAGTGGGATGACTAGTTGGTGCTGAGTCACCCTTAATTAATCCACTTCATTCGTTAGTTATTTAGACTACAAACTACTTTCTACTAGTTTTTAAATTGAGTCTCTCTTATTCTATAGGCAATCACAAAATTCATAGATGAATAACTTAAACAATAAACTATAACACAATACATTAATTTTAGAAGCGATATATAACACTATAGTAATTTTTTGCGTTAAACAAGGTTGGCCTCCCTTAACTAATAATCTTGGCTCTGTCCGTGCTCTGAATGGTTTGAGGAACTTGGTTCCAAGAAGAAGTAAATGCTCTCTTGAATATTAATCACATTAATTGTAAGAGATAACATTTACTTTGAGAAATTCTCTTTTATAGACACAATACAATGTGGTTACCGATGTGTCGATGATCTAACTATAAAGTACACTTCCACCTTACTGCGATAAATACTTCTATTGTTTACAATTGTTTGCCCCATCTACCAAGAGTTGTACTTTCTTTAACTTTCTATTATAGCTTATAAGAAGTCGTGTGTTATTTATATTGGAGTGTTGTCATCCATCCTTGATTGACATAAATTTTTTCAGCTGATATTCTTTCTTTCGATTATTAGTTGAAACTTCAAGTTGTTATTGTTATTGTTATTTTTTTTATTATTTTTTTTTCTAAACATCACTTTATTAAAAACTCAATATATTTACAAGAAGTTAGTGGGAAGTCGAGATACCAACTGGGCTCCCACTCCTCTAGCTATATTATTATTATTATTATTATTATTATTATTATTATTATTATTATTATTATTATTATTATTATTATTATTATTATTATTTGTGTTTTTACGGGTTTCGTATAAATGGAGAAGACTATACGGGATTTTAATAAGATCTTGAAGAGCAATATGTTGCTGTCAATAAAGGTAAATCTTTTATAATTTATATAGTAAAATGGTCATTATTGTCTTTCGGCGTTTTCTTACAATAAGCGAATTTCACCCAAAGACCGACTATTTTTTTTCGACCCACTTGCGATAAAAGATTTCTGAAACCAACTCATTCATAATTAAATGGATCGAAAGTTGAGTCTCTCTATGTAAAGTATATAAATTATCAATAATTGTATTTTGGATAGATTGATTTAGGAGGTTTATTGAATAAAAATGCGCTTATGTGACATTCAATATATTTGTCATTTTCATTTCTTTATTTTCATTAACTTTGGTTGGTTATACACATTTAATCATTTATATTTTGGTTATTAATTTCGAAACAATCTTGGCAGTGAGTTTAATTATTACTTAAATACCAGTTTTCTTTAAAGAAGTGGTCTCTATTGTCTCAAACGCATAGAAACTGGTCTTTAAACACGACTAAAGACATTGGTTGTCTTTTAGAGACGAGTCTTTACGCTTTTTTTTATTATAGTCACCAGGTTTCGTATAAACACTCAGTCTAAATATTCTCTTTTATAAGATCATTGTTTATCATGACTCGTTTTAGGCGCACCTAAATTGCGGAAATACCATCATTTTGTCATTGACCAAGATGAATGGGCCTTAATTTTCTTAACTAGTTCGAGTGTGTTATTTGTCGTCGATGATGTAACTAATCATGACAGGTTTCACGTTTTTTTAATGGCTCATTATGGCTCACTGTGAATTTTATTTGATCGTATGTGGTTAGAATGAATTTTTTACGTGAAATTCGTATTATATTTATTTATAAACGTCATATAAGTCAAAATTAACTTTTTGAGTGTATAAAACCAAGATATTGGCGCCACGCTCTTATGTCTCTCAAATTTTTCTAATTCAAAGTAGAACCTGCTAACATAAATACATAATGATTACGATTGTATATTCCTCCATTTTTTTTTTCTTAATTCATTGATTAGAACCTACCGATTGACATAGTCAAATGTATATTAGCACCACACTTATACACGTTCCCTCAATTATCTCAAAGGCCTTTCTATAATTTCACGACTTTGTAAGACCCATCGTAATGGTTGGTCTCTTGCTTGGTCGGTCATGCATGTTGGACGTCTCCCACATTACATAGGGATGGTCGTGGGTCGGTCGGTCGGCATGATTTGCATACTTCGGTCATATACTCGACTAAGTTCTCTTGGTTTATTTGTGTGCGAGTGTGTACTTTTAAATTATTTTTGTGTGGCATTTTTGTGTTTAAGTGGGGTGTATTTTTGGTGATAACTGCGGTCACCTTATTACACTAACTTGGTCACAAAGTGTATCGTGTTGAGTTGGCGCTGATGTGACAGTAGTGACCGCAGTCATCCTCCATTACCATTACTGCCAGCCTAATCTCATACATGTACGGATTTCTTTGGTATAGTTTTAGAATTAAAGTTCATAAGTTAGATTATGTATACTTCAAATGACTTTAGATCAAATAAGAAGAACTCTTAAAACGAGAAAGACGAGAAATAACTATAACCACATATTAGAGATGCATCGACTTGAATTAGATACATCTCTAATATTTTAGATGCACTATAATATATTGTCTAGCTAAAAATTAGATTCATATACATATATTAGATGCATTTTAGCAAGTTAGAAAAATCTGTAACACCCCCATTTTTAGAGACCGCATCGGATATTATGTCTGGGGTATTACTTCATGGTATAAAAGTCACAGTAATAGAAAACGACTTGAAAATAGACGTTTGTAGAGAATGAGTTGTCATTCATTAAAATATCAAAATTTTTACAGTAAAAGATATACTTTTACTAAGGGAGAGGTCTCAAAATCTATGTGAAATATTGTGTTTGAATGATAACCGGTTTGAAAGTCCTCCAAGTCCGGTGCCACTCCGTGCCATAGGCTGCTCAGTTACCTAGGATACATGCTTTAAAGAATCAACCAAAAGGTTGAGTGATATTCATAGGTTTTAGTTGAAAATAGTTGAATACGAGTTTAGTAATTAAACCATGGGCTACGTTGTTTTACACCCATGTAAAGTAGGTAGAAGACATATTTAAATAGTTTGTTTCAGTATTGTATGATCCGTAAAATACTGAGGAAGAAATGTTATTGCACTAAGCTCATGAAATCGCACGTTAACAGTCCAGATCATAGGGCACTGCAGACCAAACTGTAACACCCCCAAAATACCGCAGCGGAAGATTGTGTCATAGGGGTGCTACTTCATAATACAAAGTACAAGTTATAGAAAACGAACTCTAAATAAGACGTTTTGAAAAGTTATCATTCGATTAATGAATTCGAAGTTACAAACATGAGATTCCAAAGTATGAAACATAAATGTATACAAAATGTTTTGAATGGTAAATGATAAAAGCGTAAGTCTTCAGAATATGCAGCTTGACTCTAAGTTCCACGCACTAGCTATCGCCTTACTAACCTGAGATAAACATGCTAAAGTGTCAACACAATGGTTGGTGACTTCATAGAGTTTGTCTTAAACTAGTTGAAAAGCCTTAAAGAATGTTCACACAGCAAAGGCATTGAGAATCCACTCAGTTACAAGTCCCGCCATAAGAGACTTGTAACCTGTGTGTTCACAACCCACTGCTACAATATAGTATGATTAAGATATGTATAAGTTCATCAAAACAGAAGTCATGGAGTAAACGTTCGAGGAGCCAGGACACTTTAATTCGTAAATCCACAACTCATCTTGACGGCTTACTTAATGAACTCCTCACATGAGGCTCCCTACTATTGTAGTATTTGATAACATATATATATATATATATATATATATATATATATATATATATATATATATATATATATATATATATATATATATATATATATATATATATATATATAAGCTTTTTGATCTTTAAAAGTTATATGGTCTTTAGCCGTGGCTTTGCCGTGACCTTGGTCATTGTTACCATGGTCTTGAGACTCAACCTTGGCTTTAGCCATGGTTGTGGTCTTGGCTTTAGGTCATTAGACCTCTTGGTCTCATGTAATTATAACCATTATATAGTTACTTTGGTCTAAAAATGGGCTGTTAAGAATTTGAAGAAAATTATCACTCAGAAAGTGTTTTCAGGGCTCGAGCTTCTTTACCCCTTAACGAAAACGGCGTTCCGGACAACTTTCGTGTTTTAACTTTTTGATGAATCGGACCAGAAGTGGGACTTTCAAAATCAAAATTTGATCAGAATGCTATTTAGGCAGTTTTGCCGTTTTGGTTTCGCTAACTTCAAATGGTCATAACTTTTGACTCGTGTACTCGTTTTGGGTGATTCAAATTGCTATGTTTTCCTTGTTAAGTCCTCTTTAACAGTAAGTAAGTGTCAAATATCAAAGTTATACTATTGTGGTCGTGGTTTTTCATAAAAATCACTAGTTTGCTTGTTTGCTTGTTTGCTTGTCATAAGTTAACATATGTATACCAATACTCGTTTTATCCATTTTTAAACATCATGAACACAATAACAAGAACATATATAGCATGAAAGAACCATAATAAGCATGAAAATGATATTGAGCAAGAAAGTGTATAAGGGTTTCTTACAACTTTTGGCTTTCACTTAAGAAAGGAAGTCAAGTATAGAACTAGGACACTAAACCTAAGATTGTAAACCCTTCACCACAACTATTGTAACCCTTGCTAGCCTTGATATAACCCTTGTGAAAACCATTTAACTTCAGCCCTAGTAACCTTGTGTAGCTCCTAATTCAACCATGGAATCACCAAACAAACTTAAGAACTAGGTAGAGAATACTAAGACCTTGAACTTTGTAGTGTAATTTGTATATTGAAGATCAAAGGATCATGGTGCTAGGGATAATTGGTGTGGTGTTTTTATGATGAAGAAAGGAAGCAAATGAGCTTGTATTTATACTATGAAAAGGAGGTTAGGAAGCTAACTAAGAAACTATATAAACTTGGTGACCAAGTTGTAATTAAGTAAGATCTAATGGCTAAAGTCAAGATTTAACCACACATGGTGACTCCCCCCCCTCCTAAGTCGGTTTGTATATGGATAGGGTGACTAGATGAGTAGTCATGGTCTTTGGATGATAATATCCTAAGTATGTAGCTAGTTTTGACTCCGTAAATCGCTAACCGTAAGTTATTAAGTCACGAAACGTAAAACCGGGTATCCTAAAAATATGAAACTTATAAATATGGTTAAACATGTCAATATACTCCATAATAAAATATAAAATGAGTGGTAGGTTCTATTGGGTGCTAAAACCCTGCTAAAAACTGGAAACACGGGTCTAAAACGCGTAATTCGCGTAAAACGCTGAACTGGAAAACGTAAAATTCCAAAACTTTTGGAATTGTCATAAAATGAGAGAAAATCATATTTCTATTGTTTATAATGTTTTATGGACATATCGGGATGCTGGAATGACGTTTAAACCTAAAAGTAAATCTCGGACACGGCTTTGTGATTTTTGCAGAATTGATCCGACGAGCGTCAAACTCTCGGATTATTGTTAAAATAGTTTAACTTACGAGAATATGAAATAAAAATTTCTGAGATGAATAGTGAAAAGTGAATAGTAAAAAGTGAATAGTGAAATTTTCGGGAATAAAAGTTAACCTGAAATTGCGAATTGTTACAGTCTCTACCCCTTAAGGAGAACTTCGTCCCGAAGTTCAGTTGATGTTAACTACTTACGGTGTGTCTAAGAGAATTCGGGATCTCTAATATAGTGGTGTTCACTCTGATTCGTCTAAGGTTCTGGTTAAGGAGTTGTATCGGCTACAATTAAGCCCACTTATTTATAACACATTACTTACATAAAGAAGCGTCCAAATTTATGTAAGTAAGGTCTCATAAACTTATGGTTCGGTGATTTATAATTTCTTTATTTAAATGAAGAGGCGTCCTAATCCATTTAAATAAGGAGATTCTAAAACAACCTACTTAAGAATTTCTGACACAAAATCCGCCTTCTGAGGCCGATAGTAAGATAATCAAGCCATCAAATCCCTAAAGCTAAGCAATAATATTATTTAACTCAAATCTTGTGTCTCATCAAACAAGAACTGTCACAAGATCAAGTTAAATAATTAGTTATTACTGAGCTCCATGTTTTTAATGACTCAACTAATCTCTGGGGTTCCTTATAATGCTAAAGTCACATCATCTAATAGCGTGGAACTAAGCAAACCTCTAACCAAAAAGCATATGTGTATGTATTGTGTGTAAGGCAAATAAAGAGGAAGGTCCCAACGTATATATAGCAGTTATAGTCTAGGCACTAAATGCAACCTAGTTCTCTATAACCAAGGCTCTGGTACCAATCTGTAACACCCCCAAAATACCGCAGCGGAAGATTGTGTCATAGGGGTGCTACTTCATAATACAAAGTACAAGTTATAGAAAACGAACTCTAAATGAGACGTTTTGAAAAGTTATCATTCGATTAATGAATTCGAAGTTACAAACATGAGATTCCAAAGTATGATACATAAATGTATACAAAATGTTTTGAATGGTAAATGATAAAAGCGTAAGTCTTCAGAATATGCAGCTTGACTCTAAGTTCCACGCACTAGCTATCGCCTTACTAACCTGAGATAAACATGCTAAAGTGTCAACACAATGGTTGGTGAGTTCATAGAGTTTGTCTTAAAATAGTTGAAAAGCCTTAAAGAATGTTCACACAACAAAGGCATTGAGAATCCACTCAGTTACAAGTCCCGCCGTAAGAGACTTGTAACCTGTGTGTTCACAACCCACTGCTACAATATAGTATGATTAAGACATGTATAAGTTCATCAAAACAATTAAACAATTACTCGTGAGTCTACTCTTCATCTCCGAAGACCTCACGTTTATGATGTATCCAACATTCGCAAATGTTAGAATGTATCAATAGCCTCAATGGTCATCCAACAACTTAATGTGGAGCCACCGGAAGTCTCAATGGTCATCCAGCAACTTAATCTGGAGCCACTGGAAGTCTCACAATCAAGTATAATGCAATAATGTATATATGACATCAAGTATAATGCGATCAAGTATAAGACAATCAAGTATGAAACAATCAAGTATAAATGTTTTGAGTATTTGTACAAGTAAGCAAGTAGTTGAGCATGTATCCCCCCCAAGAGTTAAAACAAGTATGAAAAAGTAGGGGCTATGACTCACCTTAAGCTTAAAGTAATGAGAAATGAAAGTGGTAGTCGAATCGCGAAAGTCTCTAAGAGCAGCCTATAATAGAACGTTGCGACTTAGGTTTGGAGTAACGTCTAGAAATACGAAGAATTGCCTATATATGTCTTGCATAATGTTCATGATGTAGTACTTAGTATATAGTGTAAGTCTTTGAATATAAGTCGTTTATGAAACATGTATAGTTTGTACATCTCTTACTACCGTTCGGGCCGACATAATTCAGAAGTCATGGAGTAAACGTTCGAGGAGCCAGGACACTTTAATTCGTAAATCCACAACTCATCTCGACGGCTTACTTAATGAACTCCTCACATGAGGCTCCCTACTATTGTAGTATTTGATAACATATATATATATATATATATATATATATATATATATATATATATATATATATATATATATATATATATATATATATATATATATATATATATATATATATATATAAGCTTTTTGATCTTTAAAAGTTATATGGTCTTTAGCCGTGGCTTTGCCGTGACCTTGGTCATTGTTACCATGGTCTTGAGACTCAACCTTGGCTTTAGCCATGGTTGTGGTCTTGGCTTTAGGTCATTAGACCTCTTGGTCTCATGTAATTATAACCATTATATAGTTACTTTGGTCTAAAAATGGGCTGTTAAGAATTTGAAGAAAATTATCACTCAGAAAGTGTTTTCAGGGCTCGAGCTTCTTTACCCCTTAACGAAAACGGCGTTCCGGACAACTTTCGTGTTTTAACTTTTTGATGAATCGGACCAGAAGTGGGACTTTCAAAATCAAAATTTGATCAGAATGCTATTTAGGCAGTTTTGCCGTTTTGGTTTCGCTAACTTCAAATGGTCATAACTTTTGACTCGTGTACTCGTTTTGGGTGATTCAAATTGCTATGTTTTCCTTGTTAAGTCCTCTTTAACAGTAAGTAAGTGTCAAATATCAAAGTTATACTATTGTGGTCGTGGTTTTTCATAAAAATCACTAGTTTGCTTGTTTGCTTGTCATAAGTTAACATATGTATACCAATACTCGTTTATCCATTTTTAAACATCATGAACACAATAACAAGAACATATATAGCATGAAAGAACCGTAATAAGCATGAAAATGATATTGAGCAAGAAAGTGTATAAGGGTTTCTTACAACTTTTGGCTTTCACTTAAGAAAGGAAGTCAAGTATAGAACTAGGACACTAAACCTAAGCTTGTAAACCCTTCACCACAACTATTGTAACCCTTGCTAGCCTTGATATAACCCTCGTGAAAACCATTTAACTTCAGCCCTAGTAACCTTGTGTAGCTCCTAATTCAACCATGGAATCACCAAACAAACTTAAGAACTAGGTAGAGAATACTAAGACCTTGAACTTTGTAGTGTAATTTGTATATTGAAGATCAAAGGATCATGGTGCTAGGGATAATTGGTGTGGTGTTTTTATGATGAAGAAAGGAAGCAAATGAGCTTGTATTTATACTATGAAAAGGAGGTTAGGAAGCTAACTAGGAAACTATATAAACTTGGTGACCAAGTTGTAATTAAGTAAGATCTAATGGCTAAAGTCAAGATTTAACCACACATGGTGACTCCCCCCCCCTCCTAAGTCGGTTTGTATATGGATAGGGTGACTAGATGAGTAGTCATGGTCTTTGGATGATAATATCCTAAGTATGTAGCTAGTTTTGACTCCGTAAATCGCTAACCGTAAGTTATTAAGTCACGAAACGTAAAACCGGGTATCCTAAAAATATGAAACTTATAAATATGGTTAAACATGTCAATATACTCCATAATAAAATATAAAATGAGTGGTAGGTTCTATTGGGTGCTAAAACCCTGCTAAAAACTGGAAACACGGGTCTAAAACGCGTAATTCGCGTAAAACGCTGAACTGGAAAACGTAAAATTCCAAAACTTTTGGAATTGTCATAAAATGAGAGAAAATCATATTTCTATTGTTTATAATGTTTTATGGACATATCGGGATGCTGGAATGACGTTTAAACCTAAAAGTAAATCTCGGACACGGCTTTGTGATTTTTGCAGAAATGATCCGACGAGCGTCAAACTCTCGGATTATTGTTAAAATAGTTTAACTTACGAGAATATGAAATAAAAATTTCTGAGATGAATAGTGAAAAGTGATTAGTAAAAAGTGAATAGTGAAATTTTCGGGAATAAAAGTTAACCTGAAATTGCGAATTGTTACAGAAACCAAGATGGGACAAGAAGGAGAACTTTCCAAAGTTAATCCTTTAGAGGTTTCAAGTATAGTACTTATTGGTACCCGGATGGGGCAAACCAACGGGAGTTGTCAAACTCCAATAGATCTATCAACTATACTCGCGTTCACTCGGAAGTGATTATTCTATCAAAGAATCATACCGAGGTTGATTCATGCGCGATACACTGTCGATCGAAAAAGTTTTAGCCGTTCCAACAATTTTGAAAATTTGTTGGAATGGAATCCTTTCGATTTCTATATTGATGATATACTTACGAAGTTGTTCCAATTTATTAATTGGCATTAACCCTCGGTAGCAAGATCGCGTCCCTCATTACGAGCTTGTACACTTGCTTCTAGAGCTACTCGGTTAGCTACGGCTCCAGGTGCATTTCCCCAAGGGTGGCCTAAAGTTCCGCCACCAAACTGTAGTACGGAATCATCTCCAAAGATCTCGGTCAGGCATGAATTTTAGTTATGTAATGGTGGCAGAAAGTAACACTCGTGCAATAACCAAAGAAAAAGACTTGTATTCGGTTTAAAGAAAAAAGAAAGCACGTATCCCCCTTACAGGGTTTGTAAAGCATTTAAAAAGTGAGGCTATGAACGTACCTGGGCTTTAGGGAAATCTGATGGATGAAAAAAAAAAAGTGATTCAGGGATTAGACTGCTGACTCACGCATCCTGGGGGTAGTGTTTGGGGTGAGTGTGTATGTTAAGTCCTAGTTATTGTTTTTAGGTTTCTCAAGTAATCACACTTAGGGATTCTAGATTTAGTTATAACATAACACCGTTCGGGCCATCATAATTAAGAAGTATAACTCCTCACATGAAGCTTCCTATTATTGTATTATGTTGTTAACATAATACCGTTCGGGCCATCATAATTCAGAAGTATATAACTCCTCACACGAAGCTCCCTACTATTGTGTTATGTTATTAATACTAGATTTAAATATAACGCATCACCGTTTGGGCCATCATAATTCAGAGGTCATATTGTAGTAAACGTTTGAGGAGCCAGAGCACTTTAAGTCGTAAACCCAGCAAACTCGTCAAAACGAATACACAAATGAAACCCTCACATGAAGCTCCCTGCTGTTGTGATACATTATATAAAAAGATAGTACTTTTATTTATTAGGTAAATACTTTATTTAAACCTTTAAGTTTATAAGTTGACACTATTTACCCCATTATTTTTATATATTTACAATATTTACCATATACTTATATATATTAAGTTTTAACTTCCTAGATTATTCAAATTCAGTTCCTATACTTATATATGACAGAAATGACCCTTAGACTTATATGTTTTCAAAATTTACCATTTATACCCTTAACTTTAAAACTTTTACAAATCTAGTCCTAAACGTTTATAACTATATTAACTTTAATCCTTAGGTCATATAACTTGTAAAAATAGATCCTTACACTTAGTACTTCTAAGAAATATAAAAAATAGTCCCTAGACTTAATATTTTCATAAAGTCACCATATATACCCCTATGCATGAAAACATTTGCAAACTAGTCTTTTTTCATGCAAATTATATTTTTATGAAACAAGAAGTTTTCCTAGCTTATGTCTAACTAATATAAGCTTATTAAAGTAACCTATAATAGCTTATAGCTTATGGTAAGGGCTTATAGCACGCAAACATCAATTCGACTTTATTTAGGGTTTTAAAAAGACAATGTGTAAAAGAAAATGAGCAAGGCTTAGGCAAGGGTTCCTAGGTGACCTAAGGCATCTTATAAATATCCTAGGTCAGTACTAAAGCTATTAGAACAAGTGTAAAAGCTTACGTGGTCAAGGGGAGGTCTAACGATGGTTTGGCTAAGGTTTAGGGTTTCTCGGCTAGTTTTCACTTTGACAAGGGTTCAAGGACTATCCTACTCGACATGTGGAAAGATTCTTATTGTATTGAATACTTGTGAAAGGATTCTTTACTTTGTATTGAATTGTGCAAACACTTGAGATGTTAAACTCAGTAATGTGTTTAGGATATTTATGAATGAATGTGAGTTAGCATGCGGAATTTACTAAAACACACTAAAGGAACAAAGGTGGTGAATAAGTAAAATGGAATGAGTTGCAACAAGAATAACACAAAATGATTCAATATTATTGATGAAATAATACGGGTGATCTAAACTATCACCAGGATTACAAGTGTAACCTTGAATCTTTGATATGTGAAAGAGTTCAAATATGGAAGTTATGCATGAAAAGATGAGTGTAGTTCTATGTGGTTATATAAGAGAGATATATAAGAAGGTGTCTTAAGGGTTCCTTTTATAGTATAAGGAGCCCTTGTTACAAGTGGTCAAGTTGCTTAATATAATATACTAGAGATTTATCTTATCCTAATATTACACCTTTCAAGGTAAAATACTCAATTACATCTACTGAGACTTATGTACTACTTTTACTTAACGTATAACTTTGTACAAAGACTAATAATACAAGTAAATATCTCAAAATAAAATACAGCAACTTGTTGTGAAAACTGGCAGGACCTTCTTTAACTAGCAGTACCTTCTTACCCAGAAGGTACTGTTAGTATATCTTCATTATCAGAAAACTGAAGAGGCAGGCTTAACTATCACTAGCAGGCTCTTCTGGCAGACTCTTTACCTTGTGCATTTTATTCCCAACAATCCTCCCCTAAACTTGTTATTCCCATACAAAATAACCAAGTTTCTTTTGTGAATAAAATTCATACCTTGAGGATTTGAGGGAACTCTTCCAAAAACTTTATCTAGATCTTCTTAGGCTTTCATACTGATTAAGTATGCTTTCCTTCAATCTTTTGACTGCATCAGTTTCTTCTTCACATAATAGCTTGTTGGAGATCAAGACTGACAGCACTTCATAGCTTAAGGGGTACTCTTTTTCACCTAGCATAAAGAGCTCTATTCCACTCTGAGTGGAAAGATGATGTACATGACTCATGCTAAAGTATTCCCATGTAACAGATAAATCATAGTAAGGAAATTTCCAATGAGTATCAGTAGGATTTGGATCATACAATCTGCTGAACTCTACCCATAGCTCTTGCTCCTTTGCATCTGGCTTGTATTTGGTTTTCAGCTTCTCTTGAACTAATACCCATAATTCATCTAAATCCATTCTGCTACATGCTCTGAGAAGATTTTCAAAGTTCTTGAAAATCTCAACCTTGTTTCCAACTCTTGTTATCTTCCATGCTTTGCCAAACTTGTCATTGAATATTTCCCAATCTATGACTGGATGCCTTGCATGTAATGGTTCAGCAAAAACAACTTGTGGAACATGGACAACCATTTCTCTTGATTGAACAGAAGGTAATTCTGCTTTCTCTTTTTGTTCCTTCTGATCATCTTCTCTTCCTTTGGAAGGTCTTTCTTGAGTATCCATTAGATAACTGGTTTTGTTTCTTTTGTAAGCCTCTAAGTATAGAAGCTTCAATTCATCAAAGGATTTATCTTTGAGCTGATGATCTTTCATGTTTACTTCTCTTTTCAGATATATCTTGAAGAACTTCTTCTGATCTGCTTCAGAATGTGGCATTTTGAATCCTTTCTTCTGATTCTTCTGAATCTGCTGATAGACATCATCCAATGCCTCTTGATTGTATTTCTTGGTGATGAAATCATTGAGCTTGATTGTCATTTCTTCTAAGCTAAGAGATTCATCACAAATCAGGGTATAAGCTTCACCTCTTACAATTGGGTCAATGGAGATGATGTATTGCAGTTGAGCATCAAACTTTTCTTGCAGCATTCTTGATTCTTCTTCAGCCCTCAATACTTCTTCTTCATGAAGCTTTCTGGACAACTCTTCATCTACAGCCAATTGTACTTGTTCTTGCTGCTTCATCTTTTTAGGTTTTGGTTCATCATCAACCACAATTTTCTTGCCTTTATCTTTTGATGATGATACTGGACTTGGAGCAGCAGATTGCTCATCAGAGACACTAAACCTCCCCTGAGGTTGTGATCCTCTCTTTCTTTTGTAAGACACTTGAGCAGATCCTTTTAAATTCAAATCTAATAGCCTCTGAATCCCAGCAGGCTCTTGTTCTGCTTCAGCAGTATCTGTAGCAGTATCTTTCAAGCTAACAGGCTCTTGCTCTTGAGTAGCAGGCTCTTCAGCAATCACTGGAGTTCCTTCATGAAACTGAAATGGAATTTCTTCTTCATCTTTAGAACTACCCATCCTCCCCTTTTTGGAAGAGAGACCCAAACCCTCTGCATCTGAACTTGAGGAACTAGAAACAAACAACTGAGTAGACTTTTTACCCTTCAACATCTTCACTTTCAACTCTAACTTCTCAACCCTCTTAACTAACTTTGTGTTAATGTCTGTAAAATGCTTGTTTTGACTTTCAAGTGAAGTTTGTAAGTTCTGCACTTGTTCTTTTAATTCCTTGATAGTCTGAGCATCTACATTTTGTTGTGGAGGAGACTGAGGTGGTGAGTTATGATGTGATAATGATGGTGATGTTGCAGATGGTGTGTGTGTTTGTTGAGGAGATGGTAATGGGACTGTGGATGGTGGTGTGACTGATGGTACTGGTGGTGTGGGTGATGGTACTGGTGGTGAATGTGGTGATGGATGATTAGGTTCTTCAGAATGTTGTGGTAACATTTCCTCAAAAAGTGGGACTTCTTCTCCTTGAAAACCAATTTTCATGTTTGAAAACACCTTGTGTGTAAGTTTTGGAGTCTGAAAAGGTTTGTTTGGGGGAAGCAACAAATGTTTGGATTTGTTTATGAGACACTGAATGAACCTTGGGTACATCAAAAACTTTGTATCACTGTCCACATTTTTAACCAATCCTTCAAAAATGTATTTTGAAAAGTTGAATTTCTTGTTTGTTGCCAGGCAAATGAGAGCTGCAGCCATGTTACCACTAAATTGCTCCCATGAGGTTTTCTTTTGGCTTAAACAATGAAGGATGGTATGAATCAAAAATCTCCATTGAGGGGTAAAATGCTTTTTAAGAAATGTAAGCTTTGTAGAAGTTACATTATACCCCATTTTTGTCAATTTTTCAAAGATTTCAGTATCAGGTAGTTGACTAATGCCATCTGAATCATCCAAATGAAGATGTCTTCTAATGGATGCTTCGGTAAAAGTCAAGGTTCTACCATCCACTTTAGCCATTATCTCTTGAATCCCATCCTCAAGAGAATTAAGTTTAGCAGTTTGCCAAAATTGTGAAATTTGAGATTCAAAAATAGTGGGATTCACGAGTAAAGCAAACCTGACATAAGAATTGTTTAGAAAATCCACTGCTTGATGAAAACTTTCATTGTCATCAGATTTTTCCAAAAATGCCAATTGATTGTGACGTTTGACAAAACTTAGACGAGCCATGGTGAAAGGTTTGATTTCAATGGTGGGATTTGATTGTTGTACTGGTAGAGAATAAAAGGTGAGTGTGAATTATGATAAGGATTGAATATGAGAAAAATAACTTTTGACCGACTATAACAGATATGGATAAGAAATTTAAGAGGCGGTTAAAAAGATCTTTTATTATAATAACTATATCCTTAAAAACATGAAGAATTCACAAAAATACCCTTTTAAGAGCAACGGCTATAATTTTGCCTGACAGACTCAACGGCTATGTAGCAGTACCATTTTACTCTACCAGTACTAAAATTTGAACTACCAGTACCTTGTTTTGAAATAAAAACATGGCAGTCTCTTTGAAATTTTAGATAATATCCCATATAGTTTTTAGCAAACTACCAGCTATCAACGGATTTGATAAGTCTTTACCAAGAGCCGTTTGCTTTGGACTAGTCAGCTCTTAAAGTTTTGAACAACTTGGTGAACTGATTACCATTTCCATATCTTGAATGTGTTAGCAAGCTTTGAGTAACCTGAAATGGTTAGTTGTAAACAAAAAGAACAGAGTGCAAAGCACTTGTTTTATAGCATTGTTAACATTTAAATATCAAGATGAGCAAAAGCAGAGCAAACTTTGAACTAGCAGTACCAATTTTGTACTGACAGTACCTTATGACTAACTAGCAGTACCATGTTTATAGTCCAGAACTTGTTTATTTAAATACAAAACACATGTTTTCAAAGATTTATCATACCAATACCTGCTACCAGATATTTAAACCTACCTAAATCAAAAGCTTTGGTGAGAAGGTCTGCAAAATTATTTTCAGAATCAATTTTGACAACTTGAATTAACCTTTTCTCATTGCAATCTCTTATGAAATGGTGTCTGATTTCAATGTGTTTTGTTTTTGAATGTTGAACTGGATTTTTGATGATACATATAGTACTGCTATTGTCAATGTAAATAATGGTGTTCAGAAAATTGTACCCATAGTCAAGCAATTGATTCTGGATCCAAAGAACTTGGCCACAACAACTTGCACTTGCAACATATTCTGCTTCAGTTGTAGAGTTGGCCACCATTGTTTGCTTCTTGCATTGCCATGATATGAGTCTGCATCCAAGAAATTGACATCCACCAGTTGTGGATTTTCTGTCTAGGGTTGCACCAGCATAGTCACTATCTGAGTAAGCTACCAAATCAAAAGATGATTCTCTTGGATACCATAGACCCAACTTAGGCTGGCCTTTGAGATATCTGAAGATCCTTTTGACTGCTGTGAGATGAGAGACTTTTGGATTGACTTGAAATCTAGCACATACACATACTGAGAACATGATATCTGGTCTTGATGATGTAAGGTACATTAGAGACCCAATCATTGATCTGTAGTTGTGCATATCAACATCTTCACCCTCAGCATCTTTGTGTAACCCTTTTTCTGGATCCATTGGTGTACTTGCAACCTTTGAATCTGCAAACCCAAATTTCCTTAAGATCTCAGCTACATATTTATCTTGGCTGATAAATATGCCTTCATTTGATTGTTTCACTTGGAGACCTAAAAAGAAAGTAAGTTCCCCCATGGAACTCATTTCAAACTTACTATGCATAAGTTTTTCAAACTCTACACACAACTCTTGATTTGTAGATCCAAAGATAATGTCATCAACATAAATCTGCACTAGCAAGATGTCTTTCTTGGTTCTTTTGATGAACAAAGTTGGATCAATCTTGCCTCTTTGAAATCCATTCTCCAATAAATAGAAAGCCAATGTTTCATACCATGCTCTAGGAGCTTGGTGTAGACCATAGAGAGCTTTGGTAACCTTGTACACTTTGTCTGGATATTCTGCATCAATGAAGCCTGGAGGTTGAGAAACATACACCTCTTCTTCAATAGTACCATATAAAAAGGCACTCTTGACATCCATTTGGTAGACAGTGAATCCTATGAAAGAAGCATAGGCTAAAAATAGCCTAATTGCTTCAATTCTTGCAACTGGAGCAAAAAATTCTTCATAATCCACTCCTTCTTCTTGAGTATACCCTTGGGCCACCAATCTGGCTTTGTTTTTGATCACTATTCCCCTTTCATCTTTCTTGTTTCTGAAAACCCATTTGGTTCCAATTGCCCTGTATCCTTTGGGCAAATCAACCAGTACCCAAACCTTCTGTAGTTTAAATTGAAGTAGCTCTTCTTGCATTGCTTCAACCCAACTTGAATCATCTAAGGCTTTTGTGATGTTTTTGGGTTCTACTTGAGAGAGAAAGCATGAAAACAGGCATATGTGGGCAACTTCATGGTTCTTTTCTTCATACACAGCTAGGACAAACCCATCTTTGTCTGAAGATAAGACTTGAGTTCTTGTTTTAACACCAGAATCAATGCTGCCAATCACATTTTCAATGGAGTGATCTTTGAGAATTCTTGTGTTGTGTGTTGTAGGAACATCATAGGAAATTGGAAGATTTCCAATTCCTATATCTTCTTGTAAGGAATCATCTGATAGAACATTTAATGGTTCAGCAGGACCAATTTGTGAACTAGCAGTCCCATCTGTTGAACTGGCAGTACCATTTTGAGAATTGACAGTACCATTTCCATTTTCAGAATTTTCTTGATTTCCTTGATTTTGAGTTCCATTATCTTGAGTTTCATGATCATCTTCAATCCCTTCATTTGTTTCTTGAATCCCTTGATTTGAAGAATTTGAAGGCTCTCCATGACTTGAAGATGAGTCCAATCCTGTCCAAACTGGCATCAAGATATAATCTTGACCCTCAGTTGTTTCATCATTGTCTTCAGAACCTGCATTATCATTAGTATTTGTACCTGTGACAGGCACATAATTCATAGATTCTGAAAGCTTATCAATGTCAAAACACCAATCTGGTCCAGTACCTACAACATTTGGTAGTTTCTCTTGGAACTCTATGTGCAGGTTTTCTTCCACTAGCCTAGTGCATTTATTATACACCCTATAGGCCTTACTTTGCAAAGAATACCCTATCATGTAGCCTTCATCAGCTTTTCCTTCAAACTTTCCTAGATGATCTTTGGTATTGAGAATAGTGACATGACATCCAAAAGGTCTCATAAAACTTAGAGATGGTGTTCTACCAAACAAAAGTTCATAAGGAGTCTTTCTATGAGGTTTAATTACAAGAACCCTATTCTGTACATAACAAGCAGTACCTACTGCTTCAGCCCAAAATGAAATAGGCAACTTAGAATCTACTAGCATTGTTCTAGCAGCCTCAATAAGTGTTCTATTTTTCCTTTCTGCTACTCCATTTTGCTGTGGGGTTCTAGCTACACTATATTCTCTTTTTATTCCTTTTTCTTTGCAAAATACATCCATAACTCTATTCTTGAATTCTGTCCCATTGTCACATCTAATTACTTTTACTTTCTTATCAATTTGGTTTTCTATCCCTGTTATGTAGGACTTAAGGATCTCACTTGTTTCATCCTTAGTTCTTAAAAAGAAAACCCAAGAGAATCTGCTGTAATCATCAGTAACTACAAGACAATATTTTTTACCATTCAAGCTATTCACAGAAGTAGGACCAAAGAGATCCATATGAAGCATGTATAAAGCTTGAGAAATTGAGTTATGGGTCTTGGGCTTACAAGAAGCTCTATGTTGTTTGCCTTTTAGACAATCAACACAGGTTTGGTCATTTTGAAAAATCTTTTTGGGTAAACCTCTGACCAAATCATATTTAGCAATTGTATTGATTGTTTTGAAGTTTACATGACCAAGTCTTCTATGCCAAAGCATAGATTCATCCAATGAGGCTTTTGCTACTAGACAGGTTAAGCTCTCTTTAGGAACAATGTTCTTTAAATCAACAATGTACATATTGTTCTTTCTAGGGATTTTAAGAAGAATCTGACTTTCATCAGGGATTTTAAAATCAGGAGAAAGCACAATGCATTCAGTGTCAGTAAAAAGAACTTTTGTTCTTTGTGTCACACATTTGTGAGACACTTAAGAGATTAAACTGTAGTTCTTTCACAAAATACACATTTTCAAAATCTAGTTTACTGGTTTTAATTGTACCTTTACCAGTAATCTTTCCTTTGATTCCTCCCCCAAAGGTAACATATCCTCCATCAAATGATTTGAAGTCTGTGAGGTAAGACATGTTGCCTGTCATGTGCCTTGAACATCCACTATCTACATATCCTTGATCTGCAATATCATTTGAATGTTCCTGCACATGTATACACATATTAGTTTCTTTGGGGTACCCAAGCCATGACTGACTTGGGTTTGCCTCGTGCATCAATGTAATCAAACCTTTTTAGGACTGTTGATGCACTATTTGGTTGGAGTGGTCTCCAAATCCAACATGCTGAGGACTTAACAGCATTTTTATTTTTGACACATTTTGTGGTTTTTGGTCTGACAGTACCAAATCTGGCAGTACCATTTGGTCTAGCAGGACCATATGGTCTAGCAGAAACTTTTGGTTTTGGTTTCCAGTCTTGTGTTTTATCTACAAAATTCCTTTCAATATGACTTTTCACAACTTTTGGTGTATGTTTGAAAGCATTACTTGCACCCTTAGTAGTGAACTTTGAGTAAACAGGCTCATTTGTTCTAACAGTATGATTGACTTTTGGTGTGTTAGTTTTAACAGAACCTTTTCTGGGGTTACTTGTCTTAGACCTTGATGTACTCCCAGAAATCCAATTGTTACAATAAGCATGAGTATGATTAAAACTACCACAGTAATAGCATGCTTTATTGTACAAAACAAAGTTGTCACCAAGTTGATGTGACTTAAGATTGTTCCAATTTCTTTGACTACCTCTAGGTTTGCTATTACATTTAGCACAGCATTCAACAGTTTTTAGAACAACTTTAGTCTTTGTTATACTCTCTACACTTTTAGGACTAATGAGGCCTACTTTGTTTCCTTTCTTAGAAACAGTCTCTTTTCTATTCTCATCAGATGTATAACCTTCAATAGTTGTAACATCTGAGCTCTTATCAGTGAGCACCTTTTCTTTTGAGAGAGAAGTATTACTTGTATTCTCAAAAGGTTCACTATTTTCTACAGGCTTTACTTTTTCTAGTGACTTATTTGTGTGCTCATGGAAACCTGATTCAGCAAGATCTAAACCTGGGGGACAAGGAATTCCTCTGTAGGGAGGAGAACATGTGTTGTATCCAATCCCAGATTTGATTTTCTTGTTCATTTGGTTCTCAACTATACTTTTAGTACAAGCAGAAGCATTTTCTAATGTTGTAACAGTTAGTTGAATATTATCTTTTGCTTGTTTCACTTTAGCAAACTCAGTTCTTAACAGGTTTATTTCAGCATCTTTAAGAAATATGTCTCTATTAAGAATAGCTTTTGTGTCAGAAAAGGTAAGTTCATTTCCTCTAAAGTGAATTATCTGTTTCTCAAGCTTGGACATACCACACTTATGATTAACTAGGTCTTGATGAGTTTTTCTTTGTTCTTCTTTCAGCTCATCATAAAGTTTTCTTAAGATTTCTAGTTCTTTAAAAACTTCACAAGTAGCAGAACATTTAGTAATTTGTACCTCAGGATTGGAGAGAGCCATTAAGGCTATTTCATTTGAGGATGACTCTTCTTCACCCATAAAGCTCCAATCAAAACCCAGCCCATCAATGGCTACCATTGCTCTTGTTTCAGTGATGTCCACTTCCTTGCTCTTGTTCTCATTGTTTCCCTTGTTCTTGTTCTCAAAACCTCTTCCCTTATCACCCTGCTTCTTTGGTCTTCTACATTCTCTTGAGTAGTGACCCTTCATGTGGCAGTTGTAGCACTCCACTTTAGATTTGTCATACCCAGCAGGTTCATTGCTATTGATGACAATCTTCTTTCCAGTACTCATCAAATATTTCTTAGCCCTCATGCTAAGAAGTGAAAGCTGCCATTTTATGTCCATTTCTTCAAGATCATCATCACTGATCTCTTGAAGATCTTCAAAGGTCAATGTGGAACCATTGTGTTGTGATGTTAGAAAAGCACAACCAATTGTTTCATCTAAAATGGTTTTGGTACTGCTGGTAGTACTGGCAGTACCAAAATTTGTGTTGGCAGTACCTTCTTCTCTACCATCTTTTTCTTCATCAACTTTCTTGGTAGTACCATGAGATGACATGAATGCCATATTTCCAGAGTTTGAACTTGTAGACTTCTTTAGTTCATGCTCTACTATCTTGAAGTTGCTGTAAAGATCATTGAGACTCATGGAATCAATGTCTGGTTTGTTTTTCCAGACAATGACATGCATGGCCCATTCAGAGGGTAGACTTCTAAGAAACTTGGAGTTTAAGTCTTCTTGAGATATTATCACTTCATGAATGGCTAACTGGCTAGAGAGCTTTTGTAGTCTATTGAACATGCTGTCCAATGACTCATTTGGTGTGGCTGAAAAGTTTTCAAACTGTTGTTTTAAAAGTGTTTTCTGAGTTTTCTTGGTAGCATCATTACCACCAAATCTAGCTACAATAGCTTGAAAAAGAGTTTTAGCACACTTGTATTTGTTAAAGACTAGAAGCTGGTCATTTGGAATAGACATGAGAAGCATACTCCTGGCTTTAAGATCATTTCTCTTTTGAATTCTTTCTTCAGCAGTTATTGGGTTTACTTGTACGGTTGTGACAAGTGCATCATCTACTGTGGAGGTGGTGGTTCCAGGTTTAAATGAGTTTCCTTCTTCAATAATCTCCCAAAGTGCATAGTCTTGCACTTGGAAGTATTGTTCAACCCTCAGTCTCCACATCTCAAACTCATTCTGTTTGAGTAATGGAAGTTTTGCAGCCACATTGGTTTGAATGTGCTCAACATCCATTTTTGCTTTGTTCTTTTATGTCGTAAATATCAGCCAAGCTCTGATACCACTTGTGGAAAGATTCTTATTGTATTGAATACTTGTGAAAGGATTCTTTACTTTGTATTGAATTGTGCAAACACTTGAGATGTTAAACTCAGTAATGTGTTTAGGATATTTATGAATGAATGTGAGTTAGCATGCGGAATTTACTAAAACACACTAAAGGAACAAAGGTGGTGAATAAGTAAAATGGAATGAGTTGCAACAAGAATAACACAAAATGATTCAATATTATTGATGAAATAATACGGGTGATCTAAACTATCACCAGGATTACAAGTGTAACCTTGAATCTTTGATATGTGAAAGAGTTCAAATATGGAAGTTATGCATGAAAAGATGAGTGTAGTTCTATGTGGTTATATAAGAGAGATATATAAGAAGGTGTCTTAAGGGTTCCTTTTATAGTATAAGGAGCCCTTGTTACAAGTGGTCAAGTTGCTTAATATAATATACTAGAGATTTATCTTATCCTAATATTACACCTTTCAAGGTAAAATACTCAATTACATCTACTGAGACTTATGTACTACTTTTACTTAACGTATAACTTTGTACAAAGACTAATAATACAAGTAAATATCTCAAAATAAAATACAGCAACTTGTTGTGAAAACTGGCAGGACCTTCTTTAACTAGCAGTACCTTCTTACCCAGAAGGTACTGTTAGTATATCTTCATTATCAGAAAACTGAAGAGGCAGGCTTAACTATCACTAGCAGGCTCTTCTGGCAGACTCTTTACCTTGTGCATTTTATTCCCAACACGACATCTAGGACTATTAGGGCTTGTGTACTACTACTAGGACCAGAGTATTTGAGGTAGAGAAGAGAAGAACGAATGGTTTGAAATTAAGTGGTGTCGAGGGTATTTATAGGGTACGTTTGGAGTATTGAGCAAGAAATGGGTGGTAAGGTGTCGTGAAGAGGGGGGAGGTGACAAATGGATGCTAGTGGTGACTAATGTTTTGCTAGGGGGAGGGATATAGGCAGTTTAGGGCTATTTGTGGTGGAGAAATTGCCATGGTGGTTTAAAATGACAAGTAGCGTACAAGTTGGTGCATAAGCTACTTGTAAGCTACTAGGGAGGTGTTAGGGTGCTTGCTTAGGGTGACAAGGAGGTGCATAAGCTGCTAGGGTAGTAGCTTGAGGTGCTTAGGTTTAGGTTTGAACTAGTTTAGGTTTAATTTAAGCTTAATCTGGCTTAGTGAGTGATTAGGGTCTAGCTTAGGGTTTAGTGCCCAGATTAGGGTTCTATGGGTACTTAGTGACTAGGATTAGGACTTAAGGGACTTATACTAAGTGGTGGTAACTTATGGTAAAGATTTGGGAAGGTTTAACCTAGTTTTGAAACTTACAAGACCTAGTCATTTGTGATTAAGGGACTTGTACCTAAGTTCTAAGAGGTTGTACTTGGGTTTAGGGGTGCTAAGATATCCTATTGTTGCTAAGGTAACTCATACATAAGCCTTGAACACTTTCAAACTAGTTTAGATAAGCAATTAGGGTTTTAAAGATAACCGTAAACACATAGGGTTCAATTAGGATTTGATTAGCGTTTATGATAGATATAGTATACTAGAGTGATAAAATATTTAGTGAAATGATGTTTAGGATCTAGACTTGACATACTCGGGTGTGTGGAAAACTAGAAGGGGGGTTGAATAGTTTATCGCTTTTTAGTTAATTACATTTTGAAACTTTACGTTTAATCAAAGATTTAAACTCCAAGACAATATATAAAGTGCAAGTATAAAGAAAGAAAGCGATCAAACCATAACACGATTGTTTATCGTGGTTCGGCTACAAGGACTCTTTTTCCTTGCCCTACTCCACGCCTCGAGTTTCCAACTCGAGAGTTTCAAGCACTAATCAACAAGCTCCTTTCACGGGTGGAGGAACCTCTACGATCGTCACTTACACTTTAACTGGTACAAAGCTAAGTACCCGGGTCCAAGTTCAAGGTAGAACCAACCTAACATCGCCTAACCACTATTTCCGACACTAAGTGATGCGTGGGAATCGCACCTTGCTTTACCTCTCGAGGGATCTCGCGAGGCTTACAACCCCCACCAGGCAGTGTACCTGATCGTTGTAGTATAGTATAGTGACAAGTACCGGGGGATTGATCGTTCAGCTTAGGAATAGTGTCGCTAGGATTAGAAAGCCTAATTAATAGTTCTAGAGATGAAGGATGATTATTTTTGTGTTTTTATATTTTATGAAAGCAAGTAAAATCTCGGGTTTTGGAAGAGTGGGCGGAATTAGTTGTTATTCAACTAACCCAAAAACTACTTTATAACTAATTAAACTAATGAAAATGAAATTAAGCTAATATTAAACTAAGGTTGTGAGCAGTATTTGGAGAAATTGTGTTTACTTAGACTTTATTACTCCCTAGATATCTTTTACATGTCAATTACTTGTTACACTTGCATGGATGACGGATTGTATTCCTTAATACCATTCGTGGGGTGGCATACATAACTCCCCAACTCTATGAGCTCTTATCTCCTCCTACACCATGACCCAGCACAACTATAGGGATTGTAAACAGTGGCTCATGCATTAAATACAACCAATAAAGACCTAGTACGCCTCGGTTCATGTTTCTTAAGACGTTCAAGCATGTTACCATTTGGAGATCTGCCAGTTTTCTTAAGCCTAACATATAATATCATTCATCCAAGAACAAGAATAGACAAGTAATTAACACATAATCAACATCTAGGTTTCATTAGATCTAAGCAAACACAAAAGAAATCTAGCCTAGCATAGTAGAATTAAGATAAGAACAAAAGATAAACAACCAACACATAGACATATTGATTGAATTAAGAGTATACTTATCTCAATTACAATGCAAGGTCTCAAGGGTTTGGAACCCTTGAAAAACCTGTAAAAGAGGCACCAAAATCGTATTTAGGGTTTCACCAAAACTTCTCCTCTTTTTATGAAAAAACTAGAAAACTATATATAGGAAAATCGTCCTGACGGCGTCAAGAGTTAATTCTGACGCCGTCAACCAGCCGCCAATAACTTCCTCGGACGCCCTAGATCCACTTGTGACGGCCTTGGTGACGCCGTCACCAACTACGGTAAAATATTTTTGGCCACTTTGACGCCGTCATCTCTCCATCTGACGCCGTCACAACCTACGGTAAAATATTCATCTTGTCTGACGCCGTCAAGAGTAATACCTTGACGCCGTCACCTTGTATTTTTAGCTTGGATTTTCGGTACTTTGTTGTTTTCTTCGCTTTATGCTCCAAAAACGTCCAAAATAGCCTCTTTTCCAGAATTCACTCTCCAAACACCTAAAATCACAAAAGGAACGATTTAGGGCAATATTTGATCAAATAAAGTCGAATTCGGGCTTAAATGACCCCCTAAAAATGGATCATTTTTCGCCTCATCACTAAGCTAGATGTCGAGTTCTTTACAAGGGCACAACCACTCCCGTCACACTATGTATTTTAAGGCCTAAAATACAAACCGATGCCTTCAATACAAGATACAAATGAAGTATAAACTATAAGAGTTTACACAATGCAAAGCTAACAAGTCTTGCAACTTCGTGTTGAATACTTGTAACTTCTCGGATGAACTTGTGAATTTCCTTTCTACATAAGAGAATCATACAAGTGAGTTGCTACTGAGTTAGATAAGAATATAGAGAGTATTCATGTATTCTATGGTTAAAAGTGATGAGAGATTTCTTGCAAATGGCTTGGTATTTATAGCCAACCAAACCAGCAGACTGGCGGATCCAGCGGAACCAAAACAAGGGTTCCGCCCTTGTACCGTGAGGGTTCCGCCAGGTCTGACAGTCAAAGACTCCAAGAAATCTTTCCATATCTAGCAATGTCACGTCAAGTTTATGTAAGTTAAAACACAATGGATTAAGTAGAAAACTATCCAAATATGTGATGAGTGTGTAAATACTCATCATTTTTACCATTTCTGAGCTGCCAAAACATCTAAAAACACTCAATATTGTACCAAAATAATACATCATAGGGGTACAAGCAATCCCCTTACACTTGAATCTTTACATACTTTACATTTAACTATTCTAATGACTCGAATTAAGAAAATCAAAACACTTGGAGCACTTTTAAGATTAACATACGTATGGGGGTAATAATATTATGTTCTTCCCCATTTCTTCATAAAATAAGTACTTACCCATGAGTCCCAATTGTCCCAAAACAATATGTACAAGGATATGACTCGACTTAGCAACCATGTAATCAATTAGAAAGTTAACTTAGGGTTTAACAAATAACAATAATGCACTAAAAATGAGCGCATACACGGAAGGCTAAGGCGATTTGGTTGTACATTTAAGTGGGGTGTAACAAATTCTTCCTTTAAGTAAGATGCTTAAAGTTAGAAACGAAAAGATAGGCTCGGAGGGGTGTACTAGGGGTATCGTGTACTAAAAATGAGTACAACGCAAAGGGTGTGGGAAAAATTAGTTGACTTAACTAGCCAAGTAATATGACTTAAATGGTCAAGTAATTGTAATACGGGTTTAACACAAGGGTAATCCTAATGCCTCTTATCATGTAGTAAATCCTACTACACGAATGTAGTCTCACTAGCGGTCTCGGGATGCATCACTAACGCAAGTTCTAGAATCTAAATGCTACCGGTACACTCATAAGCACCAATAATAAATGCTTTTCCTATCAAATCTAAAGGCGAACCTCACATTTTTGGGTGGAAAATTTTTCTGAATATACAGTTATGTGCTAGTCATACAACCTCCTATCCATGAGACGCTTGCTATGGCTAAAGTTTCACTCCTAAATGTTGTAAAAAATTTTAAATTTGGCGCTAAAATTACACTAACAAGTATTTCACGTAGTTTTATTACTCATCTACTATCAAACAAAACAAACTCAAGCGAAAGTGCATATGTATGGTATCATCTTTTTACCCTCCCCTTACACTTAGGATGAACATTGTCCCCAATGTTCAAGTAAAGAATGTAAAAGTGAAAAAGTAAAGAGAATGAAATCAAATACTCCCCTGATTCGCTCGGTATGGATTATAGGTTGCCAGGTTAGATCTTCCTCCAAGAAAATGAGCAATCAAAGCTTCCCATCCAGAATATAAATCATCTTCTTGTCTTAAATAACCTGTAAATCCTGACAACAATAGACAAGGCAACCTCGCGTAAAATCGGCGGCATCCTATATAAGTTACTAAATCCTAGAAAACAAAGTAAGATATAATGCTTGTGGAATGAAGTTTGCAGATTTCCTGGAGATTATAAAACTTAATAATTCACAAAAACCATAAGACTCCGTTAGAAAAACAAAACCGGTAAAATTTCCATATTTTTAACTCCTGACGCCGTCAAGAGCAATTTCCTGACGCCGTCAGAATGGACCTGCAGAAATCTTTATGTTAAGTTTCCGGAAAATTTCTGGAAAAACCTCGTCCTACTTCCTGGAAAATCCTGCAAAACTTCATTATGACTCGATACAAGCATTTGACTCTAACAAATACGAATATACATGTTCATTAAATATTGTGGAGAATCATGATCGGTTTGTTTCTTAAAAACGTATTTGGGGTTTCCCCTTACACTTATCTTTTGCAAAAATACCTTTAGGTTGAAGTTAAGACTAGGCAAAACAACATAATAAAGTATTTCACATTTTAATTGAGAAACATGATCAACCAACAATAAAAATAAAACATGCATACGGAAGCAAATAACAATCAAACAATTAGAATCACACAAAACATGGGTTGCCTCCCAAGAAGCGCTTTTCTTTATTTACGAGTCTTGTAGCTAGACTCAAAGTCGTGTGTTACTACGTGACTCCATCATTGGTTCCATTTTCTAGGTCATCTTCTAGACTAGTGTCGCTCTCATAGTGTAAGTACTTTGGGTCTTCAAATTCGAAAACATCCCTTCGATACTTAGAGCCAAGCTTACTAACATCCTTAAAGAACCCACAAGATAAATCAGAAACATTTCTACAACCTCTTCTAACATCGTCATCACACAAGACAAGTTGGGAGCTCATAACATCGAGCCCGTCGCAATCTATCTCCCTAAGGTCTCTTCTCTTGTATGGCGTTTGGTATGAAATCCTCCTAATCCCGTCAGTGAAAGTCATGATTCCGTTCAAGTCATCCACTATTAACTTAGTGATTTCACAAAAGGGTGCTCCAAATACAACTTGCGATAACCTAGGGTCAACAAAGTCTTCTATGTTGTCCACAATGGTGAACTCCATAGTAAATGCCATATTTCCTATAAATACTTGGATTTCATGATCCTTACCAACCACTTTCTCTCCCTTGTAAATCATCCCCCATCTGCAGATATTGTTATAGTGAAACAACGACATGAAATTCTTTGGCAGGAATACATTAATGTACACGTTCTCGAAGTGTTTGTGACCAATCATGCAGGGGATTTTTAGGTTATTCGGATTACGTCGTTTGATCTTTTTCAACTCTCCTCCCTTTGACCCGTATGGACTCCCTTCAAGGGAGGGACGATACTCATAGACTTCCTCACCATCCCTACGAAAAATTACCGTTCTAACACCATTGGTGAGTAATACACTACCATCTTTCTCGTTAAGGATTGCTCCCGATTCATCGATAAATGGTACCCCAAGGACGAGGTTGGTCAATGCTTGGTTGGCGAGAGGGTCCACGTCATCAACCACAGTGAAGTCAATGTCGTAATCAAGTTCTCCAATCCTAACTGATACATTCTCTATTACTTTCTTGCATACGACGTCCTTTGGGAAGGTTTTGTGGTATAGAGAAAGTGGGATTACGCTGACCGGGAAGCTAGGATCTATATGGCTATTAATTGAGATCTTTCCCTCAATGGTACAGGGGATTTTGAAAAGCCTAGAGTCGATCCCCTCGGGTTGATTGCTATACCAACTTATAGCATCCTCTTTTTCGGATTCTTTTATAACCGTTTTGCTCAAAATGGTTGGGTCTTTCTCCTGTTCCTCCGATGTCTCGTTCCGATCATCCAGTTTGTCGGATCTCTGCGCGGTGCACTGCTCGGGTGAATTGGCAGGTGTCCCTGCCGAAGCGTGGTCAACCTTTGGTGTCTCATCATTTGTTGTCTGACTAAGGTTGTCAGTTTGTTGTTGGGTTGGTTTGGATGCAGCAGCTGATATCGTGGTGATGGTGTTTACAAAGTGGATTGGTCCAGAGGGGTTGATAGGTCCTTTCTTGTCAGGGGATAGATGTTTGAATAGCTTGCTAGGACTTTTTATCTTTACAGGGGAGGCTGGTGGACTCATGAAGGTAGCAGACTTAACCTCATCAACGTGAATGGGCTTATTATCAATATGCTCTTTGATAGCCGTCAACAGATTACAAATCTTGTTGTTCACGTCAGCCTGCTGTTGTTTGAATTTTGCCTCGAGTGTAGTAAGCTGCAGTTATTGAGAGAGAATGAATTTTTTTAAATCATCTTCACAGCTTTTCCCAGAGGTATCTTGTGACGGAAAATGTTCGGACCAAGTGAGAGGTGAGGAATCATTAAATGATACACTTCGTGTTTGGTACCCTCTAAAATTAGGTTTATCCTTCCATGCCTCATATGCTTCGGCAGAAGTTCGAGGACCCTGCCCTACGTGTGATGATGTGAATTCGTGATAAGCACGTTTTGGAAGTTCCATGCAGTTGTAGGTCTCATGAGGGCCATTGCAAAGTTTGCATGTAGAAGCGATTCTGCTTACTTGGCTTGAAGGCTTATGAATTTCGTAAGATTTCATGAGAGACTTGACTCGACCTTCAAGTTCCATGATCCTACGGTCGGGAGTGCTTGAATTGTTCGAAGGCAAAGATATTGCCTTGACCGTTTTGTTCAAATCACGGGGATCATTCCAACTTTCGTTGTCATAGAGAGCAAGATCTTCTATGAGTTCCCATGATTGTTCCGCACTAAGATCACGTAGCTTACCACCGGCCGATTGGTCAATGGTTCGCCTCGTGGGGATATCGATATGGTCATAGAAAATTTGGACTTGGAGCCAAAGATCTATGCCATGATGAGGGACTTTTTGGAGTAAGTCCTTGAAACGAGTCCATGCTTCATAAAGAGATTCATTTTGACGTTGTTGGAACATCAAGATGTCATTCCTAAGCTTAGTAGTTCTCCCCGGTGGGAAAAATTGAGCAAGGAAACGAGTGGTGAGATCATCCCATGTGGTGATGGATCCCGCGGGTAAACGCTCAAGCCATTGACTAGCTTGATCCCGTAGAGAGAATTGGAATAGGCGTAAACGGGTAGTCTCTCTAGTTTCAACACCTAGGTCTATGGAATCTATGATTTTGAGGAAGTCCTTAAGGTGTTGGTTTGGATCTTCGGAACGAAGTCCATGGAATGCACATCCGCTTTGCACCAACCGGATGGTGTCGGATCGCAAAGGAGTCACATTGGCTCCGGTGAGCTCAATGGTGTTTCGGTAGCCTTGGTGGCTAGGTCGGGAATACTCTCCTAAGGTTCGGGGCCTAAGGGGTTCTAATGGTGGGTTTTGTTGTGGTGGGATGACGGGTTCAAAGATGTTACCACCTTCCATGATGTCGGATGGTAAAGAGTTACGAACAAAGGCACAAAGAAATAAGATAGACTAAAGAAGACCTAAAAATAAAAATAAAAATCTTACTAGAAAGGAATCTAGCAAGTAGACCTAATAAAAAGAAATCCTAACCTAGACAATAACTATTCCCCGGGCTGAGGCGCCAAAAACTTGATGCGTGGGAATCGCACCTTGCTTTACCTCTCGAGGGATATCGCGAGGCTTACAACCCCCACCAGGCAGTGTACCTGATCGTTGTAGTATAGTATAGTGACAAGTACCGGGGGATTGATCGTTCAGCTTAGGAATAGTGTCGCTAGGATTAGAAAGCCTAATTAATAGTTCTAGAGATGAAGGATGATTATTTTTGTGTTTTTATATTTTATGAAAGCAAGTAAAATCTTGGGTTTTGGAAGAGTGGGCGGAATTAGTTGTTATTCAACTAACCCAAAAACTACTTTATAACTAATTAAACTAATGAAAATGAAATTAAGCTAATATTAAACTAAGGTTGTGAGCAGTATTTGGAGAAATTGTGTTTACTTAGACTTTATTACTCCCTAGATATCTTTTACATGTCAATTACTTGTTACACTTGCATGGATGACGGATTGTATTCCTTAATACCATTCGTGGGGTGGCATACATAACTCCCCAACTCTATGAGCTCTTATCTCCTCCTACACCATGACCCAGCACAACTATAGGGATTGTAAACAGTGGCTCATGCATTAAATACAACCAATAAAGACCTAGTACGCCTCGGTTCATGTTTCTTAAGACGTTCAAGCATGTTACCATTTGGAGATCTGCCAGTTTTCTTAAGCCTAACATATAATATCATTCATCCAAGAACAAGAATAGACAAGTAATTAACACATAATCAACATCTAGGTTTCATTAGATCTAAGCAAACACAAAAGAAATCTAGCCTAGCATAGTAGAATTAAGATAAGAACAAAAGATAAAAAACCAACACATAGACATATTGATTGAATTAAGAGTATACTTATCTCAATTACAATGCAAGGTCTCAAGGGTTTGGAACCCTTGAAAAACCTGTAAAAGAGGCACCAAAATCGTCTTTAGGGTTTCACCAAAACTTCTCCTCTTTTTATGAAAAAACTAGAAAACTATATATAGGAAAATCGTCCTGACGGCGTCAAGAGTTAATTCTGACGCCGTCAACCAGCCGCCAATAACTTCCTCGGACGCCCTAGATCCACTTGTGACGGCCTTGGTGACGCCGTCACCAACTACGGTAAAATATTTTTGGCCACTTTGACGCCGTCATCTCTCCATCTGACGCCGTCACAACCTACGGTAAAATATTCATCTTGTTTGACGCCGTCAAGAGTAATACCTTGACGCCGTCACCTTGTATTTTTAGCTTGGATTTTCGGTACTTTGTTGTTTTCTTCGCTTTATGCTCCAAAAACGTCCAAAATAGCCTCTTTTCCAGAATTCACTCTCCAAACACCTAAAATCACAAAAAGAACGATTTAGGGCAATATTTGATCAAATAAAGTCGAATTCGGGCTTAAATGACCCCCTAAAAACGGATCATTTTTCGCCTCATCACTAAGCTAGATGTCGAGTTCTTTACAAGGGCACAACCACTCCCGTCACACTATGTATTTTAAGGCCTAAAATACAAACCGATCCCTTCAATACAAGATACAAATGAAGTATAAACTATAAGAGTTTACACAATGCAAAGCTAACAAGTCTTGCAACTTCGTGTTGAATACTTGTAACTTCTCGGATGAACTTGTGAATTTCCTTTCTACATAAGAGAATCATACAAGTGAGTTGCTACTGAGTTAGATAAGAATATAGAGAGTATTCATGTATTCTATGGTTAAAAGTGATGAGAGATTTTGATGCGTGGGAATCGCACGTTGCTTTACCTCTCGAGGGATCTCGCGAGGCTTACAACCCCCACCAGGCAGTGTACCTGATCGTTGTAGTATAGTATAGTGACAAGTACCGGGGGATTGATCGTTCAGCTTAGGAATAGTGTCGCTAGGATTAGAAAACCTAATTAATAGTTCTAGAGATGAAAGATGATTATTTTTGTGTTTTTATATTTTATGAAAGCAAGTAAAATCTCGGGTTTTGGAAGAGTGGGCGGAATTAGTTGTTATTCAACTAACCCAAAAACTACTTTATAACTAATTAAACTAATGAAAATGAAATTAAACTAATATTAAACTAAGGTTGTGAGCAGTATTTGGAGAAATTGTGTTTACTTAGACTTCATTACTCCCTAGATATCTTTTACATGTCAATTACTTGTTACACTTGTATGGATGACGGATTGTATTCCTTAATACCATTCGTGGGGTGGCATACATAACTCCCCAACTCTATGAGCTCTTATCTCCTCCTACACCATGACCCAGCACAACTATAGGGATTGTAAACAGTGGCTCATGCATTAAATACAACCAATAAAGACCTAGTACGCCTCGGTTCATGTTTCTTAAGACGTTCAAGCATGTTACCATTTGGAGATCTGCCAGTTTTCTTAAGCCTAACATATAATATCATTCATCCAAGAACAAGAATAGACATGTAATCAACACATAATCAACATCTAGGTTTCATTAGATCTAAGCAAACACAAAGTAAATCTAGCCTAGCATAGTAGAATTAAGATAAGAACAAAAGATAAACAACCAACACATAGACATATTGATTGAATTAAGAGTATACTTATCTCAATTACAATGCAAGGTATCAAGGGTTTGGAACCCTTGAAAAACCTGTAATAGAGGCACCAAAATCGTCTTTAGGGTTTCACCAAAATTCTCCTCTCCCTTAATGAAAAAACTAGAAAACTATATATAGGAAAATCGTCCTGATGGCGTCAAGAGTTAATTCTGACACCGTCAGCCAGCCGCCAATAACTTCCTCGGACGCCCTAGATCCAATTGTGACGGCCTTGGTGACGCCGTCACCACCTACGGTAAAATATTCTTGGCCACTTTGACGCCGTCATATCTTCATCTGACGCCTTCACAACCTACGGTAAAATATTCACCCTTTCTGACGCCGTCAAGAGTAATATCTTGACGCCGTCACCTTGTAATTTCAGCTTGGATTTGGTACTTTGTCGTTTTCTTCACTTTATGCTCCAAAAACGTCCAAAATAGCTTCTTTTCCAGAATTCACTCTCCAAACACCTAAAATCACAAAAGGAACGATTTAGGGCAATATTTGATCAAATAAAGTCGGATTCGGGCTTAAATGACCCCCTAAAAATGGATCATTTTTCGCCTCATCATATACCCTTACACTTGAGATTTGCTTGTCCTCAAGCAAATGAGCTTTTATTCTACTCAAAAGACAAGTTAGGGGTCATTTAACACTAATATAAAAGTAATTACAACAAATAATCGTTCCACTAAAGACCAATAGACAAGCACGGAGGTCATACACAAGCACCTCACAAATAGTGTTTAGATACTCACATCTCTCGGGTGTAATAAAGTAATATAACATTATGGAAATGGAAGATATCTCTCACTACCTGTCATAGCAAAATAGATTACCATAGGCTTGGGAAAGGATCAAACCTCCACCACATGGCGTAAGCACCTAGGATAAACTATCAAAGAGGTCTTTTAAAGGGTTATAACGTTAGGTGTAGGGATATGAATTACACGGTTTTGTTGGATAAAGGAAGTTTTACTGGTGGCGAGTTAACAATCTTAGTTAATTACATGTACAAGATGGCGTTGCTAAGCCAAGACTAGACTCGACTTAAGCTAATAAATGAAAAATAACAAAAACATAAAATGAACATAGAATGAAAATAGGATGGTAGTCCGTATGTTTTTTCTCTTTCTTTTTCCTTTTTCTATTTTTTTTTTTTTTTTTTTTTTTTTTTTTTTTTTTTTTTGCATACACTCTTACCCTACCATCCAAAATAATACATCATAGGGGTTTGAGCAATCCCCTTACACTTGAATCTTTACATACTTTACATTAAACTATTCTAATGACTCGAATTAAGAAAATCAAAACACTTGGAGCACTTTTAAGATTAGCGTACATATGGGGGTAATAATATTATGTTCTTTCCCATTACTCCATAAAATAAGTACTTACCCATGAGTCCCAATCGTCCCAAAACAATATGTACAAGGATATGACTCGACTTAGCAACCATGTAATCAATTAGAAAGTTAACTTAGGGTTTAACAAATAACAATAATGCACTAAAAATGAGCGCATACACGGAAGGCTAAGGCGATTTGGTTGTACATTTAAGTGGGGTGTAACAAATTCTTCCTTTAAGTAAGATGCTTAAAGTTAGAAACGAAAAGATAGGCTCGGAGGGGTGTACTAGGGGTATCGTGTACTAAAAATGAGTACAACGCTAAGGGTGTGGGAAAAATTAGTTGACTTAACTAGCCAAGTAATATGACTTAAATGGTCAAGTAATTATAATACGGGTTTAACACAAGGGTGATCCTAATGCCTCTTATCATGTAGTAAATCCTACCACACGAATGTAGTCTCACTAGCGGTCTCGGGATGCATCACTAACGCAAGTTCTAGAATCTAAATGCTACCGGTACACTCATAAGCATCAATAATGAATGCTTTTCCTATCAAATCTAAAGGCGAACCTCACATTTTTGGGTGGAAAATTTTTCTGAATATACGGTTATGTGCTAGTCATACAACCTCCTATCCATGAGACGCTTGCTATGGCTAAAGTTTCACTCCTAAATGTTGTAAAAAAATTTAAATTTGGCGCTAAAATTACACTAACAAGTATTTCTTATAGTTTTATTACTCATCTACTATCAAACAAAACAAACTCAAGCGAAAGTGCATATGTAAGGTATCATCTTTTTACCCTCCCCTTACACTTAGGATGAACATTGTCCCCAATGTTCAAGTAAAGAATGTAAAAGTTAAGAAGTAAAGAGAATGAAATCAAATACTCCCCTGATTCGCTCGGTATGGATTTTAGGTTGGCCAGGTTAAATCTTCCTCCAAGAAAATGAACAATCAAAGCTTCCCTTCCAGAATATAAATCATCTTCTTGTCTTAAATAACCTGTAAATCCTGACAACAATAGACAAGGCAACCTTGCGTAAAATCGGCGGCATCCTATATAAGTTACTAAATCCTAGAAAACAAAGTAAGATATAATGCTTGTGGAATGAAGTTTGCAGATTTCCTGGAGATTATAAAACTTAATAATTCACAAAAACCATAAGACTCCGTTAGAAAAACAAAACCGGTAAAATTTCCAGATTTTTACTCCTGACGCCGTCAAGAGCAATTGCCTGACGCCGTCAGAATGGACCTGCAGAAATCTTTATGTTAAGTTTCCAGAAAATTTCTGGAAAAACCTTGTCCTACTTCCTGGAAAATCCTGCAAAATTTCATTATGACTCGATACAAGCATTTGACTCTAACAAATACGAATATACAGGTTCATTAAATATTGTGGAGAATCATGATCGGTTTGTTTCTTAAAAACATATTTGGGGTTTCCCCTTACACTTATCTTTTGCAAAAATACCTTTAGGTTGAAGTTAAGACTAGGCAAAACAACATAATAAAGTATTTCACATTTTAATTGAGAAACATGATCAACCAACAATAAAAATAAAACATGCATACGGAAGCAAATAACAATCAAACAATTAAAATCACACAAAACATGGGTTGCCTCCCAAGAAGCGCTTTTCTTTATTTACGAGTCTTGTAGCTAGACTCAAAGTCGTGGGTTACTACGTGATTTCATCATTGGTTCCATTTTCCGATTGTAAATATTCCTTGTAGAAACCAATCACCTTTTTCTCAATCGCCCCCATAGTCAATCGGACAAATTCATCATTGTCCTTATACATTGGTCCAAGGGCCAAGCAATTTTTGTAGTAAAGACTTCTTTTCTCCCATACATACTCCATGCCCTTTTTCTTATCCTCCTCACTAATATCCTCAAAAGCACCAATGTTGTCTTGATCAAGACGAGATACAAAGCGAAATTCTTTCATCCTATTGGGCATCCTATAGGTGATACTATCGGTGTTACTTGCGAATCGGATTGTGCCTTCTACCTCATCATACTCTAACTTAGACTTCTCAACAAACGGTTTGCCAAACACAACATTGGATAATCGACAATCAATAACATTAGCAAGATCCTCCACAATCATAAAGTCGGTGACAAAGGTGAAATCACCAACAAAGACACATAAACCTTTAACTCTCCCGACAAAGTTACAAACTCCACCGGGGTACTTGGGGTCCCTTCTAGGTTCAAGTCTTATGTTTACTATATCATGATAAACCGCTGAGGACATAATGTTGATTGGAGATTTAAAGTCAATGTAAGCATTACTGATTTGCCTATATCCAATCATACATGGTATCTTAGCATTCTTAGGATCGCCTCTCTTAATCTTAGGTTCAATCATACATGAAGGGAGATCGCGGGTTATCAATAAGGTTATTATAGTATGCAATCTCCTCCTTAGTGGGGTATAGGTTAAAGTAGTCGTTAAGCCTCGGATCCATTTCCTCTTCTGGTCTCTTAATAACACTCACAAAGTCATCAGGCCCTAGGTCCTTATTTGAATACAAGATGGTTGCTAGGTCGCTAAATGTATGCTCGAGCTCAATCTTGATCAACCTATTAAGCTCTCTAAGCTCCCTAATCTCACTCTCAATTTGTTCACGTAACACAGCCACTTCACTAAGGGAAAAGGGTGGATTCGCGTTTTCCATAATGGTCAACGGAATAGTCAATGAGTTTAATTTACTAACAAAGGCACAAAGAAATAAGATAGACTAAAGAAGACCTAAAAATAAAAATAAAAATCTTACTAGAAAGGAATCTAGCAAGTAGACCTAATAAAAAGAAATCCTAACCTAGACAATAACTATTCCCCGGGCTGCGGCGCCAAAAACTTGATGCGTGGGAATCGCACCTTGCTTTACCTCTCGAGGGATCTCGCGAGGCTTACAACCCCCACCAGGCAGTGTACCTGATCGTTGTAGTATAGTATAGTGACAAGTACCGGGGGATTGATCGTTCAGCTTAGGAATAGTGTCTCTAGGATTAGAAAACCTAATTAATAGTTCTAGAGATGAAAGATGATTATTTTTGTGTTTTTATATTTTATGAAAGCAAGTAAAATCTCGGGTTTTGGAAGAGTGGGCGGAATTAGTTGTTATTCAACTAACCCAAAAACTACTTTATAACTAATTAAACTAATGAAAATGAAATTAAACTAATATTAAACTAAGGTTGTGAGCAGTATTTGGAGAAATTGTGTTTACTTAGACTTCATTACTCCCTAGATATCTTTTACATGTCAATTACTTGTTACACTTGTATGGATGACGGATTGTACTCCTTAATACCATTCGTGGGGTGGCATACATAACTCCCCAACTCTATGAGCTCTTATCTCCTCCTACACCATGACCCAGCACAACTATAGGGATTGTAAACAGTGGCTCATGCATTAAATACAACCAATAAAGACCTAGTACGCCTCGGTTCATGTTTCTTAAGACGTTCAAGCATGTTACCATTTGGAGATCTGCCAGTTTTCTTAAGCCTAACATATAATATCATTCATCCAAGAACAAGAATAGACAAGTAATCAACACATAATCAACATCTAGGTTTCATTAGATCTAAGCAAACACAAAGTAAATCTAGCCTAGCATAGTAGAATTAAGATAAGAACAAAAGATAAACAACCAACACATAGACATATTGATTGAATTAAGAGTATACTTATCTCAATTACAATGCAAGGTATCAAGGGTTTGGAACCCTTGAAAAACCTGTAAAAGAGGCACCAAAATCGTCTTTAGGGTTTCACCAAAATTCTCCTCTCCCTTAATGAAAAAACTAGAAAACTATATATAGGAAAATCGTCCTGACGGCGTCAAGAGTTAATTCTGACGCCGTCAGCCAGCCGCCAAAAACTTCCTCGGACGCCCTAGATCCAATTGTGACGGCCTTGGTGACGCCGTCACCACCTACGGTAAAATATTCTTGGCCACTTTGACGCCGTCATATCTTCATCTGACGCCTTCACAACCTACGGTAAAATATTCACCCTTTCTGACGCCGTCAAGAGTAATATCTTGACGCCGTCACCTTGTAATTTCAGCTTGGATTTGGTACTTTGTCGTTTTCTTCACTTTATGCTCCAAAAACGTCCAAAATAGCTTCTTTTCCAGAATTCACTCTCCAAACACCTAAAATCACAAAAGGAACGATTTAGGGCAATATTTGATCAAATAAAGTCGGATTCGGGCTTAAATGACCCCCTAAAAACGGATCATTTTTCGCCTCATCAGATTTCTTGCAAATGGCTTGGTATTTATAGCCAACCAAACCAGCAGACTGGCGGATCCGGCGGAACCAAAACAAGGGTTCCGCCCTTGTACCGTGAGGGTTCCGCCAGGTCTGACAGTCAAAGACTCCAAGAAATCTTTCCATATCTAGCAATGTCACGTCAAGTTTATGTAAGTTAAAACACAATGGATTAAGTAGAAAACTATCCAAATATGTGATGAGTGTGTAAATACTCATCATTTTTACCATTTCTGAGCTGCCAAAACATCTAAAAACACTCAATATTGTACCAAAATAGTGAAAATATCCCAGGAAAGTGTTTTACATGTTTCAAATGCAAAAATATCAAAAATAGATGAAAAACGCACAAAGTTTGCATAATTGGCAGTTTCAGTCCCTCAACTTTCAAAAAATTGTCAAATCTAGTCCCTGGTCATTCTAAAAACTTGAAAAAGTCACCAAAGGTCCTTATAAATCAAAAAGTTACATAATTAGTCCTTTGGTGAAAAGTTTCACAAAATGTCAAGTTTAGTCCCTGAACTTTGGAAATTGTCAAAAATGGTCCCTGGGATATGAAAAACTTTGAGAAAAACAAATTTTGTCCTTGCACTAACCTTTTATGACAGGATTGGTCCTTCGTGGAAAGTTTGGTGAAAATTACACAAATGGTCCCTGAAGTTTGAAAGTTTGACGGTTTTAGTCCCTGGTGAAAATAAATTGGAAAAATCATCAAAGGACCTTACACTATTCATGGATTGGCAAATTACACCCTAGGAAACAATTTGGAAACATGCCAAATCCCACCCCTCAACTTTCATAAAATTGCAAAAAAGGTCCTTGTTTAAACCAAAACCAAACCGGACCTTAAAACAATAATACCACTCCAAGTTTAGTCCAATCCACATCCTTAGCACACCCATCCTTTTTCTTTGGGCCCAAGTCTCACCACAGCCCACTCCACCCCAAACTAATAACTCCTAGGGTCAACGTTTGACCCTCTCGGTCAAACAAGGTCAAACTGACCTTCACCCCCACCATCCTTCCCTCCCCTACATCCCCCACTTGCAGGTCCCATCATCCTCCATCAGATGCCACCGCCCAACCCACTACACCAACCTTCACATCCACAATAAATGCACCACCACCCCCTTGTCTGAACAGTCCAAAAACCACACCTCAAAGTTTCCCGCCAAAACACGTGGCACCAAATTAGAGGGTCTCAGACATCAATTAGCTTCAATTATTGTTGGGATTTGATCAGAGGGGGCAAAGAAACCCTAATGGATGGCTATAAATAGCAGAAGAGTGCAAGGAAGAAGACAGTTAGTTAAATTAATAGTTTTTAGGTCGAATTTAGTGTAATTTGAATTTCTATTTGTTTCTTAAGCTTTTAAGCACTGTAATAGTTTGTTCTCATGTAATTTCAAGTTTTTAAGAAATCAATTTCAAGTTTCATTTGGTGTATAAGATTGTGCAATTTTCAAGTTAATTTGGAGTTCTTAGTGTACTGAATTGTGAAGTGAAAGCAATAATCATGGACTGAGTTAGGGTCATCTAGGTTCCAAAAAGCTTGTTAAAGCTTTAGAGACATCTAAAATTCAGTTATACTAGAAGAAAATCAAAAATCTAAAAAAGTCAATATAAGTCAACTGTTTTGTTTAGTTTGAATTTTCAGGTTTGGAGAAGCATTGATGAGCAAGCTGAGAATTGGATTAAGCCTATTTAAAGATAGGCTTCTGTGGAGAAGCCCCTTGTTCAAGCTAGGGGTTTATTGTAAGCTTTTACTAATTTGAAATTCCTCTAAAATTTTAGCTAATAGTAGCTTCTTATTGATTGCTTGTTTATTGCATTTCTGTGTTTGTTTTTGTTCTCTGATTGGTAGTTATGTGACTTTTAGTTTAAATTTCATAGCTTGCTTGTTAAAATATATAGTTACTTAGATTCTTAAATTTAACTGTCAAAAAGATTAAGTGATAAACCTGTGTATTTGTCAATGTAATCAGTTTCTAAGTGCTTAAATAAGTTCTTTTAGTCATAATTAGTGGATTGGGATCAAGTTTACACACCTTAGTAAGCTTTGGATTTGAAAAACTCAAAACAGTCCTTGTTAAGAGAGTGTTTGGATTTACCTAATTCCCTGTGTTCAAGGGTGATTTGGTTGTAGCTTCTGGTTCATTAAACTCACTTTAGGTCTGAATATCTTAAAACAATCAGAAAAACAACAACTCTTTCTTTAAAAAGTCAAAATGGCATGAAAATGCCATTACAGGTTGTCTGTTGTTGTTTTGAGTCCCATAAACCCACCCATTAGCTTATATCTTAAAGCTTTAGCTTAATTTAGGTCTCTTGTAGCTTATTATAACTTAATTAATCAGTAAAATAGTTTAGAATCTCAACAAAGTCAAACTAGCTAAGTTTATTCAAAAGTCAAAATCTCTATTCTCAGAAAAAACCAAAAATAGTAGGATTTATTTAGAATTTAGTAGAAGGATTTAGGCTTTGATCTTTTGTGGACTTGCAGTCTATCAGCTTATCTTTAAGTTCCCACTTAGCTTATATTTTTGCAAAATTTACCCTGGGCCCCACAAGCTAGGGAAATCACTTGCATGGCAAGCATCTCCCCTGCACCAGCAGACTCAGTCCATCACCACCACTTTGGTGGTGATTTGTGACCACCTCAGTGGGCCCCATTTGTCATACTTGGTACCATAAACCCCCTCCTACTAGGGATCATAAGTTGACCCCTTGTTTGACCTATGACTCAGTGGACCCCACCTGGTTTAGCCCCTCAACTCTGTCCCAGTTCTGTGTTTAAGATAATTTGTCAAAGTGCTTATTTCTTTCAAAACAGCTTATTTGTGCTTACTGCTTATTGTTTCTAGCTTATTCAAGTTTGTTTAGTCTATTTGTACCCATTTCCACCATTGTGGACCCCACCTACACCCATTTGAGCTTATTTGTCCAAACAGAACACATAAGTCAACTGTCTAGCAAAAAAGGGTGCTACTGCTTATTTATAAGCTATTTTCAAAAGTGGTTTCACAAAAGTTTTTCATTTTCAGTAGTAAAGTAAAGTTGTAAAAGAAAATCCAAGAAAAACTAAGTTTAAATTAAGTGATAGTTTCTATTTAATTCAATTTAAGTTTTATTTTTCATTTTTAGATTTTTATTAAGTATTTAGTATTTTTATAATTTTATTAATTACCTATTATATTAAAGTAAATTAAGTAATTTTTCTAGATTTTTATTCTGCCCTTTAGTATTTATTAGATTTAATTTTAGTTTTCTTAATTATTAATTAATATTAAGTATTAAATATCATATTTAGTTTTTAGAAAGAATAACCTAGTTTTTATATTTTTTATAGCTCTAATATAGTTTAATAGACTTTTATAAAATATATTTTGAATTTCTACTGTTCATTTTCCATTTTTCTTCTTTTAATTATTTAAATTAGATTTAAAGTAGTTAAAGAGTAAATAATTAGTGGATTAATCTTAAAACATAATTTTTACAGTTTTTATAATTTTGTAGGATTCCAGTGATGGTTAAGTAATTTTAAAAATTTTCTTATAATTTTTCAAGTTAATTTAGTATTAATAGTAATTAAAAGTAGTTTAATTAGTTTAATTAAGTTAAATAGTTTTTAATTTATAAAAAATCCATAAAAAGACAAAAATATTTATTTTTATTTTTTATACTTTCTTCAAGTTCTAATTTAAGTTTAGAAATTGTTTTTGCAAATTTTTAGTTTAATTTGTAGTAGTTATAATTATTAGTTAATTTAAATTAGGTTTTAATTTAGATTTAAAATAGTTTTATTAATTAAATAATATTTAAATCATTTTCATAATTCCATTTTCATTTTCAATTTCTTTTTAACTTTTAAGTTTCAAAAAGTGTCAAAAGCACCCCCTATAGTTTGTTAAATACCAAAACCCACTTTTCCAGTCTGTTACGTGAATCCTGATTGTGAATACGTGCATATATATGTATATCTGATTTTTGTGAATATTATATCTGTGTACAAATATCAAAATAACAGTAGCAAATTCAATTCCACATCATCTGGGCTACTGTCCTCAGTGCCACTCACTCATAAACGATTTCAAACGACACCATTTCAATCTCGCTGGGACTTTAACGACCCGGGGACACACTATACTATCACCGGAGAATTGGAACGAGGCTGTCTTTGACTTGTTGACCCTGGTCAATAATATCTGACTGTTTCAGGACCAATCAAATTTTGGCGCCGCTGCCGGGGAGGTTGTTGCGTGTTTTACAAATCGTTTTAAGTTTAGTGGTTTTCAAAACCCTCCCTGTACAAATTTCACACAAATTTGTAAAAAGTTTTTATAAAAACATCATCATATCAAAAATGTTCATTAACACTTTCCCTAAAGTGTTAAAAACACCAAAAAAATCAAAAACAACAAAACAAACTGTGAAGTTAAATTACTTCGTTTTCTTTAAGATTACAACCTGAAACAGTTGGTTTAAGGTAAGTTCTGACATTAAATTGCGAACTGAAGAGGAAACTTATTTACTTCCTACCGCCAGCCTGCGAGTAATCTTAAAAGAACGATTTCGGTTAACGAATCAGTTCCAAAAAAATATTTCCCAAGTTTTCTGCACACACACCCATAAGCCTAAAGCAGTTTTTCAAATTAATAAATACATAAAATCTTACCACCGCAAACCAAGGCTGAACACCTACCAACTGGGGGTGTGGACATAATAAGTTCCCAAACTAAAGATAAAAACTTGCATTTGTATCTCTGTGAGTGGTGTACCTTTTTCAAAGAAGCCATTCACTTGTGATTATTGGTTTAAGTTCACTGTGTTTTTGCCTCGATCTTGTTTTGAAAAGTTGTTTTTAGTGCATGCGCACTCGGTCACAAACAAAATGTAAACATCAGAAAGACGTACCCGAGTTACGTACTGATACACAAGAACCAAAAACCGAGATGGCTGAATTGCCACCACCATTACCACCCCCTGACCCTCCCAGGGATGTGCCAGCTCCCGATCTCCGAATGATGGAGGAGCTGTGCCAGCCTACCATGCAAGGGCGGGGTGAGCCTATTGCACCACTTACTATTGAGGCTACGGACTTTGGCCTCAAGCACCACATGATCCAACAAGTCCAGAATTCGTGTCAATTTCATGGATTACCGGGTGACGATGCCAATAAGCATCTTGACAAATATCTCACGGTCACCCAAAGCATGAAACAACATGGTGTCACCGATGATGCCCTACGGCTGTACCTCTTCCCTTATTCTCTCACTCATCATGCCACTGCATGGTTTGACCGACTTCCAAGAAATTCTATTCGTACCTTTGATGAAATGGTAACCAAGTTTCTAGCAAAATATTTTCCACCTTCCATGGTTACCAAGTTACGAAATGATATCAGCAACTTCTGGCAACGTCCCGATGAGTCTCTTTTTGAGGCTTGGGAACGTTATAAGCTAGCTATTGATCGGTGCCCTAACCACAATATGTTGCAAGTTACCATCATAGACACCTTCTATAATGGTCTGACATTGAGGCACCGAGACATTCTCAATGCTGCTGCTGGTGGGACCTTTATGAAAAGGCGTCCCGAGGAGTGCTATGACTTAATCGAGAACATGACTGGCCACCATAACTTCTGGGATTCCTCTGCGGAGAGGGATGAGTCATGTCATTCAGTTACTCCTTCATCATCATCTCCTGAAATAATTGCTCTTACCAAAAAGATGGATGATATTTCTACGGCTGTGTTGAGAATGAACCAAACGATGCAAAATCATGTTCAAAATCAACAAGTGAAAGCCGTGGCCCAAAGTTGTGAAACTTGTGGGGGCCCTCATCTGTATTCCGAGTGTCCAGCTACTGCTGGCTTTCCTCAAGAGAACCTTTATGCTGCTCACGGTTCCTACAATACGGGGGGTAATTCTTACCAACCGCAAGGGGACCGTAATCTCTTAAGCTACCGTTCCAACAATTTTCTCGGACCTCCCGGTTTTAGCCAAAATCAAAACCGTAACTCGAATCAGAATTTTAACCAAGGTCAAAACTCAAATTTCCAAAACCCGAATCAAAATCAAGGCCAGTTTAATCAAAACAATTTTCAAAATGGCAATCAAAACCAAGGTTTTCAAGGAAATTTGCAAAGAAACCAAAATCAAGGAAATTACAATCAGGGTAATTTCAATCAGAGAAACAATTTTCGGGGGTACCAACAATCAAAATAAAGGGAATTTTCAAAACAATTGTGTTCAAAACCCTCCTGTTCAAAATCAAAACGTTGTTCCACCCTCGTCTTCCTCCAATGCTGAATTTAAACAATTCATGAAAGCACAAGAGGAAACGAGTCGGTTATTGCTTAGCACGATCTCTGAGCTTCAGAAGTCTTTAAATGATCGACCCTCGGGCCCGGGTACACTACCGAGCAACACGATCGCTAACCCGAGGGGTGATGTCAAAGCGATCACCACCCGAAGTGGGGTATCATACAATAGACCCTCGATTCCTTCTACCTCTTCTTCTCCTCCTAAAGTAGCGGAACATGAGCCTGAGGTTACTACGGACAAGGTACTTCCTAATAATAACGGAGGTATCAACAACGTCCACCCTCAAGTTGTCCCGGTCCCGACTCATAAGTCGAAAGTTGTATTTGATCCCCCTGTGAGTTCTGATGAAATCCCAAAGAATGATCCTAAGCCGTCAATTCCATATCCTTCACGATTGAATGAACAAAAGAACCGCGAGAAAGCTAACCATCAGATGGAAAAATTTTATCAAAGTTTCCAATAATTACACTTTGATATTAGCTTCGCGGATGCTCTTCTTCTCATGCCTAAGTTTGCTTCGACAATCAAAAATCTGATAAGCAACAAAGAAAAACTTTGTGAAATGGCAAAAACTCCTCTTAACGAGCATTGCTCAGCAGTGCTCTTGAAAAATCTTCCCGAAAAGCTTGGAGATCCCGGGAAATTTCTCATTCCTTGTGTTTTCCCTGGGATGGTTGAATGCTTTGCCTTGGCCGATCTTGGCGCAAGCATTAACCTGATGCCTTACTCAGTCTGGAAAAGACTCTCTCTACCTGTTCTCACTCCGACCTGCATGACTCTCGAGCTTGCAGACCGTACCATATCCCATCCTCTCGGCATTGCCAAAGATATCTTTGTAAAAGTAGGAAAGTTCCATTTTCCGGCAGATTTCGTGATTGTTGATTTCGATGCTGACCCAAGAGTTCCTCTCATTCTCGGGAGGGGGTTCCTAAGAACGGGTCATGCTTTAATTGATGTATACGAAGAAGAAATCACTCTACGTGTTGGTGGCGAAGCCATCACATTCAATCTTGATCAGACTTCAAGATACTCCTCCAACTATGACGCTGAAACGGTTAACCGAATTGACATCATCGATGTTGCGTCTGAGGAGTCTTCTCAAGAAGTCCTTGGTTTCTTAGCAAGTGGCAATACCACCCCTTCTACTGATCCTATCATTTCCGACTCTTCCCCTTCCCTCACTCCGTTTGAGGGAGGTGACTTCCTTCTGGAAGAGCTCGAGGTTTTTCTTGCTCAGGATAGCTCAATCCCCGATGGGGTTGATGAAAACTATCTTGACCCGGAGGGGGACATTCTTCTCCTTGAAAGATTGTTAAATGACGATGCTTCACCCTCTCCGATTCCAAAATCACTTCATAAAGCGGAAGTCAAAAATGTTGAAATAACTGAAGACTTTCCCGAGGTTGAGCTCAAGGACTTGCCTCCTCATCTAGAATATGCATTTCTGGAGGGTGATGATAAATTGCCCGTCATTATTGCTAAAGACTTAAAAGATGAGGAAAAGGCAGCACTCCTAAAGGTTCTTAAGTCACATAAACAAGCAATTGCTTGGAAACTCTCCGACATTAAGGGCATAAGCCCGAACTTTTGTACTCATAAAATCTTAATGGAGGATGACTTTAAGCCAGCAGTGCAACAACAGAGAAGGGTAAACCCAAAAATCTACGAAGTTATCAAATAAGAAGTTCTAAAACTTCTTGATGCGAGATTGATTTACCCTATATCTGACAGTCCTTGGGTTAGCCCAATTCATTGCGTTCCTAAAAAGGGTGGCATTACCGTTGTCACCAACGAGGATAACGAGTTGATTCCAACTCGTTTGGTCACGGGTTGGCGAGTATGTATTGACTTTCGAAAGTTAAATGAGGCCACCCGTAAAGACCATTTCCCTCTCCCTTTTATGGACCAGATGCTTGAAAGACTTGCGGGGAATGAATACTACTGCTTCCTCGATGGTTTTTCGGGGGTACTTCCAAATCCTAATTGATCCCCAGGATCAAGAGAAAACTACCTTCACATGCCCCTATGGAACTTTTTCTTACAGACGTATGCCGTTCGGCTTATGTAATGCTCCAGGCACGTTCCAGAGGTGCATGATGTCTATTTTTTCCGACATGATCGGGAAAACCATGGAGGTATTCATGGATGACTTTTCAGTCATCGGGGATTCATTCCAGACCTGTCTCTCCCACTTGGAACAAATGCTTAAACGTTGCAAAGAAACGAATTTAAGTCTCAACTGGAAGAAAAGTCACTTTACGGTTAAAGAGGGCATAGTCCTCGGCCATAAAATCTCAAAGAACGGGATTGAGGTTGACAAAGCCAAAATCGATGTCATTGCTAAATTACCTCATCCCACCACCGTAAAAGGTGTTAGGAGCTTTTTGGGTCATGCCGGCTTCTACCGTAGGTTTATCCAAGATTTTTCTAAGATTTCCCGACCAATGACCCATCTCCTCGAGAAGGATGCTCCTTTCATCTTCTCTCCTGAGTGCATCGAAGCTTTTGAAACATTAAAGAAAAAGCTTACCGAGGCACTAATTCTTGTTGCCCCCGATTGGGACCTACCTTTTGAGCTTATGTGCGATGCTAGTGATTTTGCCATACGTGCGTTCTTGGGGCAACGTAAAGCAAAATACTTTCAGCCTATACACTACACAAGTAAAACCATGACCGAGGCTCAGAGTCATTACACCACCACTTAAAAAGAACTCCTAGCTGTGGTGTATGCCTTTGAGAAATTCCGGCCATACTTAATCTTGACCAAATGCATAGTGTATACGGATCACTCGGCTTTGAAGTACCTATTTGCAAAGTAAGATGCAAAGCCGAGACTTCTCCGTTGGGTTCTCCTCCTCCAAGAATTTGATATCATTATCCGTGATAAAAAGGGAGCTGAGAACCTTGCTGCTGATCATCTCTCACGATTAGAAAACCCACATCAAGATGTGTCCGAGAAACAAGAAATAAATGAAACATTCCCTCTCGAGACACTCAGTGCGGTTACTTTTTGTGGTGACTCCACTACCCCATGGTTTGCCGACTTTGCAAATTACCATGCGGGTAACTTCATCGTGAAGGGGATGACGTCTCAACAGAAAAACAAATTTTTTAAAGACGTCAAACATTACTTCTGGGACGACCCCTTCCTCTTCAAAATCTGTGCCGATCAAGTCATCAGGCGATGTGTATACGGACAGGAAGCCACTGATATTCTCAAGGCTTGCCATGCTGGACCCACCGGGGATCACCATAGTCCTAACTACACCACCAAAAAGGTGTTTGATTCCGGTTTCTATTGGCCCACGATCTATAAGGATGCCCACGAGTTAGTCAAAGACTGTGATGCTTGTCAGCGTCACGGGAATATTTCACAAAAGAACGAAATGCCACAAAATGCTATTCAAGTTTGTGAAATCTTTGACGTCTGGGGCATTGATTTTATGGGGCCATTCCCATCTTCTCGTGGAAACAAGTATATTCTCGTGGCTGTTGACTACTTGTCAAAATGGGTTGAGGCTAAGGCCTTACCCACTAACGATGCCCGAGTTGTTGTGAAATTCTTGAAATCCCTCTTTGCTTGTTTTGGAACTCCACGTGCCATCATTAGTGATCGCGGTACTCACTTTTGCAATGATCAATTTGCAAAAGTCATGCTTAAGTACGGTGTTACTCATCGTCTTTCCACCGCGTATCACCCCCAAACAAGTGGGCAGGTGGAGGTTTCCAACCGTGGGATAAAACGGATTCTTGAGAGGACAGTAGGTGAAAACCGTGCTTCCTGGTCGGATAAACTAGATGATGCACTCTGGGCCTTCTGTACAGCTTACAAAACACCCATCGGGTGTATTCCATACAAGCTTGTATACGGGAAGGTGTGTCATTTACCGATCGAGCTCGAGCACAAAGCCTACTAGGCCTTGAAACATGCTAACTACGACCTTCATAAAGCGAGTGATCACCGTAAGGTTCAACGCAATGAATTAAACGAACTTCGTGATCAAGCCTACGAGAACTCTTCGATCTACAAAGAAAAGACAAAGAAGATTCACGACTCTAAGATTAAGAACCGCGTTTTCAACGTCGGTGATAGAGTCCTTCTTTTCAACTCAAGATTAAAGATCTTCTCGGGGAAATTAAAAACCCGATGGACTGGACCATTCACTATTGCTAAAGTATATCCATACGGGACTGTTGAGTTATCTCAACCCGAAGGTCCCAACTTCAAAGTGAATGGTCATCGATTGAAACATTATTTTGGAGAGGACATACCACCCGTGGTTGTCCCGGATCTCCAAACTTTCCCCATGGACCAATGAATTCGGGGATCGAGTCAAGCTAGTGACTCGGTGAACAAAATTTAGCAACATATATGGGTTTTCACCCGTATTTCTGACTTCTTTCTACTTTCTACCACCCTAGTGTGGGGGAGTGGCCGTCCCCCACCATTTGAAAAGTAAATATGTATATAAGTCTCATTTCAAAAAAAAATGAAAAATGTTTATATGTACAGATAAATAAAGTGAAAAATAAAATAGATATTTCCATAGTTAGTTTCGAATTTTAGCTTTTTCCGTTCAGAGATTCGGCATAATAGCCGGAACTTTGAATATTGAGGACAATATTCAATTCTAGTGTGGGGGGGGGGGGGGGGGGGGGAATTCTTACGAATTTTATCACAAAACTTTCTAAGTACCCCCATTTTTAGGCCTAAATTTTTCAAAATTTTTTCACTTTATTTCAAAAATTTTGTGGTAATCAGTCCGCCAAAATCTAAATGACAAATGGATTGGCTAGTCCAGGAGCAAACGGCTCTTGGTAAAGACATCTCAAACCCGTTGATGGCTTGCAATTTGCCAAAAATTGTATGGTTCCTCAACTCCCCAAAAACAAATGAGTTGGCTAGCCCGCAAGATTATGGCTTGTGGTAAAGGCCGTGGAAAATCCATAATTGGTAATCAGCTCACCAAGATGTTGACTTAGTCCATCAAGATGCTGGCTAGTCCAGAAGTAAACGGCTTTTGGTAAAGACTAATCAAATCCGTTGACAGCTGGTGGTTTGCTCAAAATCACACGGTTATCAGGTGTGCCACAGTTCTTACACCTGGCTACTCCAGAAGTGATGGCTTTTGGTAAAGAGATTCTCAAATCCATCAAGTTTTTCTCAAAAGATTGCTAGGGACTAGCAATGTTTTAGTCTGGGGGAATGATGAGTGTGTAAATACTCATCATTTTTACCATTTCTGAGCTGCCAAAATATCTAAAAACACTCAATATTGTACCAAAATAGTGAAAATATCCCAGGAAAGTGTTTTACATGTTTCAAATGCAAAAATATCAAAAACATATGAAAAACGCACAAAGTTTGCATAATTGGCAGTTTCAGTCCCTCAACTTTCAAAAAATTGTCAAATCTAGTCCCTGGTCATTCTAAAAACTTGAAAAAGTCACCAAAGGTCCTTATAAATCAAAAATTTACATAATTAGTCCTTTGGTGAAAAGTTTCACAAAATGTCAAGTTTAGTCCCTGAACTTTGGAAATTGTCAAAAATGGTCCCTGGGATATGAAAAACTTTGAGAAAAACAAATTTTGTCCTTGCACTAACCTTTTATAACAGGATTGGTCCTTGGTGGAAAGTTTGGTGATAATTACACAAATGGTCCCTGAAGTTTGAATGTTTGACGGTTTTAGTCCCTGGTGAAAATAAATTGGAAAAATCATCAAAGGACCTTACACTATTCATGGATTGGCAAATTAAACCCTAGGAAACAATTTGGAAACATGCCAAATCCCACCCCTTAACTTTCGTAAAATTGCAAAAAAGGTCCTTGTTTAAACCAAAACCAAACCGGACCTTAAAACAATAATACCACTCCAAGTTTAGTCCAATCCACATCCTTAGCCCACCCATCCTTTTTCATTGGGCCCAAGTCTCACCACAGTCCACTCCACCCCAAACTAATAATTCCTAGGGTCAACGTTTGACCCTCTCGGTCAAACAAGGTCAAACTGACCTTCACCCCCACCATCCTTCCCTCCCCCACATCCCCTACTTGCAGGTCCCATCATCCTCCATCAGACGCCACCGCCCAACCCACTACACCAACCTTCACATCCACAATAAATGCACCACCACCCCTTGTCTGAACAGTCCAAAAACCACACCTCAAAGTTTCCCGCCAAACACGTGGCACCAAATTAGAGGGTCTCAGACATCAATTGGCTTCAAATATTGTTGGGATTTGATCAGAGGGGGCAAAGAAACCCTAATGGATGGCTATAAATAGCAGAAGAGTGCAAGGAAGAAGACAGTTAGTTAAATTAATAGTTTTTAGGTCGAATTTAGTGTAATTTGAATTACTATTTGTTTCTTAAGCTTTTAAGCACTGTAATAGTTTGTTCTCATGTAATTTCAAGTTTTTAAGAAATCAATTTTAAGTTTCATTTGGTGTCTAAGATTGTGCAATTTTCAAGTTAATTTGGAGTTCTTAGTGTACTGAATTGTGAAGTGAAAGCAATAATCATGGACTGAGTTAGGGTCATCTAGGTTCCAAAAAGCTTGTTAAAGCTTTAGAGACATCTAAAATTCAGTTATACTAGAAGAAAATCAAAAATCTAAAAAAGTCAATATAAGTCAACTGTTTTGTTTAGTTTGAATTTTCAGGTTTGGAGAAGCATTGAGGAGCAAGCTGATAATTGGATTAAGCGTATTTAAAGATAGGCTTCTGTGGAGAAGCCCTTTGTTCAAGCTAGGGGTTTATTGTAAGCTTTTACTAATTTGAAATTCCTATAAAAATTTAGTTAATAGTAGCTTCTTATTGATTGCTTGTTTATTGCATTTCTGTGTTTGTTTTTGTTCTCTGATTGGTAGTTAAGTGACTTTTAGTTTAAATTTCATAGCTTGCTTGTTAAAATATATAGTTACTTAAATTCTTAAATTTAACTGTCAAAAAGATTAAGTGATAAACCTGTATATTTGTCATTGTAATCAGTTTCTAAGTGCTTAAATAAGTTCTTTTAGTCATAATTAGTGGATTGGGATCAAGTTTACACACCTTAGTAAGCTTTGGATTTGAAAAACTCAAAATAGTCCTTGTTAAGAAAGTGTTTGGATTTACCTAATTCCCTGTGTTCAAGGGTGATTTGGTTGAAGCTTCTGGTTCATTAAACTCACTTTAGGTTTGAATATCTTAAAACAATCAGAAAAACAACAACTTTTTCTTTAAAAAGTCAAAATGGCATGAAAATGCCATTACAGGTTGTTTGTTGTTGTTTTGAGTCCCATAAACCCACCCATTAGCTTATATCTTAAAGCTTTAGCTTAATTTAGGTCTCTTGTAGCTTATTATAACTTAATTAATCAGTAAAATAGTTTAGAATCTCAACAAAGTCAAACTAGCTAAGTTTATTCAAAAGTCAAAATCTCTATTCTCAGAAAAAACAAAAAATAGTAGGATTTATTTAGAATTTAGTAGAAGGATTTAGGCTTTGATCTTTTGTGGACTTGCAGTCTACCAGCTTATCTTTAAGTTCCCACTTAGCTTATATTTTTGCAAATTTTACCCTGGGCCCCACAAGCTAGGGAAATCACTTGCAGGGCAAGCATCTCCCCTGCACCAGCAGACTCAGTCCATCACCACCACTTTGGTGGTGATTTGTGACCACCTCAGTGGGCCCCATTTGTCATACTTGGTACCATTAAACTCCCTCCTACCAGGGATCATAAGTTGACCCCTTGTTTGACCTAGGACTCCGTGGACCCCACCTGGTTTAGCCCCTCAACTCTGTCCCAGTTCTGTGTTTAAGATAATTTGTCAAAGTGCTTATTTCTTTCAAAACAGCTTATTTGTGCTTACTGCTTGTTGTTTCTAGCTTATTCAAGTTTGTTTAGTCTATTTGTACCCATTTCCACCATTATGGACCCCACCTACACCCATTTGAGCTTGTTTGTCCAAACAGTCAACATAAGTCAACTGTCTAGCAAAAGGGGGTGCTACTGCTTATTTATAAGCTATTTTCAAAAGTGGTTTTACAAAAGTTTTTCATTTTCAGTAGTAAAGTAAAGTTGTAAAAGAAAATCCAAGAAAAACCTAGTTTAAATTAAGTGATAGTTTCTATTTAATTCAATTTAAGTTTTATTTTTCATTTTTAGATTTTTATTAAGTATTTTGTATTTTTATAATTTTATTAATTACCTCTTATATTAAAGTAAATTCAGTAATTTTTCTAGATTTTTATTCTGCCCTTTAGTATTTATTAGATTTAATTTTAGTTTTCTTAATTATTAATTAATATTAAGTATTAAATATCATATTTAGTTTTTATAAAGCGTAACCTAGTTTTTATATTTTTATAGCTCTAATATAGTTTAATAGACTTTTATAAAATATATTTTGAATTTCTACTGTTCATTTTCCATTTTTCTTCTTTTAATTGTTTAAATTAGATTTAAAGTAATTAAAGAGTAAATAATTAGTGGATTAATCTTAAAACATAATTTTTAGATTTTTTATAATTTTCTAGGATTCCAGTGATGGTTAAGTAATTTTCTAAATTTTCTTATAATTTTTTAAGTTAATTTAGTATTAATAGTAATTAAAAGTAGTTTAATTAGTTTAATTAAGTTAAATAGTTTTTAATTTATAAAAACCATAAAAAGACAAAAATATTTATTTTTATTTTTTATACTTTCTTCAAGTTCTAATTTAAGTTTAGAAATTGTTTTTGCAAATTTTTAGTTTAATTTGTAGTAGTTATAATTATTAGTTAATTTAAATTAGGTTTTAATTTAGATTTAAAATAGTTTTATTAATTAAATAATATTTAAATCATTTTCATAATTCCATTTTCATTTTCAATTTCTTTTTAACTTTTAAGTTTCAAAAAGTGTCAAAAGCACCCCCTATAGTTTGTTAAATACCAAAACCCACTTTTCCAGTCTGTTACGTGAATCCTGATTGTGAACACGTGCATATATCTGTATATCTGATTTTTGTGAATATTATATCTGTGTACAAATATCAAAATAACAGTAGCAAATTCAATTCCACATCATCTGGGCTACTGTCCTCAGTGCCACTCACTCATAAACGATTTCAAACGACACCATTTCAATCTCGCTGGGACTTTAACGACCCGGGGACACACTATACTATCACCAGAGAATTGGAACGAGGCTGTCTTTGACTTGTTGACCCTGGTCAATAATATCTGACTGTTTCGGGACCAATCAATATGTAAGAGATCTTTATGGAAAGTCAACTATTAGATTTAGTAAGCTTTTCATAAATGCACATGATGTAAGTTATGATGTCATATTATGTTTTCAATATTAAGTAATATAACAAAGTTATGCTTAATATGAAATGTATGAAATGTAAAGTCTAGTTACAATAAGACTATAACTAAAATGATGGTTTACTAAAAACTAAAGTTTACACTTTGTCGTTAACAAAACTTAGCAAAGATCGTAAAATATACATAACATTTTTAGGCAATATTTGTATTAACAATCTCCCCCTTTTTGTTGATGACAAAACATAAACTTTCTTTTTAAGTAAATCACTAAGTCTATGAAAGTTTGTATTTAAAGTTGTTTTACTTGATTGATGAAAATCATTTTAAGTTTATAAGTTTAAATATATTTTCTCCCCTTTTTGTTGAAACAAAATGAAGAGTTGCATTGCGGAATGATGCAAATCTCCCCCTTGGACAATACTCCCCCTTAATGGAGTGCCAAGAAAAGATACATGAATTTTGATCCTACAAAAAAATTAGTTGACGATAATGATACATGATCACTCATGTAGACATAAAATGAATATACAAGCAATCACATTCTCAAATTATATATGAGTAACCAACAATGCAAATAAGAAAGTAGACAAGATGTTATTTCAAGTAAAATTTGACTTTGTAAAAGTCAAAGACGAGATAAAAATTTCCATTCTACTTTTAGAAAAATAAAGGTGAAAAGGTACAAATAGTCTTATATCTATAAAAAGAGCAACATTGTCGATGATGAGAAACATCCTCCTAAGTTAAGGTCTATGGTTGGTGAGGATGAGAAAGAGTGTTTAGACTATTGATAATGTGTTGGATAACAAAGCGGGTTTCATCTTGAACTTGATAAAGCATGGATTCTATGCTTTCAAAAATTTGGATTGTTCGCTCACATTGCGTACAACCATGATGAGGATTAGGTAGGATTGGATTTGTGGTTGATTGTGGTGGTGGTGGAGTACTAGTTGTTTGTTGGTTTGTGTTAGGTGGGTCATTCCATAAGGATCCCTTTATTTCCTCAAATGAAGAATACAAGGATTCAAAGTGTTGTGATTTACATTGAGGTTCTTGAGGAGGTGGTTGAGTTTGAGGTTGATTGTTTCTTTGGAAATTAGGTTCTTCATATGGAGGACCATGGGTGTTATCGTGAATGGGATGTACCGACATTGGTTGTGGTTGTGGTTGTGGTGGTAATTGTGTTTTGAATGGTTGAGATGATGGAGATTCAAGTGGTTGTAGTTCTATTGTTGGTGGATTTTGCAATCTTGGAGGAGGATTTTCCAAGTCTTTAAGAGATGAACATGGAGATGATGGTGATTTTGATGGTTGAGTTGGTGTCGATGGTGATGTTGGATCAATTGGTGATTTTGTTGGTGGTGAAGTGATTGTGACACTTTGGAATCTATGAGATGATGTAGGAGTTACAAGATCAAGAAAATTAATTATCTTGATGAATTGGTGAGGAGATGATGAGGGGTGTTTCATCCAAAGATGATGACCTTAAGTTGATTTTGTTGAAGCAACAAGGTTTGACACTAATCCTAGCGGTTCTTCTAATGGGTCGAGATGGTGGTGATGAGTGGTTTGACTTAGTCATGGTAAAAAAAGGATGTTAAGGAGATGACAAAGATGAAAGAGAATGATGGTGAGATGTGAGTACACACTATCCAAGATGAACTAATTTATAGAGTTTGAGAGTTTCAAAAAGTGTGTTTGGATTTGATGTTCTTCCATTCAATGATGGAGGTTTGTGATTATTTTGAAGGGCTATGAATGTTGTCACTTCACTAGAAGTCAGCCCAATGAGGTTTGATTGAGTAAGATGACCAAGATATACACTAAATGCTATGTGGTCATGTCAAATGATTTGGTTTAGATATTCTATGGATTTCAAGGAACCTTTCAAAGGGTTCCTTTCTTTGTGTAGAAGGGTTCTGATACACACAATATATGTATACGTATAGTACAAGGACTCTTTGACCAAGAAATAGTCAAACAAAGTCAACCGGGAGTATTGGATATCCCCGGGTCGTTTCCCAACGAGGAATAAGATGTGAAGTCGAAATCGATTTGTGATCGGGTGAATTGAATGGGGTTTAAAGAAAAGATTTGGGTTTCTAAACTAATGTAAGCAAATAATAACTCATATAAACGAATAACGGAAGCATAAAAATTACAATTACACTAAAACGTAAATGTAACGCGATAACCTAAAGACGTAACCGAAAAGGCAAACTACCTAATTTAAACTACCAATTTGATTTTATAATTGAAAAACTACTTGAAAACTATTAAAAACCCTATACGTAACTTAATTTAACTAAAAACATATCAAAAATTAAAAACGGGCCGTTACAAGGCTCAGTAACGACTTTATAAGTAAATTTTAAAATCTAAAAAGGCTACGGGCACCAAATGACTTTTCCTACGAACTAGATGACAAAAGAAAATTTAAAAGAAAAAACTTTTTTTTTCTTATAATTAATTTATTATGATTTAATTAAGAATAAAACTAAATAAATTCACTAAAAATACTAAACTATTTCTAAAAATTCTGATTTGTTTCCCCTAAAACTACCTAAGGTTAACAGAAATGAAAGAAAATTATAGAAACTCCTAAGTGCTAGTTAATAAGCAGTGTATTAAGCTCTACCGAAAATAAGCTACAAACTAAAGAAGTACTTAAAAGAATAATGTTGCAAAGAGTGAATGAAAATGACCCTAGGGCATATTGGTAGCGAGTGGTGGTGTTGTCTGTTGTGAGAAAGGCTGAGGTCCCAAGTTCGAACCTGGGCCTCATCTTTTTGTAAAATATTTTATTTATGTATTTTTATTTCTTTTAACACTAGTTTATACTTATGAAAACAAACATTTTTATAACTAAAACATTTTATGAAATCAACAAATAAGCACAACAAAGACAAGAACAATAAACAGTTAAACTAGACCTAATCTAAGGCATATATAGAAACTAAAAAGCTATAAAAACTGGGTTAAAAGGCTAGGCTAAGGATAACATAATCCAAGAATCAACTATAATTAACCTGAATAAGCTAAATAGGACAGAGAAAAGCAGGTATCTAAGCCTAAAAAGCTCTAATAGGCATTAACTAAACTAGGGGCTGCTGAATGGGGTAAAAAAGATGACTAGAGGAGCTACGTTAGGCTGTAAAAAAAAAGTAAAAATAAATTAAAAATACTGGCAACTAGAATACCCACTAAAGAAGATACTATTGGGAATTCTGCTAAGAGAGAATTCTGCTGAAGAATCTGCTGATGGTTTCTACTGAAGACACAGATTCGGCTTATAGTTTAGTTTCTGCTGAAGTTTAGTTTCAGCATTAGTTATTTCTGCGGATATAATTTTTCCGTGTTTTATGTAATATAGTTAGGATATGCATGAGTTTATTTAGGAAATGATAATGCATATCTTTTAGAAGTTTTAGAATATACGTTTCTTGGGAAACGGTTTAGGGTTCCTTGTGTATAAAAGGAACACACGATTATGTATTGATTAAGTTTTTAGAAAAACACTTTGATATTTATTAAAGATCCATAGAGGATCAATTGTTCTTAGTATTAAAACTTGTGTTTGTTTCTGCTTTAAAATACAAGTTACAGAGATTATCTATTAGTGTGTTGGTGATTACATTAACATAACTAACGATTCTAGAGTGCTCAGAAGATCTATCAAGGTCTTAGTTTCAACAAGTTATATCAGAGCCTCGGGAGAGTCTCTGTGATACAGAGAAACAAAAATCTTACACCATCACAATCCCAAACAATCAAGGAAAATGCCTGGATCAGATGATGAAGCTGATACAACCCAGAACCAAAACACCACTTCTCTCCAACAACTCAACCTCTCTAACAGTAATGCTAAATTCCCATACTTGAAGAATGCTGAAGTTTATGATTTGTGGTCCATGAAGATGCAAAACTGGATCACAAACATTGACTGGAATCTTTGGGAAGTTGTCCGTAAGGGGAACAGCCTGAAGAAACATGTTAAAGATGCTGATGGGATAGTTACTATTGTAGGTCCCAAAACTGCTGAAGAGGTTCTAGCCGTGCAAAGGGAGAATAAGGTAAAAACAATTCTGCTCCAAGCTATACCAGATGACCACATGGGTGACTAGGGCTGCAATCAAGTCAAGCTTTTATCAAGCAACTCGAGCTCGAGCTCGAGCTTGGCTCGATCGAGTCAAGCTTTTATCAAGCTCAAGCCCAAGCTCAAGCCCTAAAATTAGCTCGAAATATTTAACAAGCCAAGCTCAGGCTTTGGATAGCTTGGCTCGAGCTCGTATCAAGCTTTTATCAAGCTTTGATATAGATATTTTCATATATGTAATTAGGAGCAAATTTAGTTATTAAGCTAATTATAATTTATAAGGGCTTAGTTCTTAAATATTGGATAATGTATTCTAGAAACCTTTAACCCTACCAAACGTCCAAACGATTTGTATTCTAATGATCTAATCTAAGCGTCTCCTCAATCTCCTCCACTCATTCAACCACCAAGTCCAAGGTTTTTTTTTTTTTTTTTTTTTTTTTTTTTTTTTTTTTTTTTTCCGAAGTATTCGTAAGTTCAGTTATCAATTTATCATTATCAAGATTTTTAATTTAATAATCTTTAGTGTTGCATCATCAATCTATATCATATACATGTATCTGTGTTTTTTATTTTGCCATTGTTAAGTGTTAGCATCATCAATCTATTTACGCAAGTACTCCATATGTAAATATTTACGCAAGTATTACTTAATATTTTATTTCTATTGTTGCTTACTTAAAATACATATACTTATTGTTGAGTTTAGCTATTGAATAAAATATTTTTGTATTCATTCAAGCTTTTCAAGCCAAGCTCAAGCTTTGCTCGATCCTACTCAAGCCAAGCTCAAGCCTGGATGATGAAAGCTTGACAAGCTATCAAGCCAAGCTCAAGCCTAGTGTTTTTCTTTCAAGCCAAGCTCAAGCCATGTTGAGCTTGGGCTCGGCTCGACTCGATTGCAGCCCTATGGGTGACTTCCACTTCATGGAGGATGCCAAGGACATTTGGATGGCTATCAAGGCTAGATTTGGTGGGAATGATGAATCAAGAAGGTTGAAGAGGTCAATGCTGAAGCAGCAGTTTCAAGAGTTTTAGATATCTGAGGAAGAAAGAATCCACAAAGGCTATGACAGGTTCCACCGGATCTTGAGTCAACTTAATCAGCTGAAGGCTAGGCCAGATAATGAGGACTGCAATGCTAAGTTTCTGATATCTTTGCCACCATCTTGGTTGCAAGTCAGCATTGCTCTCAGAACCAAGGGTGGATTGGACATGATCTCCTTTGATGACCTCTACAACAAGCTTAAATCTCTTGAGCCTGATATTAGAAGTCCCATTCGTCCATCCACTCACTCAGCCTTTGTTAGCATCACTACAAAACCTGTACACCATGCCTCAAGTTCTTACACCTCAGGAGCTTCTTCTCAAACACAAACAAAATCAGCTCCTAAATCAAAATCAAGTAGTGTAATTGATGATATTGTTCATTCATTTGTGGCTGAATATGAACATCAGCATTTTCTTGCTTATGAGGATTTTGAACAGGTGGATCCATTGGAGATGGAGGAGATGCACTTGAAATGGCAGCTAGCAATGATTTCTATGAACATCAAAAGGTTTGAGACTAAGTCTGGGAGAAAGTTTGGTTTTAATGCTACACTTGTGGTTAAATGGGCCATTTTTCAAGAGAATGCAAGGAAATAAAGTCTGCTGATGAAGTTAGATATGGCTCATATCTATTGGAATCAGGGACTTCTAAAGCTACACCTTCTAAAGCTTTGGTGACTCTGGATCACCAGATTGGTTGGGCTGAACATGAACCTGCTGAAGAGGAAACTTCTGAACAAGTGAATTTGCTGGCTTACTCCCCTTCAGAGGATAAGAATGAACAAGTTTCCTTGATGGGCATCTCTCAGGTATACAATTGTGTTTTTGGATGTAGTGTAAGATACAATGAAATCAAACAAGAATATGATGAATTGAAACCTAAGTACAATGAGTGTTACATAGTAGTTGTGGCCTATAAAAAGGCTTCAAAAACTTTAGAAAAACAAAAGGTCTGGTTTCAAAAGAATCAAGTTAAATATGATGAAAAGATAAGAGTTCTAGAAACTAAATATGGTGAAGTTACTTTCATCTCTTATGTCTACAATCAAAAGAGGGACAATCACACAGACTTCAAACATTGTCTGTTTGCATGCTTTCTTTCTCAGATAGAGCCAACCAGTGTTCCTCAAGCACTGGCTGATTCAAGTTGGCTTGAAGCAATGCAAGAAGAGATGCTGCAATTTAAGAATCAGCAGGTTTAGATATTGGTTCCTTTCCCTGATGGTCAATATGCCATTGGGACAAAATGGATTTTGAAGAATAAAAGAGATGCAAGGGGTATTGTGGTGAAAAACAAAGCAAGATTAGTGGCTCAATGGGTTAGGCAAGAGAAAGGCATTGACTATGATGAGGTCTTTGCACCAGTGGCCAGAGTTGAAGCAACTAGGATATTTTTTGCCTATGCATCATATATGGGCTTTATGGTTTATCAGATGGATGTCAAAGGTGCTTTCTTGTATGGTGAGATTGAAGAGGAGGTTTATGTGACTCAACCCAAGGGATTTGAAGACCCTGAGCATCCTGAGTATGTGTATAAGGTTGTCAAAGCTCTTTATGGACTTCATCAGGCTCCCGCTTGGTATGCTAGACTTTCCACTTCTGCTGAAGCATGGCTATAGAAGAGGTGCCATTGAGAAGACTCTATTCCTCAAGAAAGATTCCAGGGATATTATTCTTGTGCAGGTTTATGTGGATGACATTATATTTGGTTCCACCAAAGAAGCATGGTGTAGAGAGTTTGAGGATTTGATGAAGAGAGAATTTCAAATGAGTGCCATGGGGGAGCTCACCTTCTTTTTGGGTTTACAGGTTCAGCAGAAACCTGATGGTATTTTTATTCATCAGGAGAAGTATGTAAAAGATATGTTGACAAAGTTTGATATGGAGAATGTCAGGACTGCCACTACTCCCTATGAAGCTCCCAAACCAAAGAACAATCTTGACCCTGATCTTCCTGTGAATGTTCATTTATACAGGTCAATGATTGGTTCTTTGATGTATTTGACTGCTTCTAGACCTGATATTACATTTGCTGTGAGTGCTTGTTCTAGACACCAAGTCACTCCACTTACCTCTCACTTGAATGCTGTCAAAAAGATCTTTAAGTACCTAAAAGGCCAACCCAAATTAGGTCTTTGGTACCCAAAAGAATCTCCATTTCAGCTAGCAGCTTATAGTGACAGTGACTATGCTAGTGCCAATATGGATAGGAGATCCACAACTGGAGGTTGCCAATTTCTTGGAAGAAGACTGATTTCTTGGCAATGCAAGAAACAGACCATTGTTGCTACCTCTACTATTGAAGCATAGTATGTTGCTGCTGCCAATTGTTGTGGACAGGTTCTATGGATTCAGAATCAATTGCTGGATTATGGGTATAATTTCATGTAAATTACCATTTTCATTGACAATCAAAGTACCATTTGCATTGTTAAAAATCCAGTTTTTCATAATAGAACCAAACATATTGAAATCAGGCACCACTTTATCAAGGATGCTTATGAGAAACATTTAATTAAAGTGGTAAAAATTCACACAGATGATAATGTGGCAGATTTGTTAACCAAAGCATTTAATGGACCAAGGTTTCAATATTTGGTGGTCCATATTGCTATGCTTAACCCTTAACTGCAAAGTTTAAGGGGAGGCATAAGCCTCAGGGGAGGCATATGCCTCAGGGGAGGATTGTGATTGTAAACTTTGTATAATTTGTACAATTTGTATAATTTTTGAGTTTTTAACACTAACCAACTAATGTGTTGTAAGTTTGCTTGGTCTGTTTGCTAGTTTATGTCTGTTTTGCAGAATGCCATTGCAAGTTGTTGATGAGATGTGTTTCTTCTGAAGTGAAAAGGAGGCTAAGATTGATTTCTACTGATTCAAAATATACAGAGATCAAAATTAGCAAATGAGTTTTTCATTCATTCTGAGAACATATTGCAGTTTACAAACAACTTCAAATGAAATTACAAGATGAAATCTTATACTAGTCTAAATCAGTCAAGCTCCTATCATCTATTACAAAAGCTGGTGCATAACCAGTATGATGAAGAAGCTGAAGCTGAAGATGAAAATGGAAAAAGAAGAGGAGGAAGAATGATGAAAACGACGATGAAGATGCTCAAGAACCTCATCACCATCATCACACCATTTTCCCTTTCCCCTTACCCACGATATCTGTCCTCATGTCCTTTCCCTTGCTTCCAGGGTATGAAGAACCAGGTTTTGGAGCAGGAAGACCTAACACCACACCCCGTGATGTTGGAAGAGATGGATTTCTCTTCCTAGGCCTTGGTTGGGGTCTCTCTGGTGTGGAAGGAGGAAGAAATGAGGGATCTTCGTCTTCATCCTCTGAAGAGTCTTCATCAGATGTGAAAATGAAGGGGAGACATATTGCCTCTCAGCAGGAATGGGAGCATTACTTGCTTCCCCCTTCTTCAAGGCGTTCCATCGCCTTTCCAACTCACGTGCATAATCAGAATCATCGATTTTTGAGGGATATGGTGGACGATCATCGGATGAGGAGGAAGAGGAGGAGGATATGTCTATGATTTCAAGCTTGGAAGACATTATTTGAGGGAAAATTGAGATTAATTGGGAAATTAGGGTTTTGAGATGATTTGGGGTTAATTGATGTCTGAGAAGTGTAATTTGGGGTTATTAAATAAGCAAAGTTTAGGAGTTATGATAATTAATGCGAGTTGGGTGGCACAGTAAAAATCAAGATATTCACCGAATATATTTTTACTCTTGCTTGATTTCTGCTGATATTAACCATTCATCAGCAGATTTGACCTTCATTTCTGCTGAAGGGTAATTTTGAATTTGGAAGATTTTAATTTACACGTCAGACTTGGTCAACAATTAGTTCCGATAATTTTGACCACGATTGGGGAACTTCCAAATATAACCTACTTTGCATATATTTGCCTAAACTAAATTAGTCTCCCATTACTCTATTGAAACCCATAATTCTTTGAGTAATTCATAACCGTCTCACGCAAATTCATTCAAATGGCACAACTTGAATTGAAGAGAGATCATAACAAGTATGCTATTCTGAAAAAGGCTAAGGGACATGAAGAATTTGATTTAATGGTGGAGTTTCTACAGCGATCAAAGATTCATTATGCTTTGACACATTGTCCCAATCTGATATATGAATCAATGGTGACGCAATTTTGGGCATCTGCTGCAAAGAGATCTAACACAGAGATTGTTGCTGTAATTGAAGGTGTAGAGTATGTGGTGACAGAAAGTTTGATCAGGACAAAGCTTCAGTTGGATGATGAGAATGGTGTATATCACTCCAACACTGCAGAGATTCTTGCTGGGCTTAGGGAAGCTAGATATCAAAGCACTGAAACAAATAAGTGGCATAAGAATCAATTTTGTCCCAAGTGGAGGTATTTGGTGCATTTGTTGCTCCAATGTATAAGAAACAAGTGTGGTGGATGGGACCAATTTTCTCTACAATTGGGTTGTGGTATTGTCTGCCTCTCTAAGGGTCTAACTTATAATTTTCAAAGTTTATTTCTGAAAATATGCTAGAAAATATTGATAAACAACAACATAAGTTCTTAATGTACCCTAGGTTTTTACAAATTATTTTAGACATAACCACTGAAGATAGGACCCATGTGCCTATTAAGAGTCTAGGTTCTAAGTTGTTTGCCTCAATGAAAACAAATTATACTGGGAACATCGCCCTCTGTTAGATGCTATGTTTCCACATGGCAATGATAATGTAGTTGAGGGTGACGATACTGGAAATGAGCTGTAACAATTCACATTTTCAGGTTAATTACAATTCTCGGGAAATTTTACTATTCACTTTTTACTATTCATTTTTCCCGAAAATTTTCCCGAAATTTGATTTTTGTTTCTTGGCCTCGAGTGATAAATCATTTCCATGGCAAATTAAAAGTTTGACATTCATCAGATCATTTTCGCGAAAGTTAATAAGGAATTACATGTTTTAGGGTAAAACGTCATTCAAAAATTCTACGCACAACGAAACTCGACCGCGTTAATTTTCCCCGTATCAGAAAAATGTTTGATACACTCATGATTTATTTGAGAATTAATCATGACTGAGAAAAACATGACCAAATAAACCTCGGCCGTGAAAAACAGGAATTTTCATTTTTAAGCGTTTTTACTCAGCCGTAACCTTAGCCTATACCTGCTCCGCGTTTCTAAGACGATTTGAGTTTTCACATTTTTGGAAAAAAAGTCAACATATTTTCCCTCCTCCTTTGACCAAAAATCATTCATTGATTTTATAAGTCATTCCTTGATTTTTAGGCTTACGGTTTTATGTCTAAAAGACATTTAATACCAACCGACACTAGACTGAGCCCAGTCTAGACATTATAAGTCATTTTAAATCATTTATATCCTATTAGAAAAGTAACATTTTACTTTTCTCAATTTTACACAATATTCGTACATTTTACGTATTACGCGTTTTAGACCCGTGTTTCCAGTTTTAGCAGGGTTTTACCACCCCAATGGAACCTACCACTCATTTTATATTTTTTTATGGAACATATTGACATGTTTAACCATACTTTCAAGTTCCACATTTTTACGATACCCGGTTTTACGTTTTGAGACTTAATCATTTACGGTTAGCTTTTCCCGGAGTCAAAACTCATCCTATACTTAGGATATTATCAACCAAGGCACACCTCACCCTCCCTAGCTTCATGAAACCGCCAATAGGGGGGGGGAGTCACCATTGTGTGGCTTGATCTTGACCATTGATCTCTAGGATGTTTACAAGTGTAAACTTAACCATGGTTAAATTCTAACCCAATATATGGTTAACTATTTTTCTCATCCTATAAATAGCCAACTAAAAACACATAGAAAACTTGCACCACACCTTCATATAACCTTCAAGTCCTAAAACCTAAGGCACTTTTCTTATATTTTGTAAGAAAGTTAACTAGTTTTTGAAAGAAAACTAGTGTTTGATCTTCAATCTTGGAAATTTTCTAAGAAAACTTGTTATAACTTTAAATTCTCCAAAAAGACGTAGTTATAATCTTCAAATAGCTTCGGACTTTCAAGAAGGCGTCGTTATAATCTTCAAATAACCTTGGTTTATCAAAGATTGCAAAGAGTGAAGATAATCAATCAAAGTCCTATCCTTACTAGTTACTTCCTTTCTTAGAAAGCCCAAAGTTGTAAGCAAACCCTAACATACTTCTTGTTAAATATCATATTCATGCTATTTACACATCATTCACGCTATATTATGTCTTATGATCATGTCCATGATGTATAAAAATGAGTAAAACAAGTTATTGTAAATGATTGTTAAGTTAAGTTATTTAAACAAGTAAACTAGTAACTTTCTTGGTATAATCTGATCAAAATGGTAAAATTATGATATTGGATCATTACATATTATAGTAGAGGACCTAACAAGGAAACCATAGCAATTTGAACCACCTAAAACGTGTACACGAGTCAAAAGTTATGACCATTTGAAGTTACCAAAACTTTGCGGCAAAGCTGCAAAATACCTTCTGTTACAGAAACCTAAAACACGCAAAAAGAGGCCTTTCTGGTCCATTTCATGAAAAAGTTAAAGCGTGAAAGTTGTCCGGAATCACGTTTTCTTCAAAAACTCAGGTGCACGTCTCCAGAAAACCAATAACGAATGAGATTTTTATCAGTTTCTTAACAGCTATTTACATATATATAAGTCACTATATAATGGTTATGTTTTAAAAAGACCAAGAGGTCTTATGACCTAGATTCAAGACCACAACCATGGCTAGAGCCAAGGTTGAGTCTCAAGACCATGGAACCATGACCAAAGGTCATGGCAAGGCCATGACTAAATGACCATAGAAGCTTACTTAGGCGAAAACATGAACCAAAGAATTGGCGATAACTTGAACAAGCAATTTGGATCTACTTCACTTAAAAGAACCATGAGATATTACAAGTAATTTTCATACAAGATCTAAGAAACTCATTGTAATAACAATATTTATTTAAAAGTAAACTTTCCTAAGTTTATTCAAATATTTGACATGTAACTTTCGGATCAAAACTTATATCTATATATTTTATCAAATACTACAATAGTAGGGAGCCTCATGTGAGGAGTTCATTAAGTAAGCCGTCGAGATGAGTTGTGGATTTACGAATTAAAGTGTCCTGGCTCCTCGAACGTTTACTAACATAACTTCTGAATTATGTCGACCCGAACGGTAGTAAACGATATATAAAACATACATGTTTCATGAATCTTTTCTTTCAAAGACTTACATTATACATCGTACCACATCATGGACTAAATGCAAGATATATATATATATATATATATATATATAGGCAATTCTTCATATTCTTTACTCCAATCCTAAGTCGCAACATTCTATTATAGGTTGCTCGTAGAAACCTTCGCGATTCAACCATCATATTCACTACTTGCTACTTAACTTAAGGTGAGTTCATAGCCCCACTTTCCATTACTTAATTGTTTTACAAACCCTTGGGGGGAATACATGCTATTTTAACCGAACACAATGCTTTCAAATTGTATGCTTGCCTGATTGTTTTATTATCACTAAGTACCAGCCTTGCTAAACCGAGATCCCTTATTATGAACCATTTAATCATTAGCAATAGTGAGCGCAAATATTGTGAATAGGCCTATTGGGATTGACGAATCCCATTTGTATTGACTAAATTCATACAAATGCATTAATATTTGAGACATGGGTATGACAGCAAAGTACCTACCGCGATAAATCTGCCGATCGATATTGGTACGCGTTAACGTTTTTGTTGACATAAATAATGTCTTAAAACATTGTTAGCATATTAACAATGTCTCTATGTTTTGATAATTACAAAGCATAAACTCATTAATCTAAAACTTATGACGTAAACAAGTTTTTAGTGCTTAATATTTGTCTTTGCTTCCATATCACTTAAGGTATGAATAAACAAAGGGTTTATTACATTTCATGATCAAAGGAAATTTTTCTAATCACTAGAATTTTTATAAAATGTATTAAACATCTTATATCTTTTACAAAATCACTTTTGGAATTAAAAGAATATGTTTAATTCATAATAAATATATGATTTCAAATTTCCAACCAAAAATGGCAAATTCTATCCAGAAAAATATTCCCCACTAAAAGACAAGAAAAACCAACATTCAGGAGGGCGGCCCCCTTAATGTTACTAGGCGGCCCCCTTAATCATTAAGGGGACCGGCCTACAATTAAGGGGACCGGCCACGCTCCAGAACAGTATTTTCCCCCCCTTTAAATACTGATTCATCCCTCAGATTTTTCTCACCTTTTGCACTTCTAAACTTTCTGATCCAGATCTATTTCTCTATTCTCTCATCCTTTGATCATAAGTGTATATATATTCTTTGTTTCAAAGTGATCCAATTTCCATCCTTTCAAGTGCAAGAGAAGAATACTTCTATCTTCCTAGACAAGAAGTATTACAACTTGTTGTGATCTCCACATCCAAGTTGTTGGTGTATCATCAAGATTATTTACATATTCTTAGTGAAGATTGTTGTGAATATTTGCTTGTAGATAGTTGTGTTAGATATAGATTGTGTGATTAGTTGATAGCTTGGTGTGAAGAAGAAAAGCTAGGAAATCTATTGGTGTGAAGAAGCTAGGTGTGAAGTAGATTGATTTGAAGAAGGTGTGTTGAAGTTGTGACTTGGGTGTGAAGGTGTTGTGGTGTGATTATTGGTGTGTAGATTGGTGTGTAAATTGGTGTGTAGATTGATGTGAATATTGGTGTGTAAATTGGTGTGTAAGGTTTTCTTCGCCATAAGGGAGCTTGTTGATATAGTGAAGAAAACTCTCGAGTTAGGTGCTCGGGGAGTGGAGTAGGGCAAGGAAGGTGTCCTTGTAGCCGAACCACTATAAATCTCTTATCTCGCGGTTCGATCTTTCCATCTCTTACTTATTTCATTACTTATCATTGTTATATATTTCGTATCGATATTTGTTTGTATTGTGCAAGACTTGAGATCACATATTATCGAATCTAAGTTTTAAAACACTAAAACTATTTTTACAACTAACTAAAAAGACGTAAAACTATTCAACCCCCCCTTCTAGTTTTCCACAGTTTTGCTGTCATAAGCTTAGTAATGATAATAACTGTTTTGTTTTCCAACCATTGGAGTGAGCCTATATCTCACACTACCAACATATTGTGTTCAAACATTAAACAAACTCTATGAATATCACTCAACCTTTGTGTTGACCTTTTAAGCATGTATTTCAGGTTCATGATGATCAAGGATGGCACGGAAGGGCACGGATGTTCAAGAGGGCTATAAATTTTATTATCATTCAAAAACTCATCTAATGTGATTTGTAAACATGGAACCATCTGGGACCTCATTTTGTAATCTCTGATATTTATATAATTTAAATGATAAATCTTTTAAAACGACTCAATTAGAGTTCGTTTTCTATTATTGTGACTATTGTGCCGTCGAGTAACACCCAGTTTGAATTCCGCTGCATCATGAATTGGGGGTGTTACATGTTCCTACTCAAAATGCTGTTGATGATGGTAATCAATCATCTTCTGGTGTTGCTGCTGATGGTAATCCTTCAGTGGTAATTGAGGAAGAGCCAGCTGCAACTGCTGAACCATTACCTGTTTCTTCTGACCTACCACCACCTTCCCCTGCCCATATGTCACCTAGTCCTGTTAATTCACCATCCTAGGTTGCTCTAGTTGAGCAAACTCATGAGATTGAAGATACATTTCAGTCTCTTTAGCCTGAGATCACTAGGTTACCTACACCTAGTCCTATGAGAGAGCCATTTGATGAAGGCTATCCCAATGTTGTACATGAGTCTGTTTCTCCTGCTGGGTTCAATGAAGCTCCACTTACCACTGAGAAATCTGCTGGTGGAGCAGAGGACCCTGTTACTCTCACTTCTGTATATGATTCACTTTGCAGGTATATGAGAAAGACTGATGATCTCCAAAAGGAGCTTGCTGATACCAAGTCTACTCTTGGTAGTGAAATTGAAAGGCTGAAAAGTAAAGTTAAGGATTTGGAGGCACAGTTACTCAACAGAAGAAAAGTAAGGGTAGAATGGATACTACTGAAGTGCCTCAGGAGGAAAATTTGGATTCTCTTGAAATTCTAGCTGAAGTTGCTAGACAGTCACATGTTGCTCCTCCTAAAGCTGCTGAAGTATCTCAACCTAAGCTAACAATTCAATTCAGCAGAAGAAGTAGAAGACAATATTTGGCAAAGAAAGCTGCTGAATCTTCTAAGGTTTCAAGTGATGATGATATTCTGATGGCAGAAGCTACCGATCCTCTTCAGGAGAAACAATCATCTAGTGCTATTGCTGCTAACAAATCTGCTGATGGGGCTCATGCATCAGTAGATACATTCTTTGTAGCAGGAAAAGAGTATAAGGATTCTCCTACTCATAATTCATCTGGGATTAAGCAAGTTTCTCCTGATGACATCACTGAAACCCTCAAGCCTCAAGGATCTGCTGATGATATACTTAATTCAGGTATTCAAGATTTAAATGATGATCCTATGGAAGATTTGGATGTTCCTCATGATGATTTTGCTGAAGGGGTTGAAGTGGGTAAGGATGAGATTGTTACAGCTGAAGAAAGAGTTGCACAAGAAAAACTCTTTAAAGAATGGGAAGATTATAAGAAGAGTTCAGATATGGCTGAGGCAGAGCAAGCCAAGTTTGATTCAGAATATCAGTCTGCTACACAGAGATACATTTCTACCTTGCCTATTGAAAGACAGAAAGAATTGGATGTTGTTGTTCAAAATTTTGATGAGTCAGATTGGCAGCATATTGGAGAACAAGTGATTGCTAATCCTGACTTAGCTGCAGAAATTCTTGGTGATAAGGTGGATAAAAAGGACTGGGTTTCTGAAATTGTGAAACAGATGAAGTTGAGGAAGAAAGCAGCAGATGAGCAAAGAGCCAAAGCAAAAAGAGATAAACCCATGACTCAAGCACAGCAAAGGGACTACATGAGAACATATGTGAATTAACTCTAGGTGTGACAAAGATGGAATGGGTGCTCCTAAGAATGTTCCTGCTACTCTTGCTGCTGCTCGTTTATCTGTTAATATAGATATTCTTGTTGCTGAAAAGGTATCTTTACCTGCCACTTCTGCTGATGTACCACCTGTTGCTGCTTCATCTTATATTGATAAAGGTAAAGCTCAAGTGATAGCAGAAGATCCTCCATCTAGAAAGAGAACCAGGAAGCAAATGGAGGAGGAAAGGTTGGGTGAAGAGGCTGCTAAAAGGTTAGAGGATGAACAACAAGCTAACATGGCAAGATTTCATGCGATTAAGGAAAGAGAGGTGGAGCTTCAAGTTGCTAGAGCCAAACAGATGAGGAAGGCTATGGATGAACAATATGCATCTGCTGCACTTGAATCTTCTCGGGATTCTACTGATGAACAATTAAATAATCCATCAGTGGAAACTGATGCTGCAGAGGGTGTATCTACTGAAGCTGAAGTTCCTGATGCGTCTTCTTTACCTCATGATGCCATTTATGTTCCTGGAAGAAGAGCTAAGAGAATGGCTAGAGTCAGAACTTCACATTCCCTACAAAGACTAATAGATGTGAATGCTTCTGATGCTTCTTTTATCAAAGAAGGATCCCCTGATGATTGGCCTGAGGCAATTAGAGATGTTTTGGTTCACTGGGAGTTGACTAAAAATGGACAGATCAATACCATTTATAGACTAGATAAAACTTCTCTGTCCTTTACATTTCTACAAGAAATACTACATCTTGTGGATCATCAGGATTTGCTCACTCTCAATGATTTGGTTCACAAATTTTATGAAAATCATACTCCTACAGGGTCTGGATTGTATTTATTGGGTGACCTCAGAGTGTTGTTTGATTCTTCTACTCCCACTGGTGCTGGTTATGACATATGGAAAAACAATCAGAGATGGAAGGTTCAGAGTTGGAAGTTTTATCCTATGCCTTATGTTTATGTGTTGGAAACTACATCTGGTCTCAGACTTATTATGGCAAAAGATATCCTCTTACAGTGTCACTGATGGAGAAAATGCTTCAACACAAGTTGGAGATTCCTCCTGATCCAGTTGGGAATGCTAGGTTGTTTGCCGAATCTCTGGTGAAAGTGTTCAAACTCAGGATTAGGACTTCTAGAGCAGCTTCAAATTGATGGTATATTGTTGTATCATTATTTATTTTATTAGTATTAAAAAATGAAAAAAAAAACTAACATTTTTGTATAGTATTGTGTATATTGTATGCAGGTTTGGTGTTACTCACACTATCTTTGGTTATCAACTTACCTGATGTTGACTATTCCATCAAAAAGTTGGCTAGTCCAAAGGGTACAGCTTTGGTAAAGACACATCAAATCTGTTTATAGCTGTAATGGTTTGCTCAAAACCATAGGGTCATTAACTCACCCATGCTTCATTGCTGAGAGTTGAAATGGTTGTCAATTGACCATGGATTTTTCCTTTATGGATTCCAAATAATTGGCTAGCCCACATGTATATGGCTTGTGGTAAAGGCAGTGGAAAACCATATTTGGTATTCAGTTGACCAAGATGATTTTTCATCAAAATAATTGGCTAGTCCAGAGCGAACGGCTACAGGTAAAGACATCTCAAATCCGTTTATAGCTGATGATTTGCTAATAATCATGTGGTTATCAGTGTACCTTAAAACATTTGGCTACTCCAGTAGTGATGGCTATTGGTAAAGAGACATCAAATCCATTATTTTCAATGATTCACCTCTCACAGGAGTTAACACACCTGGATGTGATGAGAATAGTATGAAACTAATTTGTTTTGATGTACATTTAGTCATTTGTTGCTGCAAAGAATGGAGTTTTCAAGTATGTGCTGATCATAGAGATCCTGCTGATGATGATTCTTTGCTGATGATGTTCGATTTCAATCCTCTTGGTATGTAACTTCAAAGATCTATCAAGAATCTTGAACTTAACCATGTCAAATTCAAGATTAGGGGAGGATTGTTGGGAATTCTGCTAAGAGAGAATTATGCTGAAGAATCTGCTGATGGTTTCTACTGAAGACACAGATTTTCCTTATAGTTTAGTTTCTGCTGAAGTTTAGTTTCAGCATTAGTTGTTTCTGCGGATATAGTTTTTCCGTGTTTTATGTAATATAGTTAGGATATGCATGAGTTTATTTAGGAAGTGATAATGCATATCTTTTAGAAGTTTTAGAATATACGTTTCTTGGGAAACGGTTTAGGATTCTTTGTGTATAAAAGGAACACACGATTATGTATTGATTAAGTTTTTAGAAAAACACTTTGATATTTATTAAAGATCCATAGAGGATCAATTGTTCTTAGCATTAAAACTTGTGATTGTTTCCGCTTTAAAATACAAGTTACAGAGATTATCTATTAGTGTGTTGGTGATTACATTAACATAACTAACGATTCTAGAGTGCTCAGAAGATCTATCAAGGTCTTAGTTTCAGTAGATACATACCAATTTTTAGAGCAAAAGACCAAAAATTAAAGAAATTAAAAATCAAAAACTTCTGGCTGTTCGGGTATTTTTTTGACAGCAAAATAGTGTAGAATTTTGGGCCAAAAATAGGTAAAAAGTGATTATCTGACCTATAAAAGTCAAAGACCAGCTAATGCACTAATATACCTACCTATATTGAACTATTTTGAGGCACAAATAACATCTATAAAAGCCTAAACCCATAATCTACCTAAGCTACTTATTAAAAACAGTTTTGATGAAAATTTTTTGGAAAACAATATTGAAACCTTAAACTCTATTAAAAAAATGCAAGAACTTGATTAGAAACTACTAACAACACATAAGTAAAGCTGATTTAAGTTAAAAAATTGGGCCAAAACAAATTTTATGCTAAAAAAAATGCTTGTGCCAAACACTCTTTCAAAAACTGTTTTACCATTTTTGAACTAGGAAAAGCTGATTGAAAGCAAATTTTGTGAAAGTAGAAGTTTAACTAAGTTTTTAAAAACATTAAAAAGCAAATTTAAGACCTTACTAAGCAGTAATATAAACCAACAGAAATAAGTACTAAAAGCTAAATCGGACAGAATTTAAAGAAAGATGAACTTGGATTAAACTTAAGTAAAAGAAAGCAATACTTGAAAGTTAAGACAATAAGCATTATAAAGCTATGCTAAAGCTAAAGTAAACTACTCCTAATCTAATTCCTACTCTACCCTACTACCTACTGCTACTCCTACTCTTAAATGCCTTATAATTGGCATACAACCACTATATATTCTACTGATAACAACAATAATAATAAAAAAAAGGCTTCTTCTTTTGTTCTTTGTCTCTTTGCTGTTGTGTTTTTTTTGTGTGAGACAAAAGTGTCTTGTGCTTTCTTAGTTCATCCTTAGCCATCAGATTTGCTTGAAGCCAAAGGGGGGGTGTTTTGAGTCGTTGATCAAAATAAGGAGTGGTGGATTGATGATGGGGCAGAGGAGGGGGTGAAACAGCAACATGTGAAGGCTTGTCTTCTTGTGGAGTGGTGATTACAAGGGTGATGGTGACAGGGAGAATTGGCGGGTAAAAATTATACAGGGTGTGGGTTTGACTTGTGGTGGTCAAATGGTGATATATAGGTTGGCTAGGGTTTGTGTGTTGTAAGTGTGAGTGATGGGCTAGGTGCAAAGGTTAAGTGGGCTTGGGGAATGTTTATGAATTGGTTTAGTTAAGTGGGTTTATGATTTGCGCCTGGTAGGATTAGGATTGGATTTGGTGGATTTGTTTTGTTAATAAAAGCATTTTGTAAAAAAAAAAGTTTTGTAGGGTTTTTTTTAAATAATAATAATAATAATAATAATAATAATAATAATAATAATAATAATAATAATAATAATAATAATAATAATAATAATAATAATAATAATAATTTTTTATAACTATAGTAATACTAATAATAATACTACTAAGAATAATAATAGTACTATTAGTAATACTAACAACAACAACAACAACAACAACAACAACAACAATAATAATAATAATAATAATAGTACTAATAGTAATAAATAAACTAATAATAATAATAGTGATAATAAGGAACTAATAATAATGGTAATAAAAGGCAAAATATTTTAATAAAATGTTTCGTCAAAAGGTTTTTGATTTTTATTTTTGAAATTGTTTTTTTGGTTTTTGAAAATGATTTTGGAAAAAGGTTCGGGGTAAAAGGGTAAATTTGGAATTTTGTTGACGGGTGAAGGGTAAAAGGTGATTATGGGTTTAGGGTTTGGTTTTCTATGCTCACCCCCTCATCACATCCTGGGATTGACTTCGACTCTTCAATTCTTCAATAAATGCTCACAATTGTGTCGAATCGATCAGGTATTTCTCCGTTAAGCTCCTTTTCCCATCCAAGCTCGGTTTCGTTCAATTTTGCCTCGTTTTCAATCCATTTTTACCTGAAACACACAAAAACACAAACCAAGGATATTTGCAATATTATATGGTCATTTTTTGGTTTTTTTGGTCATTTTGATAGGTTTTTCGGGCCTAAAATGATGAGTAAAAGGCTACTCATCAGGTTCCTTGGGTAAAGTATGTTTGAGTTTGAATTTGAATTTTGGCGGGAAGTGGCTTTCTATTTGTTTTAATGGATGAAATTGATCCTAATATGTTTATTGGAAGTTAGGGAATTTGTTTCTCACTAAAGAAAATGATTTGGTCTTGTAGAAAGTTTTATTTTAAGGAAATAAAAAAAATTTGCAGGTGATCAGCGGAACCCTGTTTTGGGTTCCGTCGGTTCCGTTGGGCAAAACTGGGTTTACCCAAAAAATTGACTGGCGGAACCCAGAATTTGGTTCCGCAAGTTCCGCCAAAGCCCAAAAACGAGGCAGAGCAGGTTTTACGGGGTCGAGACGAAATCCAAATTTTCCAAAAACACTTGGAACTTAAAATTTAAATTATAACTGATTAGGAAATGCAAAAAATGAAAGTAGAAATACTCTTACCGTTAGACTTTGACCGGAGGCTAGCGAACCTCACTATACTTAGTGAAATTTTCATAAACTAGATAATTTGACAACATTTCAAATGTCGTCATCCTGCATAAAGAGTTAACCCAATACATTTGTCCAATAATACTAATAGAGCTTAGAAGTACAAAACAACATAAACCACATAGTTTAATGACTACAAAGTTCTAAAACTTAATTATCCCAAACGCCCCTTAAACACTCATCTCACAAGCGGTCCAACTACTTCTTCATCTTTGCAATGTACCTTCCAATGTATTTCCACAGCCCTTTCATTTGTTTGAATTCTTCGGACTCATTTTTAATGGTGGGAAGTTGTTGAAGGTATTCGAGAGGAGCAAGCTTAGAGTTAGGAAGACCATCGTCATCACTCATTGATGAAGATGAAGATGAAGGCGAGGGAGAGCGAAGACGCTTCCTTTAGTCTTAGATACTCTCTTACGACTAAGAGGGACAAAGATGTGAGGAACTAGAGAGTAGTCAAGGCGAATTCCTTTATCATTGGGTGGAATTGGTGAGATGGCTCTAAAGAGACGGGTGAGAAGCATTCCGTAAGGAAGAGCGGTTTTTCCATCCAAAGGTATGTCGGCCATTCTTCTAGCCATGTAATAAGCCAAGTTGAAGGGTTGTCTAATGGAGATACTATAGAGCATGTAACAAATAAATGTGTTCACATGATCTCTATTTCCTATAGAACATATGACATTAGCTCTAAGAACTTTTTCCCACTTCCTAAATTGAGGTTTAAGTTCATTAAGTTCCATTCCAAATGGGTCTTTGTTCACTTCACTTCCCGAAAGATTTTTCCTAGTGTTTGAGGTTCTTACAAAGAGATGGGCACAAAGTGCTTCTTTACTAATAAGAAGAGAGGCATAAATGGGATTGCAATTAATGGAGTCAAGACTTTTAAGGTGCCACTTATCCGTGTATAGACATGTTCCATTACTTGGGATACCAAGAATTTGAGCAAATAGTTCCAAAGGAATGGTGTTTTGATGGTGGTTAGTAGTGAAGTTTAAGGAGGTTTGACCGTATTCATTACTAGAGAGAACCACGGTAGCATAGAACTCTAGAATGAACCTAGGATAAATTGGCTCATCAATATCTAGGAGACAATCAAAGTTGATGGTAGCTAAGTCTTGGCGAATAGAGTTTCCTTTTAGGAATGATGGATCAATGGTTCTCCCCTCATGAACGTATCATTTTTCGAATCCCTTAAAGATTTTGACTTGGGTTGTAGTAAGACCTTTGGTCATGTGATGTTTGGGTAGATACTTAAGAGTGTCTTTGTGATCGGAGTATGTTGCAGGAGGCATGTTGATTCCTATAAAACAAAAAAAATTCACCTTTTAGTTTAAGTTGACGATTATTGCAATGTGGATGTTCTAGTGTGTGCTATATGCAAACGATGTGGAGACTTGGGTTATCTTGAATCATTCTAATGCTCAAAACGTTTCGTAATGCGAGTTTTTATTAAAAACAAAAGATAACCCAAACGTTCCTAGTTTAATGTGGCTTCGTTTGAATGTACCCGAAAATACATATTAGTTATGTATTCCCTTTAGCATTCAAGAGATTTTATGCAAATGATGTTTTTGTGACGTTTTTCATTTGTATTAACAATGAGACAAAGGGTTGTGTTCTAATTGTGAGAAATTATTTTCAAAAAGTTCACTTGAGGTGTTTGGCAAATTGTGATAGTAATTAAGAAGATGCAATTCCTAACTAAGGGAAACTATGATTAGTTCATGACCAAGATTTTTCATGAATGAACAAGTTTGTGCATAAACCCTAAGATTTTAGTTTGTGTGATTTAGTGGAAATCCTAGATATGGATTAAAAATGTAACTAATATAAAGAAAACATACAATGATGATTAACAAGGAGAGTACTTGATAAAGAGCCCTAATTTCCGAGAGTGTGAGTGTTTGTAAGTGAATGGTGGTTGTTTGTGGGCTATAGTTATGATTTAGGGAGTGTTTGGTTTATGATTAAAAAAAAACAGTTTGTAGAGCTGGCGGACCATGCGGAACCAAAAAGAGGGTTCCGTCCGTTATGACGAAGGGATCCGCAGGTTTATCAGTAGAAAAAAAATAAATAATTTGTTTTGATTTTTGTGATTTAATCCTAACGTCCAAAACTAAAAAGTAGGTTCCATAAGATCTAGTTCCAGTCTAGGAAGGTTAAATGATTGTAGTTTGGAGAGATACGTAAGGATATTGACAATGTTGTTTAGAAAGGATATTTTCTTGATAGAGATGTTTCCCTTTATGAACATTATTACGCACGAAGTGATGACGGATTATGTGACAACAATCATAAGAGAGTTTGAACTAGATTCTAATTTATGTCGATGGTTTCATTATTGGAAAGGATGTCTTCAATTAGAATTATGTTGATGATATGAGTATGCTTGATCCAACGGAGCTTGTTGATCAGTTTCTCATGCCGACATGCTTTTTGCTTTAGTTGTGGAGGTAGCGAGAGCTATTTGTTTCACAGTGAACCATGAGATGAAAAGGTGTTTAGCAAAAAGCAAGTACCACTTGTGCTTTTTCTATCCACATAGTCATTGGCATGATCCGAGTTGGTATACACTATGGTTTCTATTTTCATTCCATTGGAATACCATAATCCTAAGTGTGTAGTACCTTTTAATCATTCCAAACAATCCTTTTGGAATATAGGTTCCACAAGTCCTAAGCTAAGCCTAAGAAGGTTGAATGGTTCTCGTTTAAGAGGTTTTGTGAAAGTTTTGACAATGTGGTTTTCGTATGAAACTTTCTTGGTTGAGATGTCCCTCAATGAACATTTTTACCAAGGCGATGATGATGAATTCCAATGTGTTTTGTGAGAGCACATTAGAATGGATTATCACTAAGGTAGATTCTTCCTTTGTTGTCGCTTAACTGACGAAGATGACATCAAGAAAGAATATGATGTTGACGAGAGTCTTCTTGATCTTATGGAACTTGTTGACATGCTTTTCATCCCGTCGTGGCTTTATTATGTTGAGGTATCTTAAGTCGTTTGTTACTTAGAGAACTATGAGGTGAGACGATATCAATACAAAAGTACAAATACCATTTGTGCTTTTTCTTATTATCATAGTCACCTACATAATCCAAGTAGGCATGCACTATGGTGTCTACTCCCGTTCTTTTGGGATACCATAACTCTAAATGTGCAGTAATCTAAAAGTTCATTAAACTACTTCAAGGTTGATTAGGATCTTCTCGAAAATGATCATATAGAAAAATACTAAACATACCTTCGGGTCTACTAGCCGTGAGGTAAAGTAGATTTTCAATCATACTCCCTCCGTCCCAATTTATTTGTCCACTTTTGACTTTTAAAGTCTTTTATTTACAACTTTGACCTTAATTATTTTTTTTTATGTTATCTAATACTTGATGTAAAATATATGAATGGATAGGGGTTTTAAATGTATTTTCATTGGTATAATATTTATCAAGTATTCTATAACACAAACAAAAATAATTAAGGTCAAAGTTGAAAAACAAAGACTCAAAAAGTCAAAAGTGGACAAATAAATTGGGACAGAGGGAGTACTACTTTATTTAGTGTTATCTACGGATTCAATTTTCTTATCCTTTGTGAGACATAGAACACGTAATTCATTGTGTATATTTGAGGAACTAGGAATGTCTTTTAAGTGATTGTTCTTTACTTTTTAGAGCTTGCAAAAAGTCTTTCAAAGTATGTTTGAATTTGTTTATTTTCTTTCCAACATCTTTATTTATTTCGTAAGATCCAATTATGATTTTACTTCTTCAATTTAGATGCTAAGGTCAAAAATTTATTTTAATCGGATATGATTATGTATACCCAAGATGCTTTCTTTAAACCAATGTTTGTTATGAGAAAACATATGTTAATTTTAGTTTCAGCTTATGTCTTTATGGTTCCTTTTATTAATGTTCCTAATGACACAGGTCTACTAAATGACTCTTAAACCTTTAAGAAAATTCTCTATTTAATAGTTCATCTTCCTTGTTATTACCTAAGCTCTTTTATTTTACCATTATTTGATTTTTTTTACAAAGTTATCATTTACCGAAAGTGATGTATTAAAGAAAGATGGTCATTAGTTAAGTTTGAAGATTTCTAGATTCATTAGGTTCCTTTGTTTAAAATAATATAACCTTTGTTATTATAAAACCGTCTAAGAGGTATGTCTCCATAAAACTTAGAGTTGACTCTTTACATGCAAAACCTTGGTGTTCTAGAGTACAATGTTATCTTCAAACATATTTAAAATATTTTGATGTACTCTATTTCATTTTGTATTCTTCATGTGAAGATTTTTTAAGCGAGAGTTTTAGGTGATATTATCTCACAAACTAATTTGGAGCATTTTACTTATTGAATTTGCCAGCATTATAAAAGTGTTGGTCATCTTATCACTTAGGTGATTCGTAGTTAACTCACTTATAAACAAGCATTAAGTGAGACTCACTTAAGAGTTCCAACTTTCTATGTCTGAGGGTTAAGTAAGACGCAACACCTTATGTCTCCCGTTTATAGTTATGTGGAAATCCTTTGACCACATAGGATCCAATCCTATCTATGACTTACTAAAGAAAGAACAACTTAAGGTGTGAACTACTTACAAGAAAAATCCTAAGCAAAAATCACGAGACAATACTAGGTTAGTTTGAAGAAAAGCGTACCTTTTAAGCTCCAGAGAGATGCTACCAAGAAGGATAAACATAATGCGTTACATCTTAACTTGTAGGAAACCTTGAAAACTCAAGTACTCACGAATCCGAGGTGGTTAGTCAAACCTATAAAAGCATATAATAGAATGACCTTTGTCCTAATTCGGTTTTATCTCTAAATGACTTTTAACTTTTCAACAATCTTTTAATTGATTTTGAACTTTCTTCAAATTTAATTAACATTTTTCCTTGTTCATTTTGTCTTTTAATTTCATGTTTGTAATCTTGACATATTATGCATTCTAAATCAATCTCAACATTACTCTTAAGCCTAGACATTTTATCTTCCAACATGATTTCCATTTCAAATTGCTCTTGAGAGATTTTGAAGGTTCATTGTAAAAGATTGTTTTTAAGTTCATGCTACATAAATGTTTAGACTCATTTTCTAGTTTAGAGAATTCTAAGATGAAAGTGTCAAAGCAAAAGTGTTCGGTTTCAAGTTGTACCTTGTTTGTGGTTTTATCAACTTCATGACTACAAACCGGATGATCGTCTACATATTCATTCGTGTCACTCCATGATTCACACGCAAGTCCTCTTTGAGCTTGACACAAGTTTTCATCTTCGCTTATACATTCATTTAAAACATTTAAGCTCGTAGCACATTTATTTATTTCAACTAAGTGTCTATCTATTAGTTATTCTAAGACTACCAATTCATATGTAAGATCAAATTGATCAACTTTGACTTGACATATTTCTTGATGAAAATTTAATATATTTTTCCAAATGTCATTAGCCGTTTGACAAAAATACATTCTTTAATATTCAATTCTTGGTAAAGCTTTATAAATAATTATCTTAGCTTTAGTGTTTTTATCAACTTTAGGATATTTATCTTGATTTTCAAAACTTGTTTTTGTTGGTTTAAAATCACCAATGGAAATAATATGCCAAAGATCTTGATCAATTGATTTTACATAGTTTTCAAATTTACTCTTTCATTCAAGGAAATTTTCTTTTTCAAATAGCGGTGGCTTTTGAATAGATTTCCCTTCTTTGAGATTTTCAAAATCCATGGATCGATTCAAGTTTTAAAATATAATATATTTTAAAGATCTTGAGTAACGTGGCACTCTGATGCCAATTGTGGAAAACTAGAAGGGGGTTGAATAGTTTACCACTTTTTAGTTAATTACCTTTTGAAACTTTACGTTTAATCAAAGATTTAAACTACAAGACAATATATAAAGTGCAAGTATAAAGAAAGAAACGATCAAACCACAACACGATTATTTATCGTGGTTCGGCTACAATGACTGTTTTTCCTTGCCCTACTCCACGCCTTGAGTTTCCAACTCGAGAGTTTCAAGCACTAATCAACAAGCTCCTTTCACAGGTGGGAACCTCTACAATCGTCGCTTACACTTTAACTAGTACAAAGCTAAATACCGGGTCCAAGTTCAAGGTAGAACCAACCTAACGTCGCCTATCCACTATTTCCGACACTAAGCTAGATGTCGAGTTCTTTTACAAGGGCACAACCACTCCCGTCACACTATGTATTTTAAGGTCTAAAATACAAACCGATCACTTCAATACAAGATACAAATGAAGTATAAACTATAAAAGTTTACACAATGAAAAGCTAACAAGTCTTGCAACTTCGTGTTGAATACTTGTAACTTCTCGGATGAACTTGTGGACTTCCTTTCTACATAAAAGAATCACACAAATGAGTTGCTACTGAGTTAGATAACAATATAGAGATTATTCATGTATTCTATAGCTAAAAGTGATGAGAAATTTCTTGCAAATGGCTTTGGTATTTATAGCCAACCAAACCAGCAGACTGGCGGATCCAGTGAAACCAAAACAAGGGTTCTGCCCTTGTACTCTGAGGGTTCCGCCAGGTCTGACAGTCAAAGACTCCAAGAAAGCTTTCCATATCTAGCTATATCACATCAAGTTTTTGTAACTCAACACACAATGGATTGAGTAAGAAACTATCCAAATGTGTAAGAGATCTTTATGGAAAGTCAACTACTAGATTTAGTAAGCTTTCCATAAATGCACATGATGTAAGTTATGATGTCATATTATGTTTTCTATATTAAGTAATATAACAAATTTATGCTTAATATGAAATGTATGAAATGTAAAATCTAGTTACAATAAGACTATAACTAAAATGATATTTTACTAAAAAATAAAGTTTACACTTTGTCGTTAACAAAACTTAGCAAAGATCTTAAAATATAAATAACGTTTTTAGGCAATATTTGTATTAACAGGGTGTTTACATTATGTAAACATAGTGGTGTTGGGCATAGGTGGATACGTGAGCAGGTCTAAAGAGTCATGCATGTAATGAAAAGCAAAATTTTACCTATGAAAATACCTTGTGGTCGAAATGATATCGATTAAATTTTATGGGTTATTACAAAATCCTATGTATTTTTCGTCCCATGTAGGTTAAATTTGTTGCAAGTACTACTGTGCATCGTTTTCACTTCAAAATTACTTTTGAAACTAATTGTGATGCATCTAAATGATTAGAGATACATCAATTCAAGTCGACGCATCTCAAATATGTGGCTATAGTTATTTTTCATCCTTCTCATTATTAGTTTCTTCTCACTGTGTGGAAAACTAGAAGGGGGGTTGTATAGTTTTACGTCTTTTTGGTTTATTTTGAAAAACTTTGTTTGTGTGTTTTCTTTTCTATCAAAAGAATAGATTCGATATTATGTGAAGTCAAGTCTTGCACAATATTAACAACAATATATATGTATGCTAAAACAATAATAATGAAAGTAAGAAAGTAAATGAGAGATGGAAAGATCGAACGCAAGACAAGAGATTTATAGTTGTTTGGCTACAAGGACACCTTCCTTGCCCTACTCCACTCCCCAAGCACCTAACTCGAGAGTTTTCTTCACTATGTCAACAAGCTCCCTTATGGCGGAGAAAACCTTACACACCAATTTACACAACACAACTTCGTCACAACTTAATCACAACTTCTACAAAACTTCTTCACACCTATCTATCTTCACAACTATCTTCTTCACAACTATCTTCTTGACACCTATCTATTTCACACCTATCTTCTTCATAACTATCTACTTCACACCTATCTTCTTAACAACTATCTATTTCGTAACCTTCTCCTTCACAACAATCTACTAACCAATCACACTATCTATACACCAAGCAAAACTATCTACTATCAAATATTCACAACTAATTACATAAAGAGATAGATACAATGGATGAACTTCTAACAACTTGGATGTGGAGGTCACAACAAGTTGTAATACTTCTTGTCTTGGAGGATAGAAGTATTCTTCTCTTGCACTTGAGAGGATGATGTTTGGATCACTTTGAAACAAAACGATTTATGTATGTATGATCAAAGGATTAAGAGAATAGAGATGGAGATCTAGAACAGAAAGTTTAGCAGTGCAAAAGGTGAGAAAAACCTGTGGAATGAACTAGTATTTATAGGGGAACAAACTACTGTTCTGGAGCATGGTCGGTCCCCTTAATTAAGGGCCGGTCCCCTTAATAATTAAGGGGGCCGCCTTATGAATTAAAGGGGCCGCCCCCTCTAGAACGTTGGAGTGGTTTGTCCTCTTGTGGGGAAGGTTTTTCTGGATAAAATTTTTCATTTTTGGTTAGAAATTTGAAATCATATATTAATAATGATTTAAACATATTCTTTTAATTCAAAAATAATTTTGTAAAAGATATAAAATGTTTAAGACATTTTTATAAAAGTTCTAGTGATTAGAAAATTTTCCTTTGATCATAGAGTGCAATAAACACTTTGTTTATTCATACCTTAAGTGATTTGGAATGAAAATGAAATATTAATCTCTAAATACTTGTTTACGTCATAATTTTTAGTTTAATGAGTTTATGCTTTGTAATTATCAAAACATAGAGATATTGTTAATATGTTAACAATGTTTTTAGGCATTATTCATGTCAACAATCTCCCCCTTTTTGTTGATTACAAAACCTTAAACTCATTAGGTCTAAAAATTAATTTTTAGACAAGTATTTTAGAGTTTAATATTCTCTTCTCCCCCTTTTTGTAGAATAAAAAAGGTTAGACCGATTAAGCTTCATAAAAGAAGTTTAAACGGTTAGAGAGCTCCCCCTTGATGTATGCTCCCCCTCATTTGAGAGCACCAAGGAAACGAGCTATGGAAAGCTTGGCTACTAAAAATATGTGAGGAGAACAAGACATATATATATGTAAAGCAACAATTATGCAAATAAAAATAGATTCATTCAAGCATATATGAGACAATCATAGAAATGATCATCATTACAACATTCAATATGCTTGAAGCATATTGATTACAATAAAACAAAAGAAACAACATAGTCCTATATTGCCGAAAAGAGCACTTGGACTTGCTAGCAACCCATGGTTGAGTGTTTTATTTGCTTGAGGGGAACATAAGCATAGAGCTTAGTTGTTTGATGGAGAGGGATATGGAGTGGGGTACGGAGCGGAAGAGGTGGATCTCACAATGTTGTATCGTGTTGAGGGTGGTATTAGATGAGGACGAGTGAGAAGAAATTCAATCCAAGAAATATCTTCACTCAAGTAGAGGATTTGTTTTTGAAGGAAGATGCAACAAGGGAAAAAGTGAGTGTGGTTTATAACTTGATCCAAGTTGAGAGAGTGAGGTAGGCAATTTGCATAGGGTGATGATGGAGGTGGCCCTTTGTTGCGTTGTGCAAGATGCATAGCAAGGAGATCACTAAGATCATGGATTTGGTTTATTTCATCACGGAACTTTTGCTTTTCCGTGGCAATGTGGAGAGAATCATTGTGTTGATATGGATGAATTGGGTTTGTGTAGTTGGAATTGAAATTGTTGGAAGTGTAGTTTAATGGTTGATCAAACTTGTATGGATCATTATAAGTGGTTGGAGGTTGAGATGTGTAGTTTGGCATGAAAGAAGATGTTTGGCCAATGTTGTATGGTTTGTAAAGAGGATCAAATGAATGTCCTTGTGGGTTTGGTGTAAAGTTTGGGAAGTAAGTAGTTGGAGGTGTTGTGTGATTTCCAACTTCATTTGTTATGATGGATTTGTTTCGAGGGCTTTTTCTTCGCCAAACGGGTTTTTCCGTCATCCTTGCTAGCCTTGAGGCTTTTGGTTTTGGTTTGTTTGGAGAGGTCATGATGAGATGAATGGAGAGTTTTGAAGATTGGGGATATTTATAGTGTAATATTTGTGTGTTTATGGATGGATAAAGTTAGTTTGGGAGATTAGGAAAAAATATGTTGGTGAAAATTGGGAAATGTAGGTTGAATTGGGCTAAAAAGCAGAAAAGATTCTGTAAACCCGACCATCAGATGGCCGGTCCCCTTAATTAGGGGGCGGTCCCCTTAATGATTAAGGGGGCCGCCCATCTGGTGATTTCCATATTGCCAGAATTGGGTTTTTGGCAGAAAATTTGTAGAAAGGTTGTGTTTTTTTGATTTGGATTCAAGCAAGTTCAACTCCTTGAGGCAATATAGCATCTAATCTAATCATAAAATAGCATGCATGCAAAAACACTTAAGTAAAAGAGCAAACAAGTAATTAAAAATCTAGTAGAGATAAACAATGGAAAGGGCACTTAATCTTCCTAGAGCAACTATCTTAGATCAAAGGCAAAGGTAACTAGTGAGTGAAAAACTAGTGATGGAACAAGATGACAACATTATGAGTGATTTTGTCCTAGTGTGTGTCTATATGCAACAAATGTAGAGTTTTGATTGTTTCGACTCCTAAAAGCAAAGAAAAATAAGCTTCCTAAGAAACAATCCAAAGTCTCCTTGATTCGATTTTTGCTCGATTCATGATTGTCAATGATATATATTAGGTTATATACTTTGACAATTTATGTGAGAGTTTATGCATGATTTAGGAAAAAGGTTTTTAGCATTTGTCAACAATGCAAGGAAAATGATTTTCATGTAATTCCTAGATGTGAGAATAGATTTTTAAGGAATTTTGATTGGGTTTTACAAGAGAGTATATGCAATGAAAATGAGGTTTCCCAATCCTTAATTTTGTGCGAAATATATTCCTAGACTCAGAAATGGAGAAGTGAAAGAAAAGTAAATTTTATGCAAGTAAAAAAAAATTTGTGTAAATGCAATAGAGTTTAGTCAACTTGTTCCATCATTCCTTATCCTAAACGCAAGTGATTGAATAATTCACGCTTAAGGGGTTTAGTGAATATATCCACAATGTTATCTTCCGATGCAACCTTTTCTATAGATATATTTCCTTTTTGTACATTATCCCTAAGGAAGTGGTAGCGTATTTCTATATGTTTAGACCTAGAGTGTTGAACCGGATTTTTGCTTAAATCTATCGCACCTTTGTTATCACACATAATGGGAACATTTTCTAACCTAATACCATAGTCTATGAGAGCTTGTTTCATCCATAGTGCTTGTTGACATGCCTTTCCAGCACTTACATATTCGGCTTCGGTGGTAGAAATAGCAAGAGCGGTTTGTTTCTTTGAAAACCAAGATGTTAGACAACATTCCATAAAAGTGCAAATACCGCTAGTGCTCTTTCTATCTACGTAGTCTCCCGCATGATCCGAATCCGCATTGATGATGGTTTCTATGCCGGATCTCTTAGGATACCATAATCCTAAGTGTATAGTGCCTTTAATGTATCGGAAGATACGCTTAACCGCTTCTAGGTGAGGGGTTTTGGGATCCTCTTGAAAACGGGCACAAAGGCAGACACTAAACATGATATCGGGTCTACTTCCCATCAAGTATAGTAAACTACCTATCATTCCTCTATACTTGGTGTTATCTACGGACTCGCCTTCATCATCCTTTGTGAGTTTCACTTCCGTAGACATGGGAGTTTTCATGGGTTTTGAGTCTTCTAGGCCAAATTTCTTAAGCATTTCCTTAATGTACTTAGATTGGTTAAAGAATATTCCATCTTCTAATTATTTTATTTGTAATCCTAGAAAGAAGTTTAGTTCACCCATCATACTCATCTCAAACTCATCATGCATGATTTTGGCAAATTCATCACACATTTCTTGACAAGTCGATCCAAATATAATGTCGTCAACATATATTTGAACAATGATGAGATTTGGGTCTTTCTTTTTAGTGAAAAGAGTGTTATATACAATTCCAATGGAATAATTATTTTTAATAAGGAAAGCTTTTAATCGATCATACCAAGCTTTGGGAGCTTGTTTGAGTCCATACAAAGCTTTTTTTAACTTATAAACATAATCAGGTTTTGCGAAGTTAATGAATCCTGGAGGTTGTGCCACATAAACCTCCTCATTGATAAAACCGTTAAGGAATGCACTTTTCACGTCCATTTGGAATAACTTAAAGTCTAGGGCGCATGCATAGGCAAGTAATATTCTAATAGATTCTTGTCTAGCTACGGGGGCATAAGTTTCTTCATAATCAATTCCTTCTTGTTGATTATAACCTTGGGCAACTAACCTGGCTTTATTCCTAGTTACTATTCCATTTTCATCTAACTTATTCCTGTATACCCATTTAGTTCCTATGATGGTCATATTCATTGGATTTGGGACTAATTCCCAAACATCATTTGCCTTAAATTGATTTAATTCTTCTTGCATAGCTATAACCCAACTTTCATCTTTTAATGCTTCATTAATATTCTTAGGTTCTATTGCTGAGAGGAAACAAAAGAAGTTATTTTTATCTTGGGCTTGTGACCTAAGGGTTCTTTGATTAAGCTATCCTATTATATTATCTAATGGATGTGATCTAGATTCTTTAATATTTACAATTTCGTTATTTCCTAAGTCAATGTCTTCATTATCATTTCCTATGGGTTTTGTTTTACTAACCTCAATAGCTTCATCTTCGACTAAGTCATCATCTTCTAAAGGTAATGTTTTAGAAGGTGGTGGTGTTTCATCAAATGTTACATTTAGTGATTCTTCTACTTTCATAGAGTGTTTGTTAAGTATTATATATGCTTTACTATTTTGTTAGTACCCTAAAAATATTCCTTCATATGATTTTGGATCAAACTTAGTGAGGTAATCTTTGGTGCTTAAAATATAACATTTACTTCCAAATACCCTAAAGTAGCTTAAGTTTGGCTTTCTACCTCTTAGTAACTCATAAGGAGTTTTTCCTAGAATTCTCCTAATTGATACCCTATTAATAATATATGTTGATGTATCTACAGCGTGACACCAAGATTTTTGTGAGATTGATTGTTCATTTAACATTCTTCTACTCATTTCTTGTAGTGACCTATTTTTTCTTTCTACTACGCCATTTGATTGAGGTGTACGAGGAGCGGAGAAATTGTGAGATATTCCATTTAAATCACAATATTTTCCGAATTGTACTTCGTTTTCAAATTCCCTACCATGGTCCATCCTAATGGCTACTATTGTGCATCCTAATTTATTTTGAATTATTTTACAAATTATTTCGAATTTTTCAAAGGCTTGGGTTTTGTCACTTAAAAACCTAGTCCACGTGTATCGTGAATAGTCATCTACTATTACTAAGGTATACTTGTTTCCTCCATAGCTCCGCACAGCGGATGGACCAAAAAGATACATATGTAATAATTCTAGGCACCTAGTAGTGGATACTATATTCTTAGCTTTGTGTCTAGCATGAACTTGTTTTCCAATTTTACATGCATCACAAAAATGCTTGTCATATTTTAGGCTAGGCAAGTTTCTAACTAGTTCTTTAGAGGCCACTAAACACTTTTCGTCTCTTGGTTTTTCCACTTCTTCTTTGTCACTATCACTCCATGTTCCACTAACAAAGGCCCCTTGATTTTCATAACCCGGCGGCTTTAGACATTCACCAATGAGATGATTTGGACTTCCACATCTAAAGCACTTTCTTTTCCCGTAGTTATCACTTCTATTTCTTTGGAACGGTTTTCTTTCGTCTTGTGGTGATGTAGTGAATCTTCCTCGTCTTTTGAAGAATTTCTTGAATTCTCTTACGACCATTGCATATTCTTCGCCTTCACTCTCGTCACTTGATTCATCATCGTCAATAGGTTCCTTTTTGGCTTTTAGAGCAATGGATTTGGTTTGTTCTTTCTTGACTTTGACCCTTTCCGAATCTCTTCTTATAATTTCTTCATGGACCTTCAAGTTGCCAATAAGTTCATCAAGTGATAATGTCATCAAATTCTTTGATTCTTCAATTGCCGTGACCTTAGCTCGCCATTTTGGATGCAATGCCCTAAGAAATTTCCTAACACAATTTTTACTAGAAAATGTCTCATCAAGTGCTTTTAGACTTGTGATAATAGTGTTAAATTTAGCAAAAACATTATCCATTGATTCCTCTTCCGGAATCGTAAATTGTTCATATTGTTGTACAAGAAGATCTATTTTATTATCTTTGACTTGACTATTAGCTTGTTGAGTAATAAGTAGTGATTCCCAAATTTCTTTGGCGGTTTTACACATAAAAATTCTTTCATATTCTTTACGTGGTAACGCATTATAAATTACCATTTTAGCTTCATTATTTTTAGCTAGTTTCTTTTTCAAATCATCATTTTGTTTCTCAAAAGGAACAATTTCACATAAGTTTCGAATCTATTTTTCCAATTTAAAAATCCATCACTTTCAAATAGTGGTGGTCTTTGCATAGATTTCCCTTCTAAATATTTTTCAGATTCCATAGATCGTTACAAGTTTTAAAATACAATATATTTTAAAGATCTTTCAAGACATGGCTCCTGATACCAACTGTGGAAAACTAGAAGGGGGGTTGAATAGTTGTACGTCTTTTTGGTTTATTATGAAAAACTTTGTTTGTGTGTTTTCTTTTCTTTCAAAAGAATATATTCGATATTATGTGAAGTCAAGTCTTGCACAATATTAACAACAATATATATGTATGCTAAAACAATAATAATGAAAGTAAGGAAGTAAATGAGAGATGTAAAGACCGAACCGCGAGATAAGAGATTTATAGTGGTTCGGCTACAAGGACACCTTCATTGCCCTACTCCACTCCCCGAGCACCTAACTCGAGAGTTTTCTTCACTATATCAACAAGCTCCCTTATGGTGGAGAAAGCTGTGGAAAACTAGAAGGGAGGTTGAATAGTTTACCGTTTAAAATCTTTTTAACTTGTTTAGTTAGCTTTGAAACTTTCCGTTTGATCAAAGATATATACACAAACACAATATATAACATGAAAGTAAATGAAAGAAACGATCAAACCACAACACGAGTATTTATCGTGGTTCGGCCACAAGGACTCTTTTTCCTTGCCCTACGTCCACGCCCCGAGTATCCAACTCGAGAGTTTCTTTCACTAGTCAACAAGCTCCTTTCACCGGCGGAGAAAACCTTACACGTCGCTTATACTTTTACCAACACTAAGCTAGATGTCGAGTTCTTTACCAAGGGTACAACCACTCCCGTTAGTTCTTTTACAAGGGTACAACTACTTACTAACCGATCACTACTGAAAATACACAATCAAATGAAGTGTAAACTACACAAGTCTACACAATGCTAAGCTAACAAGTCTTGAACGTTTTGTTGAATACTTGTTTCTTTTAATGAGCTCGTGAATCTCTTTGCTACAAAAAGAAACTTCACATATGAAATGTTAAAGGGTTAGATGAGAGAATGAATGAATGTGTGTAAATATGATGTAGAGTGATAAGCCAAAAATCAACTTGTGGCTTGGTATTTATAGTAAAGCCTTCTGCAGGCATGGCGGATACGGCGGAACCCTCAGATGGGTTCCGCCCGTGTACCCCCAGGGTTCTGCCGGGCTTGCAGTTGGTTTTGCAATAAATCTTGCAAACCAAACAAAGTCACATCTCATTACACCTTGCAAACCAAACAATGTCACACCTCATTACATCTAGTCAAACACCAAACTTGAGGTCGAGAATTTTCACTAAGGATAGACACATAAACACACATATCATAGGACTTTGACCTTGAGGTCGAGAATTTCACTATACTTAGTGAAAATTTGATAAGCATGAAAATTTGACAACTTGCCAAAAGTTGTCTACCTGCACCATAGTTAGATAATACATGTTCCAAATTGTATCAAACATTGTACTAACACACAAATACATCACAAATATTGTTTAAACGACCAAATTTGTTCAAATAGCGCCTAATGCCAAACACTCCTACACACCCGCACTCATTGACGGTCAATCTTGTTCTTGAGCTTTCCAAGGAATCTTCCAAGATTCTTGAACATCCCCTTTGTTTGATTGAACTCCGCCGACTCATTAGGAATATCCGGAAGTTGGGATAGGTATTCGAGAGGTGGGAGCCTAGAGTTTGGCAAATTGTCATCTTCACTCATTGAGGAAGATGATGATGAGGTAGGAGGATGAGGACGTTTTCCTTGGGCTTTGTAGACTCTCTTATCACTAAGTGGGACAAAGGTGTGTGGAATGAGAGAGTAGTCAAGACGAAGACCATTTGGAGTTGGTGGAATGGGTGAGATGAACCTAAAGAGACTGGTCAAAAGCATTCCATACGGCATAGCCGTTGTGCCATGCACGGGAATGTCGGCCATTCTCTTGGCCATGTAGTAGGAAAGATTGAAGGGTTGCCTAACGGACAAAGAGTAGAGCATGTAGCAAAGGCAAAGGTTGATATGATCTCGGTTTCCTATGGTGCTAATGACATTTTATCTAAGGACTTCCTCCCATTTCTTGAATTGGGGCTTGAGTTCATTCATTTCCATTCCATATGGGTCCTTATCGACCTCATTTCCCGAACGGGTTCTCCTAGTGTTGGTTGTCCTAACAAAGAGGTGGTCACGGAGTACATATTTTGACACAAGAGGTGTGTCATAAGGATGGATGCAGTCATGAAGGTTGTCAAGAGTTGAGAGGGATTGCAAGTCAGAATAGATGCAGGTACCACGGTTTGGGACACCTAGGATTTGAGCAAACTCCTCAAGAGTGAAGGAGTATTGATGACCACTAACCCTAAAGTTGATAGACATTTGACCATAATCATCCATGGAGAGGACGGCGGATGCATAGAATTCCAAAATGAACCTAGGACAAATAGGCTCGTCGATATTCAAAAGACACTCAAAGTTGATTTTGGCAAATTCGGCGTAAAGGTTTGTGCCTTCTAGGAAAGACGGGTCAATGGTTCTACCCTCATGGACATAGTGTTTTTCTAAGGCTTTAAAAACATTGACTTGGTTTGGGGTAAGGCCTTTGGTTTTGTGGTGTTTGGGTAGGTACTTAATGGTGTCCTTGTGGTCGTAGTGGGTTAGAGGAGGCATGATAATTCCTAGAACAACAAAATTTCACATTTTAGTTTAAGTAAACTACTATTATAATGTGAATGTTCTAGTGTGTGCCTATATGAAAACAATGTGGAGGTGCGGTTATCTTAACTCATTTTGATGCTTTAAAAAACGTTTTATAATGCAAGTTTTGTTATAAAACACAAGATAACCCAAACGCTCCTAGTTCAATGTAGCTTCGTTTGAATATACCCGAAAATACATATTGGTTATGTATTCCCTTTAGCATTCAAGAGACATTATGCAAGTGATGTTTTAAACATAACGTTTTGATTTTGTATTCTCAATGTGAGACGAAAAAATATTTGTCCTATTTGTGAGAAATTTTTAGAAAGATTTGACATGGGGTGTTTTAGCAAACATGTTTATACTAAGTAAGAATGCAATTCCTAACTATGGGAAACATGATTAGTTTTGTTAAACACCTAATTTTATGCATGATTTCTCAAGTTTAATGCATAACCCCAAGTTTTTGTTTTTGTGCAAAAATAGAATTCCTAGACTCAGATCAGGATTGTAATCAAGTTTATAATACTTACAATGATGATTAATTTGCAATGTGAGTGAAAGGAAGACCAAGAAATCGTAGGTATGGATGGATGGTAAAGTGAATAGTAGCAGTTTGGAAGTGGTGGTATGAGATAATGGGTGTTTGGTTTAATATAAACAAAAAAATTGATTCTGCAGGTCGGCGGACACGGCGGACCCCTGAAATGGGTTCCATCCGTTGTGTCTGAGGGTTCCGCCGACCCTGCTGAGAAAAAGAGTTATGGATTTGTTTTGATTTTTGTGATTTTTGTCTAATGTCCAGAACTACAATGTAGGTTCCATGAGTCCTAAGCCTAGCCTAAGAAGGTTAAAAGGTTCACGTTTAAGAGGTTTTGTGAGAATGTCGGCTATGTTGTCTTCGGAAGAAACTTTCTCAATTGAGATATATCCTTTTTGAATGTTGTCACGAAGGAAATGATGACGGATTTCAATATGTTTGGTACGAGCATGTTGAACCGGGTTTTTGCTAAGATCAATGGCACCTTTGTTGTCACAAAGAATTGTGATGTCGTTAAGTTGAATTCCGTTGTCGACAAGAGCTTGCTTCATCCAAAGAGCTTGTTGACATGCCTTTCCGACCGAAACGTACTCGGCTTCCGTTGTTGAGATAGCAAGAGCCATTTGCTTCTTAGAGAACCATGAGGTGAGACAATGTCCAACAAAAGTACAAATACCACTTGTACTTTTTCTATCGACATAGTTACCGGCATGATCCGAGTCGGCATACACTATGGTGTCTATTCCCGTTCCTTTGGGATACCATAAACCTAAATGTGTAGTGCCTTTAATATACCTAAAAATCCTTTTAACGGCTTCGAGATGAGTAGTCTTAGGATCTTCTTGAAAACGAGCACATAGACAAACACTAAACATAATGCCGGGTCTACTAGCCGTTAGGTAAAGTTGACTACCAATCATACCTCTATATTTAGTGCTATCTACGGATTCACTTTCCTCATCCTTTGTGAGTTTAGTTTCCGTGGACATGGGTGTTTTGATTGGTTTCGAATCTTCTAATTCAAATTTCTTAAGCATGTCCTTAATATATTTAGATTGGTTAAAGAAGATACCATCTTCTAGTTGTTTAATTTGGAGTCCTAGGAAAAAGTTGAGTTCTCCCATCATACTCATTTCAAACTCGTCATGCATGATTTTTGAGAAATCCACACATAATTCTTGACAAGTTGATCCGAATATAATGTCATCAACATAGATTTGGACTATGATAATATGTGAATCTTTCTTTTTAGTGAAGAGAGTATTATCAACTAAGCCCATGGTATATTTATGGTCAACTAGGAAGGTTTTAAGTCAATCATACGATGCTTTTGGAGCTTGCTTAAGTCCGTAAAGAGCCTTTTTAAGTTTGTAAACATGATTCGGTTTTTCAAAATCGACGAAGCCTGGTGGTTGAGCAACATACACTTCTTCATTTATGACTCCGTTTAGAAATGCACTTTTGACGTCCATTTGAAAGAGTTTAAAATTGTGTGCACATGCATATGAAAGTAAGATTCTAATTGACTCGAGCCTAGCAACCGGAGCAAAAGTTTCATCGTAGTCAATGCCTTCTTGTTGGTTATATCCTTGTGCAACTAGCCTAGCTTTGTTTCTAGACACAATTCCATTTTCATCCATTTTATTATGAAATACCCATTTTGTTCCAATTATAGTTTGACTCTTTGGTTGAGGAACTAATGTCCATACATCATTCCTAACAAATTGGTTTAACTCTTCTTGCATTGACCCAAGACTCATCTTTAATGGCTTCATTAATATTTTTAGGTTCAATGGTTGACACGAAACAAAAGTAGTTGATTTCATTTTGAACTTTTGACCTTAGTGTTCTTTTGTTAATGTTGCCAATGACACCATCTAATGGATGACTTTTAGATTCTTTGACATTGACAAGTTCTTTGTTTAATAGTTCATCTTCCTTATCATCACTTAAAATTTCTTGTCTTTCTATTGCTTGGCTTTCAACTAAGTCATCATCTACCAAAGGTGATGTCTTAGAGGGAGGTGGACTCTCGTCAAATGTCACGTTCAACGATTCCTCGACTCTTAAGGTTTCTTTGTTCAAAACAATGTAAGCTTTACTATTTTGTGAATATCCAAGAAATACACCTTCATAAGACTTTGGGTCAAATTTGGTGAGATAATCCTTGGTGTTAAGAATGAAACATTTACTCCCAAACACTCTAAAGTATCCTAATGTAGGCTTTTTACCTTTATATAGTTCATAAGGAGTTTTATTCAAAAATGGTCTAGTTAAGACTCGATTTAAAATGTACGTTGATGTGTCAACGGCATTACACCAAAACTTTTGTGGAATGTTTTGTTCATTAAGCATTGTTCTACTCATCTCTTGCAATGTCCGGTTTTTACGTTCTACTACACCATTAGATTGAGGAGTACGTGGATCCGAAAAGTTATGAGTTATACCATTAATATCACAAAAGTTTCCAAATTGAAATTCATTATCAAATTCACGATAGTGATCCGTTCTAATAGACACAATATTAGACCCTACTTGATTTTGAATTTTCTTACTTAGAATCTCAAATTTATCAAAAGCTTCATTTTTACTTTTCAAAATTTTTGTCCAAGTATATCCTGAGTAATCATCAACTATGACCAAAGTGTAGAAGTTACCTCCATAACTTTGTATAGCGGATGGACCAAATAAATCCATATGCAAAAGTTCTAGACACCTAGATGTAGAAACCAAGTTTTTAGCCTTATGGCTATTATGGACTTGTTTACCGACTTTTCAAGCATCACAAAAGTATTGGTCATATTTCAACTTAGGTAGGTTTCGAACTAAGTCTTTGGAGGAGAGGTTTTGGATTAGTCTCATGTTAGCGTGTCCTAAACGTCTATGCCATAAAGTTGAAGATTCATCTAATGAGGTAAGACAAAGTTTGTCTCTAGATTTCGGATCCATCGTCATGACGTATACGTTGTTCTTAAGGACACCTTTGGCTATGGTTATACCATCTTTAAGTATTTTACTTATGTTTTCACTAAAAAGGACATTATACTTATTACGACAAAGTTGACTAATGCTAAGGAGATTCAAACCTAAGTTATCAACATGAGCTACATCATCTATAAAAAGGGAGTCATGAGAGATTGTACCTTTTCCAATGATTTTGCTCTTAGCATTACTACCAAACGTAACATTACCTCCGTCACATTTGTGATAAGTAGTGAAGAGGCTTTTGTTACCCGTCATGTGCCTTGAACAACCGCTATCTTTAATCCATTCATCCGGTTCCAAACAAACTTTGAAGCACACCTATTTTATGAAAAACACTCAAACATTTGGTCCCTAATTTCTCATGGGTCCATTTTGGTTAAGCATACCATTAACTTGTTCCAAGTATGAAAATAGAACATAAGGGTTCCATGACATGTAATTTGGAGTTTGGTAATGTTTAGGAGTGTTTTGGTTCCAAACATGTTGGTAGTTTGGTCGAGCGTTGGAGTTGCTATTTGGAAAGGGGCGTTTGGGAATTGGAGTCTTGGGTCTTGGTTGAGTAGTCTTAGCTCTAAATTCATTTTTACTAAGTCCTACTCCGGTTTTAAAAGCAGGCTTTGTTCCATTTTTATATGTAACTTTAACAAATTTTGAACGATCCGATGTGGATGGAGTTACTGCTGCAACAGACCTGGCGGAACCTTCGGGTCCAACGGGCGAAACCCTGGATTGGGTTCCGTCTGATCCGCAGGCTGCTGTAGCAGTTTTGTTAGTTTCTTGTGCATTCTTTTCTTGTTTCGTTTGTCCCTTTGAAGTTTCTATTTTCGTGAATCCTAGTCCTGTTTTATCAAAGGGTGACTTTTGAAGTTTCATAATTTCATCCGCACAAGAAATGCTGTTATCGAACTTCTTCAACTTTGTGGTTTGTTTTATTAGATTATTTTGAGTAATTTTAAGTTTCTCAACTTCTAGTTTAAGCTCTTCACATGATTTTCAAGATGTGTCAATACCTTTACTCTTTTCTAATCTCTTAGCCTTTTCTTTTAACTCATAAACTTCATTTTCTAAAAACTCCTTTTTAGTTTTTCAAAAATTTATTCTTGTTTATTCACAAAGTTTGTTATATTCTTTTTGTAAAGTGTCATCATCAATAGAGGAGTAAGATGCGTCGGAGAATACCTCATTTGAGTTGTGAGTCATAAGAGCAATATCATCATTCTTTGGCTCATTGTCATCTCCTTCATAGTCACTCTAAGCACCACCCACAAAAGCTTGTTGAGGTTTGCTCTTGGGTGGTTTTGGACATTCTCCTACAAGATGACTTGTGTCTCCGCACCTATAGCATTTTCTTTCAACCTTTCCTTTTCTATCATCACGATCTTTTCGGAAAGTTTTCTTGTCATCTTTAGGTTGCCTTACAAACTTCCCTCTTCTACGAAAGAACTTCTTGAAGTCTCTAACGGCCATAGCATATTCCTCATCATCACTATCCGAAGTAGATTCTTCATCATCACTTGATTGGACTCTAGCTTTCAAGGCAATGGACTTAACTTTTTCTTTCTTGCCTCTAACTAGTTCCGAATCTTTTTCCATTACCATTTCATGAACTTTGAGGTTTCCAATTAGCTCGTCAAGTGACATGCTTGAAAGATTTTTGGATTCTTCAATTGCCGTCACTTTGCTCTCCACTTCGGATGGAGTGCTCTAAGAAATTTCCAGACAAAGTTCTTACTACAAAAAGTTTCATCAAGTGCTTTAAGTGAAGTAATAATAGTGTTAAACCTAGCAAAAGCATTATCAATAATCTCATCTTCGGAAATAACAAATTGTTCATATTGTTGTACAAGAAGATCAATTTTGTTATCTTTAACTTGTGAGTTTCCTTGATGAGTGACAATTAAAGATTGCCAAATATCTTTGGCGGTTTTACACATAAAGACTCTTTCGTATTCTTTCTTAGGAAAAGCATTGTAAAGCATCATTTTAGCTTCATTATTTTTACCAATCAATTTCTTTTGATCATCATCTTTAATATTAGTAACTATATTATCACCATCAATGATTATATACCATAAATCTATATCTTTAGATTTCACGTAAGTTTCAAAACGGTTTTTCCAACATATAAAACCATTTGCTTCAAAAAGTGGTGGTCTTTGCATAGATTGCCCTTCTTTGTAATTTTCAAAATTCATGGATCGTTTCAAGTTTTAAAACACAATATATTTTAAAAGCTTGAGTAACGTAGCTCTTGATGCCAATTGTGGAAAACTAGAAGGGGGTTGAATAGTTTACCGTTTAAAATCTTTTTAACTTGTTTACTTAGCTTTGAAACTTTCCGTTTGATCAAAGATATATACACAAACACAACATGTAACACCCCCAAAATTTGATACAGCGGAAGACTCAACAAGCTTTCGGGGTGCTACGGGGATTGGTATCCAACACAAGACAATATAGAACGAGATAAAGTAAACATAATAAAAACACAACCAAAACGGGGTTTTAAGGTTTACATTTATCCCAACATCATTCAGAGTCAGGCCCAAAATAAAGTAACAATAGGTCCAAATTTAATTATCAGAGTTTAGAAAAATAGATCCATGAACCGTGTGCCTTGGCCGAGCCTTCCAATCCAAGCATGCATCTCAACACTTAATTACCTGAGAAAACGTGCTAAAAGTCAGCTTTCGCTGGTGAGATCATAGGTTTAAATTCAACTAACAATATAGTGGACATATACGCAAAACGCTTGCTAGCTAGACTAAGGATTCGCTAAAAGCCTGCGGATACCCTCCGCTCCAACATAACACACGGGTACCCTCCGTACTAACATAGATATTCGGGTAACCCCCGCAATACCAATAAATACTCGGATAACCTCCGAAGTATTATTAACCTATAGGTGCACACTACAGTATCTAAATAAGTCAACCTTGAATAGTACACACAACATATATGTGACTAAATCTGACAATTCCAAATAATCAAATAAGCCAACCTTGAATAGTACACACTAAAGGTTACACTAAAGCTGACCATATATCCTAGTCCATACGCATAGCAAGTTTAGAAAGAATATAAAAAAGATAATAGTCCACATAAAATAATTTGCACGTTTCTCACCCCAAGTATTGAAAACATAGTTCAAGATTGAAAAGTGGGGCTATGACTCACCTCAAGTCCAGAAAATAGCAAGAAGAAGTCGGTAGAAATAAGATGTATGATAACTCACAAAACAGCAACTACGGACTTGGCACGACCTAACAACATTAACTCGTTCAGAAATCATTTCCTCAAATTAATAATATACCCAAACCCGGACGAGAATCAGTTTTACTTCCGAAAATCCATTTCGTATTAGTTTGGTATGTTTGCGTTTGGTATCCATACGGGTGGTGGGTCGACTCAAAACAAACTAAAAAGATCACATAAAGAATAATAAAATGAACTATGGATCTAATATTAGCCCAATATATCATTTAAATAAATCGCCGAAGTTTACCAAATCCGTCGATTTGATAATCCCCATATTTATTTACGTAACATACCGTTCCAAGATTACACCCAACCTAAAGCACATAGCACATAATTACTATATACTATATATCATAGTTTAATAAATTCCTCATATATATCGTCAAATTGGCCAGATTTCCCGATATATACACTCGCAATCTATTACACTTTACATATACTACAACCTATGGGTGTCGTAGGATACAATGCCCATTAATATATTCATTTCGTATAACCAAATAACCCGGTTCAACCTTACGGTTAAGTGGTTATTTAGTTATAGAAAACATTTATATTAATCGTCATATATCCGTGACAACACGAACGTCACAAATAATAACTTACCTGGACCCGAGTGACAACGATTTCGCATAACTCAATAAGTTTATCCGTTATATATCCGAAATGACATTTTATTAAACGTTTAATAATTGTCGGGAGTTTCCCGTTTTATAACACAATTTTTATAATAATAATACGTTCAATAATATTAAGCCACTTTCGTAGCCTAATATATATCTAATTGTATTATTTATAATACGACTCGTGATTATTATTATTATTAATATACGCGCCTATATAATTATATAGACGTTATTCACGTCTTTATATTCATATAAACGTTTATATTATCAATAATTATTATTACGAGTTTTATTATTTTCGTTTTAATTGTAATAGTTATCGAGTCATACGAAATGGTCACATGTCCGAGTCATGACTCTCGGCTCATTGTCCAAGTCCAATAATATAAGTAAAAGTCATAATAACCAAAAGTATCTCCGTCCAATACAATCTCAATCCACGTGCTACAACAATAGGGTCCGACTACGGCACCCGACTAACCTATCTCCGTCAATCTAAGTGACCGTCTCACAATCGGTCCCCAACATCTCTTTTCGTCAACAACTTCACAATTCAACAATAATCCCTTGTCGAGACCATAAATGATCTCGACTCAACTAAGCATTCGGCCGAATCCAACATGTGCCAAAAACAATAGCAAGTAATAAAAATAGTTATCAATAAGGTCCATCATCGGGTTGGTTTACCAGGCCAAACCCGAGCCACTCGACTCACTTGAGTCTCGGCTCCATACACGAGTCACAAGGACTCGACCTCCACAACCAAATAGGTCATCGAAATAAGCTCTAAGAGCCACACCAAAATTTGCCCAAGTTAACCACTTGGGGTCGCGGCAACAACAACCAAAATCGGCCAAAAAGGCCTAGACTCCATCGAGTCATACCACTATCAAACAATAGAACATGAAAACCATGACTTCAAAGCCACAAGGAGCAAATTAACGAGCCATAGGCTCGAATCCCACATCAAGCCGTGAGTCTTCGACTCACGGTTCACTCGAACCCACCAAGAAAACCAAACCCGGATACCAAACCATTTTTATCATCAAAAACATCATTTCCCAATCAAGATAAATTCGATTTCCAAGAAATACATCCGTGTAACCACGGATTAGTACCAAAACGTGGCACCCAAAAACCAAAAATCAATTCTTCTCACCTTCTTGAACCTCCAATCGAATAGATCTAATAGAAACAACAAGCTTGGGTCGGATTTAATAAAATTTCGTGGTGTTAATGTGGGTTTTAGGGTATGTATGATATACCAAATGAAAGAGAATTTGGAGAGGAAGAAGATGGTGGTGTTTGTTTTGTAGGGTGGTCGGCGTAGCGGCGGTGGTGGCCGGTTGAGGCACTCGGCGGCTAGGGTTAAGAAATGGGAGGTGATGAGTGAGATGAGAGAGAGATGTAAGTGGTGAGGGTATTTGTGTGTGTGTGGGTGAACCGAACCAAACACACCCTTTTTATTACACTTTCTTTTTCTTTTTTTTCTTTTTTTTAAAAGGTTAATAATAATAATAATAGTAATAATAATAATAATAATAATAATAATAATAATAATAATAACAATAATAATAATAATAATAATAATATTAATATTACGGTGTGGAGCGGGTAACGTGGGTAAATGTAAAAACATGTGGCCCGAACCCGAACTCATTTCAAACTTCAATATCTCTCGAAAACATCTCGTAAATAATTACAATACGGTCGGACTCGTAAGACGAATCATAAAACTTTTGTTAGGTAATCCTAGTGCCAGAGTCAACGTAGTACCAAGTGAGAATTCAAGTATACATCACCGAGCATTAAATCAAAAATGAATTATGAACATAATTCATGAATTCCATAACGTCTTTAATTAAAATATCCATAAAATAGGTCTTACAAGTTCGTTGTGAAATAAAATTTCAAATAAAAATTATAAACGAACTTAAATCGTAATGCGGGTTTTTAAAATAGCTCCCTAAACTGCCGGTTGTCACATCCTCCCAGTCTCAGAAGGAAACCCGTCCCGGGTTTCACTCGGAAAAATTTCATCTACGAAGTGAAAAGCTTCGGATATCTCTTCCTGAACTCGTCCTCACGTTCCCACGTAAATTCTGGTCCATGTCGGGAATTCCAACGAACCTTGACGAGCGGGATGCGACTTCGCTTGAGTCGTTTAACTTCACAATCTAAAATCTCAATCGGTTCTTCCACGAAATTCAGTTTCTCATCAACACGAATGTCCCTCATTGGAATGACGGGCATCTCATCTGAAAGGCACTTCTTCAAATTACTCACGTGGAACACATCGTGAACTTTACTCAGTTCGGATGGTAATTCCAACCTATAAGCCACGGGCCCAATCCTTTCTAAGATCAAGAATGGTCCAATGTAGCGTAGGTTGAGTTTACCACGTTTCCCGAAACGTATAACACCTTTCCAAGGCGAGACTTTCAGCATTACTTTGTCTCCAACCTGGAACTCCAAAGGTTTACGTCTCTGATCGGCGTAGCTCTTTTGCCTATCTCTGGCTGCTTGCAATCGATCACGAATCTGAGCCACTTTCTCTGTAGTTTCTAAAATAAGGTCAGGGCCTGTAAGTTAGCTATCTCCAACTTTTGCCCAACCAATAGGCGAACGACACTTTCTGCCATACAAAGCTTCAAATGGTGCAGCCTTAAGACTTGTGTGGTAGCTATTATTATAGGAGAATTCCGCAAGGGGTAAATACTTCTCCCAGCCTTTACCAAAGTCTATAATGCATGCACGAAGCATATCCTCTAATGTCTGAATGGTCCTCTCACTTTGACCATCGGTTTGGGGATGATATGCAGTACTCATATCAAGCCTCGTCCCCAAAGCCGTTTGAAGTAATCGCCACAAAGCTGACGTAAAACGACTATCACGATCCGAAATAATAGATATCGGGACTCCATGACGCGAAATAATTTCCTTCACATATAACCTCGCAAGCTTATCCACACTATCATCTTCACTAATAGCTAAGAAATGAGCAAACTTTGTCAGACGATCCACAATTACCCAGATAGCGTCACAACCGCTAGTTGTCCTCGGTAATTTAGTAATGAAGTCCATAGTAATCCGCTCCCATTTCCAGACTGGAAGTTCTGGTTGCGTTAGTAATCCTGACGGTCTCTGGTGTTCAGCTTTAACTTTAGCACATGTAAAGCACTTACTAACGTACGATGCTATATTAGCCTTCATATTTGGCCACCAATAGAACTTCTTAAGATCCTGGTACATTTTATCGGAACTAGGATGAATGGAGTACCTTGACTTATGCGACTCATGCATAATCAACTCCCGAATTTCTCCATATAAAGGTACCCAAATCCGATTTCCAAAACATAATAATCCATCAGAACGCTTAACAAATCCTTTCTCATTATCCGCCATCCCAAATATATACTCGGCAGATCTATTTTCTGCTTTCAACGCTTCCATTTGAGCTTCAAGTATTTGAGACGGTAATGACGATACGATAGTCATTCCCAATGACCTAACTCGTAACGGTGGTACTCTTTCCTTTCGACTAAGAGCATCAGCAACAACGTTTGCTTTACCAGGGTGGTAGCGAATTTCACAGTCATAATCGCTTAGCAACTCAATCCAACGTCGTTGTCTCATGTTGAGCTCTTTTTGGTTTAAGATGTGTTGTAAACTTTTATGGTCGGTAAACACAACACACTTTGTTCCGTACAAGTAATGTCTCCATATTCTTAAAGCAAAAACCACAGCACCTAGCTCCAAATCATGGGTAGTGTAGTTTTTCTCATGCTTTTTGAGCTTTCGGGAAGCATAAGCTATCACTTTCTCTCGTTGCATCAACACGGCTCCCAAATCTTTATGTGAGGCGTCACAATAGACGACGAAATCCTCGTTACCTTCCGGTAACGCTAAGATAGGAGCACTACACAACATTTTCTTAAGCAATTGAAACGCTTCCTCTTCTTTATCTCCCCATTCATACGTAACACTCTTTTGAGTCAATTTGGTCAATGGTTTAGCTATCTTCGAAAATCCCTCAATGAATCTTCGGTAATAACCAGCTAAACCCAAAAATTGACGAACTTCGGTTGGGGTTGTAGGTGCAGTCCAATCTTTTATCGCCTCAATCTTAGCAGGATCCACATGGACTCCTTGTCTATCAATCACATGACCCAAAAATTATACCGTCGGAATCCAAAATTCGCATTTCGAAAACTTGGCATAAAGTTTCTCTTTCCTGAGCAATTCCAAAATGAGTCTTAAATGCTCCTCATGCTCTTTCTCACTCTTTGAATAAATCAGAATGACATCGATGAATACAATCACAAACTTGTCTAAGTAAGGCTTACACACACGATTCATGAGATCCATGAATATTGCTGGTGTGTTAGTCAACCCAAACGGCATCACCTGAAACTCGTAATGCCCGTAACGGGTTCTGAAAGCTGTTTTCGGAATATCTTCCTCGCGAACTCGAAGTTGATGGTATCCCGATCTCAAATCGATCTTCGAATACACACTCGATCCTTGGAGTTGATCGAACAAGTCGTCGATCCTAGGTAACGGGTATCGATTCTTCACCGTTAACTTATTCAACTCTCTGCAATCAATACACATACGAAACGATCCATCCTTCTTCTTCACAAATAAGACTGGGGCTCCCCAAGGTGAAGAACTTGGTCTTATGAATCCTTTTTCGGCTAACTCCGCCAATTGTTTCGACAACTCTTCTAGTTCGGTAGGTGCAAGACGGTAAGGCGCTCGTGCTACAGGTGCAGCACCAGGTATCAACTCAATCTAAAACTCCACTTGTCTAGTCGGCGGGATTCCCGGCAAATCATTGGGAAACACATCAGGAAAATCACGAACTATAGGCACATCTCCAATGCACCTTTCCTTTTTCTTCATCTCTCCCTTCTCAGAAATTTGAGCTAAGAAAAGGTAACATCCCTTCTCCATTAGCTTCGGTAACTTTGTGCGTGATATAACTGCTAATCGGGATGGGCTCCTAGAATCCTCTCGGTCTCCCAATATGTTTAGGACTTCCTTTCCGTATGGTACACGCACGATCTTCTCGTCGCAAAGTATGTGAGCACGATACTTCGACAACCAATCCATACCAATGATGACGTCAAAACTTCCTAACGTGACGGGTAGAAGATCTATGTTGAAAGGGTGGTTTAAGAAATTTAACGTACAACCGCGAATGATGGTATTAATCCTTTCTAGGTTTCCATTTGCTAACTCAATATCATATCCAATTCCTAAGGCCATCGGGGGTTTCTCTAGTAAGGGTGCAAACGTAGTGGACACAAAACTCCTATCGGTACCAGTATCAAATAGTATGGAAGCATAACGATTATTGAGGAGGAACGTACCAGTAACGACGTTCAGATCTTCTCCTCTCTCGTTCCCGAGTGCATACACTCTTCCCTGGGCAGCTCCAGCTTCCACACGTTGGTCCCCATTATCTTGTCGTCCACGGTTTCCTCCAGTTCCACGGTTTCCATAATTGTACCCATTACCACCCGAGCCTTGATTTCCACGGTTCCGCGATTCTCTACACTCATTCCTATAGTGTCCCTTCTTTCCACACCCATAACAAGTAATATCTGCCTTATTTCTCATCTCAGGAGCAGCTTGAACCATAGCAAGAGGTCGAGCTCTACAGTCCCTAGCTGTGTGTCCTTTCTTTGAGCAATTCTGGCATTTCACACTACACCATCCAGTATGATGCTGATGGAAACGATCACACTTGGGTGCATCACCGTTCTAATTCTTCTTATCTCCATTCCCAATAGCATAAGCCTTAGCTTGTCTCTTGCTTCGGTGATCATTACTCTTAGAGTGACGGTCCCTCTTTCTCTTTCCATTCTTCTCCTTATCAGCTTCTTCTAATTCCAACGAATCCTTAAGTTGTTGAGCAATTGTGATTGCCTCATGGATGTTTGCAGGCCTAGCAGATATCACATCATTCCTCGTAGCTACAGGCAACCCATCAGTATACCTCTCGATCTTTTGAGTCTCAGTTTTCACCATATCTGGGCACAACAAGGCTAATTCCTGGTAACGACGATTGTAAGTCGGCATATCATTACCTTTCACTTTGTGGTTCCGAAACTCAATCTCTAGCTTCTTGACCTCATTCCTTGGGCAATAAGTCTGAATCAGCAAAGACTTAAATTGCTCCCAAGTCATGGCATAAGCTACATCACTCCCAACTGCATTTCGGTAGTTGTTCCACCAAGTCAAAGCTTCATCCTTGAAAGTAAAAGAAGCAAACTTTACCTTCGCATTCTCCGCACAACCACTGACATTGAACACAGACTCAGTCTTCTCAATCCATCTGACTAAGTAAACCACTCCTTCAGTTCCACCAACCTCAATGGGTCCACAAATCTTGAACTCCTTGTAGTGACATCCATTAGCACGAACAGGTGGAAGAGTTCCAGTAGAATTGTTGGAATGATTTGACTCGGCTAGCAGTTCAGCAACTCTTTGCTCCACAAGTTGATTGATCATAGCTTGATCAACAGTAGGTGCATTAAGTGGAACATGATCATTGTCTCCCTGAACATCAACATTTTGATTCCTGTTGTTACGGTTGGTAGTGTCCAGGTTGTCAGGAGTAGGGGTTTCAACATTTCGAGTAGGCCGGCGTCCTCGGCGACCAGGAGTAGTCACTGCAGGGCCAGTTCTGGTAGCTCTAACAGGGTTTCGTCGTGTGGCCATTGATTTGAAACATCACACAAGTTCATGAGTCTCCAATAGAACTTATCAATATGCTCAACAAGAGTAATTCAACGAAGCCAAGCCATGGAAAGAATAGCAACAATACACCACGTAACATCAATAAAGCGAGTAAGGACTCAATTTCCATAACACCCAAAATCACATAATACTATATACTAATAACCATCACCCATACAATAGCGATCTAACATCGTTCCAACTAACGGATAATACAAAACGTACTAATCGTTCCAAAAGAGACGAATACTGAACAAAATACATCAAAATATGATAACTAGCTTTTCTAACCGAACACTCCTCGGTTAAGAAAGCAAAAAGACAACATAACCCAAGCAACTAGCCACGTGGCTGGCGGAGGCTCCTCAACTCCTGTCTCAAGCCATCAAGATCCCTCCATAACGATCCTAGCTCCACGCTATGGGTGTCTCGGTCTCTCTTGAGGTCAGCCACCTCCTTCTCTAGCTCGGCATTCCTTTGTCAAAGCTTGCGGTCGGCCTCACGAGCAGTAACAAATCCTCGCTGCAAACTATCGATATGCTCGTGGACATCCATCAAAACTCTCCTCAGCTCAGTAGTCCTGCCCACAACGACAGTCAAATCAACTCTCAAATCTGCTAAAAACTCTCCAATAACTCTCTCAAGTCGATCAGATACACGTGCCACTCTCTCACTAAGCTCAGTAATCCGAGCCCACAACCTGCCAATCTCACCCAACTCTGCATGCTCAGCAGAAATCTCAGAAGATGCATCCGACTCAACGGGATTACCAGGTGGTAACTCAAACAAGAACGGATGATCAGGTGAATCAAGCTCAATCGGGTGTACAGGTGAATCAGGCTCCTCAGCCTGAGCTGGTGGCAATAACTCATCATCATCATCATCAGGCATCTCATCCTCCTGAGGGTTATCCTCCTCCTCAGGGTCATCATCATCACCCTGCTCAGCCTCCTGAGGGTCATCCTCCTCCTCAGGGTCATCAGCCTCATCCTCACCCTCGTACTCCTCCTCCTCCTCATCGAAAGAGTACCTCATCACTCGTCGTCTCCTACTAGGTGAACCATGTGGAGATGTAGTAGGTGATCTAGGACGACGACGCAATGATGTGGGTGGCGCCTCAGACAGAAGAGAATGAGCATCAATCTGTAAAGGTGATGGAGTAGGGCGTACCGACATGCGCGCCGTAGCTCGGTGGGCAAAGCGTGGTGCCACACGAGCCAAAGCCTGATGAAGAGTAAGCTGCCTCGATGTACCAGGGAGCCCTAGAGAAGATGAGGGTCCCTGCGTAGATGCAGCAGGTAGTGCTGAAGTAGAAGCTGTCTGTGATACAGTAGCTGAAGACATGGCCATCTAGTAAGGGTCATCAGATGCTATAGTGAACTGTGCAGGTAAAACCGGTGCAGTAAGAATATCCTCGACGGCATCGGGCATATGGGAGGCCATGGTCTGTGACAACGGCGTAGGGTAGGTGTAAGTGTTTCAAAACAACTAAATCACAACTCATAATACCATACCAGATATACTCATCAAATAGTTCCATCATATAATCTCAATAAAAAGAATTTCAAACACCGCATCACTAAAATGTTTATAAAACATATAGACCATATAAATCCTCGAGAACGCCATCTTATTACTAAAATCTATAAACCTCAAATCATCTCAATAAATTCCAAATCTAACAATCATCTCAAATATCTCATAATACCTCAAATAATAGAAGATGCTTCGGCTTGGCGGGCTGGCGGGCGGTGGTCAAGGATCATTTTCTATAAAAATACGGTTATAGTTTAGGCGTTTATTTACCTAGTTCTCTATAACCTTGGCTCTGATACCAATCTGTAACACCCCCAAAATTTGATACAGCGGAAGACTCAACAAGCTTTCGGGGTGCTACGGGGATTGGTATCCAACACAAGACAATATAGAATGAGATAAAGTAAACATAATAAAAACACAACCAAAACGGGGTTTTAAGGTTTACATTTATCCCAACATCATTCAGAGTCAGGCCCAAAATAAAGTAACAACAGGTCCAAATTTAATTATCAGAGTTTAGAAAAATAGATCCATGAACCGTGTGCCTTGGCCGAGCCTTCCAATCCAAGCATGCATCTCAACACTTAATTACCTGAGAAAACGTGCTAAAAGTCAGCTTTCGCTGGTGAGATCATAGGTTTAAATTCAACTAACAATATAGTGGACATATACGCAAAACGCTTGCTAGCTAGACTAAGGATTCGCTAAAAGCCTGCGGATACCCTCCGCTCCAACATAACACACGGATACCCTCCGTACTAACATAGATATTCGGGTAACCCCCGCAATACCAATAAATACTCGGATAACCTCCGAAGTATTATTAACCTATAGGTGCACACTACAGTATCTAAATAAGTCAACCTTGAATAGTACACACAACATATATGTGACTAAAGCTGACAATTCCAAATAATCAAATAAGCCAACCTTGAATAGTACACACTAAAGGTGTGACTAAAGCTGACCATATATCCTAGTCCATACGCATAGCAAGTTTAGAAAGAATATAAAAGCGATAATAGTCCACATAAAATAATTTGCACATTTCTCACCCCAAGTATTGAAAACATAGTTCAAGATTGAAAAGTGGGGCTATGACTCACCTCAAGTCCAGAAAATAGCAAGAAGAAGTCGGTAGAAATAAGATGTATGATAACTCACAAAACAGCAACTACGGACTTGGCACGACCTAACAACATTAACTCGTTCAGAAATCATTCCTCAAATTTATAATATACCCAAACCCGGACGAGAATCCGTTTTACTTCCGAAAATCCATTTCGTATTAGTTTGGTATGTTTGCGTTTGGTATCCATACGGGTGGTGGGTCGACTCAAAACAAACCAAAAAGATCACATAAAGAATAATAAAATGAACTATGGATCTAATATTAGCTCAATATATCATTTAAATAAATCGCCGAAGTTTACCAAATCCGTCGATTTGATAATCCCCATATTTATTTACGTAACATACCGTTCCAAGATTACACCCAACCTAAAGCACATAGCACATAATTACTATATAGTATATATCATAGTTTAATAAATTCGTCATATATATCGTCAAATTGGTCAGATTGCCCGATATATACACTCGCAATCTATTATACTTTACATATACTACAACCTATGGGCGTCGTAGGATACAATGCCCATTAATATATTCATTTCGTATAACCAAATAACCCGGTTCAACCTTACGGTTAAGTGGTTATTTAGTTATAGAAAACATTTATGTTAATCGTCATATATCCGTGACAACACGAACGTCACAAATAATAACTTACCTGGACCCGAGTGACAACGATTTCGCATAACTCAATAAGTTTATCCGTTATATATCCGAAATGACATTTTATTAAACGTTTAATAATTGTCGGGAGTTTCCCGTTTTATAACACAATTATTATAATAATAATACGTTCAATAATATTAAGCCACTTTCGTAGCCTAATATATATCTAATTGTATTATTTATAATACGACTCGTGATTATTATTATTATTAATATACGCGCCTATATAATTATATAGACGTTATTCACGTCTTTATATTCATATAAACGTTTATATTATCAATAATTATTATTACGAGTCTTATTATTTTTGTTTTAATTGTAATAGTTATCGAGTCATACGAAATGGTCACATGTCCGAGTCATGACTCTCGGCTCATTGTCCAAGTCCAATAATATAAGTAAAAGTCATAATAACCAAAAGTATCTCCGTCCAATACAATCTCAATCCACGTGCTACAACAATAGGGTCCGACTACGGCACCCGACTAACCTATCTCCGTCAATCTAAGTGACCGTCTCACAATCGGTCCCCAATATCTCTTTTCGTCAACAACTTCACAATTCAACAATAATCCCTTGTCGAGACCATAAATGATCTCGACTCAACTAAGCATTCGGCCGAATCCAACATGTGCCAAAAACAATAGCAAGTAATAAAAATAGTTATCAATAAGGTCCATCATCGGGTTGGTTTACCAAGCCAAACCCGAGCCACTCGACTCACTTGAGTCTCGGCTCCATACACGAGTCACAAGGACTCGACCTCCACAACCAAATAGGTCATCGAAATAAGCTCTAAGAGCCACACCAAAATTTGCCCAAGTTGACCACTTGGGGTCGCGGCAACAACAACCAAAATCGGCCAAAAAGGCCTAGACTCCATCGAGTCATACCACTATCAAACAATAGAACATGAAAACCATGACTTCAAAGCCACAAGGAGCAAATTAACGAGCCATAGGCTCGAATCCCACATCAAGCCGTGAGTCTTCGACTCACGGATCACTCAAACCCACCAAGAAAACCAAACCCGGATACCAAACCATTTTTATCATCAAAAACATCATTTCCCAATCAAGATAAATTCGATTTCCAAGAAATACATCCGTGTAGCCACGGATTAGTACCAAAACGTGGCACCCAAAAATCAATTCTTCTCACCTTCTTGAACCTCCAATCGAATAGATCTAATAGAAACAACAAGCTTGGGTCGGATTTAATAAAATTTCATGGTGTTAATGTGGGTTTTAGGGTATGTATGATATACCAAATGAAAGAGAATTTGGAGAGGAAGAAGATGGTGGTGTTTGTTTTGTAGGGTGGTCAGCGTAGCGGCGGTGGTGGCCGGTTGAGGCACTCGGCGGCTAGGGTTAAGAAATGGGAGGTGATGAGTGAGATGAGAGAGAGATGTAAGTGGTGAGGGTATTTGTGTGTGTGTGGGTGAACCGAACCAAACACACCCTTTTTATTACACTTTCTTTTTCTTTTTTTTTCTTTTTTTAAAAGGTTAATAATAATAATAATAGTAATAATAATAATAATAATAATAATAATAATAATAATAATAATAATAATAATAATAATAATAGTAATAGTAATAATAATATTATTACGGTGTGGAGCGGGTAACGTGGGTAAATGTAAAAACATGTGGCCCGAACCCGAACTCATTTCAAACTTCAATATCTCTCGAAAACATCTCGTAAATAATTACAATACGGTCGGACTCGTAAGACGAATCATAAAACTTTTGTTAGGTAATCCTAGTGCCAGAGTCAACGTAGTACCAAGTGAGAATTCAAGTATACATCACCGAGCATTAAATCAAAAATGAATTATGAACATAATTCACGAATTCCATAACGTCTTTAATTAAAATATCCATAAAATAGGTCTTACAAGTTCGTTGTGAAATAAAATTTCAAATAAAAATTATAAACGAACTTAAATCGTAATGCGGGTTTTTAAAATAGCTCCCTAAACTGCCGGTTGTCACACAACATATAACATGCAAGTAAATGAAAGAAACGATCAAACCACAACACGAGTATTTATCGTGGTTCGGCTTCAAGGACTCTTTTTCCTTGCCCTACGTCCACGCCCCGAGTATCCAGCTCGAGAGTTTCTTTCACTAGTCAACAAGCTCCTTTCACCGGCGGAGAAAACCTTACACGTTGCTTATACTTTTACCGATACTAAGCTAGATGTCGAGTTCTTTACCAAGGGCACAACCACTCCCGTTAGTTCTTTTACAAGGGTAAAACTACTCCCGATATATTTTGTATTTTGAGGACTAAAATACTAACCGATCACTACTGAAAATACACAATCAAATGAAGTGTAAACTACACAAGTCTACACAATGCTAAGCTAACAAGTCTTGCAACGTTGTGTTGAATACTTGTTACTTTTAATGAGCTTGTGAATCTCTTTGCTACAAAAAGAAACTTCACATATGAAATATTAAAGGGTTAGATGAGAGAATGAATGAATGTATGTAAATATGATGTAGAGTGATAAGCCAAAAATCAACTTGTGGCTTGGTATTTATAGCAAAGCCTTCTGCATGCCTGGCGGATACGGCGGAACCCTCATATGGGTTTCACCCGTGTACCCCCAGGGTTCCGCCGGGCTTGCAGTTGGTTTTGCAATAAATCTTGCAAACCAAACAAAGTTACATCTCATTACACCTTGCAAACCAAACAATGTCACATCTCATTACATCTAGTCAAACACCAAACTTGCAACCAACTAAGTCAAACACATTTTCTTTCCATAAATGTATATTGACAAAACTTGCCATAAATGTGATGTGACAATTCTATTATAAGAAATAAAAAGTGTTGTGTTTTATGAAATGTAAAATGTAGCAAAAGTCTAGTTTATGCAAGTCTTTAAAACTAATATTATGTTTTACTTAGAAACTAATGTTTACATTTTGTCGTTAACAAAACTTAGCAAAGATCGTAAAATATAAATAACGTTTTTAGGTGATATTTGTATTAACAAAAGCCTTACACACCAATTTACACATCAAAACTTCGTCACAACTTAATCACAACATCTACACAACTTCTTCACACCTATCTATTTTCATAACTATCTTCTTCACAACTATCTTCTTGACACCTATCTATTTCACACCTATCTTTTTCACAACTATCTACTTTACACCTATCTTCTTCACAACTATCTATTTCCTAACCTTCTCCTTCACAACAATCTACTAGCCAATCACACTATCTATACACCAAGCAAAACTATCTACTATCAAATATTCACAACTAATTACACAAAGAGATAGATACAATGGATGATCTTCTAACAACTTGGATGTGGAGATCACAACAAGTTGTAATACTTCTTGTCTTGGAGGATAGAAGTATTCTTCTCTTGCACTTGAGAGGATGATGTTTGGATCACTTTGAAACAAAGATTTATGTATGTATGATCAAAGGATTAAGAGAATAGAGATGGAGATCTAGAACAGAAAGTTTAGAAGTGTAATAGGTGAGAAAAATCTGTGGAATGAACTAGTATTTATAGGGGAACAAACTACTGTTCTGGAGCGTGGCCGGTCCCCTTAATTAGGGGTCGGTCCCCTTAATAATTAAGGGGGCTGCCTTATGAATTAAGGGGGCCGCCCCCTCCAGAACGTTGGAGTGGTTTATCCTCTTGTAGGGAAGGTTTTTCTGAATAAAATTTTTCATTTTTGGTTAAAAATTTGAAATCATATATTAATAATGATTTAAACATATTCTTTTAATTCCAAAAATAATTTTGTAAAAGATATAAAATGTTTAAGACATTTTTATAAAAGTTCTAGTGATTAGAAAATTTCCTTTGATTATAGAGTGCAATAAACACTTTATTTATTCATACCTTAAGTGATTTGGAATGAAAATGAAATATGAATTTCTAAATACTTGTTTACATCATAAGTTTTAGTTTAATGAATTTATGATTTGTAATTATCAAAAAATAGAGATATTGATAATATGTTAACAATGTTTTTAGATATTATTCATGTCAACACACTGTATCCTTACCCTACTTCTTATAGGAACATAATGATAATAATAATGATAACGATAACAATAACAATAACAATATAGCGCATTTTTTTATAAATTTAATTAAGAGGTATATATTAAATTTGTAAATTAATAAAAAACTTAAACACAAGAATTAAAGTTTGTGAGATTAAAATTTGGTGAAAAGTTTTTAGCAACCTTTAGTTAACACATATTCACCAACGGGGGTTTGCCCCTTTTGATATCGTTCCTTTTCAACAAACGCTCAACTGACATTAGTTAATCCTTTATATGGCTTTGACCCTTCATTCTTACGTTATATAAGCATCTGGAAAATTAGGGGTTTAAATGAGCTGAGCAGAGCTAGAGCTCGGCTCACTAGTTATTTATATGGCTCATTCTTGGTTTGGGGTCGGCTCATTTATATATTACAAATCAGTATTTTATCTTCATCAGTCGGTCGTCTTCATCAAATCTTTTATGCATGACACAATTTTTGTTGTATAAGTTTGGTACCATCTTAAAAAATGGAAGGGTGATTTAAAGGTAGACATTTTCATATTAAGGTGTTCACAAAATGAATATGGACAGCTCAAGTGTTTGACTTATTATACATAGCTTTACTCTCTAAGACTATCAACGGATTGAAAGTCTTAGGTGTTTCAAACCATAGGTTTATGTTAAAAGTAGGTGTCCCAATAATGTTGAGAAATATTGATCAATCAAATGGATTATGTAACAGGACACGACTCCAAGTTCAATTATTAAGAACTTCTATTCAAACACATATGTTTAATGGAACACCTTTTAGAAATAAGAAAATCATACCAAGGGTGAGAATTACTTCGTCTAATAAATATTTTCTGCTAAAGATCATGAGGAAACAATATCTTATTTCAGTGTCATTTGTCATGACAATAAACAAGAGCCAAGGACAATCACTTTCAAAAGTTGGTTTGTACCTGCCACATCGTGTTTTCACACATGGACAACTATACGTGGCTCTTTCACGCATCAAACGCATTTGTTGTAGTTTTTGATAGATTACCATCATAGACAGAGTATCTCACATACATGCTTCGTTTTTTTCTTATTTCTTACATTATTCAGACACTTAATCTCTTGATGCATCATTTCTTTTAAAATCCTGTAATTCCACGGATCTATAAGCTAGTTTATCATATCCATCATCTGAACAAAACACACTTTGTCACATTCAAACTTTGAACAAATTTGAAGATCTAATCTCTGTTTCAAAGCGGGCTGGCTTTATGATCCGAACACCAACAAATCATCCGCTAATTATTATATGTTTCTAACCGGGGGGAGGGGGTTAGTTTAATTTTGGTCACAGTATGTAAGAAACGAGTTTAGTTTAATTTGGGTGGGTCTTTTCAACATATGCACATAGATGGTGGCGGTTACAATATGTACAAAAACGAGTTATATTTTAATTTGGGTTCAACATATGCACCTCAATTCTAACTTACAAGACATTAAACCAGTTTGTACAACATATTGTAAGTTAGACATTAAATTCAGGTCGAATATGGGTTTTTTAAAGTTTAATTTGGGTTGGTAGCCAGAAAAGGTTGCCGAAATAGGGTAGGCTGTTGCTAATTCGAAGCTTATTTAACGTAATTACTTTTTGGTCAAAATGAGATCAGCAAGTCAAATTTTGGATTTGCAAGGATGAAGTAAAGTCACAATAATATTTAAAGTAGCTCAAAAAAAATGATAAAGAAACATATGTCATAACATTTAAAATTCAAAAGAAGTATCCAATGAACAAACAAAATCATAATTACAGACTTGGTTGTGACCAATAGCCATCAGTAAAGTTAAACTCAATGCAAGAACTCTTATGCTCCAAAATCGAACTAAACCCTAGTCTCTCATTCTCCAAATCAAATTGCAACATATTATCCTCCATTTGCTTACCACCAATCACCACAGCAGTCCTTGCCTCATCACCACCATCAACAAACCCTAAACACCACAAACCTTCTCCATATTCACTTTCAACTTTCACCATTGAATTTGAACCATAAACCTTCCAAAACACATCTTCACTATGCATCACAAGATCAATAACTGGGAACTTAGGTCCGAACCACGTTTTATGCATTCCACTTGCATTAAAGCACACCTCAAACGGGCTCACTGGGTTGGTTGATATAGTTAAGTTACGTGTCATTGATTCGTTTATGAATAACTGGATAAAGGGTCTGTAGATTGAGGTGTGCAAAGTGGTGTAAGGTGTGATGGTGCTTAGTCTTGTCCCTCCATAGCCATTGTTGTCGATTGTTAAAAGAGACGGATTGATATCGACCTGTTTGCCGTCAACCTTGATGGATGTAAGTCCTATGAAGTATTCGGCTGAAGGGTAGTTGAAATAGGTAATTAGGGTGAATCCAATAGGGTTTATGATGAGTGGAGTGTAGCTAAGGTGGCTGGATAGGTCGACTCCTGATGCGAAATTGTATGGACCGCGTGTGTTGAAGAAGGCTGCACCAGAATATTCTGTGGTATATGGACAGCTAGGAAGGCATAACGCGAACACTTGGGGTGAATTAAAGACCTTACTAACCTGCACAAGAAGGAATCAAAGGTTATGTAAATATTAGCAGATACCAAACTCAGTAATCAATTGATGTACATTTTTCTTGTTGTTATTCCAAGAAACTTGGTTTTCTACTAATTACGTTCAATGTTGAAGCATAGTATACATTTGATATAAAAGATTATTTACGTACTAAAAAATCAAACTCTTAAATTTACTAACTTTTATGAGGGTCGCTATATGTAACAAGAAATCATAGCTACAAAAATTTCCATCTAATATGACAGATACGTAAGGCAATTAGATACAGTTGTAAAAGATCGATTATAATCATGTGGCATTGTTTATTTGTTGGATCGTAAAACTTATTAATTCATCAACCAAACGTGTATCGTATATAAGATTTGGAGAAGTTACTTTTTCTTGTTCACGTTAATTTGTTAATGTAATATAATACGAGTAATTCAGCCAAATAATTTAAAGATGATATTTTTGCCCATGCATGTATATAGAAAAAATGCATCGGTTTGTATTTTCAACAATATTAATTATTGGATTGATTATATCCTTTTACGCATATATAGCGTTTAACATTATTGCATGTTCATGGCAAAGGTAAAAAAATAACAATGACATAGTGTACATTATCTGCTCAAAGCAATCAAACCAATACTATTTGACCAAGGGATTTCTTTTTCAAACAATACTTTTCCAAAAGATCTTTCATCGTGACCCCAAACATCAATCCTTTTGAAGTCAATGGTGACATGCATTTATCGTAAATCATGAACACATGGACGCTTATATCACAAATTACAAAGTTTCATGTTAATACGGTTGCCAACATGCATTATACATATGTATTTGTCACGATAATTATAAAAGAAATTGTATAATAGTTCAAAAAAAGTACTACTTTTCAAAACACGAATTTGTATGTCTTTTATATTTCTGTACAACTAAGTAAAACCTAAACAAATTTTTTATAAAAGTTGATGGATAAAATAGTGCAAACAATAAAACTGTATGGACTAAAACTACCATCTAGCAACGATAATTCAAAACACAAAGAAGATAACATACAACTAACATACCTGCGATGGTAACGAATAGTTAAACCTTCCTAAACCAGCCAAACCCGAGACACCATCAGGCAAACCTCGTAACAAAGAAGTATTCGAGCATGACATCACGAAGTTAGGAACAACACCAACTTTACCAGTCACACTAGATCCATCAGTAACACTCAAACCAACCGTATCAACTAATGCTTGTGCAAGAACTGTATTCTTAATAACCGGGTTCTCAGGAAACAACCCACATGAGCTGCTGTGACAACCTAGACCAGCTTGATCGAAGCACTCGTTGGAGCATGCTAGTGAAGTGAGGGAATTGCATTGGTGTGAGTCGCATGGGATGTAATGGTGGGTTGAGGAGATGTATACTCCAGCACTGCAATCTATCCAACTATATTTTCCGGATAAGTCGAGCAGGAGTGTTGTGGGTTGGAGGGGGGTTTTCATGGAGAGTAGTAGGGTGTAAAGGGAAGTGGATTCGTCGCGTGATACTTTTGCGACGAATGAGGTTGACGAGTTTACGATCGTGAAGTGATTGATGATGAATATGGTTAAGAGAGTACATTTGAGTAATGACATTGGACTTGATTACATGAAAAGAAAAGTTTTTAAAGTTGTTTGGTGTTGAAAAAGGGGTTGAATGATATGCTGAATCAACGAATATAGAAAGAAAAAAAAAATTGAGAAGCAAGTATTTATAGTGAATGATTAATCCTATTCCTTATACAAGTCTATTAGGTTTATATAATAATTCTAATCCTTTTCTAATTTTGATGCTTGCAAATTTACGCCGACTTTTACTTGACGTTTTGAGCCCAAGAACTTTATGCTACGTCCACCAGAAGATAAGTACTAGTATATCACTAAGTCACTCTTGTTACCTTTATAAACTTAAGTTAAATAAGTTAAATCATTCTTCATGTAACTTGGTGTATGTCTAAAACACTTTATTGCAATAATACGTAATGCAATTAAAAAATAATCACATCAAAGTTTTTCAGCGTTTAAACTTTTACTAAAAATGAATCAAAGAATTCAATGACTTGAACAATAACCAAAATAAGTATTTAAAGAATTATGCTAACACTCTAAATGGTTTGAAGGACGTAGTTTCGTGAAGAAGTAAATATTCTTTTGAATACATCACATTAATTGAAAGAGATAGCATTTACCTCTTTTAGAAATTCATTTTTATAGGCAGAATACAAGGTGATTACATGTGGGGTAATAGGGAATATCGATGATTTAACTATAAAATACACTTCTATTTTATTGTATTAAATGCTTCTATATTAATTACTTATAAAGTGAAAATAGTCAAAGTGAAAAAGTAAAAACTTAATTTTTGGTCAATGCCAATTATACCCGTGCAAATGTGGAATTAGTAGTTAACCCATGCAAATAATAAGGAAATATGATTTTGGTGTACAATCATGCAAATCTTAATAGGAAATGTGAAATTCATAGTTAAGCCATGCAAATAATAAGGAAATGGTGTACATCCTATGAAAAAAATAAGGAAACCATATGCAATTTAGTAAATATGCAAAACAACATAAGCGGGAAAATTCAAATTATTGAACCCTAAACATTGCCTATATAAACAACCCAAAAACCCATGGAGATGCAAAATCATTTCTTGTTCCACCAAAAACAATGTAGATGCAAAATCAAAAGAATGTGGATGATGATCTTGAAGTTTGAAAAGACAACTTTGAAACTATAATTCACGGTTTCGTTATTTTCGTGATTTTTTATTGTAATTTTTATATTAAATACTTTCCAAAACATATCTTTTTTTTCTACTATATAAACACCATAATTCTCATTTTCAACTTGTGATAAGTAAATGTAGATGATCTTGAGGTTATATTGTAATCTCTTATTTATCTTCATAAATTTGTTGTTTCATTGTTTGTAATATCTGATTTATTTTCATAAATTTGTTCTTCTATACGATACAAAAGGAAAAGGAAGGTTCAGGACGACTCCATCACGAATGAGGAATCAAAGGTATGTTGCCCCTTGTTGCAAAAAAGAATCATTGATACATGCATATAAAAATGGCTACGCTAAAAATAAAGAATTACATTTTGGTGTTGGGTATCTTTTAAGTTTATATGTTAACTAATTGTCTTTTGTGCAGTTCAGATTGTGCAAGGTTCGATCAATTTAGTTTGGTTCAAAAGGAATTCCATACATCAACATTTGTGATAGTCGCACCATCTATTACCGAGATCCTCTCATCAAAGCTAATGACACAATCAAGCTTGACTTGGAGACTCAAAAGATTGTTGATTTTATTAAGTTTGATGTTGGGAACGTTGTCATGGTGACTGGTTGACAACTTGACATAACACAAGCTGTTACATATTAACCATTTGCTATTAAAATTTATGTTTTCTTCATTTACATGTTTTAATGTTGATATCTTCTTTTTTGAATTTGGATAGAACATAATAACTTTATTACACGTATTCATATATAGCCTTTTATCGTTGCAGACTTGCACATTGTTTTCGACTATATATGTTTTCGTTATCAAAAAACTTAAGTTATTATTATGTCAATCTATACTACTTATAAAGCATATTGCACCTTCTCTCATATTTCATTTTCAAGATTTTCATATTTATATTTTAAGTAAAATACAAGTGATAAAACATAAAGCACAAGTATATAAAGCTCAATATTTTAAGGTCAATATATCTCTTACATATGTACAATTAATGCACCCCATCACAAATTAATACGAGTTAAAAAGTATAATTTACAAGTACTTAAAGCACAAATAAAACTTAAAAACACTATTCTAACATATATACTACTTTTAATGTAGGGATGACCATCTCTTTTATTTATGAGTTTAAGATTTTCTAAATTTGATTTTAAGTAAATACTACATTATAAGCATTATTTACAAGTATCTAAAGTACACATAAAACTAAAAACACACTACTTACATAATACAATTAATACACTATTAAAAACATCCCTTCATCCAAAAATACAACTTTTAAAGCAATATGTACAAATACAAAAACTCTCTTTTCCTTCCAGCAACCTTTTCTATCTCCAGCCTCTTTTTTCTGTCGAACATCCTTTTTCCCACCTATCAGATTCAAGTAAAAAATATTTTTTCTATCGAGCATCCTTTTTTTACACCTATGAGATTCAAGTAAAAATATTGTATGACACAAAACCAGTGGTATAAAAAACCTGATATTTATAATATTTTTGTATAAATATGAGATTGTAAAAAATGAATGTGAAAATCAGTTACTATTCTCATAGTTTTTGATTTACAGCCAATTACCTTGTAAATCTCAATACTATCACATCTTCTCTTTTACATACTCACAAAGTCGTTCTAATAACAAAGAGTATTTGAGATATCATCGTAGATCTTTTAGAATCATAGCTCCTATAGTTTAAGATCCAAAAATAGTTTAAGATCTAAAAATTAAAATAAAGAACAAAACACGTCGTGTTCCATTCCATAGACTTAAATGAAAAACAAAAGTAAAACCTACATCTTCTTTATCTTTGAATGAAAAGAAGAGGATATTTGGGGTCCGGTTAACAAGTGCTTAAAGAAAGTTGCATATGTCA